>CM057812.1:64001069-65201069 GCA_030067965.1 Latrodectus elegans | reverse complement strand
AACTGTATAAATATCTTAGTTGAATAATTAATCATAATTTCAAAAAACAATTCTGTGGTAATTTTACCACATGATTAATTATTCATGATTATTATGAAAACAGTTTTTAAAAATCTTGTGAAATTTTTCACAAGATTTTTAAAAACGGTTTTCATTTAATTAAATCTTCCTCATTGAAATTGCTTTTTAAAATTAGAAAAATATTTTGAGTATTTTTTAATTTAAAAAAAATTGACTGAATAAAGCGTTTTTAATTTAAACTGCAATTAAAACACTGCAGAAACTATAATTTAAATAATATATTTTTAATTTATTAATACTCTTTTATGAATGCCTTGAATACATGAGGTTTAATATGATAAATAAATTTATTTGTATTTTTTTTTAATATTATGAAACAGACTCTGAAATAAAATGTATAAGTATTTGCCAGCAAAAAAAAATTTATAAAATTTTTAAAAAATTTTATTAAATGATTTTCCAATTAGTTATTATTTATATTTTATAAAAATTCATTTCAAAAAAATATTGTTAATTTTTTTTTTTAAATAAGTTTTATGGACAATTGAAATAAGTTTTATGTTATTTATATTTTACTCTCCCTTTTTTTCCTCTTCCAAACATACTTCAGCAATAATATTTGCTGCTGGTTTTTAAATCAAAGTATTACATGCAATATTTCTTGGCGTTTTGTGGATGGTTATGTTTTCAAATATGAAAATATTAATAAATACGCAATACAATAATAATGCAAGTTAAACTGTAAATAAACTTTCATTGGTCAATATTTGGAGTGACGTTTTTAATGACGTATTTGTTTCGTGTTTGGCTGGTATACCAGACACTAAGGATCCACAAAACAAACACCATCCACAAGCCACGCGGTGCACAGGTTTGCTGCCTGCCTTATATTGGTCTGATAAGCAAGGTAAAAATTTATTTTGTTACCTCGAATCACAGTTTTTAAAGCATGCTGAAGCCAATAAAATTGTAAAAATTTTATTATGTTTTATTCAATATAATGGTTTGAATTTAGAAAAATTAATGCAGTTGTCAATAGATGGACCAAGAGTTAATTTAGCTGTTTTAAAGCAAATAAATAGTGAACAGAGTAAGCCAAGTTTACCAGTACTAATTGATTTGAGTACATGTTGCTTACACATCCATGGAGCACTACGTAAGGGTATTGATAAAATTGATTGTAATATTGATGGATTTGCTATAGATATTCATCAATTTTTCAAACTATCTCCTGTAAGAAGTGAAGATTATCATTCCTCACAGTTAGAAATACTGGAAGAAACTTTAGCTAGACAGTTTCCTTCGTCATGTTAAGAGCCGTTGGTTAACTTTGGGCTCAGTTTGTGAGAGAATTGTTGAGCAATATGATGTTCTAAAGGAATATTTTATTGTTAAAGTACCTAAATAGTCGAAATCTTCTATTGCTGATAGAAATCTTCGGACTATAAAACATTTAAAAGACCCTAAGACTGGCATATCTGCATTTTGTTTCATTTTTTTTCTGTAAAACTTTTGAACTATATTTACTTCTAATGCAAAAAGTAGAACCTTTAGTACATGTGATATACAGTAAGTTAAATGAACTTGTGTTCGCAGTATTATGTTTAAATTTTTAAACCCAAAAGAAAACTATGAAAAAATGGAGTAACGTTGCTACAAATTATTGTTGATTCAGGAAAAAATTGGTGAAATTAAACAAGATTGAAATAGGTCGTGGTGCAGCAGCAATACTGGAAGAGCTTACTGAAAAACATTTCTACAAAGTGTCAGAAGCTGCTACATAACTTCAAAGCATTTGCTTCAAAAACTTCCTATAACAAATCCTTTACTCAAAGATCTCCAGTGTTTGTCTCCTTATAATAGAAAAAAAGGAAGAGTCTAGGAGTTCATTTAGCAGATTAATTCAACATATTCCTCATGTAAATAAAACTTCGTCAGATTTTGATAAGATGAATGAATAGTGGATTCTTTACATGTATGAAGATGTGACTTTGATTGTGAATGATTATGATAATGATCTGTAATTATCATAATCATTGTAAATATTGGAATGTGGTTTTCAATATAAAAGATGCTGGTGTTTATATAAAATATCCCACTCTTTCTAGAGTGATTAAAGCATGTCTGTGTCGTTATTGAATGTAAATTCCCAACTAGAAAGAGGTTTTTCAACTTACAATTCTGTTGTGACAAAGGAGAGAGCTTCTTTATCGGAATTAACAGTTCAAAGTTTACGGATTTGCCATGATGTTATTTGAATGCATGGCAATTCTGTTTCCTCCATTGCATATACCAAAGAAATGCTGCATTATATTCAGAAATCTCATGCAGAATATGCATCATATATGGAAAAATCAAAAGATGTAACACAATTAGAGAAGAAAAGAAAGGATGAGGAAGATGTAGAAGCTACTTGAGAAAAAAAGTTTAAGCAATCACATTTATTTGAAAAAATTAATGAACTGGAAAAAGAAAAGAAAATTTTACTTGATAATCAGTGTGTAGCTCAAAAACTTTTGTTTAATGCAACTAAAAAGAGAGCATGTGCTATCAGTGATAATATGAGTGATGTGAAAGAATTGGACAAATAATGCTGTCTGTTGCTAATGCAGAGATTGCATCTGTGAATGATGAATTAAAAAAGTGCAGTATTAAATTATCGGAATCAAATGGTAATGCATCCAATTCAAAACGAACATTATTCAATTATACATAAATTGTTAATTTAAAGCATTTATCATGTAACTTATTAATTTTCAAAAAAATGTTCAGTATAGAAAATTTAAATTTTTGTATCATTTTTCATATTGTATTAAAAATTAAAAAACCCAGAATTTATTAAATAGTTTTATTCCTTTCTAAAATGTGTTTTATGCATAAAACAAAAATTAATATGTAAAAGTAACATTGGTTTTGTTTAATTATTAAAATTTGCATTAAAAATTTCCTGATATTACTTTAAAATAGTGTCCTGAAAAAGAAATTTCTGTATTCCTACCCCTGCAACCATATTGGCCACAGTTGCGGACGCTTCCAGATGTTTGTCGGCCCGATTTGTTGTAATGTCAATCTGCCCTTCTCAGTCCGATTATCATGTCCTTAACTCGCCCGTATGTTGGAACTGAATCTGTCAGCGATGGCTTTGTATTCTCTGCAGTTACAAGCGTCAAAAACAAACTTTCAACGATTATTTTCCAAAAAGCAATAACAGCGCGAATATTGCCCACTCTGCCAGTTTCTTCTTGTATCGTATCCTAGGTGAGCCTTTTACATCATTTTCATAGCACGGTAAGTTGCGTGTACCCTGAGATTTGTATAGTTTCCCGGCCAATTCTTCGTGGTGTTGCAATTTTTAATGTAAGGCAGTGCATTGTAATGTAGAATCGAAAGCATCTAAGTTACAAGACAGTTTTTAAATTAAAATACACACTGGTGTTTTAAATTAAGAGAATTTGCCTATTTTATAAAATTTCTTCAAGAGAACTGAAGAAATATAAAACCAAAATAAGCAACTTGGAGACACTTGGATTAAGTAAGGTGGTAATACAGGTATGTGTGGGAGGAGCCAAAAGAGGAACGGGCTTCATTAGAGCTAGTTACGAAATAGTTTTTCGTTCACTAACTACCACATCTCACCGAATTTTATGGTATTTTTGCGCAGCAAGCGACTGAATTCAATTTTTAACAGTAATAATAAGTATCGCCCACACGGGTATATCTATTAGTTGATCCATTGTGGTCCACAGAAAATCACTGATGGACCAATTTCGGATATGACGTCATGAATCTGGCATAGTAGAATGCGCTTGAACTTAAAATTATATCTATTGAATTGGCTCAATGAATTTTAACTGTGCTTAGTATTTAAAAATAATCTTATACATACATACATACATATATATATATATATATATATATATAACTTGCTTAATAAGTTTACTTTATCTAATTTTACATGGATAATTTTTAATATCAAAAACTCCTTTTATATAATTGAAAAATTTGATCACAGAAAGAATTTTTATAAAACAAATCTTACTGCATCAAAGATTAGATGAAGATTATATATATGTGTAACTTAATAAGAAAATTAAATTTTTTTATTGTGTTATAAGAGTTAATGCAGCACTCAACTATAGTAATAGAATTGTGCATTTTATAAAATTTTTGGATTTCAAACATGGTATAAAAAAGGGTTTTATACAATTTCTTTTTCATTTCATTCTAGCTATTCATGGCGTGAACAATTATATCAGAAATATTAACCAAAATAGCATACGACGTCAAATAAATATTTAGAATTTTTACAGTAATTAAAACAATTCTAAATAATAACTGTAAATATATATACGCAAGTTGTTGTTAAGTGCTCTTTTTAAGTTATTATACGTAGATATTTCTTCAATGTTATTATCAAGAAAGATATTAAAAATGTAGCATCAATTTGTATAGAACATTTATTTTAATTATTAAAATAGTTGTAATAGGTCAATATTCATATTCTCTTAAATCTATATTTTAAAAATATTTTGTTGAAAACACATAATTACAGAAAATTTGAGATATCTATCCTAATTTTCAAAAAATTTTGTAATTCTAAATTTATAGTCACTTGGGAAGAGTCATTACCCAAACCGCCAAAATTCATATGACATTCTTGAGATTCATCTGGATATCCACACGATATCCGAATATCTACGTTATTCACAGGATATTCATTTGCTGCATCTCTTTGGAAATTTTGATGTGACATCTGATGCACATTTCTGGAAATGGCCGTGATAGCCTACTGGTTGGGGCATCATACTTCCGCCTGGAAGAGCTGGGTTCGATTTCCAATGTCGGCAAAGATCCAACGAGTACATACGATGAATGTGCTTGTTAAATCTGTGGAATCGCGAAAGTCCTGTTGTCTGTTGTTGAGCAATTACCATGGGTGTAATGGTCTCTAGAAAAATTCCCCTCCCTCCTGATTAATGTTAAAATTGAAGGAGTGGATCCACTGGTGGTACCATCTATCACAGGAATCTTAAGTTGGTTGGTTTGTCGCTCAACGGTCATTTTTTGCACACGAGGGCTAGTTAAACCGGAAGCTACGGCTTAAAGTGGATTCCAAACTACTACAAACATCCATGCACAAGGTGGGATTCGAACTCATGAATTGTTGAATCGAAGGCAAGAGCGCTTACCATTCGGCTGCCAGCTTGGCTTGGAAGCTTAGGGGAAAGACATACTTTACGTTCGTGGTGCTTTCATTGAAACGGAAAACACATCCTTCTGTCTTAAATTCGCAAAGTCATGAGCTTGCGAGCTTGACTTGTCCAAGTAACAATTCTTGGATGTCTCCTATATAAGATATCTGCGTGATGTTCTGATATCCAGATAGAATTTAATTGTGTATACTTTAAATATCTTAATATTTTACTTACTTTTTAATTAAATTAAATATACCAAAATCATTAAAAGCTGAAACTACATTTTTAACGAAATTTTCATTTAATTTTTTTCTTCATAATTTTTAGAAGTTATTAACTGAAATTATATATATTTTGAAATTTTGAATAGCAGTTGTAAACATTTTTGTAGGTTTATTTACTGTTTTATTGACTGAATACTTTCAAGAAAAAAAGAAAAAAATTGCAAATGATATTTTTTAACTTTTTCTAATGCTAAAAGTATAAACACAATGTGATTTAATTTATGAACTTTTAAGTATTAATAATTGCATTCAGTGATAGTTTTAACTTTTCAAATTATTTAAAATCATTTAATTTTTTCTATTGACTTTAACCTAAAAATGAAATGTACAGGGTCAAGAACTCAGATTTCTTTAAATGCGTTCTTAAATCTTTAAATAAACTGATTTCGAAGTGACTTCTTAGTTTTTATTTAGTGTGGATAGTAAAAATAGATGTTTAGCATTTCAATTTACAATACATGCATACATATATATTTTGTTAAACTTATTTCTAAGTTTCAATTTACTTCTGTTCCTTAGAACTAAAACTGAATGTTGAAAATAATTAGTTTTTAAAGTAAAAATTAACTATACAAATTTTTAAAAATATTAAGCCTTAAAAAGCTTCTAAAAATTTGAAGATTTTGTATAACGTATAGACAGATGCATGACAATGTTAAAGGAATTCACTGGGAAATTTTTAGGTTTCTATAAATATCACACTCTTACTTTTCATATACAATAATAGAAACACATTCCTCTAAGGAAAATAATGGCTAAGTATAAAGTACAAAAGAAAAAGAGAGCGAGACATTTTTGGTAATACAAAAACAACTAAAAGTATAAAAAAATATTCTATTAAAATTATTTACAAAGAGTCCCTAGTCTACTCCACATTTTTAATTTAAATTGCAATCAAGAGCTTATATCCCGTAATGTACTGCCTTCGGTTTTGAAGGTGTTTTCCTCATACGAAACACGACATCGTTCCGTATTTTTAGGACTGTGTATGGGCAATCATAGTTTGCTTGCAACTTTAGAGAAATGTTGAATCGATTCCACGACGAAAATTTGTCATCTTCCTGAAATTCATGTCCCGTCGCTCGTCAAATCTTGTTTTTGTTCTCTCGGTCATCAGGTTGATTCAGTCTTGGGCAAAGTTAAGAACACCTTCAAGACGTGCCTGAAGATCTCGGAGGTATTTTTCTGGCGATGAAAACGTATCCGGTGGACGAGCAAACTGAAGGTCACAAGGTAGACTAAGTTCACGAACAAGGAGCATATGAGAAGGAATATACCGGGGTAGTCTAGTGGATGATACTGCGATATGCAAGCAGGAACAGTGCTAACTTAAAATCCTCATATTGCTGATTTCTGGAAACCATAAATGAGAGATTATTCAAGATGGTTCGATTAAACCTCCTTTGTCCGATTGTTAATGTATGGACGTGATCTGTGTGTCTCGTCTGTTCCGAGAATTCAACATATTCCTTTAAACACCACAAAGATGAAATTCGAACTAAATTTGTATCTAAGGTTGTGCCGAATCTGAAAACCCTTTTCTGCACTAGAACCTCTGTTACTCTAGTAGTTTCTTGATAGGAGATAGAAAACGTTTCAGGCTACTAAGTAGTCCATGAGAACTAGGATGATTTTGTTGATATTTGAAGACTGTCGTAGGGGACCCAAAATGTCCAGTGTTATCTACTGGAAGAGGCTTCTACTTTGTACCGTTGCAATTTCTCTCGGTTACATTTCTTTGGTTTCTTACGAATCTCACAGTCATCTCAAGATTGCCACCCCATCTCTACATCTTGTCTTGTTTTGCTCCAATAGAAGCGCTCTCGAATCTTCTGCGGAGTCTTCCTCACTACGAAGTATAAATTTCAGTTTAATGTTACGTCCATCATCGAATTCCCATTTCCTGTATAATACACCATATCTAACATGGAGTGAGTCTCATGGAACTCAATATTATTTAGTAGTAGGACTGTAAGTGGAGAATCCTGCCAACTTGGTCTCATACTGAAGGATTCCTTTAACTCCAAATTGGATTTACATCTGGATCTTCTCGGAGTCCTTCATGACTCCAAGGGTCTGGTTTCAATGTAGGAGAAACAGTAACTTGGCTTACAGGATTTTATATATATATATATATATATATATATATATATTTATATATATAAGTAATATTTGTATAACCTTTTTATTTAAAATGTTAAGTTGATATTAATAAAACACACACATTCCGTTCATAACACAGTTTTTCCTTAATATTCAATTTAAACTCCCTTTAACGGGAAAAGTTAAAAGTGAATTGTTTGTACAACACGTTTTCCTAAACTGTACTACATCCGGTCCTGACTGAACTGGATCACCATAAAGTTATTGTGGTTGTGAACTGGATCTTTATTTTAGTCAAGTTATGAATACCAATGTCAAAAATGTCGCCATCTAGTAGTAACATTAAAAGCTAATAATCAATTAAGTTTTCGAACAATATTTTAAAACAATAAACGCAAAAAAGTTTTAATATTTTGTAACAAAAATTACCTGGGGTCTGAGCAGCTACCAGGCGTGTCGGCAGGTGGTGGATAACCGAACGTCCTGTAGGAATGACAGGATAGCCTTGAATACAGAATCAGAGGCCGCGAACCAGCTCCCGAAAACCTGGTGTTCAGCGACCCGTGCTTAGAGCTATTTGGCACCTCGGTAATGGTCTTAACGGAGCCTCTAGTTGACTGGCGAACTTCTAGAGCTTTTTTTGCTTTGCCCAGTAGCTCAGGCAATGTTCGTGAACTGTGTGTGTGTTGCATTACCTGAGTTTATTAATTATTATCTTATGGCTGAAAAGACAAAAGAATTAACAAACCTTTCTGCATTTGCAGGTATAGCCTCTGAAGTATACCTTGCTGAAAAAGACAAGGGAACCCAGAGGCAATCTAGTGAAGGAGCATCAATGAATCCCTCACAGGGGGTAGAACCATCTTCTGTTGAGAGTCAGGAAGCTATCGCTAGCATGACTGATTCTCTGACCAGAATTAAACTTAAAAAGAGACTTTCTGGTACCTAGAAGGAAAAGCTGGTGAAGGAACGCAAAATCGCTGAGGGGGCATGAGTTGAAAAACTCAAGGCAACCAAAGGCGAGAAGCGTCCCGCCAACCGGACGGACCAGGGGAAATCCGGAAAGGTTAAAGAGAAAAGGACCTGGGAGATTTACCTACAGGGCGGCTCTCACGGCGATCAAAATGGCTGTGCTCATAGAGAGCCATCCGGAAAGACGGCTAAAAGAGGAACAGGCCTCCGACCTGAAACTCTTGTTAATCGAGAAAATAGGAAGGAATGAGAAGGGTTTTGCCCCAACCTTCCTATGCTGTAAACTTGAGAATTGGGCACTTATTGTCAACTGTGCAGATCTGGGGAATGTCAACTGTGCAGATCTGGGGAATGTCAACTGTGCAGATCTGGGGAATGTTAACTGTGCAGATCAGAAAGTGGCTGGAACAGAATGTCAGTGACATAAGCCCCTGGCAGGAACAAAAACTTTTGGTGGGTGAGGCAAGGAAACTTGTCAGAACCACCAAGATAATTGCAAAACTGCCGAAAATCTGCAGTAAACTGGAGCTTAAAGAGGTCCTGAGAAAAATCGAGGCACAGGACGGTGGGGTCACTCCAATGGAGTGAGTGGAACGTTCTTAACATCAAGAATGACCCATCTGGGCTGACCATCGTTCTTAGTGTACCTGAACTAGAGGCTATGACACTTGATGCTAGGGGATATAAATTTCATATCGGACTTCACCAAGTGCAAACAAAAGTGCTTGACAAACCCGCTCCTGCTGATAGGGGTGAAGGTAGTTCAAGCCAACCTCCACCACAGTAGAAGTGGTAGCACTAACCTCAACGTCAATTAGAAGTTTCTTGCTGAGGATATACACCTGGCCCTGATTCAAGAACCCTGGCTTGTTAGAGGGAGAATCAGTAGCCTCAAAGGAATTAAAGGTAAGCTTATCTATTGCACCAATAGTAACGCTAGAACTTTCATACTTTTAGATAAAAATATTGAGGTTACATAAAAACAGTGAGTTATAACCCTCTCTGAATTTATCCTTAGGGACCTGACAGCTGTGAAAGTCAAACTCAACATACAGGAAGGGGACAGAAATTGTTTTTGGCTCTGTGTACCTGTCCTATGAAGAGAAAGCTCCACCTGACCATTCTATGCACAAGCTCATGAACTTTTACAGAGACAACAATTTACAGGTAGTCCTAGGACTAGTCTGTAATGCTCACCATGTTGTCTGGGGAAGCACGGGCACAAATAAAAAAGGTAAGTGCCTTTTAGAATTCACTCTAAACTACGGGTTAGATATTTTAAATGAGGTCAACGAACCTACTTTCATTACTTCCAATTGATCTGAAAAAATTGACATTACTATAGCGACAATGGTAATTAGCAAAAATATCAAAAATTGGAAAGTAGATGGCAGACTTTCTGGTTCAGACCATCTAAAAACATCCCTTTTGAAATTCACTCTAATGTTTGTCTGGATCGCCTGTTCAGAGACCCATTTTGGACGGACTGGAAGAAATTCCAGGAGGATTTGACTGGGTTGGTTGAGCTCGGGAACAGACCTATTTAGAGATAACTACGATCTAGAAGTTACAGCAGATCTTCTGCACAGTAGTATTCTAGATTCTTATCATAACAATTGCCCTATTCGCACTAGGAGAGCTGAACTCCAATGTCCTTCGTGGAATGACTCTCTAGCAGTTGAAAGGGCAAATGTTAGGAAACTTTTTAATAAAGCTAAGAAAAATGGTGAATGGGAGAACTATAAAATTCCCCTCACTAATTATAACAAACTTGTTAGGAAAATCAAAATTAACTCCTGGAGGAAGTTTTGTGAAGAGATAGATTCTATCTCTGAAGGAGCTAGACTCCAAAAACTCCTCAAAAGGGATGAACCTATTTTGGTTGGTACCTTAAAGGACGAGGAGGGTAATTTTGTTGCTTACGGGAAAGACGTTATGGAAATTATGACCAAAACCCACTTTCCAGGTGCTAGAGATATTTATAGCAACGAAGGGGAGCACTGCATTGGCTCTTTGGATCATCAATGGAGCAATCAATGGAACATCGCTAAAAATATCGTTAACTACTACATTGTTAAATGGGCAATCTCTGCTTTTAAACCTCTAAAAAGCCCAGGGTCTGATGGATTTATGCCCATCGTGATCCAGAAGGCAGAGGAGGTTATCATACCAGTACTAACTAGAATTTACAGAGCTAGCTTAGTACTGGGCTATATACCAAATATATAGCAGAAGACCAGGGTTGTTTTCATTCCTAAACCTGGCAAGGACACCTATGACCAGGCCAAGTCTTACAGACTAATCAGTCTTTCTTAAAATTATGGAGAAAATCATTGATCGGCATATTAAAGATTACTTGGATAGTAACAGTCCCTTGCATGCTCTTCAGTTTGCCTATCAATCCGGCAAATCTACAGAAACTGCTTTACATCAGCCAGTTTCTAGGATTGAAACCACTCTTGATCAAAAAGAAATTGCCTTGGCAACTTTCCTCGACATCCAAGGTGCCTTTTATAACACTTCCCATCTATGCATCCTCAATGTACTTAGAGGGGCAAGGATTAATCAGACCCTGTGTACTTGGATTGATTTTGGATAAATATATACAAATGAGCATCTTCAGTGAATCATTTGAAAAAAAAAAAAAAACTACTACAGTTTATCCTCAAGGAGGTGTTATCTCTTTGGAACCTAGTTGTGAATAGCCTTATAAAATATCTAAATGATAGGGGCTTCTATACGCAAGGATATGCTGATGACATTGTCATCTTTTTCTTTGGTAAAGATTTTGACATAACTTATCATCTCATGCAGGATGCCCTAAGTTATGTAGATCAATGGTGCATGGATAGGTACCTGATGGTTAATGCTCAGAAAACCTACCTTGTACCTTTTACACGCAAAAGGAAACAGAAAGGGTTTTTCATACCATGACTTTCTGATGTTGAAATCAATGTGGCTTCAGAGGTGAAGTATCTGGACATTTATTTAGACCAAACACTCACCTGGGATAAGCACATTGATGACAGAATTAACCAAGCAAAGAAAAGCATTATGATTTGCAGGCGAATGCTTGGTAAAAACTGGGGTTTACATCCAAAACTGATGTTTTGGATGTACACAGCTATTGTCTGGCCCATTTTCATATATGACTGTGTGATTTGGTGGCGTAAGGTGGAACACAAGACTGTGATTAAGACTAGGAGGTCTACAAAGACTGGCCTGTCTCTGCATCACAGGAGCAATGTCCACCGAGCCAACCAGAGCATTGGATGTTATGTTGGATTTGACTCCCTTAGACATCTTTATTTGTAGTACTGCCAGAATGACTGCATACAGAATGAGGTTACAAAACCAATGGTACGACCAGCCTGTTGTCAAAGGGCACAGGGAAAATTCAAGATCCTACTTTCCTGATGCCCTCGGATATCATGGAAAAGTCATACATGTTTGAAAGGATATGTGAAATAGTTTTTACAACTAGAAACGAATGGGACCACATGTTCGAAACTAAAACAGGAGATCTAATCTGGTACATAGATGGATCACTGCAAAACAGCCTCTCAGGACTGGGAGTATGTGGCGTGTCACCAAGAACCAGCTTATCTGTAAGCCTTGGATAATACGCTACGGTCTTTCAGACAGAAGTTTTGGCCATTATCCACTGTCTGCGACTAAATAAGAGGAAGGGCTACCACGGTAAGCGGATTTTCATTTTTAGTAACAATCAAGCCGCTTTAAAAGCGCTCAATACTTTCGATATCAAATCTAAAATGATTTTGAAATGCAGAAACCTTCTTACAGAACTGGCAACTAGAAGCAAGGAGATCCTTGTATGGGTGCCAAGGCAAAAAGGTATCGAAGGTAATGAAAGGGCTGGTGAATTTTCTAAATAAGGATAGTCTTTTGTTCCAGTCGGTTCTGAACTTTTTTGTGGGATCAATTTGAAGACCGCAAAAACCAATGTTCTTATACGGGAAAAACAGAAGATGTATGAAGCTTGGCTCAACACTCCTGGTCAAACCCACGCTAAAAGCATGATCTTTGAGCATCTTAGAATTTCAGAGGCAATCATCAGCGAGGATTGCCTCTGAAATTTTAAGATACTCCAGGCAGAAGAAACGTTTAATCATAGGCTTCATAACTGGGGACTACTATTTCAGAAAACACCTCCATACAAGCATATCATTTACGAATGTGAGGCCCTTGCTCTCCCTAGATTAACTTCTTTAGGCATCCATACTAGGGAGCTACACCTAGACTCCATTAAAATGTTATCGGATTTTATTAATAAAGTATAACCAGAGCAACTGCAACTTGAAAACATTGGGTTTAGAGTTAACAGTACAAAATGCTGATAAAAGCAGAGGTGCCCAATGACATACAAACCCAATTTTAAGAACAAAAATTGAATTTAACAATGTAAGTAAAAATTCCAGGATTAATTTACGATTTTCAAGGAGTCAAGGTTAAAAATTGGAAGGCCTTAAAAATTTTTTTTGAATTCCAGGAGTTGTATGAACTCTGTAATAAGTTTGAAGAAAACTGGAAGAGAAAGACTGGAAACAGAGTCATCTGGAAAGAGATTATGCAGTAGACTAAGGCCCATGCTGGGTTGTAAAATCAATCAAGAATATAATAGGCTTTAATGAAAAGGCAATTAAAAGAATGGCAACAATCTGAGAAAAAATGTATGCCATTCCTAAAATTCGAAAAAATAATTTTTTCCATTTAAACATAAGCGGAAAAAATGCATTTTATTTTTAAAATATGTATAATTATGTTTCAAGTTATTAAACCTAGAAAACGAAATTATCTTCTTTAGATTATCTCGCTCTTGTGCCTTCATCTCAATTTTATCACACTTACTACTGTGAGATGGGTTCAAATAATATCCAAATAGATGCATTTCATAATATATAAGTATTTCCTCTGTGTAAAATTATATTTTCAATCATATTGTGTATTACTTGTTTTATGTGACTATTATATGTCATTATCAGCAAGATTTATTTGGGAATATTTAACAAAAAAAAAAAACTGCTGCGGAATATATACAGGAGAAATACTGTATTATTTGACAATTTAATTAGTGTTATAAAAAATTTTTATTAGTTAAATTAGTTCACTTGTTATTAATTTTAGATTTCTTAAAATTTTTTAGATTTTCTTTGCCAATCTCAATTTTTATTCACTACCTATGGAAAAATATACATTGAAATATCAAGGTTGTTTTTCAATTTTATCAAAAAATTCTCAATTGTAATCATATATAAAAATTGCTATTTTTCAATAGACAAATAAGCTTTTTATATCATCTTTAAATAATATGGATTAAATGGAAAATTTCAGGCAATATAATGTATTCGCATAAAATATAAATAAGTAAGAAAATGTGGAACTTTTGCGGAAATCTTAGTGATATTAAATTGCTTGCAAGAACCAGGTTTTATTTTTAATACAGAAGAAATTGAAAATTCGATGTTTCATGAATCACAAACTATTGTTTTTGTCTAACCAGAATCAAAAATCTTACAGCCCCCCGTAAAAGTTTTTTACTTGTTCATATTTTCAAAAAAATTCAATCTTGAATACATTAACACTAATAAAAAAAAACTTGTTTAAAAGGACAATGAGGTGAATTTTTGGAAATATTTTTTAAATAGAGAAGGGCTTAATTCGTCCTTGGTTTACAATGATATTTCTTTGACTCAGAAATCCCTTATCAGGAAGATGGTGAAAGCACATGCATTGAGCTAGTAAAAAATTATATGAATAGCTTCACTTCAGTTTTTTTCCAGGGTAATTTGGAAAGGACAGTTTTGCAAACATTGAAAACAAAAAACTACTGTAGAGATTAATGATCAAATAAAGCACATCTAACAATTTTTAAGTTATATTTCTTGTTAGTTGCATTTTCAACGATAAGAAAAATCAAATCAGCTTTCATTAATATGAACAATGAAACTCAAGGTGGGTATCAAATGCAAGAAATTTTGACTGAAATCTAGAGAGATATAACCATTTTGTAAAGCAATTTCTTTTGACATTATCTGACTTCTTAAGAAACAAAGATTATGATAAGATTATAAGCTTAAAGACTGCAAATAAATTTAAATAATTTTTTCTTATATTATCAAGAGTGAGGTACACAAACATTATGTAGAAATTCTTTTTTTAATAATTTGTATTCTACAACAGTGCTTTTGACTTCGTTCCTTCAGCTCCTGTGTCAATTCTATTCACAATGTATTAAAAACTAAAAATATGTGATTATAATATTCATTTGCAATAGCTACAGAAAATTTGACATGCCAGTAAGAAAGAAAAAAGCTTGCTTTTTTAGCTCATTTGAATTGTAGATAATTTTCACATGAACCTCCATATTACAGAAATGTTACAGCTGCAATATTTGTAAAATCACACTTGATTGATTCTTAAATTGATCGAGATTGATTTATGTCAGTTATAATGTTGTAGCCAAGTGGAAGATTTGAACTCTTCAGTTTAGTTATAGCTCAAAACTGTCATTTTTTTGCATATGAGGAGGTCTTTTTAAAGTAGATTCCACATCACTGCAAACACATCAAGGTCATCAGGGAATCCAACAGACGACTCTTCAGGGAAGAAAGTCCCAAGACTGAATAACAAGACATGAATGTTGTGTTTCTGCTTTTACAGACAAATCTGTCGCAGTAGGTTAATGCATGTGCTTTAACCTAAAATTGGAATCTTCCCTTGTGGCAGGTGATAAATAGTAAAAGCATTATAATAGCCTTCACATGTTAAGCTATCAAAAATTAAAGACAATTTTTCTTTGTTACAGTCAATAACGTATGTAAATTTTATAAACTGATTATTGATTTTACATGGTGATAAGCAATTAAAAAAATACTTATTTTTCAAAAATGTTTAATTTTTACTGAATTATGCGTTAATTTAAGTTTGGAAAATATTAATATATTTTATACAGAATTTGTTCTAGTGTAAAGGCAAAAGACAAAGACTTTCCTTATCTTATGCTTATAATAAGTACACCAACACCTGTCTATTTCAACTTACAAGTGGACATTTAAGTCCCATATTTCTGGGGATAGAAAGAGATTTTTTCTTTGTTCAAAATGCCAGTACAAATAGACATTACCTCAGTACATCTTGGACTAGAAGGATATTTATACTGTCCACTTCTAGTATTGGATTTTATTAATGTCAATGGTTTCACTGATATGGTTCGACTATCAGACCAAATAGGAGGTTAGAAAAATATACAAATTTGCAAAATTATTTCTAGTACCAATAAATTATCTTATAAATTCCATGACACATCAAAGTTTAATTATGAGTATTACATAAACCATATTACTTTTAGCATATTTTAGAATGCATAGAAAGTTCTTTATAGCAGTTTCTTAATGTCTTCCTATCTTCAATGTCAATAAATTTCCACTTTTAAAAAATTTTATTACAAGAAAACAAAACTGTTCTTAACACAAAATATACTATATTTAAACAGAATAATTTTTCGTTTTGAATGCCACATGTAAAACAAGGACTGTAAAGATCCCACAAGATACGCAGTTAGCAAAGGTAAATTCTTAACATTCCAATGAAGAAAATGAAAAAATTAAATGGCTTTTTTTAATGATTAATATTTATGATACAAGGACACAAGCATTTAAAAATAAACAGATATCTTATAAATTCACAACTTTTAGGTTTAATAAATATAAGTAATAAAATATCAAAATTTTCATATTTATGGGTAAATAATTTTATAACAAACAATGCAAAAATAAATTACATAAAATTGGGACAAATTACATATTTCCTAAAAATATTCTCACACTGTAGATACATTTTCCTGGCACTATTATAAAATAAAAAGTTGGAAATTATACTTACATTAAATTCATCATGTTTGTAAGGGAAATAAAATGCAAATAAATTTAAAATGCAATAGATATAAGCTTAAAAAATTGAATTTACTTGCAGTTTGCATAGTTAACAAGCGCTGAATAAATGCTTTGACACAATTTCTTAAACATCACTACCACATAATCATTTATTATGGAATACATAACATTCAAAAGAGTTCATTGAAAAACTCTCACAAAGCTATAAAAGTTTTTGTCACAGGGAAAGAGCACTGCATTGAATATGCAGTTTTTAATATTAAATGCTTGGGCTAATGGTCATTTTGGTTCAGTTCCAAGTCAAATTAGGAATAAGGAAATCAACAACTATATCGTAATTTTATGTACACATAATAAAACAAGGATAACTCAGTTTCTCACTAGATAGGAATTTCATAAGTGTAAGCATAAGCTACAAATCATTAACTCACATCATTTGTATTAAGCAACTAATTTACTAACATAGGAAATGACAATTTCCCCATCAAAATTTTAAAAAAAATAAAGCAAATATAACTATATCTCATTAAATTATATGAAGCAGTAGAGAAAAGGATAGCTTACAGAATCTTTTAAGAGTTCTTTTAACAGTATTTAATGGTCAATTCATTCATGTAAAAATAAACACTTAAATATTATAAATAAGTGGTCAGTTCAAGAAGGCTACTTTAAGCAAAGTGATAGGGAACAATTGCATTAATGTAACAAAAAGATATGGACTAGATAATAAACATTATTCAGAACATAATACACTTAAAAATATTATATATCAAAATACAGCAACATAACAATTCTCCAAATGAGAAAGTGATAAAAAAAGTTCATAGTTGAGATACAAGTTGTGCTTGCAACACTGTCTTAATTCAAGGGAATGAAAAGTTTGCTTGTTGCTTATAATTCTGTTGTCATACAGGAAGTTAATGCTTGAACTCTTTTGGCATTGCAGCTACGACAGAGAATGTGGTCATCGAGAGGATAACAACTTCCTTCGGCTTCAGATGATAACCGTAAACCACAGTCCTATAAGAAAGAATAAATAAATATGACTGAAATAAATTTTGGAATATATATAAACTTTTTGTGAGTGTTTACATTAGGAATAAATATTACTAGCTATTATTGGCAGAGAATATACATCAACAAAATTATTTTATGGCGAGTTAATTAAATTATATAAATAATTAGATGAACAATATACTGCATTATAATATATACTGTTAAGTAAGACAGAAAATATTTTGAGCATATTTCTTTTATTGTAGAATATATTACAAGAAATAAGCATATTGGCTAATAAATATTGAACCCCATATCATACAAATAAATTCAACAAAGAGTGTTTTGAACAAATATTTAAAAAGTAAAGAAAAATAGAAAATTTAGACAGTAACTAAACTTAATTAACTTTTAATTTTTAAAATCAGTAGACTTTATTTGAAATATATATAAAATACAGAAACTGAATTGTCTATTAAGTAATTATTACAAGTTGCCATAATGCCAAAATTTTAGAATCTCATAATCTTAAAATTGCTATTTAATATATTTAATTTTTATGAGCTAAATTTATAACAATGATAAATAAAAAATAAAATAGAAACAAAGTAAATAACTATATTTTCTTATGTAAATTTAAAGTACAACAACTTTAGTTGAAACTTAAGAAAAATAAAAAGGCAGGGGGCATGGTGAGCTTAGTAATATTTTAACAATCGAGATATTATTTAGTTACAAAATCAAATCAAATTCAGTCTTTTTCATTATAAAAATGTCACAATAACACTAAAAAACAAGTAATTTTACCTCACATCTGTAACACTGAACATGAAAACTGCGATCAAGAGCAACCACTCTTACTGTTTCTTCTTTCCCAGGCTCTGGCATTATGGGTAGGTTGCAAACACAACAGCGTGGTGCAAATTTCCTGAAATCAATGATATATAGAAATTTCAGAATTAAAACTCAGAAAATTTTTTATACAGCTTATAATTTCAGTTAAGCAGCAAACTGTAACAATTTGTATTTTTTTCAAACAAATGGATAATTTAAATTTAAAAAATTCTAAATAGCAAAAATATTTCAAAAGATTTGGGAACTAAAGTTGCTTTATAAAATTATGAAATAAATTGATACATTATATATATATATATATATATATATATATATATATATATATATATATATATATATATATATATATATATATATATATATATAGCTGTATCAATTTATTTCATAAAAAAAAGCAGCATTAGTTCCCAATTTTTTCAAAACTTTAAATATTTTGAATTTTCTAAATATCATTAAAATATTAATTTCAAATCATAATGTAACTCAAATTTTAGCTCAAAAGATGATAGAAAAAACTAGGTTCTTGAAGTTCAATAATAACTACAAATTTGAAAACTCTCCTAACAGTTTTTTTTTTAAATTATCAATTAATAAAAAATACACACACATATTTTTAAAAATTATACATCAAGTAACTTACTTATGAAAGTCATCTATACAGTATATTTGATTGGTTGCATCTACAGTAAATGGAATACCATCCAAACACTTTCCACAAACAACACAGGTAAAACAGTTGGGATGGAAAGGTTTCCCAGTGGCTCTTAAAATCTGTAATTAAATTGACATCAATTAAAGTAATTTATCAATTAAATATTATATAACTAGAGAATAAAATAAGAACTTACACGATCAAGAATTCTTCCACCGCACACACAACATTTTTCTAAAGTATTCTAAATTTTAAGATAGAAAATATTTAAGACAAAAAAATAATTCTCAGGAATATGAAAAATCAAAATTTATATTTTGAACAATACTATATTTTAAAATGTATATGATATAATAATAATATGTCAAAATAATTAAATCTTGATAACAATGATGGATAATTTCAGGGAAGTAAGCAATCAGAAAGTAATATGGTAATGTAATATATATATATAATGATTATATAGGTTTATACAAAATCTATTTATAACTGATAAAAAACAGAAACTAGGACAAAAATAAAAAGGTAACCATTTGAAAATAAAACTCATACAAAATTCAAAAATTGTCACAACTAAAACATTTAAATTTAAAATATTGTTTTATGCAGATTTACAATACAGTTCACTTTTAGGAAAAAATTAAGGATTAATTCAGAATAACATAAATATTTAATCTTGAATCAGTAAAAAAATATATTTTGCTAATAATAAAAATAATTTTTCCTTCAGAAAAATTATTTTTTAAACTATAGTTAACATTTCTTTAAAATTGATTTTTTTCTTTGCTTTCTGAACATACACAATTTATTGATGATGGTGGGACTATTTGACAAGGGAAAAGCAATTTAATTTTATTTAGGAAATGTAACATTCTGATTAGTTTGCTTCTAGAAAAACTTGATAATTTTTTATTTTCTATGTTTGTCAGGGTTCTGAGAAAATAAATTCCAGCTTTCCAGTAGTAAAGTTTTTTTTCCAGGAGGTATTAATATTGGCATGTTTAATAAATAATGCCTCACAATTATTTTTAGTTACAATTTTTTCAGATGATAACAGTGATAAATGTGTAAAAATTTAAATCAATATTTATAATATTAATGATTTCAAAAGCATTAAATAAGCCCAGAGCTACAATAGAAACAATTTCATCTAAGCATTCAATTTCTTTATGCACTAATTATTTAAACACTGTAATGAATGTTCTTGTAATTTTCTTTGCATGGGGCTTCCATCTATTGATTTATGAAATCCCAAGAATAATGTTTTACAATCAAAATATAAGAAATAATTGAAACTACAAAAACGAAAAATATAATACAATGTTTCAACTTTAATGATTTTTCCCCCCCTAGATTACTATTTAATAAAAAATATATGAACTTTTGTTTTGTTTACTACCACAAACTTTATTAAACTAATCAAATCATTACATTTGCTTATTTTAGATTATATCTTTTATTTATTTAATACAATATCAATACTAATATTTAATTTTGTGAAGATACATGACAACCCAATTGTAATTTTATAGTTAATAAGCCAGTTTTTTAAAATTCTATTTAAAAAAAAAAAAAAAAGGTTTGATTTCACCGCATACAATATGATGTCTTATTTTTAGTATTTAGTCATCTAACATTAAATACTTTTGCCTAGACAGCACAGAGAGAGAGAGAGAGAGAGAGAGAGTATTAAGTATAATTTCAACAATACTACTACTACTGATGTTTCTTATGTTTTGGATAATATAAACAGCATATTTAAATGCAATTTTAAATATTCAATCTAAAAATTTTTGCTCAAAGACAATCTGTTCATAGAATATTTGTTCTTAGTAAGATTTATCGCAAAATAGAAAAAGTATTTAATATACATTAACTCTAAATGACAAGGTTTTTGTGTTTGACAAGAAATTAAAAGAAAAAGAATCTATTCTAAGATCAAAATAGACTTTAAATAGAATTTGAAAAGCACACTGATATTTCTATTAATCTAAATTTTAAATTAATGAACTAAATCTGTCTATAATTCACACTTATAAAGCTACAATATAATCTTAACATGTTAATTTCAGAATAATTAGGCAATGATAAAAATTTTTTTTAGCATTATATTGTTCATGTTTTTAACGTTTATTTTAAATGTTATAGAAAACTACAATGGATACATTAATTAATTTTTTTGGCAATGAATTAAAACGATTTATAATTTAAACAAATTTATTTATCATATCTAAAAATATTCAAATTTTTAAAAACATTTTTATTACATATATAAATATAAAGCTTAAAAATTTAAATCAGTATTAGCTTTACCCCAATAAATTAATAAAAGAAAAATAAAGTAATTTAAAAGTGGAGAAATACAGTATTACTTACTTCCATTAATAATTTAAAATCAGTTAAATATAATGCTTAGAAATAAAGAATAGTAAATGTAATATTTCATGTATTTTCTCAAAAAGGTGAATTACATTTTCCATAAATCATAAAATATTCTTTGTAAAGTACTTGGATAGGAAAACTTGGATTTTTTTCTTATATAAAACTGATTATTTTTCTTTAATTCTGAAAATAATAATTAGTGACTGATTTAAGTACTAGAGAAAAAAAAGTATTTTTTTCATTAGAAAATTTTTATGGATTCCAGATTAAATATTTATGTCATTCTGAATTGATGCTTAATTTTTACCTTCATTAAAGTTGAGCAGATAACTTGACAGTGTTTTTTGAAATAAAAATCATTGAAAATTAAATTCATGTCTGCAAAATCAATATTTCATTTGAAATGTAGATAGTTATAACACTTTGAACTTAAATGTTATTAAGTAAATTTCAGTTTTAAATGTAACTTCCAAATTACAATTATATATCAATAAAGATTTCATGCTAAAATAAACTGGATTTTTATTTAAAAATTTTTGTAAGGTAATAAATATTTCTAAGAGTGCAAGATTTCAAGAATTGAAATGACATGGATGCAGATAAATTAAGTTTCCTATTATCATAGCCACTTAAAATTTTTCAAAACTATATTTATTTTAAATAATACCTTAGTAATCATTAATATAAATATACTGATTAACAGATATAAATTGAATAAAATTAAATGAAAATTGTATGGAAACAGTTTCCAAAATCAATATTATTTAGGACAAGATAGTGATTATAAAGAACTATAAATTTTTTCTCTTAAAGTTATATGTAGCATAGATCTTAAAATTGCTAACCAATCAAGATAAGGCGTTTATATTATTTTAAAACTAATTTGACAGTATTATAAATTTATATGATTTTATCATATAAGCAAAAGACCTTAATAATAAATACCACAAGGTTGTAATATTTTAACGTTAATAAAAATGCGTTGTGTACCAAACCTATTAGTTACTGTCCATCTTCTATTCCCTGATCAAAATATGTTTATGTTATATATGTATATAAAATTAGTAAGGATTATACAAACAGATGTTTCGTTTGGCACAATTTAATTAAAAATGCATCAATTTCATTAACATTTTTGACAATCTAATAAAAATACCTAATGTCAAAAGGAATTAATCATTTTCAAGAATTTCAAGGGCTCAGCGAATCTTTTTTTAATATTACAGTTTTGAGGAGTTTCCAAGAATTGTAAGAAACCTGATTTGTGCTTTTTAACATCACAAAAGATAAAAAGTTGCGAACATAATGCATTAATTTTCATGGTTTAATATGAATATTTAAGACATAAATATTTGAGACAATGCAGTGACTTGTATGTTAAAGACTGATCTTGAGCTACAAGTTAACTAATTCTGAAATGATTAATAAAGTTTCATTATTTAAGTCTTTAGACATTATTTTAATCTTAATCAAACATTTTTTTACAATATTACAAAGGATATTTAAGATAAAGACCATTATGAAAATACTGAAGACTATATGTATTAATATAAGATATTTTGCTTTTATATTTATAGACTGTTTATGACTATTTATAAAAAATACTTCTGAGTTAAGAGATGTAGTTACTTGGATTAAATATGGCTATTTTTCCAATTACAAAAATTTAATAATAATTTCAGGAATTTGATGAAACATTTAATATTATGTCTGTTTTTATACTAATTAAATGTAACTCTTACCAAATAATCATCTTCACAGAAAGGCTTTCCATCTTTCGCATAAAATGGTTTTCCTCTTAATTCTTTGCCTAAAAAAGCATTATTGGTTAATTATATGAAAAATGAGAATATTTTATAAAATAATAGATTCAAATAAACCAAGTTTTAAAAATTATGATTCAAAAATACAAACTACAGTATTTTTATGAATTGTATATATTCAAATAAATTTTTCGTTTTGATAAACTTACAATTTAGATAAATGAAATAAAACAGATTTACTTATTATAAAGTAATTAAATTGTTGTAATTTATGGCATGGCAATTTAACTTATATAAATTGCACAAGGTAAATGAGAAAGTTCTTGCAATTTTTAATGACCCAAAAGAACATGACCTATAGAAAGTACAGCCTATTGTCAGTTCTCAAAATAATCAGCAATATTTAGCATTTTCTGCCAAAATGCTCACAGCTGATTATTCCCCTTGTGGTAAAATTAAAAGATTTTGTACAAAAAGAAATCTGTGTATGTTTTCCCTTAAAATTAGAAAAAAGTGATCACAAAATGATTGAACATTTGAACATAAAAAATTACTGAAGGTAACAAAATACTAATACTATATACATCAAAAAATCCATTTTCTATATATCGTTTTATTTCTAATGAATATATTTCTGAAATTTTTCATTACTTTGCTATATCAAGCTAAAACATAAGAAAGAGAAAATTTAGTTGTTATTATGGTATTTGCATACTATCACAATAACACAAACTTTCGAGATACTTCCCAAATTGGAAACTCTGATTTTATACTTGTCAAAGTAGCATTGTTAAAGTAGAACACTTTATTTTATATTTTTCTGCTTACCGCTTTTTAGAAATTGATAGTTTATTTATACAGCAAACTCCAACATTGAATGTAATATTGACTGAATTCTGAAAAAATGCTGCTACAAAACATTAATGAAAATATTTAATCCTATTTTAAAGTTCACTTCTTTATTCCACAACCAAACTGATAAATCAAATAAATGAAAATATTTGAAAATAAAAATGACTAATAATTTTCTTTTATTGATTATTTATACTTACTCTTTCGTTTTCATTAGTATTTTTCGACTATGTGCTCCACATTTCTTTCCGCTTATTCAGTTTTTAGAATTGATGCTTTTTATTAAATGTTACCAATAAGTCCACAATATTAAATGTTACCAATAAGTACTATTTTAAAAATTATTTATATATCTTGTAATTTATAACACTACTTACAGCACACATGGCATGTGAAACAAGATATGTGATAAACATGCTCCATAGCAGTACATCCACTACCTTCTCCGAGAACTTTTTCACCACATTTATAACACATACCTAAAATTTAAAAAGCTTCATTAAGATTACTTATATTAATGAAATACATTTTCATTCCAAAGGCAAACTCTAGTAAGTAAGTAATCTAATTAATTTAAACATTTAGTTTAAAATAAAATAATGCGATTTCTAATACAGAATTATTGCATTAAAAACTTGTTCTAAATTTTAACGAATTTTATAAACTTAACAAAAAGTAAAATAAGAAAATAATCAGGAATGCAAAAAACTTACAAGTACAAAGTGAATTAACTCTACCTACATTTATATTCATAAATATTTTAATTAATTTTGAGTTACTTCTCACTTGTACTAAGAAATATTTTTTTCCAGTTCAATGTTATTTCTTAACCTATACTCTCTAAAACAATTTTAAATCCAATATGTGCACAATTGATGACATTTCTAAGTTTCCTAGATTTGAATTAACTACTTGGAACATGCACAGTAATTGAAAACTTATTGATACAGTGAAGAAATCAAAAATAAAGATTAATTAAATTCTCAATATATTTTTACATTTACCTAGATTTTATATACATTCTTAGGTAGTTTACTTTAAACACACACACAAGTGTTACAATTCCCAATGCATCTCAGTGATCTCCCCATTTTTGTTTCTCTTTTCCCTTTCTTCCTCATTGTGATCACCTTGTAGAAAGGTTGAAGACTCCCCTTAAGATGTTATTACTGCTTCTGCTATTAGCTTCTCCAAGGGACTAAATCATCCACATTTTTGCAATGCAAGAGACCTGTGTTCATGGCAAGTCCCAGTAGTCTTGAGCATTGTGCAGTTCCATAACACATCATTGCAGGCTGTTTGAGTAAACGCACAACACATCTCATTAGTGTTTGTAACCTTTACTTACCTCCTCAATAATATAGTTCATGAGAGTTGATCAATTTATTGGATTAGCACTCATTACTACTAGTATGATTAGAAGTCAGGCACTGACGATACAGTACAAAAAGTCGCAAATAAAGAATCTAGTTGCAGAATGTAATGAAGTTGGGCACACTTATTTTTTTCCAATTTTGCTCATCCTGATCCAGAAATTAATACATTAGATACAACTATTCTTGCAATTAATCAAACACTTTTCAAGGCAGCATTGAAATTTTGCATTAGAATTCTTAGATTTGAGAATGAGATGAAAGACAGTTAAATATTCTCAAGATGTTCTACAGCAATTCTTGAAGGCAGATTATAAAGCATTATTCAGTATCATCTGTTATTTCATATGAAATTGACTATGGTAATGCAATTTATGGATCAGTTATATCACCTACTTAAGGCAAATTAAATCAAATCCTTATTTACCCTGTACATTACTCAATCTTGCAAAACAGTTCTATAACATTTCGAAGTTTTATCATTTAAAGTGTTATATGATTGGTAACCAATTGCTACTTGATTTGAAATGTAAGAAATTGTCTCAAAATTATTATTTTAAATGCTATCTACATCATATTCTTTAAGATCTGATTACCTGCTTTAAGAATATATAATGAATAAGCATGTACTGCCATTTTAAGAGCATACAAACTCACTTTTGCTGTCATCAGAATTTATGTATTTATTTTACACAAATGCCAAACATTAACACTTAAAACATTAGTTTACGGATTCTCCAATATTTCTTGACGATGTCCTAGTACTGAGAAAGTTTCACCTGAATTCTCCGATTTATAAGTGTAAATTGCAAATTTTTGAAAAATTTTCTCCTTAAAACATTTTTGCACTCAATATAATCAATTTCCCCTTATTTAGCAACAGATTTTCTAGTATATACTTTATCAGCATTTATGCATTTCCTACACAGTTGTATTTACAGATAACTCAAGGTCATATTGGTCAAGGTATTATTGAAATGCTAGTCTTTAGACATGTCCTATTTACAGTTTAAGCTGATGTTATTGCATATCCTTTATAATTAATATCATCTAAATGTCACCAAAAATATATTGAATATACACATAGAACAAATGTTAAATGCAATTAGAACCTTCTAATGAAAAAAGTTATCCAGCTTTGGAAATATTCGAAATATATTGAAGAACAAAGGATTTGATGTCCAGTATTTTTGGATTTCAAGTCATGTTGGCATTGCTGGCAATCAGCTTGTAAACAATGCTGTTAAAAATGTCGCATTTAATATATATTAACAATTTTAACATAAGTACATAGTTTACCAGCATAGGATTTGGTATTTACAGATGGACAAGAAATCATAACATTCTCTCACATCCTTTCATTTTCAGTTATTTCCCAGTGAAGAGTTTATGTAAAATTTACATGCCATCATATTGGACATGCTCTATTGACACAAAATCATTTATTCTACTTTCAGAGTGTTCTAATTTGTGACACACATAATTTACAATATATATATATATATATAGCCAGATTTAATTAAGTTAAAACCCAATTGTGAAAGTTGCTTGACTTTTACATTCAATTGGTTTTTTTAAAATTCTTTGTAAAAGGTTAAAATGGAAAAAAGTTTAAGAAATTTTATTGAATATTTTAAAATAGCCTCCCTTTTATAAAACTGACCAGTGATTTATACTGTGTTTTTACTTCTAATTCAAACACAGTATGCAGATTTGTCTAGTATTGGATCTTGCATTAATAATCCTCAAAAATCAATCAATATTTTAAGTACAAGAAATTACACTTCCATGTTTTATGTAGGAATAGAGTTGAAAAAATTTAAATTTTCTAATTTTCTCCCAAATTTACTTTTAGAGAAGAAATTATACATTATTAAAACTTTAAAGCTATCAGAATATAAAGTGCTTTTCATGTATTTTTTGTCAATGAAACATTTATTTACTAGACCATAAATATCTGTTATTATATATTCTCTAAAATCATGTACTTACAATTTGATGTATGTATCTTATTACACTCTAAGTTTATAGTTAAATATTCTTATATCTTCTAGGTTAAAATTTGCTGATTGATAATACATTTTTACTACTTTAAAATTTGATTAAATCATAAAAGAAATTAATATTAATTAATAATTCCCATTAACAATCATAAATGGATTTTTTTAATCATTAGAAGAGATTAAGAAGATATAATGAATGAAAATACTTATCGCTAACATAACATGTAAAGTTACAATGAAGAATTTTTTAAATAGAAATGCTTCAATTCTAAAAAAGCTTATTTTACAAAGACAAATTCATAAAAGTTGGTTGATAGAAAAAACAAACTCAATATTGATAAATTAAAGGCTTATTTTAAATCAAAAACCTAAAAATTTAAAATCTAGATCATTGATTTTTATATAATTAAGTTTGATATATTAAGGTTGTTATATTATTCAAACTGAATAATAAGTTGCTATATTATTCAAACTAAGACAATTATATAGTATAACAAAAAATAGAAAAGATAAGTATCTTAAATAGAAATTTAAATATAATTTTAAACTGAATTTTTTTTTGCCATATAAATGAATTTAAAGTAAATTTAAGATGTTTAAAAATTCCATTTCTAAAAGTTAATTTTAGATGGATCTTCTATTGCACCAGAGCAAAAAGTTTGAGTTGTTTCAAACTCTTATAAGAGTAGTCCTAGAGTTAAAATAAATATTAATAATTGAGGTAATAATCAATACTTCAATTAAAAAACGAAGAAAAGCTCTGCCATCTTTTTAGTACTCAATATTTAAGAATTTGTAACTTGAAAGCTTAAAATAACTTCACTAACTCAAATAGATAAAAACAATAAAACATACAGATGTACTACATTAAATACTCGATTATTCAAAATTATTCCGTTAACTGTTTTTGGAGTATCTTCTTATTTTTTTATATAAACATTTCACCCTATAGTAAACGTAACTTACCTATAACAGGTATTTCTTCATCCTCCTCATCTTCTTTAGTAAGCATGAGAATAAAGGAAAAAATGCTATCACACACATTTAAAACACCAGTTGAACAAAGAGGGTGTTAAATATTAAAATATTTTTTTAAATAATTTTAATTTAATATAACTTTAGCTGACATAAAATTTAAATTTTGTAAATAGGAAGCTTAACAGTATTAAATTAAGGTAAATGTTGACTAATTTAGATATAAAGCAAGATTTGGCTTAAACATTCTTTTGAAACTTTTCCAAAAATTTCCTTACAAAACTATTTTAATATAAATAATTTAAGATTTTAATGTAAACTATTTTAATATAATGTATAAAACTTTAGAAATTATAAAAATTCAAAAAACTAGATTGTACAAAAAACTGCCTAAAAACTTTGATTTGAATAAAGACAACTTTTCATACAAGCCTGGTTCAATATTAAACATGGCAAATAGACTTGTTTTATAACGAATAATAAATAATATGGATTAATAAATAAACAAATTACAATCCAAATGAAAAAATTAGAAATAAATTGAAAAGTATTGAATTTAACAAATTCGTAATCGTATCTAGCAAGCTTTTCAATTAAATTTAAGTAATTTATAAAATACTAGTTAATGAACTATATATTTCCTTAATCATTTCATATTATAACTACTTCATTCTAAATCATATTTATACATATATAGTCAATGTTCATACATTTTCCATGAATGTACTTTTAAACAGTTAACTATTTTTAATT
The DNA here is from genome assembly GCA_030067965.1 of Latrodectus elegans. Classification (NCBI taxonomy): domain Eukaryota; kingdom Metazoa; phylum Arthropoda; class Arachnida; order Araneae; family Theridiidae; genus Latrodectus; species Latrodectus elegans. The sequence continues at coordinate 65,171,977 of CM057812.1, read as the reverse complement.
TTTCAGTAATTGAAGTATCAGGAAAACTTATAAAAATTCATACAAAATATCTCAAATATTTTAAACAATGTTTTAATGTATAGTTTATGTTAGATATTAAGACTAAGTTTATATTGTATAAGTATTAGAAATAAAATTTAGAACGTGCAAGATTCTCTATCATCACATATTTATAAACCTAGTTACTGTCAAACACTTTTTAAAATTAAAAATATATGCTAAGATAGGGAATGAAACAAATACTCTTTCATTTGTGCAGTGAGCTTTTAAATTGCATAATATAAATAAAAAATAAAGAAAAACAAACAGTTTAAATACATAAAGCAACAAAAACACTCAAGTCTTGTTTGACTTCAAAAAGCTCAAGATAGATGCAAATAAATTGATGTGAAAATGGATAAAAACTATCCTAAAGAATAATTATTTCTCCCAGCAATATTAAACTGTTTTAATACAAACATAACGGAAGGTCTCTCATAATAATAAAATAACTTTTGATTGCATAGATAAAACTGTCATCACATGAAATACTAGCTGGTAGAGCCCAATTCAGGGTTAGGTACAGTAAGCATCATGAAATAATAAAAATTTTAAAACTAGTAAATAATTATGCTTTAAATTTTGGTATAAGTATTTTGTATGATCTAGATTTTTCAAATAGTGAAGAGTGTTTGACATTTCTTCTTACAAAATACTGACATACAAAATACATACTGACTTTTATAATTTAAAAAAAATAGATATTTTATGCAGTAAGGAATTATCACTAACTTATAAAGTGAGAATTGAAAGTTTACTAATAATTTTTCATTTAACTAATACAAAAGAAAAGCAGTTTTTGGTCAAGGCAAATATATTAAAGCAATACAATTAACTATAAACAATTTTTATTTCTATACAATTTGATTGCTTCAATGATCTACTTTAGCAACATGAACATTTTATGTACATGCAAAAGTAACTTATAATATTAAGAGGACTCCAAACTACTACAAATAACCACATCTGAGAATCATTCAGCTGTCAATTCAAGATCTTTCCTACGATGTTCAATTTTAAAAGATTGCTTACGAAATTTAGTGGGGGGAAAACAATAAGTCAATACGCTTAGTACATTGTGTATTTTAATAGGACAGGATCTTAGTAAAGAATATATTCAGAAACAAAGTAGAATAGGATATTAAGATGCATCATTGTGGAATAGCCTTAAAATTAACTTATTTTTAGGATAACAAACATAGTAATTTGAGCCTGTATTGAAAGTTAAGCAGTTTAAAGCAAAATAGTTCTTACATGTTACTATTTACATTTCCTAATTTATTATTTTTTTTTGTTAAAAAAAACAGTTGTTTTTTTTTTATAAAATATTGAAATTAAAAGCATAATTTAGCTTCTACATAATTAAGGCACTGATTATATAATATAGAAATTTATCTAAATTTTTAAGAGATTTAAATTCATTTGGTTCCCTCCCATATGTAATTTTTCAGATTTGCTTTAGTAATAAAAATTTTCTATGCTTATTAAAAATTAAAAAAAGATATTGTTTATGTTGTCTTAAAATGTAGCATAAAGACATGACTTCAGCTTAAGAATTCCAGTGCAATGTATGTATGTATATATTATATATATATATATAATCATGGGGAAAGCTGGATAATAATCTGAGTTACTTCAGAAAGTAATTCCATGCATTTTAGGGCATATAAAATAGTATCACATCTTCAAATGCATGAAAATACTAAATTGATTCCCACAGGATTGTACAATAGTGCACTTACAATTTAGAACACAAATACTATACTTCATACTTATTACAATATAATAGGGAACAGATGCCGTATAATCCAGGATGCCAAATTCTGAATTTTTTGGCGATGAAGAAATGTTGCCAAGGTGACATACACAATGATATAAATATTAGAGCTGCCAAAATAATTTTTTGCATATAATTTTAATTTTAATAAAATTTTCTGCATAATTCTTATAGGTCCCCATATCATCTTATATGTCCATGTAATGAAAAACAGTTTACCAGATACATAAGAAAATCCACCAAAATATCACCAAACTCAGAATTTTCCATTCTTGATTATACTGCCCCTCTGTGCCTAAAATCTTTGTATAAAATATTAAAAATGTATAGGTAATTCTTTGTTCAAACATAGAAAACTTACCATAAAATTCTGGATCACTTGAATTTTCCATTCTCTGAACCATTAAATCAGTTAATCTGTCCACTTCAGCTACTTCTTTACTTGGTGGTCTACCAGTTGTCCCTTTACCCCTTCCAGATGCTGGATAATATGAGGAATACAAAGAAGTACTTCCACTACCCATACTATAGTTAGAGCGATTGCTCATTTGGCTAGGAGGACGAGGAGTGATGGGTTCATATATAGAACTGGTGTCATAAGAGCTCTGAAATATTTAAAATTTAAAATCTTACTAATTTAGTAATAAGGAAAAATAAAACTATTTTTAGCTGCAATCACACATAAGTATGCAAAAGAGTCTTTAAACAAAAATTAAATAAAAACTCATCTAGTTGAGCTTACGGTTTTTTAAGCAATAAAATTCAATGTTATTTTACTTTTCATTTTCTACATGAATGGCATTAAATATTTTCACAGCTAAACAGTAGTTTGAGCACCAAGAAAAAGGTTTCCTTCTTCAGCTAGCAGTGAACACAAAATCAACTAAATTTTATAATCAAAAATTAAATTTTTTTGATTTTGTTGAAAGCATTATTGTAAATTAAAACATCAAGAAAAATTGTACAATACAATATTAACCTTTAATGAACTTCATACCATACTTTCATAAATCGAAACATGTCTGAACTTATATCTCATATCACCTACGTCCAACAAACCAAACAATTTTACAGCATTAATTTAAGAATGCTTTTGGCCATCTAAAAGCTATGAAATATTTCTCTATTAACTCTCTTTCTAATCATGTTTATTAAATGATTTTAACATATAATCAATTCAAATTTTAAATAAGCTTACCTTAAGCAGGATTTTTCTTTATTAAACATAGTACATAAACAGGACAATACAAAACAAGACAGGACATAGAACAAACAGCTACCTCGCTAGGCGCATAACCTTATTCTGTTTGTAAACATATATTCATATACAGCGACACCTATAGACATATAGTTGCAACAAGCTATGCTTGAGCAAGATGACAGAACAAAAATTAACTGCTTTTATAGATTGCAATTAACACATAGAATTGTCCAGCATTTTTGAAATTATGGAAAAGCAAAAGTAATAGTGGTAAAAATTGCTAATGGTACTTTGTCAAGAGCAAACAGTAAACTTTAAACATTGATTTTAAGTTTTACGAGTTCACCAAAAACCCCTAGATATATTCAATTTACAGATATTTAATTAATAATCATTCTTTACTTTCAATGTTGTTATCTGAATCCTCTTAAAGTGGCCCAATATGGAAAGCCACCACTTACACCAGAGGAGCCCATGCACACAACTGGAAGAATGCTTTATATTTACTTCAGCCAGCACATAAACACCAAATCAACTAATTCTCCCTTTTTATATTCAAAAATAAGTTAAATTTTTTGCCTTTGTTGAAAAATTTGTAGCAAATTATTTTCAAGTTGTAACATCAATCACATTATTTACAATATCATTAAAAAATTATCAAACAATACAAGCCCCAATACTTATTTTAAAATAAAATTATAAGTTAAATGAATTTTTGATTAAATAATTAGCAAGCAAAAATTAAAGTATTTTTTTCTACTTATACTTTTCAAACAAATTTTATTTGTCAGCAAATTCTGATATGATAACATCTTATAAATTTGAATTAATATTATAAATGTTTCCCTTATTTCGTTTTCTATGCATTTAGTTTATTCTTTTTCTTTTTAAATATTAGACATTCTGAAAGCCAAAAATATTAATCATATAGATATGCATAAGTAAATTTTAATTCTGTAACAATCAGATCAATATGTATATTTACAAAATATTATTAATTTAATTTGTTTGTTTTCAAGGAAGATAAAACTGAAGAAAAAAATTAGGATAAAATATTTTCATAAACCTAAAAATATCTGAAATTGACTGACATGAACAATAAAATAATTTTATTTCTTAATAATAATTTAGCCATTACACATAGCATTTTGTTATTGCAAATTTAAATTAAATTTAGGCCGGCCAACTTGTCTAGTGGTCAGCGTATCTGACTACAGATAGGGAGTTCCTGGGTTCGAATCCCGGTTCGAGCGTGAATGTGCTTTATCTATCCTGTCTTTGTCCTTTCCTTGTGTGAATGGTTGCCTACCCTATAAACGGGTCTTAATGGCATGTGTGTGTACTGAGGATGTCAGATTTCACACCAAATATGGTTCAGTTGGAAAAGTGAGCAGCACACCCTATATTGTCAGCCTAGCTGGCACAAGGCAAAAAATAAATAAATAAAAAATAATTATAAATGTAGCAAAAAATGCATACCGGTATAAAGTAAATAATTAAAAAAAATTAGTATTTAAATAAAGAGACATTTCTTGGTACAGTTCTAAAAAGTTTTTTAAATTTGGACTTGTGCTTAGAAAAAAAAAGTTTAAGAATTCTTTGAATAAAAAAAGATGAATTACAGTAATTAAAATAAAGTTTACATAACTCTAATTCCAACCAATACAATCCTATTGACATTACTTCCTATTTCAAAATTATTTAATTCATGATCATTTTATTTAATCAACACATTCCTTAATCCACACTTTAACCTTCTAGTAAAGAATTATCAGATCTCATAAACCTAGATATAAAACAGATAAAATTAGCAATTTAAAATATTCCAATAACTGGCATTGAGATACATGATTCTAATCAAGAAAATTATTCACTTTATACTTTTAATAATTTAAATTCATAATAGAGCAATGAAATTTTTTTGAAGTTCAAACTAGCTTTCCATACAAAATAATATTATTCCTTATCTTTATATTTCTATCCAATATGCATGTTCATATATTAATACAAGCAAGAAAAATGCTATAGCTATTTTTATAAAAATACATTAAGAAAATACAGCGGAATTAACTTACCACAGAGGAATTAGGCCTATATGATGAATAAGCTTGGGTCCCATAGGTAGAACTTCCAGGAGAAGAAGGAGCAGGCATAGATTCTGGTGGTGGAGGTGGAGGATATTGTTGAGATGATGGTGGAGAATAAGAAACTTGTGGGGGTGGAGGAGGAGGAGGAGGTAAATCATCATCTGGAAGGTAATTACTATAGATTGGATCACCTGAAATTGAAAGTGTAAACCCTCTAAATATATAAATAAATGGGGGAAAAACACATGACTACATTAAAATTTTCAGAGCAAGATTTCATAATCAAAGTTGTATACCAAACTAAAAGAGTTAGAAATTTAATTTAAAAATACATTTTATTCATGGAAAATGTATTGCAGTTTATAAACTAGAAAGTAATAATTGAAGAATATGTACTTTGGATTACCATTTGAAGTTACATGATAAAATAAAAGGGTTAACACCATTAGATTACAATTTTTTTGTGATCATCAATATTTAAAATTTTACAAGCTCCAAGTGAAATTCATAATCAAGAGAACAATACAAGAGTACTAAACAATTCTATTTTGCTCACAGAAATCTTACAAGACCAATATTTTTTGGTAATAAATAGAAAAAAATGCATAAATAGAAAAGAATTAAAAAAGTAATCATGGAAATAAAAAGAGAATGAGCTGGTTTTAAAAGTATAACTATAAAACTTTCAAATTAATGACATTGATAGACTGATACCATTTGGTAACTTTAACCCTTTCAGGTGCACTAACCTTTAAAGTTGAAATATAAACGAAAAAATTTGTACGTTGTGTATTTAGGCCTATATGAGCATACAGTGAAAATTTAGTAAAGATTGCATGCCCCATTTCGATTTTATGGGTGTTCCATAACATGGAACACTGTGCCGCAAAGGTTGTAAAAAGTAAGCATTGCAGTGAAGCCCATATATGAATAAAGGTTTTTGCATATGAATGAAGAAACAATGCATTACACCTATGTAGCAACATGGCAACAGCATTTAAATGTTGTTTAAATGCTGTTGCCTCTACCCCCCCCCCAAGTTTTACTTTAAATTTGTTCTAAGTTTAAATTTGAAGCCCTTTGACTATTGTTTGCTATTGTGTTTCGTTGTCACCAGCATCTAAACATCGCAAACTATTCCTTTTTTCCATTTTTATGTTTACTTATTATATATTTTTCTTATTTATTTTTAAATTTATTATTATATTTTTCTTTTAGTCAGCTGATGGCTGAATGGTTAGCGCTCCTGACTTTCTCTCTGTGATCATGTATGAATCTATAGGGTGTGATGGTACACCCTATAAACAGGTTTGTGGTGGTATGACGCAGGTAATGCTACTCGCTTTAATGACTTGGTTCACAGGTACCTGCTGGGTAATGACAAATGAGTAGCAGTTTCTGGCCTTATTGTAGTGAATGGTTAATTACCCAAATACCCGCAATTGTTAAAAAAAGAAAAAAATTTTTTTTAATATTTTCATCATAAACTCACTTTTTGTTTATTCATTATCTTTTTCTTACATATTTTTGTTAGTTTATTTTTATACTTTTCCATAATATCACAGAGCATATTTGACAAGTGAGCTTGATGTCATATGAAGTAAGTATATTATTGTTATTTACTGATCTCTTCTACTGGTTGTTTTGAAGAGAAGGCAAACCTAACAAAAAAGTTTTTATTCATTTTCCAATAAAACTATTTTAGATTTTTCATGTTATTACATAATTTAAAATTTTCTAATATGTACGTTTTTAGAACTTTGGGAAAATCCATTCATTATAAAACATGCATTTAACTTGGCAACGAAAAAAGTCACAATGGTCGCCAATGAGAAGGGTAAAACTTTAAATGATTCAAACACAATAGAATATGTCTGTAGAAGTAGCTAACAAAAGAATCTATTCTGTGCAGTAAAACCAAGCATACGTAATGTGTCTGTAAAGATTTTAATAAATGTCATTAATGGGGAAATTAAAAGATTTCCAAATAAAAAATGTCCAAAGTCCAAAATGCAATAATCAACTAAATCACACCAACTCAGATAACTAAAATTGTAGATTTCAAAATCCTGACTACGCTCCATTTTCAACTTACTGCAATTTTGAGCAATTTTCAAATATTTTATTACATTTACTTAGTAAAGAATTACAGAACTAAAGGCTACAAACTTACCTCCACATATTTTATAAAATTTACATATTGCATAAAAAGTATAAGTTTCTAAAAGACAATATTTTTATTTATTTGAATAAAATATAATCTCTACCAATTTTTTTTAATTAACCATGAGAATAAAAGTACTTTAAAAATTACATCACGTAAAATGAAACCACTGCATTATAAATCTAAATCAAAAACATACATTTTTATAAAAACTGGTTTCTAATTAAATGAACAATGACCTCCATCTTAAAATAACACTTTGGTTAATTTATGGAGTAATACATTTGAACAAGAAACATCTAATATATTTCTGCATTATATACTTAAAAAATTATACATAAGTTACTATATAAAAAAGCATATTAATTAGAATAACACAAAGTAAAAGTACTTACCTAATCAACTTCTTTTGCTCTCCAAATTAAAAAAAGAAAACATTTTGAAAATAACTTTCTAAAATATATATTTTAGAACTATAAATTATAAGTCAACAAATTAAAAAATTTTAACACCTAATTAGCTTTTAAATTGTAAGAAAATAATTTAACGTAAACAAAATTTTTCATGCACAATTATTTAAGTATAAATAAAATATAGATAGCATAAGCTTAAGGGTTACTACAACTACAAATAAATAACGCACATAATAATGCATCACAGAATCGCTGAACAAATACTTTCTAATGTAATCTGCAGATTTGGCACCCATGCTAACTTGTAGGATGAAGCCTATATCAACAACTTTATTGCACGACCAAATGCCACCCAAGGTCACCAAATCCAGAGTTATGTACACTAGGATTAAGCGTCTTAATCCTAGTATCCGTAATGCAATGGATTTGGCAACATTAAGATTTGGATCGTATGTTTATCCACTGCCATTTTGAGATCAACAATTTTTTTGATTACAAAATGCTCGTGTGTACTGAAAGTTTCCGATTCCAATGAATTTCGATGTTGGTGACATTTTTGAAAACCACGGCAAACATGTTACTTACACTAGGATTTTATCATTAAGAGATTATTTTTGTCAATTTATAAGTCTTTCAGTCAGATCATTTAAATATATTTTTTCCTGGAAATGGTTGATTAGATAAAACATATATATCTTTTTTTTTTTTTTATATAAACATTAACTGAAATTACTAAACATATATTCTTACATTTTAATAAATTGCAGAGTTCTCACAAAAACTCATTGATTAATCAAAATAATTTTGTTAAAAAGATATCTAATTACAAATATTTATTTACAAATACTCAAATTTCTAATTTCATTTATTTTTTAGTAGAAGATTTTAAAAATAAATTTAATTAAAGCAATAGAAAATCCAATTTTTTATAATTGTGTTATATAATATTCCACCACTTTATTCCCTAAAAAGTAAACTCTCTGGCACAACAAACCATGTGGGCCAAGAGTCAACAGTTCCTATTTGTTTTTCTGACCGAGAGGCCCTGGGGTGCAAAGCACATATCATGATTAGGTGATCAGCCCAATGCGAAACATGTAGTGTTTAGTTTCTAAGCATGCTTGGTATTCAGTTTTATCAACCCACTGAAGAGATGAAAGGCTAAGTCGATCTTGCCCAGACCAAAGATTGAACAAGTTCCTCGGAAGCAGGTAACAGTGCCACTAAGCCATCAGGTTTCATTTTATTTTCTATTTTGTAACACATTTGCTTTAAAATTTTGTTAAATTTACAACATCTTTAGCAAAAATAGCCTAAAAAATTATTTATAACACAACTACTATATTCTTATATGTTATTAGGGTGAGCAATTTAAAAATGCTGCCATCTTATTCCCAATTCCTTATATGGTAAATATTCTTCTGGAAGAACCAACTAGCATTCATTAGGGTTGTTACTCAAACTCTAATACATATATCATCTTCAGCTTGGAAGAAAAATTATTGCCAAATGTCGCTATTCTGAGGATAATGTTGACTTTGACCATATATATTATACATACACACATATATATGTAACTGCTAATTCTTTTACCTTATTCATTAAATACAGTTTTTAATTATCAATAAAAATCCATAATTGAAACTGATTATTAGTAAACAAAATAAAAAATATTAATTTATTCAAAAAATAACTAACTTTAAAAAATGCACACTTTGATTATATAATAAAATCTGCCAAAAAAATCACCAAACTCAGAATTTGGCATTCTGGATGATACAGCATCCGTGCCATATAATGCACATTTTAAAAATTTAGAAAAAATTGAATTCCATTTTCCACATTTATTCCTACAACCCCTTTTTTCATGACAGATATTCATAATCTAATGAGGCAAATCGGCATTTATAACAACTCCTTTAAAACTACATAATGAAAATTGAAGTTAGGAATTCTGTTTTCTATTCTAAAATTCAGTTTCTATTTTAAGAATCAAGCTTAAAAATATAAAATGTTTGTGATTCCTCACATTATTAACCAGTGAAAATTTCCTTTATAAAATATCTTTTTAATATTTTGCACATTAAACACTATTTCATAGACACTTAAACTAATATTTACACACATGCAAACAAGTAAACATGAGAGAAGTACTTTTAAAAGAAGAAAAATATTGTGAAATTTGTATTTTAATTGATTTCATCAGGTAAAAAAACATACCAGCATTAGATGTAACAACCGATGCAGGTTGTGGTGGCGGGTGCATAGAACTGTGATACATGCCATTTGATTTAGATATAACAGTAGCGTACATATCTGATTTGGGTTTAGGTGGAACTACTGGTGCAACTTTTTTAGTTCCAGGAGAATATTGCTGGGGAGAATAATTAGATATTTGAAGATGCCCCATATCTCTCACCAACATATCTTGATTGGAGGCCATTACTTCCCACCTAAGAGTTAAAAAAATTATTAGGTATATAATGAAGAGTTTATTATCAAAAATACAAAATATCAAACATATATACACTTTTTTAAACAAAAATAAAAATTAATACAACAGATTTCATCCGCAATGAAAATTTGCCAAGCTTATTATATTTAAACAATGCAATATTTTGACTGAAGAAATAAATTAAAACTCTTCAGAACGACAAATGAAAACAAAAACTATTACTTTTCCTCTGACTGATCAGAAAACAAACGATTTTACAAAAGATCAAACTACTACACATACGGATAGAGACGTAAAAAATTATCACACCTCATAAGAAAGTTGCAAGAATTTCGAAACTTACTAATACTCTTCGCTGTCAACTCAAAATTAAATCGGCATGAGTCATTCAGAAGAATTTATCAGTATGTGAAGAATGACATATCACTCATACGATTCATTAACCGGATTGTAAAGTGTAACGCTTTACTTGTAACGCAGAAAATAAATGACAGCGATGCAAAATATATAATTTCTTCACTGAAAGTTTGGAAGTATAGATGGCGCTAAGAGAAACATTAAAATATTTCCGGTTGGAAACGTATTTACAGTTGTGGTATGGATATGAAATTTAAGTATTATTCTTTATTATTCAGATTTCAATAATAATGAATGTTAAATTACTAAATTGCTTTCGCACTTATTTCAAGTTTTATTTAAGAACATAACCAATAAATGTATTACAATTCTTATAATTTTCCAGCATGAAGTAAAAATTTAATTTGCGCAAAATAGCCAGAACAAATTATTTTGAAATTTCTGAATGAATTTTAAAAAACTTTTTTTTAAAGATTTAGGGCAATGAAGCAATTTAAATTTATCTTGAAGTTTCAAATTTTTCAAGATATTATTTCAATATTATATGACTAACGCTGATGATAAACGTCGGGTTTTGATGGTTTAATAGTATGAAATAGACATTATATGTTTTTGCGCATTTCGTTCTAAGTCCATAAGACTTAGATCATAGGCTCTTCCTCAAGTAAATTATCTCATATAGCTTGAAATGAGCGTCCTTAACAATCAATATGAGACGTGTGTATTGCATAAAAAAATTTCATTTCCAAGAAAATGAAAATATATAATTTCTTCCACATATAATATATATAACAATAAAATTCTTTTGTAATTATTGTTTCTGTAATAAGATTACATTATATCATTTATCAAAATGTAATTAATTTATACTTTAGAATATATCACCAATAAGGTAGCGAGCATAACTGGCACCCAGATATGATAATTTTCGTGGCTCTATCCCTCCACGAAAAAATAGTGATGTGATACACACTCATGTCCATAAATTAAGGATAATTCGGAATCACACAGAAATTGAACTCTAAAATAAAAATATCATACGTAGAATACACACATCTTGAAGGATAATATGTGAATTACAAGAAATCACCAGATAGCGTCCATAGTATGTCACAATGACGAGAGTGTAAGAGAGGGGTATATAAGCAATTGCTGCAAAGAAGTAAAATTGTTCACAAGCTTTTTAAAAGCTTTTCAGTGCAATAACCGCATAGTTATGGCAAAAAGAAAGTATTAGGATTCTGTTTTACGTGGTAGAATTATCGGCCGCCTGTAATGTGGACGTACCCATCTGGAAGTAACCGAGGAACTTGGAATTGCCAACAGTGTCATCTACAGGCTTTGGCAACAGTTCCAAAATGATGATAATGTGAGACGTTACAGCACAGGTCGACCTTGAGTTACAACCCTGAATGAGGACCGGTATTTGGAAGTTACTGCCAAAATAAACAGACGGAGCACAGCATCAGACCTGTCTCGTCAGCTCTGTTCAGCTATCGGTATGACACGTTCAAGGCAGATTATGTACAGACGCTTAGGACACACTGGTCTATATGCCCGTAAGTCTGTCACATGTATTGCACTTACCTCAACTCACTGTCGCCTGCGGTCAGCCAGGAGTAGAGAGCATGCATTGTGAAACTGCAACATGTTCTTGTGTGATGTTTTGCGACAAGTCCAGGTTTAGTTTCAGTCTAAATCTCATCAGACTTTCATATCGAGAGGGCCAGGTACCCGTTACCAAAAAGGAAACACCACTGAACGGCACCGTTACGGTGGTGCAGGATTGCTCGTTTGAGGAGGAATTATTCTGGGTTCCAGAACTGACCTATATGTTCAGAATGTAACCATGACTGGCCACATCTATCGGGATGTCATTCTGGAACAACATGTACGTTTCTGGGCGCCATGGATGCAGAATTTCTGTTTGTGGATGACAACGCTCGTCCTCTCCATGAAAACTTTGTAGACGAACGCCTTCAAACGGAGGATATCACCCGTACGGACTGGATAGCATACTAGCATCACCGGACGTGAATCCAATTGAGCATGTATGGGGTATGCTTGGCCACCTTGTATAATGTACAATGCACCCACTCATTGTTAATAAATAAAAAATATAATGGGTATTTGCAATTGAGATAACTTAATAATTTTAGTGAGAGAGATTGGGCTTTCTATTATAAAGGTTCAATACCCTCAATTTAAAACCCCTTCAATTAATTTTTAACGACATCTAGTAGTTTGTTTTATTTAATAGATATGGATGATGTAATCTAGTAAAAAATACATTTAATTTTCTCTCTCTCTCTCTCTCTCAAAAAAATAAATAAATAAATAAAAAAGTCTTCAATTTTATGAGAAATATTTCAATTAAGATACCTTCTTAAAAAATACTAAGACCATTAATATAGTCCAAATTTTTTCTAGTAATTCAGAATAAGAAATTAAGTTATATCATGGCACATTATCAATGGAAAATACAAATAAACAATTAAATACTCATTTAGACAACAAATACTTATAACATTTTTAAATTAAAAACTAAAATTTCTGTCAAAGTATGCACAAATTTAAACGAAAATTACATGTTTTTTTAATAATATCAGAACTATTCTCAACGAAACAGTATAAATTTATATTAATATTAAAAGCATTTTTTAAATTCAAAATTGAAATATTGAATATTATTTTTTAACTTTTCCACTGATTCAAATTTTCAAAGGAATTATAGGTCTTCAAATAAAAAAAAACAGATTTATATATTATGGTTTTTATTCAGGAAATTATCTCAGTCAGATATTGAAAATGTGAAAATTTCCTAATTATTCTTATATATTTGATTCTCCATGTCTTATGCTGATTTCTTAAAAAATTGTAATATATATTTTTTAAATAAGAGACAATCTTTATTATAAATTGTTTTGAAGGCACTGTGTTACACAACATGGTATATTTTTTTTGTCTTACATTATATTTTTAACACACTGTCTAGGATCTTTTTAATTTCTTAATTTTAACAATACACAGAATTATAATTAGGACCAATACCTTTATATTCTTCCAGAATTATTTCTTTCAAACAAGTAGTTTTTTAAATTATATATAAAACAGTATTAATTAATTAAAAAATATTCTTATTATGAATACTGTGAAACATATTAAAAAAACATTTAGTATCTTTTGAATTTTCACTCTACCAAAAATTAATTGGCCAACATCAGATGCTAATATAAACGTACAAAAATTCAAATTAAAATAATAATTATCTCTCAAAAGACTTAAAAATTAAATGACAGTAATTTAAATAAATTATTTTAAGTTTTAAGTATTTTTTAATTTTAAATTCAAAATTGTATATACATGTTAATAAAGATTTTACTATAAAAATATCTGTAGTAAATAAGCAAATATAAATAATGTACGGAAGACAGGGAATGAAGCTTACTATGATGAATTTTAGAGTCGAAAGCCAATTTTATTTTTCCATTTTCAGCTAAGTTTGATACTGTCAATACACTGAAATGATTCTTAGGAAATTGTAACATGAAAACTGATTATTCTTTCGTTAGTTTTGAGTATTTTCCTTTCCTGATGCAAGTCAAATCCCTTTTTTGCTATGTATATGTGAAAGGGACCCAAGCATAATTAGTTTAAACATCAGATAAAACCTTAAAGGTGAAATTATTAGAAATGTTGTTATTAGAATCCTTTTTTTCAAAATGACCCATACAACACAATTTCGAATTGTAGAGGTCAATATGACATCATCAGGCTGATGTACTCTAATCCAGTAGACGTCTCATTTTGATTCAGTTTAGATCCATGGCACGTCAAATATCCACCCATTTTACGCCTACAAGATGTCGTCATTGAATGATTCATGAACGAAATTTGGATGTATTCATATGCACTGCTCTATACTATGCAGTTTTCATGGATGATGAGGCTTATCTACTGAATGCTTTCTCTAGTAGATATAATTTTTTAAAGTAAAAATACACTTAAACATGGTTTTCTACACTTAAATAACACTATTCAGTTTTTAAACCATATTTCTATTATGACTCTTTTGGAATAAAAATAAGTTATTTAAAAATACTAAAATATATGAATCGATAAAAGGAAAGAATTATTTTTTAACTTACTTTGTTAAATATATATTCTTAATGTAGCAATAAACGACTGTAAACTGTGAGGCAAACGAAAACTTAAAATTATGGAAGCAATAAGAAAAAATAATTACAGTTACAGTTAATTACCAACTTTTAATATATGTCTAGATAATATTCATTATGAATGTCTTAAGTAAATCCACCATGGACGTCCAAATTACATCTATCATGGATACATAAATTACGTTTATTACATATCCGAATGTTAATACTCCAAAACTCATCCATCGTGGTTGCCAATCCTATATGTAATCGACAGAAAACCATCCAGAATACATCTTACCATGGAGGACTTTATGATGTCCAAAAGATATCCAGGATGTATTTTGGACCCTATGGATCTTTAAAAGACGTCTAATAGACAAGCGTGGTTGTATGGGGAAGCTTATCAAAGTTTTGATACACTGTCTTCCAGATTAAGATTTACTGATGTCATAAATATCAATTATTTACATGCCCATTTGTATTTTATTCAATTTTTCTGGGATTGTATTGAACATGTACTATATGGTAGATTAGATTAACTAACAATCAAGAATTTCTTCAAGAGGGGGACTCCTGAGATATAACATTAGTTATTCCTCAAAATTCACGATTCCGTAATTTCCTTCTAATTTTAATGGTCTTCTAAATTTACTGTCTAAATTGCTGTGATAAAGATATGAGAAAACATATGTATAGTAATGTTGTTGTTGTCGTGTGACAAGTGCAAAGAGAGAAAAAAAAAGGACAAGTCATATGGGACCAAAGGCATGGAGCACTGCCGTGGCCACATCTGCAATTTTTTCGGTATAGAAGGTTGTCATGGCAGCAGTTGGGGTCGATCCTGAAGAAGGTCGAGGCGACAGAGATGGAATAGAAGAGATGATATGTAAAGTAATAATTATTATTATAAAATCAATATATATTAAGAATTTTTTTTATGAAATATTATTGAATGAAATATACTTTACATAAATCTTTTCATTTTATTTTGAAAGAATCTCACTTTCTAAACGAAATATTTTATTAGTTATACATATCTCTTATTGATTATTAAAAATACTTATTTTAAAGAGATCTAAAAATATTTTTACTTATATTTTTTAAATTATATTCTTACAAGTTTTCATAACTAATTTTACAATCTTATGAAATTTCATTTTTGAGAGCCATTTCTTTATGTTATTGTTGTCAAAAAATTAAAACACAATTTTTATTAATAAAAGAAGTTTACAAAACATTAACAAAATAGCTGTTGTAAAATATAATGATTTAATATGTTATAAGGAAATTATAATATCATATAATAGTATTTTAGAACATTAAAATTCCTAAAAATTATACTTTGACTTTCTAATTAATAAATAGACACATTCAGAAGTCCTAATCATGCACTTGTCATTCTAAACAATATTAATTTGGACACTATTTTTCTTATTTTGAATTAAACAGACCAATTTATTTACGCAGCATTTTGTAGTTTTCTTAAGCATGAACACTGCTGGTCACTGTAAATGCAACACTCTTACAGAAACATGAAAATAGCAGGAAATATACAACATGCATTAACAAAGGTGAGGTATTCTAATGATTAGAATTTCAACGCAGACGCACATCATGCGTGCCTGTGGTGCCACTTCAAAGCGATTTAAGGGTTGGAGATTTGGATAATTTCAAGTTCGGCTGTTGTGTTTTTCTTGTTTTTTTTTTTTTAATCTATTATGCTTTGTAGAAAAAAGGGATAATTTTTTAATCAAGTATCCGAGTTTGACAGAGGAAGGATAGTTGTCTACCGAGATTGTGGATTATCTTTCAGGGAAATTGGTAGTCGCGTTGGACGAAACCGAACAACTGTAATGCGGATATGTGATCGTTGGATGCAGGAACGATGGAGGGACGTGTTCGATCGCATCCATTTCAGTGCACCACTTCACGTAATGACAGGCAAATTATGCGGATGGCAGTGATGGATCCCTCAGCCACATCACGAACCATAGCACAGCAAATTCAGTTTGTAACGCATCATCCAGTGTCTGCAAGTACCATTCGACGCCATTTACAGCCGAGTCGTCTGTCTGCAATACGTGCATTGCTTCATCTATCCTAAACGCAGAGCCACTGACGTCTCCGACGCCAATGGTCTGATGAAAGAACGATATGGACGGCAAAATGGAATGGATTATCTTTACTGACGAGTCACGTTTCTGTCTGCAACACCACGATGGTCGCATTCGAGTCTAGAGACACCGTGGAGAGAGGATATAAACAGCTACGTTATGCACCGCCACACTGGTCCTGCACCGAGTATTATGGTATGGGGTCGTATTGGATATCACTGTTGCTCACTGCGTCCTCTAGTACGCGTTACCGGTACTTTAAACAGCTAGCGCTATATCTCCGATCTGTTGGGGCCAGTTGTTTTCCTTACCTTCAGGGCTTGCTCACAGCCATATTTTAACATGATAATGTGCGACCACACGTGTCACGCATTGTCCAAGGGTTCTTCATCAATCACCAGATTGAATTGTTTCCTTGGCCTGCTCGCTCGCATATCCCCAGCTGCCACACCAGATCAACTTTGGCAACGTGTGGAAGCTTCTTGGTCTGGTGTACCCCAAGAGCACACCCAAAATCTTTTTGAATCAGTGCCACAATAATCTCCAGCAATGGCGCCTAATCTGGCTAAAGATTTTGGTAGGAACCACACTTCATAAAAGTCTATAAATTTAATCATTTGATCTCTCAATATGTTGTTTACAAAATAAATTTTGTTGTATATCTCTTTTCTTTCTTGGTGTTGCAGTTGGGGTTATCAGCAACGTAACTTAACTTAGAAAAAATTAAGTAAAAAAAAAGATAAAAAAAAAAACTCTTAAAAATATTGTGAAAGTCTTGCATCGTTAACTAAATTATATATTATTAGCTTACTCTTTTGAAAACTCTGAGTTATTAAACCTATGAATTACCATATAAAACATGAATACAAATAATTTGGCAAATAATTTTCAGTTTAAATAAAAAACACATCAAATCCACAAAAAATGAAAGTGAGTAATTTAATATTTCAGAAATTTAACCTGAAAAAAATTAAGATGATTTTCCTCAAAATTTATGGTAGAAAATGAAAGAATATAGTATTATGCATCTTAAGGCATAAAATTTTAAGAAAAGCAAAATGGAATTGATCAATAAAAAAACGATAATCAGAAACTTGATTGAACGAACACAATATTTAAAAGGCGTGAAATGATATCGAATTATTATTAATATGGGAGAGTATATAATTAAGAAGAGTTTCGATCGCATTTATGACAAGCTACTGCAAGAGCTCTTGTCAAGCAAATGTGTCTGTCAAATAAAAATAATGTCTTGTCAAATAAAAATAATTCATTTGCTAAACTTTTTAATATTTGCAAGATACCAATTTTTTTAAATAAAATTAAGTGTAAAAATACTTTTTCATCTGGTTTGTCCAAAAATTGAATAATAATTTAAATATATTTTATCTTGGCCGATATTTGCAATACACTAGGCAAATTTTTTTATTTAATGTTCGTTCAATTTAATATGAACTTAGTATAACAAACTGAAAAGCCTCGAAGGCAGTATAAAAGTTTAAATGTTGAAATTTTAATAAACTAGATATATAAATTAGAATTTAAAAATGTCATAAATATGATTTCTTTATCTCATGTTAAAGTATTTTTTCCATCTCATGTTAAAGAGAAATCCAAAAATATTTTTTTCCTATTTCCTGTGGCAAGTCATAGATAACAATTTTAAAAAGAGGAGAATAATCACTTCGTTCAATCTTGAAATGAGAAGAATCGTGGAGCGAAATGTCACGTCACTTAAATTAATTACTTTCCGCCATAGACAAATTTACAGAAAGTTTTAATAAGCTTTAGTTATGCTTCAAATTAACTACAAACGTAGAGTCAAAATTTTGAAATGAAACATAATTTTCATTTAAAGTTAGCCTGAGTTTGATATTCGGATACAAGTTCAGATCCATTCCATGTAACCATTCTGAGTTCAATCCTTGACGCATATTCTGTAAGACAAACAGAATTATATTTATGTAGATATATAGTGCCAAAGATTGCAAAAATAAATTCTTGAAAAGTAATTAACTGTAAAGTTAAAACTGATTACAGCTTATTTCCTCTCTATTTCTTATACCAATATTTGAAATCCAATCAATCTATGCCATAAACATTATTATCGAAACCAAAGAGAAGACTTATGATAGTAAAATAGAATTTCGCAGACCACATAAAATAAACTTATTATGTTGATATGATGAAACTCGAAGATCGTATCATCACATCTATCAAGCAAAATTCCTAAATGTATGATTTCAACTTCTAGGAGAAAGCTTAAATGTAAAAAAGGTGATTTGTAAATTTTAATGCTTAAAAATATTAAAATATTAGCAATAATTTAAAACTTTAGAGATTACTGGCAATGAATATCATTAAATTTTAAAATTATTCCTATGCTATACAATGCTTAGAGGTCTCTACATATATCTGAAGAAGTTCTAGGATGAAATACTTCATGGAAGTTGGGCTTTTTTTCTATTAGTTCCTAAGAATTTAATCCAGGCTATGTTTAAATACCTAGAAACAGCATTTTACTTGAAACATTAGTTTAGATTCATAAAATTGTTTTATATTTTACAATAAAGTAGCGACAGTCTAGACCGTGATACAATAAATTAAGAAGAGTAAAAGTAACAAAAGAATATTTTAATTTTATGTGATTAATCAATAAAAATCACAGAAATATCTTAAAAAATGATGTTGTCTCAAGAAGGAATATGATATCAAGTTGGACAAAAAGTCTTGTAATTTATTGAAAAAAATTTAACAGTATATTTACAATAGAACCGGTGAGTCATAATAAAACATAACATTGTAAAACAAATAAGTTAAAAAATGCTTGAATGATAAAACTTCAGATGATTTTAATACATCTTGTTCTGAATAATTCAGTGTCAGAAAAAATACATTATATTAAATTATTATGAATTTTGTTTTGAAGTTGTTACTTTAAAGGTAGATGTTCAGTTTACAATAGCGGAATGATGTGTGATAGCAGGAAACACTCTAAAATATTAATTCCTAGGAATGTTTATGGTGGAACATGTAGCAGTTCAGTTAGATCTTTTACCTAAATACTCAGCTCCCTTAAGAGAAAATGGTGAACTTAGAGAAACAATTCAACAATTCTTGGATTCAATTCGGAGAGCAGATGTGTTAGAATCAAATTTACTGTCCGGTCACCCTTAGCGCGTATTTTTTGGCGAAAATTTGGCGAACATTTTTATTGGCAAACTGGTATTTTGGCTATTTTATTTCATTAATTTCTCATGAATATTTACCGATTTAAATTCATTAATATAAAATTTAATCAAAAAATTGTATAAATAATTTAATATATCAACTTTATTATTTTACCATTGATGTTTGAAATCAATAAATCTACGTTTTTTGTTAATTTTGTAAAATTATTTGAGCATATTGTTAGATAACAACAATGTATAAAATATTTGTGACTATTTCAGCCATTTTCCTCCCACCATTTTCTCCGATCGTAAATTCATCATGCGGTCACCCTTAGCGACTTTTTGAAACTTTCGTCAAGGGTGATCGTATGGTAAATTTTTACCGATTTGTTATAATCCAGGATGACAAATTCTGAGTTTGGTGATTTTTTGGCGGATTTTTTTATTTATCCAGCAACCTGGTTTTTATTACGTCATAAATATGGAAGCCTATAAAATTAGTCAGAAAATTCTATTTTGGCAACCCTAATATTTAAGTGATTGCGCACGTCACAATACATCATCTTGGCAAAATTTCTTCATCGCCAAAAAAATTCAGAATTTGGAATCTTGGATTATACGGCATCTGTGCCTTCGATTCCACTTAGATCAAGGCTGTTTATATGATATGGAATTATTAATAAGCCAAACAATTAACTGCAACGAAAAACTTTTGTTTTGTTTCTCTGTCAGGAGGGGAAACATGAGGATAGAATCGATATTTGTGTCCGAGTGGGAAGAACATTGGTTTTTATGGTGGAAGCAACAATGATAGACAATCCTAATTCTGGTATATGGAAAATGAATATTTTTATATGTCGAGAAAATATGCAAATTAATTCAATAATCTGGAGAATGTCAGAATCATTAGAAGCATACACGCTTTAAATTTTGGTCCTGATTAGATACGCGCTGACGTGCGCGTAATCGTAGGACGACAAACAAATCAAACTACATTAATGTTTATCATAGCAATCAAAATACAAGTTGTGGAATCCACTAGTGTCTTCATAATAATTTCATGAGTAATTTATTAAGTACTTAAAATCAGAAATTCAGGAGACTGAACTCTGAAACTTATGGCAACTAAGGTATAATTCGATATATATATATATAATCTAGGATATTTTGGCATTTATTTTCATTGTTTTTGTACTTAAATTTTGATTTATGACGCAAACTTCAATAGCTTTTTTACTTCTGTTAATGCCGAACGTCATATTCTATTACTGTGCCCCCCTCCTCAAATGGCATTGTATATATAATTTTAAACTCATCTCTGAATGCTTATTAGTTTGATTGGGAGGTGTAAGAAAAGTTTTGCTTTTAAAATATTTTTTTATGAAATTGGAATTATAATTATGATATATCATAATAATTGCAATTTCATAGGAAAAATGTTTTCTTCTTTTAGGAATGAATACCAGTAATTATATTTGTCATCTGGAGTAATTAATTTTGAAGATGTTTTTTTTATTTATTTTTATTTGGTAAATATGATTTTCTTATAAAGTTTAATAAGTTTCTCAAAGTAAGAGAAACCAAAAACAGGAAATGAGGTTTTTTCCCCTCTTAATTTTCAATACGTTGAGCAAAAATTATTGAATTTACTTCAAGCACACAAATTTTTACTTAAGTATCAAGTTGCACTTAAATTGTAGTAATATTTTTTAGTATTTTAACGAGCAACTTTATAGTTTTCCTCACCATTTTATAAATATTTATAAATCATTTCTTTTTTTTAATAAAAGAATATTGTAATACAATTATATACAGTATATTATACAATATATATTGTATGTGTGCACAATATAGTTACATTATAATTAATATAAAAATTTTTGAAAAAATATAACATATTATTTATAATGTTTGTCATCTCATGTTATATTTTTTCCAACTTATTTCGCTTGAAATTCATGAGAAATAGTGAAGCAAATAAGCTGATTTACCGACTTTTAGTTAACACACATATGGAAACATGGAAACATTCACATAGATCTATACTCAGAAAGAATTTTAGTCTCTTCATAAAGATATTCTTTAACAAAGTAGAAATCGAAATTTAATTAATTAGGTTAGGGAATAAGTTCGTAGCATTTTTACCAAATACTTTTTTTTATTTGAACGTAAAACAATAATTGTATCAATAAGTTAATCAATTATACATTCGTCGTTGCTGTTTACAACCTTTTTCCACCTCTCGAACAACTTGTTGATACCTTTCCGCTAAAAATCGCCTATTCTGGTGTCAAAGAAGTTGTTGAGCCAGATTTTAAGGACATCTTTGTTATCGAAGGTAATGCCATTCATATGGTTTAACAAGAAGCAAAAAAGTTGGTAATCACTCGGTGCAAGGTCCGGTTAATACGGTGGGTGGTGAAGGACCTCCCATTCAAGCTCTTGGAGTGCGGGTTTGACGACTTGCACAACATGGGGCCTGGAGTTGTCGTGAAGGAGTATGAATTCACCATGTCGATCAGGTCTTCTTAGTCGAATAGCCTCATTCTCGCGGTGCTGCTGAGCAATGTAGAGCTCCTTGTTGACTGTGGCATTCTTTTCAAGCATTTCTCAGAGCACCAAGAGGTCCTTGAAAACTGGCCTAACTTCTTTGACACCAGGCCAGGTGATTTTTGGTGGAACGGCTTCAAAACAAATTGGTCCAGAGGAGGGAAAAGGTTGTAAACAGCAACGGCGAATATATAATTGATTAATTTATTGATATTATTATTTTTTGCTTAAATAAAAGTATTTGGTAAAAACGCTTAAATAAAATTATTCCCCAACCTAATACAGTGGGATAAATACTTACAAATTAATGCAGATCCATCTTTGCAGATGAATGTAGATCCATCTTTTCATAATAGGATTAAAAAATTGTCAATAAAACTTTCCAAAACCTTCACCATGGTTTCTGCTAATCAAAATTTTAAAATATTTCCTCGGTTGTAACCTACACTAATATCGCATAAAGTTGAATCCACTCTTAAATTATTTATAAGCTCCACGTATAATGAACTTAAAAATTGTGATAAAAATGTTACCCCCCCCAATTAAGCAGTTAATTTTATGATTAATAAATTATTTATTTATAAAAAATGTTGAATTTATTAGATTATACTACATAAGACATTTTAAAGATTTTCATTTTCTTTTTTATTCTACATGTAAAATTTATTTTCTAAGTTATCATGTATAATTTGTACATGTACATGTGTATGTAAAATGTACATGTAAAATTTATTTTCTAAGTCATCGCAAATTTAAATCTTGTGAAATACAGGATATAGTGTAAGAAAATATAAGATATACTATAAGAAAATGTTTTTCAGCATGGAAAAGATAAATTATGTTCACTGAAGAACATTGTAATAACTGAGCTAAATGTTTTAAATACCTTAAAAATTTATAAATAATTTAATATTTTGCACAGAAAGACTGTATGATGATTCACTGAACATCATATGAGTAAATTTAAGGAGCAATTGACTGTTCTTGAAATAATCCTTTGTTCAAACACAACTCTTTTAACAAAATAAGTTCTTGTTTGATTCCAAAATGATTTGCGCGCACTCATTTTGGTTTAGATAAAAAAAAAAACTTATCTTGAACCATGAATAAAACCATGTTTATTAAACTTTCTCTCGCTTTATTTTTTAAATACACAAAATAAATTCTCTATACTTTGAATTTCAACATTAGAAGTGTTTCATTGCCAAGTTATAAAAAAGAAAAAGTTATTCTTTAAGAATTCAGCAATAGATTATCGACTTTATGGTAACTTGAAGAATTTTATTCTAGAAATTATACGTAATTATATATTCTTAAAAATTTAAAATAAATCTAAGTACTTTTATGTATATAAATTAATACGCATGCTTTTATTCTTATATACACGTAGCAATTGTTCAAATAAATGCAGTATGAAATCAAAAGTAAAAGAATTGCTGAAAATATTTTCTCTGAACTACTTGTAAAACGATTTAAGAAATTCCTTTTTATAGAGATTCACTTCAAAAACATTTAAAAGTGTGATTAAAAATAGAAGATTGAGTTAATAAATTGGAATTAAAAATAATCTGTATGTAAATTAAGTCATAGTATTTAATTATATTTTTCATCTAAATTTAAATTATATGCAAATAAAAAACAAACAAATGCATAGTTGTTCGTTTAGTATAAATACAAGTTCGACAACTCCGAAATCAACCACACATTTGTAAGATTTTTTAAAAATTTATTGAGAAAATTATTTCATTATATATATATATATATATATATATATATATATATATATATATATATATATATATATATATATATATATATATATATATATATATATATATATATATATATATATATATATATATATATATATATATATATATATATATATATATATATATATATATATATATATATAAGAGAGTTCGAAATATTTCATAAAATTACTTAGGAAATTATATGTATATTCAGATTCTAAAAATTAATTTTGTTATTTTTCTCTTCCTATAATTCCAATCGATGTCTCTAGATTTGTATTTAAATTCTCCTCGTCATCTTTGAAAGGATTTTGTACCCTTAAAGACATGGCCTATTTAGAAATTTTTAACGTGTAAAAATGACATAATATCTGGCTTGTAACAATATAATGACACAATACAATGATTAGTGATATATGACAGGAAATATAATGATTAAGAACCCATGAGAAGTATAATGATTAGGAACATATGAGACGAAACAATGTTATTGAGAATCTATGAGAAGTATAATGATGAGGAACATGTGAGACGAAATATAATGATTAAGAATATATGAGAAGGATAATGATGAGGAACATGTGAGACGAAATATAGAAATTAAGAATATTTGAGAGGTATAATGATTCGGAGCATGTGAGACGAAATATAATGATTAAGAATAAACGAGAAGTATAATGATAGGAACATATGAGACGAAACATTGTTATTAAGAATATATGAGAAGTATAATGATTAGGAACATACGAGAAGAAATATAATGATTAAAAATATATGAGATAAAGTATAATGAATAAGAACATGTGAGACGAAATATAATGATTAAGAATATATGAGAAGGATAATGATTCGGAACATGTGAGACGAAATATAATGATTAAGAATAAACGAGAAATGTAATGATAGGAACATATGAGACGAAGCATTGCTATTAAGAATATATGAGAAGTACAATGATTAGGAACGTATGAGACGAAATATAGTGATTAAGAAAATATGAGAAGTATAATGATTAGAGGAACATATGAGACAAAATACAGTGATTAAGAACATTTGAGAAGTATAATGATTAGGAACATTCACCTCATTTCTCTCTGGGGTTCATATTATTATAAATTTATAACTATTACTTTTATTTGTCTCAAAATATCTCAGACATACCTGAAATACTGAGATTTTGAGCCAAATTGCTCAATTTAGGCTTATTCTAAGTTATAGAAGCAATTTCTTATGATTTGATGACCTCTTGGCGAGATTTTTCCGTCGTAGTATAGTATAGATATTTTTTTTTTAAAAAATCCATCACTCAACTCTAGGATCAGTACTAAGCAAAATAGCTTAGAACCTTCCAGAAAACTTTGCCAAACTCTTAGAGCTTCCAAGTCAGGTATAAATATCACCGCCAGACATAGAAGTGATCAGTCTTGAATGCTAGTCTACTGAATAGAAGCTGTTGTCTGTCTGAGATATTTAACACTTCTTTGTGTGGAAGATGTTTCCTGTTGTATTAGAATTGGAGCTGTGAAATTGTGACTTCTACAGCTGGAATTTACTGTATCTTGTTGAAATTGCTACAAATAAAAGTCTTGTGATTTTTAAGAGATTGTTTAATCAACCCTCAATCAACACGAACCAAAAAGTACTTCAGAATGTAAGTCCTAGTCAGTTTAATCTTCAGGTACTAAAAGGAATCGCAGTAGCAAATGAATGAAACAACATAAATTCTGAAATTCACAAATGCTGAAATGCGATATTGCCCAATATATAACTTTTTTGTTTATTTAGATATTCTAGCATGAAATGAATACTAAGCTTACCAAAAAACTGAGGTACAATTTGTCAATTATTCCTATATTAATCTTGAACTGTAGAAGGGCCAGTTTTTTAATTTTAAATTTAAAAAGTTAGGTTTAAAAGTTAAGTGCTGGAATGCTTTTTAAACATTCGGCATGACTGAACGAGTAGTTATCAGGAATTAATTACAATTATAGTTAACCATAAATTTCTGTAACACAGGAAATTATTGTTTGATTACAAAGAACTGTCAAAAAATATAAAATGACAGTAAGGAATAAATATACGAAGGCCTCAAAGAATAATCGAAAATGTATTTAATTTAAGAACCACTGTTCAAACAAGTGCTCGAGAATCAAGAAACATTTTAATTTTTTACTGTATTTTAAATATTTAAACTTATCTTTTACATTTTACAATAAATTTTACAAGGATTCGTTCTAAATTCTTCTAAAAATTAAAGTAAAATGTTTAAAGCTTTGTTTTTATAATCTCCATTTGATATTTCATTTATTTCTAACCATGAGTCAAAAGAAAGATATTGTCCACATTTACATGTTCAACAGGTTATGTTTCTATTAAGTTTAAAATGATCAACCAATTTCAAAATAGGATTACAAAAAAATGGTGATCGATATTTATATCATTTTTGTGGAAGATCATTGTGAAAACAATATTGTAGTTCAAAATGATCAACAATTGACAACTTCATCTGTTTTTATGTAAATATCTATGCATAGAGATCTGTGGGGATCCGAGAGCACCAAATGCTTTATCTTGGTTACTTTGAATCATAAAGTTAACTTATGTTTGCGGTTTTAAGTTTCCTAAGAACGTTGGGTAAAAATCCGTTTTTCCTTATTGAGAGTATTCACTGATGTCACGATCGAACTAGCAACCGTTGCTAGGTTTTTCGTACACATACAAAGGCAAATCATGACCGCGAAGAGTGTCTCGTTTATGTTTTCTTTATCAGCACAACAGCTTGTAAACTATAAAAATAAATTAGAGTTATTATGATGGGGAAGATCCATATGTTATAGAACAAAAGAATGGGAATCCATTCCTTTGTTCTATAACATACGGATCCAAAGAATGGCAATCCATATGTTATACAACATAGAACTTGCAGTAATAACGAATATAAATGACCATAAATTAGCTAGGGAGATATATTAGATTATTTAGTATATTCAAAACATGGTATTACATATCGTCAGATGAAAATCTACAAATCTTTAGAATTCCACAATTATTTTACAAGTGGATTTGTTTCTCTTGAATTTCTTTCTATAGACGGCCTAAAAAAACTATAAATACATTTCTAATAAATCCTATTTACATTACTCTTAATGTTATGCAAAATCTTAATATTCTGTTTTCTTGAAATAAAATGAAGATTGCATACTATAATTTTTTTCCTGTTATGCCTGGTTGGCTTTATCAAGATACCCACAAATAATTATGTTTATGAATAATTTTCGATATGGGGACTTCTTTAGTTATTATATATTTGGAATCATGGAAAAAGATTTTCCAGAATCTCTACCATACCGATTTCCACAGAGAGATCAAGATACCCACAAATCTCTATATTTATTAATAATTTGTACGATTTGCGGACTTCTTCAGTTATTATTTTATGAATTGCTGAAAAAAGATTTTCCAGAATCTTTTTCAGACCGATTTCCCCACAGAGATCGAGATACCCACAAATCTCTACGTTTATGAATAATTTGTTCGATTTGAGGGCTTTTTTAGTTATTATTTTTGGAATCCTGGAAAAAAGATTTTCCAGAATTTCCATCAGACCGATTTCCACAGAGAGATCGAGCTACCCACAAATCTTCACGTTTATGAATAATTTATTAGATTTGAGGACTTCTTTAGTTATTACTTTTGGAATTGTGGAAAAAAGATTTTCCTGAATCTCTATCAGACTGATTTCCACAGAAATCTCTACGTTTATGAATAATTTATTCGATTTGAAGACTTCTGTAGTTATTATTTTTGGAATCGTGGAAAAATTTTCCAGAATTTCCATCAGACCGATTTCCACAGAGAGATCTAGATACCCATAAATCTCTACTTTTAATTTTTGAATCGTGGATAAATGATTTTTAGAATCTCAATCAGACTGATTTCCCCTGAGATTTCGAGCTACCCACCAATCTTTACGTTTAGGAATAATTTGTTTGATTTGAGGACTTCTTTAGTTATTACTTTTGGAACCGTTTAAATAAGATTTTCCAGAATTTCTATCAGACCGATTTCCACAGAGAGATTGAGATACCCACAAATCTCTACATTTATGAATACTTTGTTCAATTTTAGGACTTCTTTAGTTATTATTTTTGGAATCGTGGAAAAAAGATTTTCCAGAAACTCTATCAGACTGATTTCCACAGAAATCTCTACGTTTATGAATAATTTATTCGATTTGAAGACTTCTGTAGTTATTATTTTTGGAATCGTGGAAAAAAGATTTTCCAGAATTTCCATCAGACTGATTTCCACAGAGAGATCGAGCTACCTACAAATCTCCACGTTTAGGAATAATTTTTTTGATTTGAGGACTTCTTTAGTTATTATTTTTGGAATCGTAGAAAAAAGATTTTCCAGAATCTCTATCAGACTGATTTCCACAGAGAGATCGAGATACCCACAAATCTCTACGTTTATGAATAATTTGTTCGATTTGAGGGCTTTTTTAGTTATTATTTTTGGAATCCTGGAAAAAAGATTTTCCAGAATTTCCATCAGACCGATTTCCACAGAGAGATCGAGCTACCCACAAATCTTCACGTTTATGAATAATTTATTAGATTTGAGGACTTCTTTAGTTATTACTTTTGGAATTGTGGAAAAAAGATTTTCCTGAATCTCTATCAGACTGATTTCCACAGAAATCTCTACGTTTATGAATAATTTATTCGATTTGAAGACTTCTGTAGTTATTATTTTTGGAATCGTGGAAAAATTTTCCAGAATTTCCATCAGACCGATTTCCACAGAGAGATCTAGATACCCATAAATCTCTACTTTTAATTTTTTGAATCGTGGATAAATGATTTTTTAGAATCTCTATCAGACTGATTTCCCCTGAGATTTCGAGCTACCCACCAATCTTTACGTTTAGGAATAATTTGTTTGATTTGAGGACTTCTTTAGTTATTACTTTTGGAACCGTTTAAATAAGATTTTCCAGAATTTCTATCAGACCGATTTCCACAGAGAGATTGAGATACCCACAAATCTCTACATTTATGAATACTTTGTTCAATTTTAGGACTTCTTTAGTTATTATTTTTGGAATCGTGGAAAAAAGATTTTCCAGAAACTCTATCAGACTGATTTCCACAGAAATCTCTACGTTTATGAATAATTTATTCGATTTGAAGACTTCTGTAGTTATTATTTTTGGAATCGTGGAAAAAAGATTTTCCAGAATTTCCATTAGACTGATTTCCACAGAGAGATCGAGCTACCTACAAATCTCCACGTTTATGAATAATTTTTTTGATTTGAGGACTTCTTTAGTTATTATTTTTGGAATCGTAGAAAAAAGATTTTCCAGAATCTCTATCAGACTGATTTCCACAGAGAGATCGAGATACCCACAAATATCTACGTTTATGAATAATTTATTAGATTTGAGGACTTCTTTAGTTATTATTTTTGGAATCGTGGAAAAAAGATTTTCCAGAATCTCTCTCAGACTGATTTCCACACCCATCCATAAACAGTGCTTAAAATCATTTTCAGTAATTTACAGTTCCGTGTTTGTGAGAAAAGAAATTACTGTCACAGTTGCCATGAGCAACAAGTGAGCTGCATTAGTGTGACGTCAAGTGGATACTCCTTACAATATTTCATCTAAGAGATAAAATTAATGTACATTAACGAATATAAATAAACATATGATAATGTTGGTAGTTGAATGTTTATAGAATTATTATTATGCATTGTTGTTGTCGTGTGCCAGCTAGGCTGACAATACGGGGTGAGATGTTCCTCTTTTCCTACTGAACCATATTTAGATGTGGAGTCCGACTTCCTCAGTACACACATGCCATAGGTACCCGTTTGTAGGGTAGGCAACCATTCACAACATATTCATTCAAGGAAAGGACAAAGACAGGATAGATAGAGAGAAAAAATACATCCATGCCCGCGCCGCGATTCGAACCCAGGACCTCCCTATCCGCAGTCAGACACGCTAACCACTAGAGAAGTTGGGCAGTACTATTTTACTTATTAATAGATATTAATTTATTGACACATATATATTAGCATACTTGTTTTCGATAAAAATAATTTAAAATGATGAGCCCAGATTCTTTTATTTTCAAAATTAGTTTCTATGATACTTACATTTTTTTCATATTTTCAGTTCCATGAAATAATGATTTTACTAGTTGTTTTGCATTTCACTGAGTTAAAAGTTTTGAAAGAATATTTATCTCCGAATATTTATCGAAATGCAAATTTTCCAAATTTTATGTTACATTTATTGTATAGTTTATTACAGTATATAAAAATTAACCTAGCTCAAATTAACTAAATATTTTCTGCAATGGATAAGAAATCATAGTGGTCTTAAATACTCGGTATAAATGACCTTTCTTCGTTTTCTAATAAAAGAGAAAGACCAAACATTATGAACCAATCCATCAAAAAGTTGAATGAAAAACTATTTTCGCCATTTATCTGTCAATTTTCCAACAGCAGTATGAATAAATATACTTCTTGACAAGCAAACACATCTTTCCTCTTTAAATTAAGCACGTTAAGAAATTAATAGCATAAATCATTCAAATATAATTGGAATTGTCAAATGTTTTCGCTTCACAACTTTCTTTATTTTCTTTTGTTAATCTCAGAATTTTTCATAAATTTCAATTGGTTCAAACCTTTCATTAAGTTTTTTTTGAATTTTAATGATTTCCTTTATTTTCATTACTTTCTCTGCTAATTAGAAAAAAAATTTCTTTCATTACTTCATTCTCTAATAACGAAATAAAATATATGAAGCAGTATTTGCTTATCCGCCTCGTTTTATTACTATTGGAACTTATTCATTAAATACTGAGATATTTCATATGCTTATTGCTATTGTATGCCTTTCTTTATTGAATAAATGTTAAATCCACATCAAATCAAATGTTCTTATGCCCCCAGAAAACATTTATTTACTTTCATATAATTACTGCGATGCATGCCAAGTTATATGTGCCATATTTACCTGCGCCTAGTCCAGAGCTGGATTCTACCAGTTAGATGCAAGCAATTGGCTGGAGTCTTGGTAATTTAGAAACCACAACCAAGGAGAAGATTCTCAATATACAAACTGTCATCCTCAGAGGCATAATTTCAATTGAAGCTCATTATTACTATAACCTGTTGTTTAACGTTCTTCACTTCCATTCAGTGAGCACGATGGACTTCGTTTAGGATTGGGATTCGAACCCTACTATATTCCGATAACGAGGGTGACATCCTAGTCAACCAGGTCACGTTGTGTGTGCACCGGCAGACCTAGTCCAGAGATTGGTTCCAGTAGTTTTGTAGAGGCTGTTGCAGGGACCAAGTATAAGATCCCCATTCAATATTTGACCCCAGAGGTAACATTTGTTTTGGAGGATATTGTGACCATGATTTATTTAACGTCCCTAGTCGCCTTTTGTTGCTGTTGTTGTTGCACCAACATACTTTTCTGTATCTATCCCTAAGTTGGTCTCTATCAATTAGATAGAAGCAGCTGGGTAGAGACTTCATAATTTTGCAGCAAGGGGACCAAGCAGAAGATCCCCAATACTTGGCCTGCCATCCCTAGATGTATCATTTCACTTGGAGGACATTGTGACCAAGTCCAGTTTTAACGTACCTCAGCCACCTTTAGCGAACACGACGGATCTTCGGTTAAGCCGGAGTTCGAACTCACTACCTTCCGATAAGGAGAATGATGCCCTAATCAAGGAAGCCCCCGCGGTAATAACCTTTTGTAAACACGAAGGATATTCAGTTAAGT
The DNA here is from genome assembly GCA_030067965.1 of Latrodectus elegans. Taxonomy (NCBI): domain Eukaryota; kingdom Metazoa; phylum Arthropoda; class Arachnida; order Araneae; family Theridiidae; genus Latrodectus; species Latrodectus elegans. The sequence continues at coordinate 65,139,908 of CM057812.1, read as the reverse complement.
CGGGATTCGAATTCACCACCTTACACCAAATTGATCCTTGCACAATTCGACACTGAATGTGAGTGCTAACCAACCAGGCCACAGCGCCCCCAAGTCATAATTGGAAACTTAATTTACACGGATTATTAAAACCGCATTTTTAATTATGAATAGTTTCGTTACTATGCTAAATTGAGCCATAAGAAAAAATTATAATTAAAATCGGTATAACATGAAAAATTCTGTTGCGTGTTATGCATATTACTACAACATTTTTTGGGAAAAAGTATACTAGTAAAAAATGCACTTAAAATATTTTGCACTTCATATATTAGTTAAACTTTATAAGCTTCTTAAAAAATGTTTTTTTTTTTTTACTCTTGATTAATTTAAAAGTATATATTTTGCTAAATTTTCTTCCGAATGTGTGTTGTGGTACAACATAATACGCCTGATACCAAGAGAAAAATTTTATGAAATTCTGAGTCAGTTAACTTTTTAACTGTCATGCCCGAGATAATCTCGGGCACAGCACAGGTGTTTGAAAATGTCCCGCACGAGTATTACTCGGGGTAATTTTTTTTTCATTACATCGCATTGTTATACCCGAATATACATCGGGAGACGCTTATTTAGGCTTCATCACTTTGTTAAACCCAACTGCATCTCGGTAAAAGTTAATGTTCTCTCAATTCAATAGATGGCAGCACTTTATCGAAGATTTCAAAGATTAGATGTTAGAAGTTCTTTTGTTCAAAGTAACAACTTGTGAATCCAAATCATCAAAATAACTTGAGAGTTAAAAGGCTAATGAGCGATGATTGTTTCAGTAAAAGATTTGTAGGTGAAATCGAAACATGATCATCCAATTTTGGAAACCTTTGGCATTCCTTCTCGATCTCAGTTTAGCTCTTCAACAGTTTCTTCGAACCAATCTCTGGTATGCTGACTTGTTACTCAAATTCCAGAATTTCCTGATTTTAGGAAATTATTTACTAACTACAAAATTGAATATTGCAACTATGCATGCCAAGTCGTGAATCAATAAATAACAAAATATAGAAAGTTTAATTGATCAGCACTATCACCGATTTTTCAAGTTTGCACGCCATCATTGAAATTGAAAATCATTTTATTTGCAGTATTTTTATAAGAAATGTCAATGAAACATAATATTTCAATTATGTGTCTTTTGTTTTTAATTATTAATATATAATTAATAAATATATTTTATCCCAAATAAATGTCATAAATTACAACTAAGAGAAAAATTTACTACGAAAGTTTCATTTGTAAGTAAAGGAGCAAACAAATGGACTTTTCACATTTTTTACTTAATTTTTAATTAAATTCATTTTTTACTTTACATAATCCTTTTTTTTATCATTTTAAAAGCTGTGATTTCATATTAACAAATAATGAACAACTTAATGTAATGTGTAAATGACAAATAATAAATGTGACTTCGTATTAAATATAATAATATAACGTAATTAAAATGTAATTCACAATAAAATGTTACAATAATTCATAATAAAAACCTGAGTTTGTTTTTCTACAAAATGATAAAAAAATATAATCCACAATATGTTCACATTTTTTTCATTGAATTGTACTTGCTCTCTGATTTTAATTTAGTTTACAGTTTTATATAGAATAAAAGGAGGGTGAGAAATAAATATTTTTAATTTTGGGAAACATAAAGAATATATTATAAATATTAACTACAAAATATCAATTTTATCATCGTACATAATGTTGAAATTTATAGTACATTTTTTAGAATTTTGTTTTATTATTATTCGGTAAATAAACATAATTATCGGATTTTTATTTCGATTTGAAATAAATTTGATGTATACTTTGAAATGTGGCATAAAACATAGTTTGACAATAAAAAACTTCAGTATTCAATTTATCTTTTCCATGAAAGTCTATGTTAAAAAATCATTTTTAAGGTCAATAAAAGTGCTTCATATATATAACAGGTATTTTTATAAATTAGAATAAAATGTTAATTTTTTTTTAATAACGAGGAATAAAATATTTCATCTATAAAATTTTAAAATCAAGGCAGTGCTTAAAAATAACTTTTATTCCTTTATTTTTGTGGAAAGGATTACGCTACCAAGATTTCAAGAATCGAGAATGCAAACTAATGTCGAGTTTATTAAATTTTACCATAAATTCATACTCACAACGTATTTCACGAAAAATTTCAACTTCTTTTATACATACAAACTTAGTTGTATGTAAAAGAACTTTTCTTTGTAACTTTTAAAATGTTTTCAAATACTGTAGAATGAGTACTTTATTGTTCTTTTTCGTACTTTATGTTCCTTTTTCGCATGGTATCTGTGATAAAGAAAATTGTGATAACTATTAGGTTATTATTTAATTGTGATAACTATCAGGTAGCGGACATTTTTGGTGCTTTATGCTAACATACTTGTAGCTCACATTAAAGAAGGTATTTGGAGAGGATTTATAGTCAATAGACTAACATTGCTTAAGTAAAGTCGATTGAAATCTTTAAACTAATTGATGAACACTAAGATCACATTGGGGTCCACGTAGACGTGAAAAGAAAACAGGGGTTCACAAGTTGTAAGTGGGGGTCCACGAAAAATTTTCTGGTTTTCATAATAAAGAACAAAAATTTTGGCTTGGATTTACCTATCAACTTACGCAGGTAGCGTCATTCATTAGGTAGATACTCAAATATATTGGAGATTCAGTTCAAACACAGAATTGAATAGAACAATAGATAATAGTACAAGTATACACCATATGTCGAGATTTGCAAAGTGCCGCCGGTGCGCCCGCTTGGCCAAGATGCTTGTTTAGACTTGCAAAGGGATGAAATGCGACTTGCGTTGTACTTACAATCTACATTAATATAAATACGATTGCCAAGAATAAAACGTTATTCATTTGTTTCTGGCATTTAAAGCATAAAAGTGTGACTGTAAATGTCAGTGTTTGCAGTGCCGGAAAAAATAAGTATCTGCCTATTTGTTATGCATATTTTTATTGTAATTTATCAATCATATTATATTTGTTTTACTACTTGAGTGTAGTACACTTAGGTACTTATGTAGTAAAAATTATAAATACTAGAGATTACTCTAAACTTCTATAAAAAATGACAAAAAGCCAGGGAAGATTAAACTTAAGGTACCTAGGTACTTTTTTTGTTTAAGTAGTTTTTGTTAACAGCAAGGGATCTACCGAAAATAGTAAAACTTTGAGAGTGGTCCACGAGAAAAAAAGTTTGGGAACCCATGTGTTAAACAGACGCAGAAATTCTCAGTAAGCAAGAATTTTACTTTCCGTATTTGTAGATAGTTCAAATATCCAAGAGAATGATAATGCTCCTATTTCTAATTTTTTTTTCTTTAATGGTTCCTCAGATGTTCGTATAAAGGACAGTCCAGGAAAATATGATCTATGGTTTCAGATTTACCTCAATGACAGCGATCTGCATGCCAGAGATTAAACCTAAATAGAATCGAATTAGTAGGAAAAGATCTTGTTCTAGCTCTGGCCAGTCATACGTCTTTGATAACAATTAAAATTCATCCACATCGCAATGAATTTCCAGTGGAGCATTACCATCATTTAATGAAGATTAAAGCTTAATCTGTATATATTTGCCAAACAAAGACACACCTATGGCAATATTTTATAATTTTATTGAATTTAAAATACTTTGGGAAAAAATTTTGAAAGTGATTTAGTTTTATAAGGAGATAACAATAAAGATAGATAGCATGGCATTGTTTTGATTTACAATGAATTTTTTTTAATTAAATGACCTTTTCATTTACTCTTACTCGTTAACCAGTACTAACTTAATGCAAATGTGGCTGAAGAATATCATCAGCTTCCAGGAGCTTGAATTTAGAATTAGAGTACTCTTAAAGGTGTCTTCTTCATCCAAGAATAGTATCTGCTGTATAAGCGCTTATTAGTTTTACTCTAAGATAAAGTATCATGTTAAAAAGCAACAATGTTGATCTCAAAATATAAGTTAACGTATAGTAGTAATGAAGTTCTAATTATTTTCAAATTTAAATGGAACATAAAGAAGAGGCAGAAATTAAATGGCCGGCAGAGTGAAGGACACCGAGAAAAGTTTATCATATTCTTTATTTATAAAGGGGTCTGCCGCGCAACTGTCTAGTAGTCAGCCTGCCTGACTGCGTTTAGGGAGGTCATAGGTTTGAATCCCAGTTTTTGCATGGATGTACTGTCTCTCTCTATCTATCCTGTCTTTGTCTATCCAGTAATTGGGAGGGTGACTACGCCGTACTCTTCCTTATTGGGTTACTGGAACTCCGTGGGTTGGAGACGTGTCCACGTTAATATGTGATGTCCATAGTCTTTCCACTGGTGTGGCTTGGATGTAAAGAGGAGGGTGCCAGATCAGGTGTGACCTCGTCACCTAACCGTGATTCATAACGACGAGGTACTTGGAGTTGGGCGAGTATTCCAAACCCGTTAACCTGAAGATACAGTTGGGGTCGCCCTTAGGTTAACGTATGTTTTGTGATACATAAATACAACCCACTGCCACCCACCTGTCTAGTCGTCAGCGTGAATAACTGCGGATAGGAAGGTCCTGGGTTCGAACTGAGATTCGAACCCAGGACCTTCCTATTCTCTCTATCTATCCTGTCTTTGCCCTTTCCTTCTATGAATGGATTGTCAATGGTTGCCTATCCTGCAAACGAGTACCTATGGCATGTGTGTACTGAGGAAGTCAGATTTAACACCTAAAATATGGTTCAGTTGGAAAAGTGGAGCAGCGCACTCCATAATGCCAGCCTAGCTGGTGCAAGACAACAACAACATAAAGGGGTATGTATTAAGAAACCTTTCGAAATTCTAAATTTTTTGTAATTTTTTTTTTTACCTTATGACCGTCTTTATTATCTTAGCCCTTTGTTGATGAGCAGCAGAATAAAATGATGGAGCGTAAGAAGATATAAAATTAGCGTTCGTAGGGTTGGTTTCAAGAGACTTTAAAACAATGGAACAGTGCTTGCAGTGGTCACTCCCCTGGTGCCACAAAGAGTAAACAGTCGAATCCTTGACTACAATATGATGCAAGCGCTTCTGTAAATGTCCTGTCCAAAAAGTAAACAAAAGCAAGTCACTCCAACAGAGTGGCACAGGGAACTAGAGATTCTACTCTTTTTATTCAGCAAGACTCTTCATCTCTTAAACTTGTTGTAAAACAAAAAATTTGCAAATGAAACAAGTATTAAAACATGTCTATTTAATGGGTGCTTTTGTTTTTGATACTTTTTAATAATTCCAATTAAATTAATATTCTTTTAATTTCTTTTTTTTATGCTTAATGTTGCACATGCATTCGATGCAGGTGCTATATTATGATTGATAGAAAGTAATTTTATATTTTAATTTGCTGAAAGAGGACCCAGTGATTATTATAGTAATTAATGAGAAAAATTTTAATATAATTAATATATTTATCAAACATATTTAGAATTAATTTCTGATACACGTGATCGTTGAATCTGGGGAATAGAAAATCCTGCGGTCGGTCGCTGAGCAATTACCATGAGTGTAATGGTCTGGAGAAAATCTCTCCGTCTGGAGAAAATCCTCTGGTAAGGCCATCTATCGGAGGAACTGAGATCAAAGTCGTTTCTTTACCTTCGTTATGGTCTGGTTAAACGAAAGACCCACCCTTCTGACTTAAATTCCATACGGTATAGCAAGCTTGGCTTATCCAAGCGTCGTAAAAAACATAACAGAGTTAATTTCTAATTACTATTTAGTCTGCATCGCAGTATGCAGCATGCATTAATTATATCTCTTCTATTCAAAATCAAATCCAATTACAAATCAACATTTTTTCTTGATATAATTTTCCTTTATATTCTTGTAATAAAGTTTTACAGAACATTTGAAGCACTTTTATAATTCACATTTTTTTTCTAAGGTTTTTATATCGCTTATTTATTTCAAATCAGAAATAGAATTTAGTACACTTCTAAATCAATCTAACATTTGCACAATAACTATTAATTACACTGTTAAAATATAACACTAAAAAAATTTTAACAGTGTAATTTTATACTGTCATATTACTTTAGAACGTTGTCCATAACTTCATCTTGTGATATTTAGGAATATGATATTTTTCTTTTTCGAACTCGTTTTCTAGGAAAATGTTCTAAAATTATGTGCTAATATTTTTGCTTCATCTAAGAATGTGCTAATTTTGTTCTTAAATTTTGGATTTCAGTTTTAATTTTGACTAAATTGAAAGCCGAAGACGAATGTTTTTGCTAAAAATAGCTTAAAATTTTCATTTTTAAACAAGATCTCTGTAGTATTGATAATTTTCCTAAATAAGTCCAGTTCAGGTGGAAATCACTAAGAGTTCACTGAATCAGATTACCAAAATTAAACACTCGCATTAACAAAAATTAATATTTAGACTATCGAAATTAAGAGATCTGCAGTAATAATGCTTACCATAAAATAGCACTTTTCTCCATACTAATAATAATAGGAATATTGTCGTTTTCACGTGTAAATGCATTATTTTAGTTCTCGATTATATTTGAATCGCCTCCCAATTGTAATGCTACCGTACATAGCATCTTCCAGATGTCTGGCCTTGTTCGCTTCACTTTGGTGATCGCGACAGTCTAGGATAAGAAGAGCAAGATAATATTTCGATTATCTTTCTAGCTTCAATTAATTAATATGTACTACCAAATACACTACTACCCCCAAATATAGAATTTTATTGTCGTTGTTAGTTATGCCACTTGGACAAATCAAGCTCGCTATGCCGTTGGCTATGCGAATTTAAGCCAGTAGGGTGTGTTTTTCTTTTAACAAGAACACCACGGAGGTGGATGTGTGACCTTACTCTAAAATCGTCTGATAGATGGCACCACAAGTTCCATTTTCTAAATTTTGACATTGATCTGGAAAGGCAAGTAATTTCCTCCAGACCATTGCATCCATGGTAATTGCTCAACGACCGACTCAAGAATTTTCGATTCCACAGATTTAACGAACAATGGGAATCGAACCCAGCCCTTCCGGACGAAAGTCTGATGTCCTAACCACTAGGTTACCACGGCCCTACAGAGTTTTTTAGTTGCACGATCGCTATTGTCCAGGTTAAGAGATACTGAATAAGAAAGTAAAAATTATTGTTAGAGTGGAAAAAAATAACAAAAAAGCTCGCTTTTTGGAATTTGATAATTTTTACTTGACCAGGATCTTAAGGTTTTGTTTGCTTTATCACTTTAGTGAACTTTTCGAAACATAGGAACTAATTCGACTGGGTCATACTTTAATGACTATATTTCAAACTTCGACAAGCATCCACTTCCTCTGTTGAATTCGAACCAATGTACATATAAATTTTTATATAAAATCCAAACTAGCTCGAAAATCAGGAGCTGCCATATGGGTTATATAGCAAATATAGTGCTCAATATAAAATATGCCATTTTAATGTGTCTTTAGGCAATGGTAGTTTAGTGATTAGGTTATCGGCCTTCCATCCGGAAGAGCGGGGTTCGTTTCCCAATATCGCCAAAGACCCACCGAATACATGTGATATACGTTCTCGTTAAATCTGTGGAATCGAAAGTCCTGAGGTTGGTCGTTGAGCAGTTACCATGGGTGTAATGGTCTGAATAAAATTTCCTCCCCTTCAGATCAATGTCTAAATTGAGGGAGTAATCCTCGAGTGGTACCGTCTATCGGAGGAATTTAGAGCTAAGTCATACTTTCATCTTCATGGTGCTATGGTTAAATAAAAGACGTGCCCTACTGACTTAAATTCGCATAGCCAACAGCATAGCGAACTTAGCTTGTCCAGCACAAACAGCAACATGTGTCAATACAAATCAGGAAGTAATTTTTAAGAATTGTCGGGAAGACAGTAGATGTATTAATCTATCTACTGTCATATACATAATTTGATGGAGTCAAATTCTGTTGAGATTAATAGTTGATTAATTTATTTGAGAAAGTTAGGTTATTCGTAGATAACTGTTTTTCAAAGTGATGAAGCTCTTTTTAAAGTGTAAAACAATGATGGTTATGCATGTTTCATATTTTTAAAAGAGGTGCGATTCCTTGTAACAAGATTTTTTGGAAATCATTTTGAGATGCTATGATGACTGAGATTTTTTTTGGCTGTTAATGTCAAATAATTTTGCTCGTTCGGTTTATTGTCTTTTATTACATTTGTGACTATCCTCTACTCAAGATGTATCAATTTTTGCAATTATTATTTAAAATCAATTTGAAAAAGATACCACACTTATACAATTATTGTCAGTAACAAATTCAAAGTTTTTATGTTTCTTACCAGAAAATAAGCAAGGATAAATTAAAAGTTTTGTGACAATTTTAATTCAACAAGAACAAAAGTTATACACTCTATATCAGATTTAGTTAAAACGATATTATTCTAGTATGCTTTAAACCAAGAGATGAAAATATCTTGTACAGTACAGGATCCCTTATCCGGCAACCTCGAAGCCGAGCATATTCCGGTTACTGAAATTTTCTGGTTTTTGGATATCTGTCGAAAATTTCAATAACTATTTGCAAAAAATAGCGACTTCCCTTCTCCATCCATGAAATAATTTGTGGGAGGAATTTGTTCCATTCAGCGGATAAGACAACGGTCAATGAAAACGTTTTTCGTATTTTATGATTCCTCTATACATCGGTATCCTCAGAACTTGAAGAATCGGTGTCTTTCCTATTGAGTACTTCGCTGACAATCTCGTCATCAGTTAACTGAAGTACAGTCGGAACACATACGTCAGCATTTAAGAAATCTTGTATAAATATTTCATGGATCATTTCTTTTTCTTGTGACTCGTGGAAATCACCGAATTCGTCGTTTTCTTCTTCTTCAAGAAAAATTGAAAGAGGCCATTTATTTTGCCAAGCATTGATCAGAGTATGCTTGTTTAAGGAATTCCAGGAATTAGCAATATTCCAAAGGGCATATTTGATCGTAAACATTTTTTGAAAATCTATTATTCCTTCTCTGGAGTTACAGAGTTCTAAATATTTTCGGATAAAAGTCGTTTTATACGAGCATTTTAACGAATTTAGAATACCCTGATCCATTGGCTGGATCAAAGATGTGCAATTTGATGGTATAAAGAAAACTCGGATGTTGTCTGTTTGAAGAGTTTCTGCTTCGGGATGAGCCGAACAGTTATCCAAGAGAATCAAAATCTTCGAATTATTTGGAAGCCCTGATTTATCATAAAGGAAAAAAATTGCAATCTGGAAAATGCCGGTTTTTGGAATATTCCGATTTTTGGGAAACTGGAACATGCATCCTGTATTTCAGAAAGCTCTGTATCTGGTTGTCGTCACATCATGCAGATATTAAAAAGAGGAAAGTTGTCGCATTCAAATTTCTCTTATTTGAGCTAGATATCAGAAACAAAATGGTATTCCTTTCATTCAGAATAAAAAATGATATTAAAGAATTTTATCAATTTTTTACGTATGTATACTAACAAGATTGTATTAATACTAAGCACTAAAATATATTAAATTTATTAAATTAACTGAAGCCCAATTTTACATTAACTTGTAAAATTAGAGAGAGATTTGAAAAAGAAAATTTCATAAAATTCAGTAAAATGTTAAACGGATATAGTAAAATTGAAATAAATTTATTAATGAAGCAGCGAATTTCTCATGCATCACTTCTATTTAATAATAATTTATCTGCATGAAATTGTCACCAGTTCTTTATTATACAGAATATTTTTAAATGTTGTATGAAACATTTTTTGAAATTGTTCTTTAAAAGCTTTCATCTATAAAACAATTTTTGTCATGAGTGTAAATGTTATTACTGACTCATATGTGTTTTAATAATTGAAAAAAGTGCGAAATCCATTCTTGAGGGAAAGAAATGAATTAATAATTAAATTTTAAGTATTTAAGATCAACGCTTTAAATTATTTTTAAAAGTGAAATACAATTCTTTAGCGTTTACATTCATATTATATATTAATATTTCATTCTTAATAGATTTTATCAGCGAAAGATTTGTATAATAAAATCTAGGAACAATATAATCATGAGATGATCAAACTGAATAATTAATTTAACTTGAATTTGCATCATCGTAAAATATTTTATTTGACCCAATATTTGTTTTTGAAATTACTGGGTGACAACTTTATACTGTTGACATAATTGTATTGCTTTTGATTGGTTTAATTCCTGTCCCTCACTTTTTATAAAAAATTCATTTTCTTAAGAGATCTTAATGCTAGTAAAACAAATAGTTTTTATTTCCTTGTTTGAAATAATATGCCAAACCAACGACGGCAAATAATTGCTTTATTTGAGGCTGGATTAAAGCAAATTCAGATTGTGGGAATGTGGCCCCTCAGTTATAAAATAGGTAGTACCACACTAAAAATATCTGGCTGGTAAAATAAATAAAAAAATTGACTTTTTTATTTATTTACATACAAAATTTCATGAACTACGCCGGCTTATTTAGAGGGTGTCGAAAACCTGGTTGGTCATTTATTCGGCGAGGTTTCCTTCATTTGGACTCGTATTAAAGAAGAATTATTCACCTAACTTAAACCCAATGGACTATAGTGTTTGGTCTACTCTTCAACCAACAGTATGTTCTGAACTACATCGAAGTGTGGAATGTATAAAGGCCATTCTTAAGAAGGAATGGAATAAATTAACGCTTGATGGACTGCGGCCCATTGCAGAAAATTTTATGCCACGTTTAAGGCTCTGCATCGATGCCCAATAGAGCCATTTTAAAAATAATTAAATATGTTGTATCTAAGTAACAAATGCCTTAAGTAAAGTTAGTTTTTTGAAAATAAATTCCATGTTTTTAGTTTAATACAATATTTTTTTCAGCCATGATAAAGTTGTCACCCTGTAAGAAAATGAGCAGTAAGTTTAAACAATTATGCTTTCATTGTTTTCTTACATGTTTTAAGTCATTTTAAATATTTTTCATTATAATAGCTGCATATCTCCTAAGTATTTTCAGCTGTTCTTTAGATTTAAAATGTATATAAATTTTGATTTTTTCCCCCTATAATCATACACATAACGTATTGGAAAAAACTTCATATTTCAATAAGCAGATTTTAAAAACATAAACTGTGTAGGTGTGTATGTGTGTGTGTTATAACTATAAATATTATTATTTAAAATTCCTATAAAAATACATTTATTTGATTTAAAAAATTTACTTACAAAACGTCCATTAACATAAATTAATAAGATCAAGTCTTAAGATCGGATTTGAAAGAAGATTATACTCATAGGTCAATTCTACGCAATCGACATAAGCAATATGTAAACAACTAAGAAAGAAAAAAAAAATTATTTATCTTGAAGAACATCTACTTCTCGTTTCTTCACTTTTAATCTCTTGTTTATAGCTAGAGACTGGAATGTCTTGTCAGAAAAACGCAACGGAAGAGCGATTGCTCGACTTTCAAAATTTGTCGAACTTAATAGTAGCGATCAAACATGGCGACGAAACAGGACTTAGCCATTCTAAACAGCGTCTTCAATCCCTTAATTCCGTTAGGAGAATGTCCCATAGAGGAAGTTGTGGATGAAGACTTAAAAGGTAATGAAAAAATTTGTTAGTGTAAATAATGTAATTATTTTAAATATTATAAGCGTGAGTATAAAACGTGGTATAAAGTATATCTTATAATATTAACAGATTCTCTTTTGTTAAAAAACAATGTTTTATTTGAGAAGATGAGCAGAAAACGGATATTTTTGTATGACTACTAACATGAAATTGATTTCTATGATTTAACAATTTAATCAGGAAAAAATAAATGACATAATGTCAATTTACAATGCAAGCTCTATATTAATTCTTCAACACATATATTAACTCTTTAAAACACTCCATTTTATGCATAAAAATACTTATAATAACATAATATCAATTTACAATTCATAACGATAAATATTGTGAAATTATCAACACAAGTCGGAGTTTTAGCGAAGAGGGAAAAAAAACACGTGAATTTAGATGTGCGACTGCGTTACTGTTTTTTATATCTTGAGGATAAAAAAAAATTCACGAAAATTCATTTTAACATAAAATAATTCCTTACAAATTTGGATATTTCTAAATATAATTAAAATACCATAACATTATTTTTTTTCACTTAGATAACATTTTTATTTTTGTGATATCTGTGGGCTTGCAATTCAAATATTAAATAAAAAAAATATCCCATTCAAATTTGATTGATTTTATTTTCATCTAATTCATTCTCTTAAATAGAAATTTATCATTAATCTGAAGAAATTCGTATTAATACTGAGTTTAATTTTATATCAGTATACATCGGCAACGAAGATGAGGCAAAAATTTACAATTTCCAGTTGGTAGTATTCTTAATTTATTATTATTTTTTTTATATCATTCAATGGAAGTAGAATGTTTTCAGCTACTATTATTAAAAAAGTCTACATTTTTTAGTTTAGAAATGTATATAGGTTTGATAAGGGTTAAATTATTGAAGACAGGAAAGTATTTTATTTGAACAACTGTTGAATGATATTATTGCGCTACGTATTGGTTGCGTGATTTTATTTATTAATAAGTCCTATTGTCTTTAATATTTTATTTTAACAATCTAATATGAATTATCTAGCAATAACAGTTTAACAAATAATAGTTTTCATGATTAATTTCCATAAAATGAGTTCCACACCATAATACACTAGTGACAATACGGTCTTCATACGACCGTATTCAAATAGCAACTGTACTAGATTCCCCATCGGATAGGGAAGATGCGCTTCTTATTCCCTTTTAAGGGATTTATTGTGACTGAGCTGCCGCAGATATATCGCTCTGTTTTGCGTTAAATGTGTTAATCAGGTATTTAACGCAAAACAGAGCGATATATATGTAATGTCAAGGGAGTATTTTTTTACTCTAGAGTTTGCTTAGCTTATATATATATGCATAAATCATATAATCGTGTGCATATAAACACATATATAATTATAGACAACATCAAACGAATATATGATTTTAACATTGTCTGTATTTCTACATTCATGTGTTCCCATAAGACATTTCTATGTGTATATATTGCATGACATGAGTATGCAGTAAAAGCAATTCTGTAAAATAGATGATTTTTCCTATATAATATTAAAATATTTATCGATAAACGATAAACGAATACGACTAACAAGCCAATCATCATAAGTTCTTTTAAATTCTTAGAATTTAATTAAAGCTTATTTTACCAGAAGAAAATAGTTGCATATACTCAAGTGGCAGAAAAATTGGTAATAATGTATTGGGTCACCATGGGTACATGATAATTAAACAAAATGATGTAATGGGATCACAAAATATGGATTTTGTCTGATAGCAAAAGTGCTATCTAGCACTTGATCAGTTGGCAAAGGGTGAGAGACAGTGCTGGAGCATCGATAATCAGCGAATCAAAACTTCTATCCATATCCCACGACATTCATCATTAGTGGATACATCTTCCCATGTCGATCTAGAAATAAATGAAACAGCAGATGCCTTGGCCAGGCCGTTGACACCTTTCACCTTTTTAGAAATCTTTTCAGGAGTAAAAAGAAGGATTAAAACCACATGGATTATCCCGCCAGAGAACCAATGGTATCAGTGTTCTCGTCCTGGAAGCTTACTGGCTCACGGTTTTAAAAGACAAGAATAAACTGCTCTCCCCCGCTTTCAAAGTGGTCACTTCAAATCATTAAAATTTTCTGAGGACACCAAAATTTTCGAGACTTGTACCAGCTGTTCCGCTGAACAAGCTAAGTCAAAACTCATCCTTAAGTGTCAGGGGATATCCAAGGGCTGGTGTTTGATTTTTTGGGGATGTTCAACGTTATGGACTTGGTTCTAGACCTGCTGACCAAAAGGGTATGCAACAACAACAATAAAATGATGTTGTGGGAAGTTCAGTAAAGTCTGAAATATCCTAGAAGTAATTTACACAACATGAATCTTGCAGGTCGATTCATAAATTCAAATGCGAGGTGAGGTTATCTTTACTAAGCAAGATATTGCAAAACTTCATCCGAGCTGCTAGAAATGCTTGATAATATTCTCACCTGTGGGTTTAAACCCACAGGTGAGAATATTATCAATGGAACTCTGATGGATATAGTCAGAAGAGTGATCCTGGGGTCATTCGGAAATAACTTCTGACTTGTAGCATTGTCCTGATGGAATAGCTCAAGTACGTTGAAATGAATAATAGACTTGAATGAGTTTAGATGACTAAGAATATGCTTATGAACCAGTCAGATTCATCTCTAGAAGAATCACGGGGCCCATGTCACGCCAGTTGAGCACGCTTCATATCGTCATATAAGCTCCCTTAATTTGTACATTTCTATATTGGATAGATTCAAAAATTTCTTTCCATCTCATTTACACATAACATTAAGCACTTCAGAGCCATCTATTAACAGGATTTAAAATTATTTTTTGTCGGAAACCTCGACCACATGCAAGGTAAACTATATTTGAAGATTCTTTGGGATCGTTTGAATTGCACGCTTCGATTTTCTGATAGTTTGATCAATTTAACTTTAACCACTTTTTAAAATTTAAATAAGAATACTGAATTTGGAGATTTTTCAAGTAATACGGGTATAAAACACTCGGATGCTTTAGTACATGGAGAAATAAGGAGATCTTGATGCAGTTTAATGATATTTTTTGATACCGCGAATATATTTTGTGTCGTAAAACAGGAATATTTATCCATATCTACTTGGCGAAATTTCGTATATCACTTTTCGAAATTTCATATAGCAGTGTTCCTGAGGTTCAGGACGTCACAGAAAGATATTCAAATTATTTTAAAGAAAAATCCCTTAATATTAAAAGCAAAACATTTTAATTGTAAAAGAAAGTTTAAAATATTTTTGAAAGATTCTAAATAGTAACGTGGAAAGGTATAGTATTAAATTTTTTTCTGAAAAGCAATTTATAACAATTTGTTGTCAAAAACTTGTTATAAAACTCATCAAGATGAAAATACCTTTCTACAACTCATGCCATGATACTGATATGACACTAATTTTTTATTAATAAATGATGTTATTTCTTTTTTAAATATTTTTTACGTATGGAAACATTGTCGACATAATCTCTAATTTTTTAACATGAATTGTTTTTCACAATTTTAAATGTATGCTGAAGGGAGAAAATCTGCTGGTTATTCTATAAATTATCTAAGTAATTTACATATTAATAAGTATAATAAGTAAAAATGAAATTCATTTCATTTCTTAAATTATCTAGGTAATCTACAAATTACCTAGATATAGTGCGCATTACCTATTAAGCGTTCGTTAAAATGAAAACAAGACCCTTTTTTAAAGCAATAGCAACGTTTCTGTATATTTAAAATAGTATAATGCTTTTATTTTTCAATACATAGAGAATTAAATTAATACAACTAAGAAATCAACAATTTAGTTGGTAGAATCAATCATAAATTAAAATACTATGATTCAAAGCATCAAAATGTTTATATTGTTAATAAAATCAAGAAAAAAAATATAAGATTATTTAATTTTTGGTATCAAATAAATCAGATTAATTCATTTAAGCAATCGACAAATTAATTGCTTGAATCAACTTTTGATCTTTAATAATACTGTGTGCACATTAATTATATAAAATGCGTAAAATGATTATCCTTAACATTAACAGTGGAAATTAATTAATCTGCATATTCGTTATATTCTTTGAATATTAACGCATTTTTATACTGGGTACAGTAACATAAATATTATTTCATTGGTTCAACAATAAAAATATGCTAAAATATGAAAATCTGAAGCGTATTACCGTAAAATCAAAGCACAATTTTCTCTCAGCTAAAACTTTTAGAAAAGGGCTTTAGAAATTGTCTTTTGACAAATCTTGGTTTCCTTAAATATGAAACATTGACAAGAATTGATTATTTTTTTACAAGTAAGAAAATCGTCAAGTTTGACTGGTCACTAGATATAAAATTTGGTACTTATTATTTAAATGAACTTTTTTTGACATCTAACTCAACAAATAATTCCTAATTAATAAGCTTAACAAGAAAAGTAGGGTAACTGATGTGATTGAAGGCCCGAATTCGATTTCTTTAGAAATCTTTAGTAGAAAGGTTTAGAGATTTAAGCCATCCCCTAATGGAGAACCTGAAGGTCAAAGACATTATTATAAGGCATTTTCACAGCCATCGCGTAAATTGCCTTCCAGCAGGATTTTTCATGGGCTGTATTCACATGTCGCAAAGTAAGGCTGGGATCGAACCCAGCCTTACTTTGCGACCAGCCTTACTTTGAAACCTTTAGTTCTGAAGAAAAATGTTCTGCCACGAGGCCATGGTGAGTCCTAGGTTTATGCATCTTGGAGGACCCGAATATTAAAAGTAAATGAATTAAAAATAATAAATAAAAATCATTGATTTATCATGAAAAAACTTTACGCCCCCCAAAAATAAGATTATGTTGCTAAAAATTAATTTACCACATTTCTCTCTCTCTCTCTCGAAGGCTTTCATAAAATAATAAACAACAAACTTAATTATATGAAACCAAAGACATCGAAAATAAATTTGTTTCATATGTAAGAACAACGGTTAGCAATATATCTTGTAAAATGCACGCGTGACGTTATGTAATTTCTGTTTCAGATTCTTGAAAGTATTCGTACATACAAACTATAATCTAAGTTACACGCCTTGAATTATAGGAAATACTATAATCGTGAAGCCTAATTTATAAACAGCTTGAGGATAAAATTGCATAAAACAATGTTGTACATATATGCCTGTGCTCACAATGAAAATATTTGAAAAGTTGATCCATGTTTCACCGATAAAAATGCTTAATTATATTTCAAAAAAGCAATTATATTGGAAGTTTAAAATTATTTTTTTCAAAATTTCCACAACCCATTTTTTGTTAGTTTTGCATTGAAATTTGCCGAGCTATTTCAAGGCAAATATATTTCAAGTGAAATAAGATTCAAAATTTTGATTTTTGAATCATTTTTAAGTTTTCTGGGATTTATTACTTAATTTTCTGTTTTATTATTTAAATTATAAAAAAATTTTAAGTAAAAAACTGTTAATGAAATTAGTGCAGCAATAATTTAGCTTCCCCAAAAACAGATAAAAAAATTGATTACGTTAAATATAAAACAATATAGCTTTTAAAATATTTTTATAGAAATATTATGTGATTCGTTGGATATATACAATAATATATCCTTTCGATATAAAGTGCCTTTTTTTACAAGAATGCATCAATATAAATATTTATGATTTGAAGCGAAAATATTTTATTAAGTGTCTATTTTAATATTTATTTTGTGTATAATTTATATTAATTATTCTAGTTATTAATTTATTATTTAATATTATGTTTGATATCCCTATCAAATCTCTGCTTAAGATTAAATTTTGCATCATTTTTTCTTAGAGGTTAAATAAATAATAATTAAAAAAACATGTGAGTGTATCATTTTATGATGAAAAATGATACCTTTATGTTTTTAACGTAAAACACTTCTAAATAATAATAATATACTAAAGTAAGCAAAATTTTATGTTATTATTTTATTAAAATAATTAGACAATGTGGTCTAAAATCAAATTGGTTCTCTTAAAACAATAATCACATTAACGGGGATGATTTTTGTAGCAGGAATTGCTTTATATAGGTTTACATTGTATTGAAGAAAAGTTGCATACACAAATATATAACCACCTGCCATTTTTTATAATTTCTTTTGAATGTTCATAATTTATATAAGTTATTTACTTATCTTTCTTTCTTTCCGAATATACTTGGTATAATATTTTGTGACAATAATGATTCTTGTTTGACGATGAAAGGAAGAAGAAAATAATACCTTGTATTGAATGAAGTTATGTGTTCTCGTTCTCAAGCTGTAAGCTTTATTTCCTGACCTTCAGAACGCATTAGCTTGGATGAAAAGTGACACCACAAAAACGGAAGAAAAAAAAAATAAAGAAGGAAGAAAATGATATTTCAAGTGCGTCAATGTCAACGTTTGTAAAAGAGAACCACACACAATAAGATAACAAAACAAATGCACCCATTGTAATGTTCAATTCCATGCAAAAGAACTGTTGATTCCCCTGAATTTAAAAAGCGAAGATTCAGATGATAAATTTGACTTCAAATGAATTTAACTAACCAATTATTATATGACACGCGAATTTAAGTTTATTTATTAAGTTGCAAACGATGTTTAGTCTTTTTTAATGCTAATTTTGATTAGTTTTTGCATATTTTTTAGAAATCTTAAGCCACAACTTATATAAATCGCTTAATAAGAAATTTCGTATTGTTAAAAATTTATGAAATTTTAATTTTTTAAAGTAAAAAAAGTATTTTTAGTATTAAGGAAATCGATTATTCAATTAAAAAAAAAAAAAACATGTTTTTTTAAATACGTTTGCATTCATATTAATGTATATTTAAAACCTAACGTTAAAATAGTTACTGCCGTGATACATATTTTTGAATTTTTCAAATGCTATTGTACATTTAAGCAACACTATTAATAAATAAAGATGAGAATTAGTAAATTGAAAAATGTAAGCCAAAATTATTTATAACGATTTACCGGATTAACCGAAAACCGGAATTATTATAGCAAAACCATTAATATTACTATTTATTTTTAAAAGGAAATAAATGAAATTACAAAAATTATAATTTGTAAAATATGCATAATATATAAAATAAATTTTACTACAGAGAAAATTTAGTTCACTTATTAATAGAGACTATTTAAATTGTCATTAATTATATATACATACATATATATATATATATATATATATATATTCTACTTTCACGTTTCTTTTATTATTTCTTATTAAAAAAAAAAAGCATTTTGCGAACAGCTATTTTTTATATGGACTAATCAATTATATTGTTAGAAATTACATCAATTATTAAAAAATAAATAACTATATATATTTTATTATGTTTTATTGTTTTGCCACGAGAAAATTGATTTCATGCAAAAACGTTTAGTCAAATTTTGATCTCAAAAAGTACAATAAAAATGCACTGACAGTTAATCTGTTTTAAATGTAGTTAAATCGGACAAAAATATAATTACAGAGGCTAGATTGAAAATGTTATTAATTATTATAAAAACACTTATATTCAAAAACATTGTTTGTGCTATAAGTTATGATCATAATTAGACATTAAAAATAGATTTCTTAAATTTTAATTTTCAACAACAAAAAAAAAAAATTAAAATAAACCATCAATTTTTTAAAAATTTATTAAATAAAATTTGTTTTTAATCATGAAGTATCGTTAAATTTTGATGGAATTAAACGTTTATGTAAAAAATTCTTCGTATTTCTAGATTAATATTTCCTAATTCCATACCATATCAAAAAATATTTTCATACTGTTGCCATTACAATGGGTCTCAAAATATTTAAATTGCTTAAAGACAATTATATATTTATAGAAAAGTTTATGTAATTCATGCTTTCAAAGGCGTCGAACTGTAAATGCAAAATGGACCGAGAGCTGCCCAATCGCAAACTACCTTATTTGT
Source organism: Latrodectus elegans (assembly GCA_030067965.1). Classification (NCBI taxonomy): domain Eukaryota; kingdom Metazoa; phylum Arthropoda; class Arachnida; order Araneae; family Theridiidae; genus Latrodectus; species Latrodectus elegans. Next base: position 65,120,239 of record CM057812.1, on the reverse strand, counting down.
CACTTAAATGCAGTCTTATTGCTTTAAGTAAATTAAGTAATTAAAAATAATTTTTAAACATAATATAAGTTTTCTGTATAAATTAATATAATAATTTATTCTCTTATAAATTAATTAAACATCGGTATATAAATGCCGTATCACAGTAATCACAGTAACACATGCAAACTTACCTTGTATCCATAAACAAAAAATGCAATATTTAATTTATATGATCTTGTTCGAGATACTTATTCCATTGATGATAATTATCGCTATCTATCCCATTTTATGCTTCAAAATTACAGCAGGGATATTAACGCTCGCAGATGCAATTGAAAGTTGACGGATGTGTGTCGTTAGCACAATCCCTCCTTGTGCGATGGAAGAGAAATTATTTACGAAAACACTTCCTAAACACCGAGAGAGCACAGTTTAAAGCTAAGAAGTTGATTGAACGGAAAAACAAGTCCATTATATGCATTCAATGGGGACGTCGACGGAAACCTTACACCGAAATAAGAATATGAAATCATGTGTATAATGAGCTTCGCGATGCCATGTAGTCTGGTTGATAATTCGGACAAGAACACGAGGAAGTTGGATAGCTTTCTCTTCGAGTGGAAAAAAAAGAAAAGAAATTATGATGCCAGTGTTAATATATTTAGCTCTTAATTGGTCTCTATCAACAGAGACGCGCAGAGGTTGCGTTATAGGTGTCAACTGTGTAGATGCGCGAAACATACGTCATTACATGCTTTTAAATAGTTTCAGTATAGGCTTCATTGACATATTCGAATAGGGTGTATGAAATCGGAGCAAGTTTGATGGAAAAGGCACATTTGAAGCTTAAAATTCCAATTTTGTAAGAATGCAAGATTGACCATAGGATATTTTTTAGTATCAGATTATAATTTTTGTTCCGTTGTTTCTGTTATCCTATAACATTTGGTCGACACCCGTTTTGTTCTTTTCCAGTACAAAGTCGATAAATATTTTGATTATTAATTCATAAACCAAATACACCCATTTATCATCACTTGTGAGACTCTAAGCAACTCAATCCAAATTGTCAAAAGGTTATTCATCATCGGAAGGTAGTGAGTTCGAATTCTGGCTTAATCGAAAATCAGTCGTGTTCGGTAATGGCGGCTGGGGCAACTTAAAATAGGGCGTGGTTGGAGTGTCCTCCAAGTGAAATGATACCCCTGGGGATGGTAGGCCAAGTATTGGGAGTCTTTCCTTGGTCCTTACATCAAAATCATGAAGACTTCACCCAGCTACTTCTATCTAACTAGTAGAGCCCAACTCAGCGTTAGGTACAAGGAAGCATGTTGGTGCAACAGCAACAACTGAATCCAAATTAAAAGTCTTTGAATATAAAGCTACCAAGCAGTTATTTTTTGTCGTAATCTCCTACAGGACGAAAATTGAAGACAGACTAAATGTAAGGTTGCTTGCAATATTGGTGAGGGATGCTTAGGGACAGTTTCAATCGCTAAGAAAGATAAATTGCAAATAATTTGAAATAATATAGTTGAATAAACCATAGTTTTTGTTCAGGAGAAAAGGACGAAACTGGAAAAAGATGCAAAGTGCCATTAACAAAATGAAGATTGTAAGAGACACGTCATGATTCCTTACTTATATTTCAGTAAATGCACCAATGAAAAAAGAAATAAACGAAATGATGTACAAGTTGAAATTTAGAAATTTAATTGAAATCAAAGTTGGAACAGAAAAAAAGTACAACGCCAGTCCTCACCGTGCAAACATTGTAGACGAATGCCTTCAATCGGAGGATATTACCCGTATGAACTGGTCAGCATACTCACCGGACTTGAATCATAGAGCATGTGTGGGACATGCTTGGCTGACGAATTGCAGCCCATCAACGCCCACCCACATATCTACCAGAACTTCAAAGAGCATTGCTTGATGAATGATGTACTATTCCCTAAAATCGGATCGATAATTTGATACTCAGCATCCTAGGCGTTATACGGCCCCTGTATTGCATACTATGTATTAACCATCATACCAACCATGTTGTATTGGTTTTTGTAAATAAGTTCTTTTTAAAATTTGATCCAAGAAGTAAAAAACACAATTTTTATTAATGATGTCAAGTATATAGCATCTTTTTTGCTCTTTACTTTTTGTTTAACAGACTTTACAAATAAGTCACATTTGTTTTGCTTCTGTCTCTTTCTTTGCCTGAACTTGCATTATCCTTAATTTATGGACAAACGAGTTTATATAATTGTGATTCGTAAATGCTGTAACTGCTGGGTTAAATTTCTTCAAATAAAGGTATTGTGATTTTTAAGAGATTACATCGACTCTCAATCAACAAGAACCCCAATGCTCGCTATTACATTTTGTCAAGATTTAATATTCTTCTCCTGATAGGAAGTAATGCAGAGGAGAAAATGCAAACTAAGATGTTTATTTTGTAATCTTGGCAGTGGTTCAAAATAAGGAGTTTTAAAGTATTAAACAATTTCGATGGTATTAAAAAAATACCTACAAAATACTACATATCAGTAACAACAATCGTCTTAGAAAATTTGTTCTCCAAAATTCTTTATTCCATTTATAATAAAGAAATTCTTCATTGATATTCTTTTACCGTTATTTTTAAGTTTTTATTACCATTCTTTTATATTTTTACTTACTGCTTTCTTTGGCATTTACTTTCTTTCCTTTATTATCAGTATTTGGCCTTTGACTGATTGCCCCAATATTTAATTTGCCATTTATTTTGATTTATTCAGAAATTTTTTTGCATTCTTATATCCATGGCTGAAACCAGGTAATTAAACTTTCGAATAGATTTCCTTTCTGCAAGCTATGACAAAGATCTAAATTTTGTTTTTAACTTTAATATCTAATATTTCTTGGGATTACCGCTATTATTTTCGTATACCTTATACAAAATTATCCCAAGTATTTCCACAATATTGAATATATAAGGGTCTAAATATTTTTGTTGTCATTATTTATTAAACTCTTTAATAAACATTGTAACTATTATTCTTATCAAATTTACCAAATAATTATAAAATATGTGTACACCCTTTCAAGAAGGCCGCGTTATGGTTATAATAAAAATATATATTAATTTTATAAATAATTTTTAATATTATTTTTCCCACGGTGTGATAAAGCTTCAATGATTTTTTTTTAAATTTTTACCTAGTAAATGGTTTTGTTGAACGTCTCGGAAAAGTATGTTGGAATTCCTGTGGGTTCTTATGTGAGTCACAAACACCAAAGGAATAATTCCTCCATTTCTTATTCCTTATATAGCTTTCCGTAATTCAAGACTTGGTACAAGGCAACTTTTTTGTTCTTCCTCTCCCTAAAATGGCGCAGTTTAAGATTGCATACTCAAAAGAGATCTATCGTTACACTTTTCAATTTATCCCATGAAAGCTCTACTTTCTTTCTGCTTCTTCTTCTTCTTTTTTTTTTTTTTAATCTTCTTGCCTGTTATTCGCCAAACCTTTTCACTCAAAGCATTGCGATAGAGGAATGAAAGAAGGAAGCACTAAATCTTTCTTAAGAAATATAAATTATCTGAGATTATGTAAAATTCAATTGCGGCCTGTGTAAATTTTTTTTTCTGGTAAAGGCTTTTTTTTTATATATAGAATTTATTACTTGAATTACTTTGACATAAGCAGATCTAAACGCCATTATATTACACCATCCAATTATATATATATTTTTAGAAAATGATGAAATAATATTGGTTTAGTTTGAATAAACGTATTTCTAATAGCTCAAATTCGGTCAAATCGTATAACAGAGTTAACTTTGGAAAATAACGAGAAATTATTAAATTCAAAATATAATTGTTTTAAAAAAAATTCAAATTTTTAATGCACATTACTAGTATAAGCTACAAATTAATAATTAGAAAGAATATATATTAATAAAAAATAATTATTATATTGATTATACTAGTTATTACTAATTATAATAATTATTATTTGTATTCTTATGACTTTTATCTTATGTTCATAATTTCAAGAAAATAAATAAAATGTTTAGGAATACCTAATTAATTTAGTTACATAACGTTGATAAAATAAGTAATTAAATTACTAATGTATTTTCTTTCGGCATTTCATAAAATACATAGAATTTGAAGCAGAGTTTCACAAACCAAACTCAAATCGTGATTGTAGAAAGCACGCTTCTCAAAAATATATGGGAAGCACAGTCCCAAAGGTAAATATCCCAAAATTAATATCAATATATATATATATATATATATATATATATATATATATATATATATATATATATATATATATATATATATATATATATATATATATATATATATATATATATATATATACATACATATGATTTTAAGCACAGAAGTGAGCAGAAAAAGAAAGCTTTAAATGCAAATCAACTTTTATGATATCAGAATCATCGAAAGAATAATTGATCTGTTTTCTGGTCAATGATTTGGTATTCACGGGATATAAATTCAGAAATCGTAATCACGCATAGATTTCCTTTTAAATAAGGCGAAAAAGCCTTATTTCCTCAGTTATGAAATCCATTGTTAAATTTTTGTTTTGAGGAAAAATGATTTGAAAATGCCACAATAATGAGATTATTTGCAACCCATAGATTGGTGTATTATTAGGAGATTGTACAAACAGAAAAAGATACAATGCATGCAATTGACATGACAAAGATTGTTAATTAAAGGCTAAGATTAGATTAAAAGGAGTAAGGAATATTGGACGCCTATTAGATTAAGGTCTTCCAAGACGGTATAAAATACTGATATATAAAATTAACAGCTCATCAACGCAAAACGGGTTACATCATTCAGTTGTTGCCTATTATTCAGATTCAAAGTTAGTTCTTCAGAAACAGGAGGAAAGGTCACAAACCAAACAGTTCAAATTGGGTATGAACAGAGTAAAAGTTATGTATATTGGTCAATAGTGAATATTACGCTGACCTCAAGAAGCCAGATCGAATGAAAAATGTAGGTTGTTGATGAAGACAAAGAGAGGAGACAAAATGATTGAACTCAAGTACTATTTGTTAACAAGCTACGATTGGTGAGTAAGAGCATTTGAAGCGTTATATGCTTTCGAGAAACATTCGTAATAATTACAGTCAACCCTTCTATATCGCGGTGAGTGCGTACCGCGTTATATGGAAACCGCGCTATAAGAAACTTGGTTTTAACAGTATAATTCAGGCTAATTCGTAGCGCGTTATATGGAAACCGTCGACTGCGTAATATGGAGACCAATAAATACAAAAGACAAGATAAATTATAAATTATTTTTATTGGATTGAAGAGAGAGAATTCATAAAAGAATATGATAAAAAAATTAAACAAAAATTAAATTTAAAAACTGTTTTCCATCAAAAATAAGAAAGACTTTTGTTAAATTATGTAATCTTTCAACACTCATCCTCTCTGTCAGATATGAGTCTTCTCTTAATGGGCAAAATGTCTTCCTCACTTGGTTCATCTTCACACATTGGTTTTCAACTGTAGCTTTTTTTTTCCTAACTCCTCTAAAATCTCTCTATAGGGAGCTAAGCAATTTCTTAAAAAACTCTTTTAAACTTTGAGCTGAGCATCGTTGAATGATCAGCTTGAATGAAATGCAGTTTTAATTCTTTAGCTAAATTTAGCCCTTTTTCACTTCTTGTAAATCGAGATTTGGCACCCATTCGTTTTTCTTATTTTCATTTACCAATGCATTTGAGGTGAGTGCATTAACCCCTTGACTGACTTTGACGAGTCTGACTCGTCATTGATTTCCTGGGCCATCACAGACTTTGACGAGTCAGACTCGTCAAGCGCTTCTTTCGGCGGACGCCGTGCAAGTTACAATTAGATTACATAGTTGCTTCACTCGTTCGACGATTCTCATTTAAAAAAGCACACTGAAAGTAAGAGTTCAGTTTAGCAGAAGTCTCGCACGGTGAATGTTATACTAGCCAATATTTGAGTTTAGTAAAGATTATAAATAATCCCCGTAACATGTATAAGCCGGATGCATTATATGAAAGTGGGGATGATGGTGTAAATTGATGGTGTAGTTCAATTAAGCGAAATTAAATAGTTTTTTTTTTGTCGCATCAAATTCCATTTAATTCGTCAGTCAAGGGGTTAATTCCATCAGTTCTTCCTAATTTAAAGTTTCTTACCTGATTACTAGTCCTCTTACATCCTAATGATTTACTGCAAATTCTTCATCGCTTAAACGCGAAGCAGTGTTTACTATTTCTGAAACTGGGAGTGAAATTGTAGAATAGAACGTTGAAGGTATAATTTCCGCGCAAGCCAATGAGACGTTTCTAATACAATCTATATATTTTATTATTTTTTTTACAGTTACAGTATTGTGTAATGTTGTCCAATTATAAGGCACAAATTAAGCAGCAAAAAGCTAAATTAATGAACGGTGCAGACAAAATTTTAGAAAGAATTGGTCAATAACGGGACATTCTGCGAAAGAGCTCTGAGACGACTGAAACCAATACCATCAACCGATATTTTTCAGGAAGATAAGCTTATAAATGTCTATATAAACATATCCAGTTAAAACCATTCATTGGATGCACGGAAAGAACTGATGGGACGGTGCTGAACGGGAACCGCGCTGTAAGAGTACCGCAATTTCAGCTCCGCGTTCTAGGAGGGTGTATTTTATATGAAACACCAATTTTCAACGATCCATGAAAAAAATTTGTTTTCATGAAACAGAGCTACAAGTTCTGTTTCATGAACCCAAAATGGCTTGGTATTTAGCACACCATTTTGTGGCCTTCAGATTATTACATCAAGCTTGACTATACAATATTGATATTGTGTAGTCAAGTTTGGTGTAATAGTCTTGAGTCTGCTTTGTGTAATAGAGTTGAGGTAGATGCAAACTTGAGAGGATATTTTTCATTCAACATAGATATTTTTGTTTTTGGCAATTCAAGCGACAAAAAGCACGGTATTTTAATGCATGAAAATATTTGCATAAAACTTTTAGAATATTAATTATAAATAACAAAGGCATTTGAAAAATTTATCTCTTTCAAATGCCTCTATTCCACGGGAGAGCTCCAAATCTTATAAAAAAATGTTACTTTGTTAGTTTGATTTATTTGTTATTCAAAGGTAAGTTTTTTCATATTAGGCCTAGTTAGACTAGGTTCTATTGTTTAAAATAGGTTTAATAATCCTAAAATAGATCGCGCGCGAATTATTACAGACATCCAAACTCGAGATGGAAATCAAACTTTTCAAATGTTCAATTAAAAGTCATATTGAGTTCTGGAATTGGGTCATAAAATATAATTCTACTTAAAACGACTATTGAGAATTATGATTTTAATCAAATCTTAATAGGGGATGATGCCGATCGCCCTGTCTAATGGTCAGAGTGCCTGACTACGGATAGGGAGGTCCTGGGTTCGAATTCCGGTTCGGGCATGGATGTACTTTCTCTCTCTATCTGTCCTCTTTCTGTGTATGAATGAGGTGTGAATGGTTGCCTACCCTATAAACGGGTCCCTATGGCATGTATGTATTGAAGCAGTCGGACTCCACACCAAATATGGTTTAAGAGGAAAAAGTGAAGCAGCGCGCCCCATATTGTTAGCCTAGATGGCACAAAAAAAAAAAAAAAAAAAAAAAAAAAAGTAGGAGATGACTTATAAAAATTTTAGTTGGGTTTGTCTTTTATGGTAACTTTTTTTTGAGGGCTTATTTGATTTAAATCTACGGTTTAATGTATATTCAGAAATATTACAAACACATACCATATTAGAAATGAGTGTTAAAGTCATCAAATGTTGAATTTCAGTTATATAGTTCCAGAATTAAAGACTTAATATTCTCTAGAGAACTGGAAAATTTGTATTCTTTGAATCAGTAGTAAAAAATATAGTCCTCTGAAACAAAGTAGCAATATTTCAGTTCATTTAAATTTATGATTTTAATTTTCCAGACGAAGAAGATATCACGCCTGCTGTGGAATCTGCCAAAGCACTCGAAATCGAAGCTGTTCGAGCAGCCGAATCAGGCAGAATTGATGATGCCATTGACATTCTTAGCCAAGCTATACAAATAGCTCCTCTTCGACCCTCTGGATACAATAACCGAGCTCAAGCATATCGATTAAAATCCGACAATGTGGGTAAATATCAGGTTCTTATCTTATGTTTTATAGCAAATATTTAATCGACCATTTGTCACAGAAATTAGCATAACAATTTTCATTGGTTTAAAATATATATGACGTCAGATAACGTCGTCAATTCGATTTGTCGACGAATTTGCTGCCTGCGTTCAAATCGTATTCTTCGAGCGTCAGCAAACAAAGCGCACTTCACCATCGAATGTCTATGAGTACTGTCGAAGTTCCTTTTGTTAATAAAATGATTTCTTATTTAAGAACATCATTGGTTTGAGAAACCATTTTCCATTGATTCAAGCCATTAACATGTAACATCCAATCATATTTCGTTTAAATCGGCAATGATGATTTAAATTTTTAAAAATTTCATTAATTAACAGAATTCTAAACTAATAATTGCAATGTTGTTGTTTTGGATGAAATCATTTGGCTAAGATCAATCAAAACATTGTTTCAGATATTCTACAGTTTTAAATATGGACTACTTATTAACTTCTCTCATGTTTTTTTAGCTGCTCTTCAGGACTTGGACAAAGCCATAGAACTCAGCGGTGGTAAAGGAAGGACAGCCTGTTTGGCCTACTGTCAGCGCGCCTTCATCCACCGATTCCAGAACAGAGAGAAAGCTGCCATCGCCGATTTTACCAAGGCCAAGGACTTGGGGAGTTCACTGGCCCGATCCATGCTCGTGCAGATGAATCCTTATGCAGCATTGTGTAATCAGATGTTGAAGAAAGTGATGCAGCAATATCAACCAGAAAATGACCAGTAGGCACGAGGTCCGAATGGAACAACTTTGATACTAAATATGAAAATAAAAGCGGAATTTGGAACTGCAATGCTCTAAATTCAAATTAAATTTGGATATATTTCCTCTATATTGATTCTATTTGATTTAATAACATTTACTAATAATCATCGGTTTTTAAAGGCAAGTGCAAAATGATATAATTTCTTGATCAGCTTATAGTACATGCTACACATTAAAAATTGTTATGTCTACAGCCCCTCGTATTAGATGGTCAAAAATTATATTTAAGATAGCTAAGAATTTTTGTTCATATTCTTACAGTTTTGATCTAAAAAGAAATAGAACATTCTACATCATTGATAGGAATGAATAGTTTTTGTCATAGGCCTTTAACATTATTCATGTTCCAAAAATATAACATTTAAAGAAATTATAAATTTTTTAAATAATAAGCTTAAAAAAAAAGAAATTCTGTGATTTTAGATCTAGTATGAATACAGAATGTTTTTCTGATTTATTTCTTTTTTTTTCTTCTGAATTAGAATTCATCTAAATTAGTCGGAAAAAGATAAAATAATTTTAATTTTATTGGAACACATTTTGTTTGAGTGAGGAGCAATATGCGTTGACGCTCATCATCAAAGAGCATTTGAATTACATTTTACAAATTTTCAGAAGTTGGAAATAATTTCTTAAGTTTCCATACTTAACTTTAACCATTAGAATTAAAAAAAAAAAAAAAGTCTGGGATAATGGAATAATATACATTATTTTGAGATTTTAATCTCTCAGAATTAATTCTTTTCTCCAAAGTAAAAATTGGCAATTTGACTATGTTTAGCGTCCTCTTGTAGATGTTTATAGTTATACTTAATTTAAAGTTCGCTACGTTTTTTTCCAATTGTCGGGGTATACCGGGATGTATTGTCTCCATATATCCAAGGAACTGGCCAGAAACAGCGACCTCTTTGCTGTCGAGGCGTTGCTCCGTGTGCACCGCAGTAGGTGGGCCACCATCACACCCTAACACTTTAAGGTGGCTTATAGCTTTTAAAAATGTGATTTCATGTCTTTGAGTCATTGATGCAAACGTTTACTTTTAAAATCTTTTTTTTCAATGGTCGGGGCATATCGGGATGTATTGTCCCCTGCTACCCAAGGAACCAGCCAGAAACAGCGACCTCCTTGCCGCCGTGGCGTAGCCCCGGGTGGTGGGGGTGGACCACCATCACACCCTCACACATGGCATAGGGACCCGTTTCTAGGGTAGGCACCATTCATACCTCATTCACACACAAGGAAAGGACAAAGACAGGATAGAGAGAGAGAAAGTACATCCATGTCTGAACCGGGATTCGAATCCAGAACCTCCCTATTCGCAGTCAGGCACGCTGACCACTAGACAAGTTGGTCGGCGGTTCGCTACTTCGTAGTTTCAAGAATTTTTGAAGAAAATTTTTTAATTTTTTTGATTTACTTTATATCATCAATTCTGAGATTATTTCCTATATTCATATTTTTTACAATGTAGGAGGCATTAATCATGATTCTTAGTGTTTTATTATATTGCTTTACATTGGAAAACTTTATTTTGCTTACCTCTATTAGTGATATGTTCTAAACAGATGAGGTTTAAGCAGAGGTCTTTACATATGACTCTAAGATTAAGGGGTTGTTTCAATCTTTCTCCTATCGACTTTTAATGTTAACTTTAAATGTTACTGAAATGAAAATTCATATTTTAGCAACTTTTGCATTATTATTATCATGATTTCTAAAAAGTGATTTTTTTAAATCAATGCAACAAGTTCTAAAACATTTTTCTTTGATTTAAGAAAACATTTTCGAGTGGTGACTTTGACACAGAAAACTTTCACTACATTTGACATTATATATATATATATATATATATATATTTAAAAATACTTCATAAATTCTCCAAAAGATTAAAGTTTCAATAAATATCGCCAAAGTAGAAATTAGACACTTCTGCATCGTATTTGACATTAAAAGTTTCATTGAGTAAAATACATCAAATTGATCCATCAAAAAGCTACATACAAGTAAATATCATAGATGATTTTTTTATAATCTGTTACGCAATTCATTTTTGTGAAAGAAAGAGTTGTAATCATTGAAACAATTCCATTGCTTTAATAAATGGGCGCCATCATTCTTTCATGTGGTTGTGAAAGTAAAGCTCACACCCGATATTTGAAAACAACAAATTTCATTGATAATTGGTTCCTTGAGTTATTTGCTGAGACGTTTTAGGATTCACTTTATCATTTTCATTTCACAATGTGAGTTCAGATAGTTATAACATGAAAGTACTCTAAATTCCGATACTTATATTTTTTAAGTCAAATCCTTTTTTTAAATTTTTTGTCTTTGAAAAAAATTTTGAGAGCTTAATGATCTTACTGCTCTCTTCAATTACTTTTAAAACTAAATTATCCAAATGATTATCAAAACAAAATGATGCTTAACAAAAATGTTTTTTTAATTTCTGAGAAATAAAACAAAGTATCATGTATGTAATAAAAATACAAAACACTAGCTTACTTAGGGTACATTATTAGCAGGATTTGTTTATTTGTAGAACACATTGAGAAAATGTGTGGACTTTAAATCAACAAAAACTAATATTTCATGCTTTTTTTTTTATTTTGATCTTTATTGAGAGAGTTCTTGTTCTTAGAAATAAATCGAAAAGAAAATTGCATTAGATATCATACATATAACAAATAAGTTCATAAGTAAATTACATTGATTAGAAAAACATTACATAAATACAGGAATGTTCACGGAAAAAAAATTCTATCAATTTATAAACCCTTAGCGGCATATTCGTTAAGCAAATCGAATAAAAGTATTTGTAGATATAGTTGTCTGAAGAATTGCGCTGGAAATTATATATGATGATTTTAATCAATGCACAGCTCATGGTTACGATTACAGTTAGACAAGTTCAAATTTTTCAAAAGGCAAAAAATCCTTTTGTAATTACGTAAATTAGTTATAAAAAAACAGCAAATGCCATTGGACCGTTGGAACAATTAACATGAGCGGAAAATTGCCAGTTCAAAACATTATAAAAGACTACTGACAATACACAGAGATGGAGCTTTGAAGAAATATGCATTGTTCACAGGAATAGACTAAAGAAGTATTTATCACAAAAAGGCGGAACGAGAGATAGCCAAAATGGGCTACTGTTCCAAGTGGCGCAGACCTAGGAGCGGCAAAACGGGTAGCATGGTTTTTCATATGAAATATCCTATGTAATTTCTTTATGTTGTTGTTTCCAATCTCCGTGATCAGCAAAGCTAGATCAGATCCATGAGTAAATTCACCCTAAAACTCACCAGAAGGAGATCCCAAATCAAGTCGTGTTTGGTACCCCCAAACAATATAAAATGTGGTCAGGAGAGGTCTGCACCGAAGAACAATTAGTGCTGGTCTCGAAATGTTTGTTACCACCTATGAAAGTCATGGAAAGCAGATGGCCTCTAAGAAAAATGGCAAGTACAGTTTGATCACGTCTACTGCAGCCCCGAGCCAAAGAGCCACCAGGACAATCCACCTAGTACCAAGGATGCACAGGTGGAACAATCCAGGTAGCCATGGTAGTTGCTCTAAATTTAGAGCAAAGCTCTATATGAGTAAGAGAAGCGGCAGGCATGGTGAAATCGCCAGCACCGGCTCTAGCTAAACTGTCCGCAATTTCATTACCAGCAACATCCACATGGGACGGAATCCACTGAAAGTGGACAAATCTTTCTTTATAAATTATCTTAAATTATTTATCTAAGTGCGAAAAAGGAAACAAAGACAATATAACAACTATCAACCAATTTATTCTGTCAACCAACCAAACTCAACAACTTAGTCCTGACGATTTAAAAGTTTGAATAACGCAACATCTACTCTATTCATTACAGAAATATTTTTCAAAGTAATCATGGTACTCGAGACCGAAAGTATTAAATATCTTTTATATTTCATTTTAATTTACTATGATAGAAAATGATCTCCGTCATTAACTTTAATAGTCTTAAGGAAGCATTAATCAATACATTTTCATAAGATGTACTAAACAAGTGAATGATCTATGAAATGTTTAAATGAAGACTAAACTGGATTAGAAAATTTCGTGCAGAATATTCTAATCCAGTTTAGTTTAGTCCATACTAAATTAGAAAATTTCGTGCAGAACGTTGCCAAAACATTAGAAGAAAGTTTCAAGAACGAAGTCTATATTACATTAAATTATTTGCAAAGGTATTTTTATTAATGTAAGAAGTTTCAGAAAATGACTAAAAACATTTAATAAATTCTTAATCACATTAAAAATTTTAAAGCATTTTTAAAGAAATAATTTTTTATTTGCCTCATATTTATACATCACGCCTTCTACTAATAGTATTCTTCAGAATTTTTTCATGCAATAGGAAAATAAACCCAAATTAAAAAGAGAATAGAAAGTTTCGAAGATTTCCTAATACACTAGAAAGAACATAAAGACTTTCTGCTTTTGATTTATTTTAAAATGCCATTGAAGTAATTTAATTACAAAGTTCACACAACTATCTAATCACTATGCCTAGTTGTGGAATTTTCGTTAAATTCTTTGTGTTCGAACGAATTACTTATAAAAGTTAGTTCAATCCTCTTTAAAACATGATGACAATCTAGAATCTTCTACTGTTTTATGTTTATTATAAGAAAATATAAGCATAGTTCATTCATATGAATTGATATTCACTGATTTTAATTCTATTAAAAATTCAAAAGTAGAATTCTATTTTCGAATTTTAGACAATTTAAATAACTATATTAACAAAATCAGTTTCTTTGAATTTTATATATCATAACTGTGTATGAAGAAGAACACTAAGTTTATTTGCGTGTACACTTTGTTCATGATTAAAAATGTTTCTATTGTACATCAAAAATAAAATTTATAAGAGTAAACTTTATGAATAAGTATAATCAGTATTTAAAATTATCTGGATAATTAAATATGATTTGTTACATTTGATGCAGTTAAAACGTAATCATGCATTTTATTCTTAATTGATTATCATTAATTAAATGACATTGGCCAATATTGTATTTGAGTAGAATTTCAAAAAAAGATGTAAACAAATTGAAAGTTTTCTTACTATACATAATATGTCTGCTAAAATGATATCGCATTCGTAAAAAATGTTTTTTCAAGGATTACGAATATTGTCACCAGAGTATAACACCGCGTGCTTTAATATGCCACAATCACAATATTGTTGCATGAAATCCTCAGTCTTGCAGTTACATCAGCAATATATGCAAATATGTTATTTTTATTTGCAAGATATTTTTTTCTGTATGATAAGTATGAACCATCCAACGAAGAATAAGGAATCAGTAGATAGGGATTTTATTTTTAAAACAAGTTTCAGAGTGAATCTTTAGTTTAATCATTATTCTTTTAAAATTTATAACAAAAAGGAATATTTAATTTCCCCCTTTTCAAGCTTGATTTTTTACGTAATCATGAGCGATTGTATCAAATCATGCAAATTGATTTTTAGTTTACTATTTGATTAAAATTAACTTATTACTCTCATTCTATATATATATATATATATATATATATATATATATATATATATGTATATATATATATATATATATATATATATATATATATATATATATATATATATACATATATATATATATATATACATATATATATATACATATATATACATATATATATACATATATATATATATGTATATATATATATATATACATATATATATATATGTATATATATATATATGTACATATATATATGCACAGATATATATATACGCATATATATAGAAATATATATACACACACACATATATATATATATATGTACATATATATATATGTGTATATATATATATATATATATATATATATATATGTATATATATATATCAGCTATATAATTCTTTTCTTTTTAAATCAATCAACTGCGTTTCAAAGCTACCACTATCAATATTAAATGGTGAAAAATTAAGTTCTCTTACTGTGACATTCAGGGATTTTATTAAAAAAGTCAGCGTAGCTTTGCTGTTTGTGAAGTCCTTAAACTTACTGAGAAATGTTACTTTATATTTATTAGGGGATTGTTTTGAAATAACAAATTCCGTATTAAACTTACTTTTTAGACAACTTTTAAAAGGCAGGGAAAATGAATTGGGATTTTCCTTTCAAAATCTCTTCACCAAAAAGCGATAATTTATTTCCGAATGAAATTACTTCCTCTAACATCGAAAAAATTGTGTTACATTTACCATGCAACTTACGATTAAGCTGATTTAAATGAAAAGTAACATTCACCGTAAAACAAAATTTCTGTATCCACAGATCATACATTAGCTCTGCATAGGGAACATTTTTTTCAAGAAAAAACGGTATTTGGAAACGATTGCTAAGTTTGACGCCACAATAATGTCATCTATTCACATCAGTTTGGATAAACATGATTGGGGAACGAATCATTTTGAAGGGTACGGATTCGTAAATATTTGCTTGCCTTATCAAAAACTATTTCAAAATGATTGATAAAGAAACGATATCACACCTCAAAATTATGGATCATTTTAATGATGATTTAGAAAAAATTTTGCACCATTTGACTATACTCCAGCTCTGTGCTGTTTTTGCCTTCTATAAATGTGCTCCTTCTTAATATTTCAAAATTGTTTACTCATCTCCACTGCCCTAGGAACGGATGATAATAATTTCGTTTTTCGATTTCCTTATACGCCCTTTTATCTTTGTAAATCAACTTCTTTTCATTATCTAAAAATCAATTTTACTTTTAAGCCAATGTAAATTTGCAATAAATGGAGGTCAGTTTAAAATTTTTGACAAACGAGCGTACGAAAGTGATAAATGAACTATATATATATATGTATATATATATATACTACCTAATTTCAAGTAGTTTAGCATAAAAAAATGTTAGAAAAAAAAAAGTTGACGAGAAAACAAAAACTACTCCGTTCCCATGACCGAGAGCCCAAGGGGGCGAAGCATATGTCCCAGTTAGGTAATCAGTCTAATGTGAAACCATCGACGTTTAGTTCCCAAGCATGCTTGGTACTCAGCTTATCGACCACTGAAGGGATGAAAGGCTGGGTCGATCTTGCCCTGCCCGAGGATTGAACTTTGAACCTGAATGGACGTATAAAGATACAAAGTAGACTTCTTGAAACTATAGATTTTATATGTCAGCTAGTGACTAGAAAATGGTGCATCATATGTTACGGTATAGTGTAAATAGCTGATGTGATATGAGATCTCTGATTAGTCTATAGATAAATTTGACAGTGCATTCCTATGATGCATACGTAAATATTTTCTTGATTACCTGAGACTATTTATGTCCATCAAGCATTCCGAAGGCTTAGAAATTTCTAGACGGACAACTTACACGTTGATTGCTGCTTCCCAGGAACACTCCTATGAGTTCGAGATTTCCACTGGTTACATTTTCCTGAAATGAACATCACTGATAATATCCGAGATGCCTTGCAATATTTGGCAAACATTGTAACTCATTAAGTCCTAGTGGCGCACGAGTTTTTTTTCTATTTTCCCTATATATATATATATATATATATATATATATATATATATATATATATATATATATATATATATATATATATATATATATATATATGCAGAAAAAGTGAATTCCTCACCTATCAACTAGTCTATACAAGAGTAGTGTTTATAATTATCAATTTGAAATACATTACGCAATTACTAGCAAGAAACAAGGAAATTGGTACTGAATATTCTGTTATTACTTTTTGATTTATTAGCCTGTCGTAGAAAATGTAGACTTCTTATTAAATAAGTGATTTTAAACATAAGCAAATATAATCTTGAATAAATAGAAAATTTATCATCAATAAATAACTTAAAAGATAATGATAAAAAAGATAAACAAGAAAGGAGTTTCAACGCGAGACTTGTTAAAAATTTATATTCTCATGACACATTTTTTATATGGCGTAAAGGTAGAATAACCTTATGATAAATACTTTATATATCATATTCTTTTACGTATTTGGAATATAGTCACAATTTTTGTTGAAAAAAATTGTAGCGTAAGCAATGTATGTATTTATTTGAATGAGATTTAATTTTCAACATAATGCTAGACAAAGCGGAAAAGAGGTTTCGACATTCAGTAAGCACTTAGTTTTGATAAGTGTAATGTTTCAACTAAGTAATTTAACTCAATCAGAAGCTGGGAGAGTTGTTTGCCGGTTGGAAGGAAGAAAACACAATCCGAAACACAAAATCTATTGGAATTCCACAAAGCGCGTGATTTCTAGAATCTGGAAGCTTTTTTTGGAGACTGGAAATGCAAGTTGAAGATAAAAGCATGGTCACAGATGTGCAACAACCCCCAATAAAGATATTTACTTAACGCTATACGGCTCGGAGACACAGAAATGAACAATGCCACTCTTCAACACATTCACTCAGCTACTGGTACCACAGTTTTGACACAAATTATCCGATACCACTTTCTTGTAGCAGGTATGTTTGTCACGTTAACAGCAAGATACCATCACACAGGTGGCAACAGAATTTGAACCGGAAGAGAAATGAGTGGCGTCATATTTTTTTCTGATCGGTTTCGTATGTTTTTCTCTTTATCCTTATAATAGGCATATTATTTGGAGGGAACGTGGCACCAGAAACAATCGTGCGTTTGTGCACAAAAGTGTCATATTTTTAAAGTAAGGGAGTGATAGTCTATCCATTGATAGTCGCATCGATTTGCATCATTCGAATTAGATCTCTGATCTATAAGATGCTCTGATTAATTGTTATTACTTACGCTGAAGTAATTAAAGATATTCGAAGAAAACTGCAAGACATATCAGGCTGCTAACTTGGTGAATGACTTTATTTTAGAGGAAAGAATCATACGAATGGTATGACCAGCGTGTTCTCCGGCACGAACCCATATTTGAGACTTCCCGGCAGAGAAGTTGCTGGATACCCGAAACTTTCTAAGAACTCTTTTAGAGGAGTGTGTGTGTGCAACAGAATACCTAGATCATCATTAATAACCTCAATGACTCGATGCCTCAAACCTGTTCAACATAGCTGCTCGTCTGGGGAAGCTATATCTCTACAAGAAACTTTTCTTTCAAGGAAACTTAATTTTTTCATATATACAAATTATGTTCCTTTTGTGACCAAATGCTCAATAAAAGGAATTTTTTTTCTACCAAACGAACATCATATTTATCTTATATAGCCTACGTCTGTCAATCATTTATCAATCAATCAAACAATTCTCTAATAGCAAGATTAACCCACAACCTCAATATCCTTTAACTGTTTTGAGCAGTCTATATTGACTTTCAAATGGAAATTAATTGAAATGAATTACCCTGAATTTCTTAATGTTATAAATCAGAAATTTTATATCTGTATAATTATACTATTTATTTTGAATCTATTAGAAATGCTTCTCCATTCTTTTTATTTTAAAAATAAACATTTTCAAAAAAAGAAAAATTTAACAAATGAAAAATATATATCAACGGATATTGAACTCTGCAATAGAATGAAAAAAAAATGTTTTAATATTCATGATTCAAAACTTTTCCCAATAATAAAATGTATACCTACTTGTGTCAAGGCTCACTCATTGAAATTCAATTTAAGTTAAGTTATACTACACATTTTCAGCTGCTTATTTCTGCTATCCAGAGCTGACCACCAAACAACTTATAATTTTAAGTTGCGATTAATGGATGGATAGTTAATCTGAAAAACGCCACACTATAGTGGAAGGACATTTGAGCCAACATGAGTTTTAATGTGTAAAGAAATTCAGCATGGTATACGATTGGGTCAAGTATCGAAGGCGCTGCCTTGGGTATGAATGTATTGGTGGACTTTGGTGCTGCTCCAATTAGTCGTGAGCAAAAAGTGACCAGAGCATCAATCAGATTAATAATCAAATGCATTGGTCTTCCAGCGCAACGGAATTTGGTAGGATCAGATACAAAACCAACTATTTTCTAGGAACAAAAGCGACAACTTTGCACTTAGAGGAAAATGAGCTAACATCATAAAAAATAATGTGCTTTGAAACATATATAACACATTTCTGTCAACAAAATATATACTAAAGCTCTATTTAACTGCATACAAAATGAGAAATATGAACAGAAATGTGATTATATTTAGAAATTTAAATGTCGAAGATGATTTTAAATTGATATTTGATTTAAATTTCACAGAAATTTTATTATTACATAAAATCATAAACATAAATAACGAATAATTAGCTTGAAGAATTTTAAAAATGGAGTACAAGAAATTATAAGTAAATTTATATTTCTGTTGTCATGCTAATCTTCTCTGTATCGTTCTAATTTTAGTAAATATATAGCCAAAGGTATACGCCCTTGTTTAATTTGTGGTACCGAAAGTCTTGTGGTTGGTCGTTGAGCAGTTATCATGGATATAATGATCTGGAGAAAATTTCCTCCCCCTCCAGATCAATGTCAAAATTGAAAAAGTGGATCTTTAGTGGTACCATCTGTCGAAGGAGTTTAGAGCAAAATCGTACTTTCACCTCCATGTTCCTCCGTTTAAACGAAAGACACATCCTACTGACTTAAATTCGCATAGCCAACGGTATAGCAAGCTCTTGGTTTGTTCATGTGCGTCATAAGTGACAACATATTTCTTTTGCAAATATTATGAAAAATACAACAAGACTATAAAAATAGCTTGTGTGTTGTATTTATAACAGAAAGTCTATCTAAAATTTAAGTTTATTAATAACTTCACCTTAATGGTTATAAAATAATCAGCTTTTTTAGTGTGGGTAAAGCATTGATTACTGTTAGATCTCATAAATACAATCAGGATTACCACCACAACTTGATAACAAGAATTTCAAGCCATTTTGAGATTTTACATATCTTTGAACCTTATATAATCTGAAACTAACAAATACTGAATCAAATCATTTAATAAATTTTAAGTGAGAAAAAATAATTTTTTAATACAAATAATTATATTAACATTTTTGTATTCCTACAAAATTATTTATTTAAAACTAGCATGTTTAAAGTTTTTTTTTTAAACAGAATATTGGGAAAAATTTACATTTTAGAAGCATTTTCAGATATTCGATTATAATTCTTTCCATTAAAAAATATAGAAAAAAAATTAGAAGCATCCATTTATATACCCATCTTTTATTAGTTTCTAATAAGGAAATATAGTATATAAAATTATATTTTATACATTTTGTTCTCTTTTATTCTTTAAAATATATAATTCTTTATCATCATTAATTAGATAGCCCAAGGGATAAAAGTTGTTGGCAAGATTTTACAATTATTGCGTGCTGTTTTTCCAAGGAAATTTTTCCATAGATGGCGGACGATTCTTACATATCAGAAGAAAAAAACAAGGAACTCTTTAAGTACTCAATTTTTTAGGCGTCAAAATAGAAAAGTAACATGTTTCGCTCATTACTTAACAATGGTTAAGAATAAACATGAGGCAGTGGACTCCAGAAATTAAGATTCAATCACTGACATTCTTTTATTTTCAAAACTGATTCAGTTGAATCATACTACTCTCTTACACTCATCATTTTCAGGAAAACTACATTACTAAATTCGGGGGACGAGTCGAGAATTTTAAGGCACAATTGAGGGGAAACTAAATAATTCTTCGAGCAATCCTAATGAATTGAATTCATTTTTTTCAAATTTATATTGCCATATCAAACATTTTATGATGCCATTATTCAAAAGCAATTTTTTATTAGAAAAATATAGACAGATTTAGAAAAATTTCATTCAAAATGACAACACATGCACCACAGATTAGAAATAAAGTATTCTACGACTACGTATTTTACCCCTCGGCTCTACAATCCAAGAGGAATTTTAGCGTTCTTCGCCCTTCTTGATTACTGACTTTTTTCAATCTTTTTTAAAATTCTCTTCCACATATATCTTTATTGGGACGGCTAACTTTTCCTTTACCTCTCAGTCTTCCTCTATATATCTTCTTTCTCTTTCATCACTCATTCGCTCCAAATGTCCGAGACATTGTATTCTTTTTGTTATTATATTTACTATATCTTTTTTTTTTCTTTACAGAGCTTTTAATTCTGAATCTCCTAATCCTTAAGGTGTCTCCATTCCTATATAATGGGTCCATATATTTTCTTCTTTATGAGTGGCAGTCCAAGTATCTGCTGCATAAGTTACAACGAGTCTGATAATAGTCTTATTTTTAATCTTCTTGAGAGTACAGAAGATTTAAGCAACTTAATCATTGAAAAGCAACATCTGGCTAAACTGAGTATTACGGTCTCACCTCGCAAAATGTGAAAAGTCGCCAAATCTGGTAAAATTTGGTGATTTTTCCCCCTCGCCAAAACATGACCAAAACCGATTAGTCGCCAATTGGGTCACCAAATCTGTTTTCAGCAATCAATCTAGCCTTATCTCAGAGTTAATTTTTTTTTTGGTGATATTTAACCGAGATTTTTAAATTCAAGCACTCTTTCAGAAAAAAGCTCACTGGATCCACATCCTTCATTCATGACAGCATATTTAGTTTACCCTCTGTTGATCAGAAGTCCCATTATCTTTGATAGCTTTTCTAGTTTTCAATTAGACATGTTTCAGTTCTACAGACAAGTCCACATCATCCTCAAAGGCAAAAATTGGAATGGATAGGTTTATTATTGTGCTCCCATTGATTATAGCAAAATTTTGTTATAATTTATTCCAAACAGAAGTTAAAAAGTGTCGTAGACACACATTGGACTTCCCTGTATTAATTCTAAAATTTCTTGAAAACTTTTTCTTCACTTTAGCCTTTACGGTTTTGACCAAACCCTTAACAAGCTTTATTCATTTTGTTAGTATTTCAGATTTATTCAAGTTCTCATATGTTTGTTTATCAAAACGTAACATTAAATTTAGTATAATTTGATGTTTTGTTAATAGAACTTGTCTAGAACATTTATAACACTTCTGGTCTGTAAATAAAGTATTCAAATTTTCAAAGTTAACACTGTAAAAGTTGACACATTTAAAAAAATAAATAAATAAAATAAAAAACATATTTTGAAGTAAAGGAACACAATTCTGTCAAAAAGTAAATGAATCTATTTTAAATAAATCAAATTTAATGATTTTTCTACTTTTTTAATATTTTTGTATTATTGTTGACAGAGACCATTTTATTTAATTATAAATATTTTCTTCAGAGAAATTTTATTTACATTATATGCGAAATCAGCATTACCTTTTATACTACTAAAATCCTGTGCAATTAACATTTACAGAAAATAATTATAAATTTAATTTTAAGTATTCAATTTAATTGATTGATAATTATTAGTATAAAATATTTATAGCAAAAATCTTTTCCTTAATATCTTTCTTTTGACTTAGATTATTTTCTAACCATCAGATATTTTAGTATTTTAAGTATTCAAATAAGAAATAAATAAAGAGAGAAGAGAAAGAAATACTGTAACTACTATACGATAATTAATGCTAATTTATATATTACATAAATTTTAAAGGTAAAATTTTAAAACTGGTTTAACTTATGCTGCAAAAAAAAAAAAAAAAAAAAAAAAAAGTAAAAGAGCTTCAATTCATACAAGCAAAAACGTTTAGGAGAACTCGATCTTCAATTTTTATTTCTCTTTTAATAATACACAAAACAAAAATCATTTTCCCCCAAACTCTTTTATGGCCATGATATTTTAAACATATTAACAGGATTACATATAACAATTTTTAGAATATTTCAAATGTATTGAAAAATTTGAAAATGGCCAAGAGTAAAACAAGCACCCACATTTGGCACAAAAATCTGAAAAACCAACCAAACCAAAGATTGGCGTTTATTCCCTTAGTTCAGAATAAATATTATGTATAAATATAAAAACTGAACAGTGTACAACACAAATGTATGAGCAATTCACATTGTCTTAAACTTGCATTCTGAAAATTTTCTTTATCACCTTTACAATAAATATATATAATCTTGCTACACTCTTCATTAGAATCATTCATAACTTCTATAAAATGATATACTTTTATTTATATTCATATATATATATTTATTTATTTATAATTTGTTTGTATATATATATATTTTCATAAACTTTTGAAAACTCATTTTTTAGCATTTCTACTTATAGGCAAAATGTAGGCTTACATAGTCCTGGAAGTCAATGCGCGATTAAATTTAAAATTCAGCAGAAAAGCAAAGAAAAATATTTTACATTACTCGATTTATATATACATTTGTTCTTCAGTTTACAGCTGCCTATACTATTTCATTTTAATTAAAGCAGTTCTTTTCTAAAACACCTGCCACGGAGCAGCCATTATTTTTGGGTGCATCAGCTCTAGTTAATAATTTATAAAAACATAAATACAGTCAAACCTCATTATAATGAATATTAAGGTAGAAAACTTCCTTAAGAACTTCTTTAAAAACTTCCTTTTAAATAAAAAGTGAACTTAATTTGTAAAAAAAATTGTTGAAACAATTTTTTGAGTATCTCAGCTAAACACCAACAATTGATGAATTAAATCATTTCACATCAATATTTAAAATAAATTATAGATATGCTAAGATTTCTTTTTCATTAAGTGATTGAGAATATTATACAGAAGTCCAACATAAAATTTTATGATTTATCAAGTTTTTTTTTTTTAAAGAATGATTAATTTTAGCAAATCCAAAAATTTACACTGAAATTATCACTAGTAAGCAATTGTTTATAAGAAACCTACATTAACTACAACAAAACAAAAAATCTGATTCAACAATAAATGTAAAGACATTGACTAATTTGCTAACATATTTAAAACAGCTTTTGCATTTGATAGTATATTATTTAGTATACAGTTAATGAAACTCAAATTCAAATTATTTTTTATTAAAATTATTTTTGAAAATATCTTAAACTTATTTAGTGAAAAATATTTTGTTTCCTTATTTTGAAATGAATTGATTACATTTTCTTTTGTTGAAAAAAGCTTCAGAATTTATTAATATTTCTAAAAGAATGCTTGAAAGTATTATTTTTGAAGAGCATATTTTTGATAGCAAACTAGTTGGAATACTCCTTTAATACAACATTTTAATTCCACACAAAAAAAAAATCTATTATTCAAAAGTTAAGATATTAAATGGAATAGATAAACAATTTAGATATTTTCTTCTCATTCACTATTATAAGAACATTACAGGGAAGTTTAAGAGAAATGAGAAATTAGATAAGGATGATTTTTGTTAACAATAATTAAACATTTTCAGAACAAACAGATTTAACAAAATTTATTTTAAAAGTAAATTAAATAAGAATAAAATCATATAACTGTCTAGAAAGCTCACTGTAATATACATTCACTATAATGGTGTTTGACTGAATACAATCTGAAATTAACTGCAATTATTTAAGATAGATTAAATATTATATATTCTAAATTAAAAATTTCTATGCACTATTAACAATATAACAGTAATTCTATTACAAGAGCAGTTGTAGTAATTACCATTAGAGTTATAACCTATAATATTTAACAGTCCAGCTTTTGCAAAAAATGCATTTGAGTACGATAAATTGCCATTTCCTAGTATACATATAATGTACTCAATAAGCATTTTTCCCCACTTGAAATAGTTTTAAAAAATAGTAACTACTAATTATCACTCAATATGGGGTTGTGTGCCTGACAAATTTACATCCTCAGGTACCAGTTTAGTCACAGTATTTTAGCACCTACAAATGAGAATATTCTGGAATATAGGTGTCTAAAACAAATGCCAGAGCTGCCCATTTTCTTTCCTTAATAGAATAAATTTTCGTTAAGAATATGTACAGGATCTTCTAAAAATGTAAGATACAAATAAAATTATAAATAAATAAAATTTATTGCATATACAACCACATTCAAACTACAATAAATAAATTTCGATAAAAATGAGCTATCATCACATTGTGAGCTATTTTGGAAAACAATATTGTTATACAATTTTACATAAAGCATTTCTATAATATAAAATTTTTGCATTAATGAATTGAAATATGAAAGACAAATTTTGTAAAACATGAAGAAAAAGAACCTTGATAAACTACACAATAAGCAAATTATATTAAAGTTAAGTATTGATAACCAAGACCTAATCAATATTGATACATTGTTTTTGATAGAATTTTAGGTTTTTGAGAGTTCCAAACGTTAAAATATAGAAACAACTATATTCATTTTGTTGCAATAATAGCGATTAACTTACAACCACCATTAATATTCAAAGTAAAAAAAAAAAAAAAAAAATCTGAAGTATTTTATATTCAACCAATATTCCTAATGCCATTATAATGATACTTTTGAAGAGGAATTTGCTTACTGATATGAAAAAGTAACATGCATTTTTATTTAAATGCTTAAAATAACTTTTGCACTACTAAAGAGCACTGCAATATTGATAAAATAAAAATTCACCACAAATTTTAGTTACCATCGCAAAACTTAAATGTATTTTAAATAATGTATCATCAGTAAGATAAAAATAAAGGGAAAATGACAGATAAAACAAAATATAATATTAGCACAAAATAAATAAAAAAAAAATTACCCTAAATATCGGATTAATTTGATAAATGGAGGAAAAAAATCGGGAAAAATAAAGTGGAAAAAAGAATCATTAATTTATATATTTTGAAATAATTTTATTAATTTATTAAAGACAAAATACAATGTGTTACTCGACTCATGATTATTATCAATTATAAACATAGATACATATATTTATGATTATTACAATTATTGCTTTAAATTGTATACATGATGGTATACAATTTGGAGCAACAGATTGTAATAGTTATAAATTAATTAAAATTCTTCATACTTATGATCATAAGTATGAAGAATCTAATCATAAGTTTCTTCATACTTTATGATTTAAAATATTTTCCCCTCGAACAAAGTAAAATCTTTATGCAATATTTATAGCTTTCTTTAGTCAGTATAAGCGAGATATATTAAAAATATTAAAATAACTTATATTCGGAATACATTTTTTTCACATTTAGCTTCTTAATATACTCTTCTCCAGCATTTATCTTATGTTTAAACTGAAATAATTGACTTCATGTGTAAAAACACTTATGTTATTAAATAAAAAAAAGGAAAGACAGAATTACTTGTAACATTATAAACAAAGAACACAATTATATACAATTATATTGTAACTATCTTTTGTTCAACTATTAATTCTAATAATAATGAATGCATAGTTTAAATTACTTGAGTTGAAAAAAATTTGAACAAGAAAATAAATTGACTAACGATTTTATAAAACAAGAGTAGTTTATTGCGCTTTTGAAAAATATTCTTATATATATAACTAGTTGAGTGAGAAACTTCAATTTAATACATTAAAAATGCCAAAGAAAATAAAATTTAAAGACTTTCAATTATGTACGAAAAAAATGTTTACTATAGCCTCATATAAGTTTGACTAGTAACTAATTAGATAAACTTAATGAATCAAATAACACAGTAAAGCTTTTGCATTATCTTAAAAACATTTTTTTTTAAATTAAATATTCGCCTGGTTTTAATTTTCCTTTAAAAGAAAATTTCTCTACTTGTAAATTTGTAGAAGTCAACAATATAATATTAAGGTAACTAATTATCAAAAAGAGAAAAATTTAAAAGAAGGAACTCTGAAAAGTTCTTAAAACCACATTTGAATTATGTATATAGTCATGTGCTACTTTAGAAACGCCATATTATTACTAATTTTGTTTTGAGTACGAGACAAGATAACCCAAAAATAATAAGTGTTATTAGAATTTATTTAATTAGTAAAGTATGATTATATTAAATTTTATCCATTATAAAGTTTATATTAAAATTAGAAACAAATTTTTATTTCAATCCATTAAGCATAGATGTTTCTTATATTTAATATTTGAGAAATCATTTTGGCAATTTAAACCTGAAATTTTTGTCTTCAACTACTTAACCTTAAATCAATTTTGTAAGATAATAAGAAAATGAAATATATTTAATAGTGGTAAAGATAGTTTTTTTTAAAAAAAATGTTGTAGATTAAATTAAATACCACATTTATGTATTAAGAATCTCAAAAAAATCTATAGTAATGATATATATATAATTGTAATATTCAAATTCATATTTGTTAGATAAAATAGCATAAATCTCTTCAATCATACATATATGAAATTTCAAATATTCAATTAAGCATATGCTTCAATTATTTTCCAAATAAAACATATATAATTTTGTTCCAAAATACCAATTTTATTTCTTT
Organism: Latrodectus elegans; assembly: GCA_030067965.1. Taxonomy (NCBI): domain Eukaryota; kingdom Metazoa; phylum Arthropoda; class Arachnida; order Araneae; family Theridiidae; genus Latrodectus; species Latrodectus elegans. The sequence continues at coordinate 65,092,876 of CM057812.1, read as the reverse complement.
ATGGATGAGATGTATTAAAAAGTCAAAATAAGGCATATACTTTTTTCTAAAAATATATATATGATTTACAATTTGTGATTGAAATGTTAATAATCAACTTTTTTTAAATTAAAGTTATTTAAAGTATTTATATATTTATTAATTTTTTGTATAACAAAATCTTTCTAACTATGTGTCCCATCAAATATTTTCCCAATGAAAAGGTAAAAGATAATTTTGTAGTGTTTGCAACTTTTTACAAATTGCAAACGCTTTATAACTATATTCAATAAATATATTATTTACTTAATCTAATAATAAAATTAAAACACATTTTGTATGAAATACTTAAACGGAGAATTTTCCACATTTTTAAATTTTCAACTTAAAAATTAAAAAGATTACATCTTCAAACCTATAAAATTTTAAAATTTTATTTCAATATGAGTAACATTTAAAATTCTGTGAAAATTTAATTGTAAAACAATCAGTTACATGCAATAAAGACACAATTTTTGTCTAAAAATACAGCATAAAAAGAGAATAGATTTTATTTTATATAAAACAGTTTGCATCAGGGAAATAGCATTGATACATACTGTTCTTAGTTTCTTCGTTAACTTCCTATTCTAAATTTCAGTGCTTTTTAAATGCATAGTTGAGCATTCGAGCAGTTTGAAACTTGCTCTTATAATGAATATATAAGTTAGTATATTTCGATAAAATAATAACTCTATACAATAATGAGAGAATTTACAAATAAATTCACAATTCACTTGAACATACAGTCAAACATTGTTATATCGAAATTAAATATTTTGAAATATTTTAACTTTTATACAAGCTACACAAATATAACAGGATTTAACTTATTTATTATTATTATTTTTTGTTTTTTTTTCTTTAAATTTGACATAACAAAGATTGACTGCAAATTAAAATAAAGTAAAATTCATTAATTGATAATAAAAATAAGCACACTAAAAGAAAAGTTGATTCAATGACTTAAGTAATGAATTCATATGATAAAAATTTTGAAATGCAAATTATATGCTTTAGATTCTCAAAAACAATCAGCTAAATCTAATATCAATTGAAACTTTAATCATAGCAATAATGCTATTCTTATATATAAAATATAACACAAATAAAAAAATCTGCCAATTACTTTTAGTAAAATATATTAATATTAGACGTGATCAACTAGTTTATAACAACTTTAACAATTTATAATTCTCAATAAATTTAAGGTTCATTGAAGTTTACTAGAAAATATATTTAAAAGTGGTAATAAAAATCTCTTAGATGATTTGATATTATACAATATTAAGCTACATTTTATAATACTAATAATTACACATATGTTTCTCTATATCAACAACCAGATAAAGCTTCATTTTTAATTTAAAAATTATTAAGTATCATACAATTTTACATAAAATATTTTAATTGAGTGAAAAAACAATCTGTTTTTAAAAAAATAAGGTAAAATTTGGATTGAATTATTGTATGTTAAAAAAAAATATATATAAAGAAACAGTTTTCTTTTCATATTGTTCACACATAATGCAATATTTATATAAATTTCTAATCAGGGTAAGATTTTAAAATTAACTTATGTACTGATAACTAACAGTTTCCTAAGTGACATTTGAATAATTGATTTGCACACATCCATTGATTAGAATAATGTAACCACCAAACCTAGCATTAGAAGTTTATGAAATTGACAAATGAGACAAAAATATTAAAAGCAGTAATATGTTTCTACAGCACAAATTACTACAATTATAGATTACCTACTTGATTACAGTGAAACTGTATTGCCTATGTATTTGAAAGACTAATGAAAATGTTCTTGAGTAAATATTTTATGAGAGCATTTGTTACAATGCAGCTATAATCAAAGTTTTATAATTACAAGTTTATTTATAGATTAATGAATCTTTTTATATTATAAAAATGTAATGAATAATTGAACATTACTATTAATTTTCTTAGTGCCAATCATATAAACAATATATTACACATTTATAATACAATTTTACTACTAAAATATATTTTTTTTGTTTCTTTTAGTTAATAAGTGGTAATATATAATTTAAAAATAAACACTGAGCTTATTGTAATGAAGGTATTTTTTAAATTAAAATGTCAAATTTATATATTAAGCAATTGCATACATATATATTTTTCTTAACAGAAAAAATAAAATATTGTTTCATCATTTTTATCTTATTTCACATACGAAACTGGGCAGCTCTCTACAGTTTAGCCACAATGATTGATATGGCAAACCCAAAGAAAAATAAGTTTCTTACAACTTTTAAAAATTTAGATATTACCTATAAGTTATATATTCATTTTCTAATATTTCAAAATACACAAAAATACTATTTTTAATACTGAATTAAATTAGTAGTTAGCACCACACCCTAAGCAATGAAAGTACACAACTAATATTTCATTATTAGAAAGATATACCAGCAATAGTACACATTATTAAATGCACACAAAAATCACTGAAACATATTTCTCTCTCTCACTCACTCTTTTCATTGTTATGTATATATCTACAGTTTCTTTTCTTTTAATACATATTTCATTACCATTTCACTGGCATAATCATAATTTATAAAATCGTACTTTTTTATACACAAATTACAATTTTCATAGTTCATTTTATGCATATAAAATGCAAATTCTTAATTAGATTATCACACTCATTCAAAAGAAAATCACAAATATTTGATAATACATAAGTAAACACAGGAGGAAAAACACACAATAGTTTGTAAAGAAAAAAAATCTAAAAGCAGAATGACTAGAACTATATCAATAAAAATAAACAAAATTATTAAAAATAAAATATTAATTTTAAAATAAAAATTGTAAAATTATCAAGATAATGAAAATATGATTTTTATATAAATAAACGGTGAAAAATATCACAGACTACACAAGCTTGGAATACATTAGACAGTCAAAAATTATTTAAATGCAAGTATAAGTCTTTTTACATATAGCAATAAATTTGTTGAAAATAAAGGAAAGGCAGTGATTAGCATTTAAAATGGTTTTCCTTCTCATTTTATTTAATGAAAAATTAAAAGATAAATATGGGCACACAAGAGAAGATCACCAAGATGCCTTATTAGAGAAAATAATCTTTCCATTGTCTAAAGTAAAAGAGCAAAGCTTCATTTTAACATACTGTCTGACTTTCCAGCATAAATGAAACACAAGCTTAGTTTTCTTCTCTTGTGTATACAGTATCTCTTGTGACAATGGTTATACTTAGATAACCAGAAGATTGAAAATTTGGCACTTATTTATTAAAAATCATCACACCTATATTTAACATGATTAAAAATCCACTCTTTAACAAACGACCAGGCAGCTAATATATTATTATCTTAAAAAAATAATAAAGATTTCTTAAATATCTGAAATTAAAAAGAACAAAATAAAAATGGTTTTCTTTCGTAAATAAATATTCTCAATATATAAATCATATAAACAAGCTCATCAATATTTTTAAGCAAAAATATGTTTAATTAATTACAAATGCACAATTTTAAAACAAATTAAACACCTCATAACTATCATTTGTAAAATTGTACTGATATATTTCACTTTGTAAAAGATAATATATAAAATTTAGAATGAAGTCAGTGTGCTTCATCATTTTTTTTTCCGTGTCGAAGGGGAGAGCACATAAAGGTGTATACTACATTTACACCGAAGGTTTACATATATATATATATATTATTTCAAACCTGCCATATTATATCATTTATAAAAAGGTTTTACAACACCCAACATATTTAAATGTTGATAAAATTAAGAAAATTTGCAATACTGTTTACTGTGCAACAAAATTGATATTACATAAATTTGTGCATAGGCCACATATAACATTGTCTTTGTGATTTGAGAATTGTATGGAGTCTATAGCTGCCAAAAATACACCCAAACAGCAGATGAATAGTTGAAACAAAGCATGCATTTCAAAATACGTCAATAGCAACACAATAATTGAAATATTCCATTTTTAGTACACAAAAGAATATACAGGGCTGTGTTGAAGTCAAAAAATTATTAATTCACATTTAGTAAACAGCATAGTGCCATGCAGAATGTTTGACATTTTATACAAAACATTTAAGACAGTATTATACATTCCTTGCATAGTAAATCCTCTAAATCTATACAGAGAAAGTTCTAGAGTTTAATCATAAAGAAAAGAGTATTTCATAAGTTTTTACTAAAATATTTTTCTGCAAATATTGTAAGGCTGGGAAAAATTAATTTTCCACTTTAATGTTTGATTCACATATATTTTTTATTAAATTAATTTGGAATAAGCAAAATATCTTATATTTTTTTATGTTTAAACCATACATGTATATATTAAAATTATTCATAATTTAAATTGTTCATAAAAAAATTACATAATGAATAAATTATATTTTTAATGAATTTACTTTCACTCAATTATAAATTTAGCATAATACTGAAGATAATTAAAAAATTATAACATACTAAAAAAATTAAAAAGTAAGAAAAATATTCCAATAGTTCACGTTTTACAATTTTAAAATTGATAATCTATATAATTGCAAAAGCATATTTTAACTTATAATTGCTAACATTTTTCTGGTTAGGCACAATTTTCTGGTTAGGCACAAATTAATTTAATAGACATGCACAAACATCCTTACTAAAAGTGGTAAATACTACAAAAAAGAAAAATTACAATATGTACAAATTTCCATCAAATTTCAACATAATTTAACATGTTTTAAATATTATAAAATCAGAAGCAAATACCTACATTTAATAAAAAAATTTTTGTTAAATTATTTTTAACTTTAATAATACTTAAATAATTTTGTAAATCAGAACATGCAAATAGTCTCTTATAAAATAAAGAATAACAAGGGAAAGAGGAATATCCATACAATGTATATAAAAAGGTTTGATAGAGTAAATAAAACTCTGAAGTCATAATTCTAAATGTACATAAACACATTTGAAAACAAATAATGCAACATTCAAAAGACTGATACTGAAAATACATCTTTAAAAATAGGAATATATTTAAGTCAAAGTCTGTTCAGTTAAGAATAATGACATGTAAGTATATCTATACAAGGTTGATATGATTTTGAAACACAGCCCTGCTGTAAAAAATTGAATATTGTACAACACCTCATCATACCATAAAATACTAACTGAAAGCAACCAGGACCATCTCAATATACATAACAAAGTGAGTAGCATGGATGGAATCCTCCCATTTAAGGAATTACCAACAACATATTCGTATAAGGATGGGAAGACTCCAGGAAGAACACAATAAGACTACTGCAATACTGCTTGAGACAGTGTTTCAACAAAGAAACACTGCCTTGCATGCAAAAATAAACAAATAAAATAACTAAAACCTATCTACAATGCATGACAGTATATATATATGTACAATTATTTACAAAATGGACTTGGAAGAAAATTATATAATCCAAATTCCAACAAACTTTTAGACTGTACAATTGCACAGTCAGTGGCAAAAAAATTACTAAAACATTTTAACCTGATGCTCTTCTCAAAAAGGACAGCACTCCATATTCTATGGGCAGTGATAAAATTGATGACAAAATTAACAAGGCTGTCCCTTCTCTTCAATTCCAAAGTGCCATAAGCATTTTATTCATATATAGGAACACTTTGGTTATCAACAACAAACAAATTAGTTTACTTTGAAACATGCTATACTCACGGTACAAAATTCGTTAGCTAGTTAAGTAAATTATACAGATCACACTGAGAGGACCATACATACACACACATCCAAAGGTAATTTAAAAAAAAATCTAAGTAGCATAACATTCAAGTTTAGTTGCTTGCAGCAACTACTGTAACTAAGAGGCAGTATGTTTCTTTAATATTCATAGATTAACAACAGTTATTAAGATCAGGGACAGCATATGGAGTTTTATTCCATAACAAACTCAATTGGCAGTGACTGCTATTTCATATCGTATTTCAAATCACCATCTTCAGCGATACATTGGACTACCTTGAGATACTACATACTGGCATGATAGACTAGATATCCGCTTCACTCAATTCAATAATATGCAAGACCATGCGATGGCACAACATCGCTTCTATAGGTCAAAGACATAATAAATGAAATTTTCAGCCTTACCAATTATGGCGATGCATCAAAAGTACCCTGGATGTTCCATTATGCCATAATATTGTCCATTGTAAATGACTCCTATTTCCCTAAGAACTTCACCTCTTATGGTTGCCTTGATTGTCCAGTTGTGAACATCTGTACTTTCACGTTCCCTTTCTAGTCGATCTACGTCGACTATCTTTGAGCTCAGCCTCTCCAAAATGATGCCAATATCCTTGACACCAAGATGGCGATTTTGTTCCAATGATAGCTGGTCGACTAGTAACAGGTAACGCTCTGATAGTTGTTCTTCTTCATTAGCAGTATTCTCAGTGTCAGATTCAGATTCATCTTGAGCGGGGATTTTTGTCTCCTCTGTTACATCCAAGAAACGAACATGCCCTTTACCTGCCTTCACCTTTGTGACTCCTCCTGTGGCAGTGGATGTAGCAACAGCAGTCCCCTCTGGCACTTCCTGAATGGGCGAGGTAGCGACGGACTTATTAACTTGGATTTGAGCACCTTTCTCGTGAAGAGCCGAACAGTGAAAGTCACAAAGTGAGTGATCATGTTCTGGACTGTTGTCTTTATCATCAGTCTGTGGAAGCATTCTTGAAGAAGGTCTTGGACCTAGACCCTCTAGGGTGAGCTTAGTACGAGGTGTACTACTTACTGTCCCATCAGTCGTTGAAGTGGCAGTGTCACTTGTTTGAACATCATTAGACATGACTTCTACCCTCCAGAATGCTTCCTTGTCACCAGGATGATGACTTCTACTGTCAGCAGTTGTTCTACGGATATCTCTCTGATCCCAATGTAAGACAACAGTGACTCGTCCTTTATTATCCATTATTTTCCAAGATGGTTGTTTATCAATTAATTCCATGCTGTTGATAGCCTCACATACTATGCGAGGAATGGCAGTAATAGCTATATAGATAAAAGTATATAAACTAATTAAAGACTAGAGATTAATAGATATATTTGAGATTGATATACACCATATTTATCAAGTGAATTTTACATATATTTCACATAAATTATGAATAACATATAATAGAAAAGTTAATTTTAAAGCAGAATCACACAGTTTTCTATGTATTATCTAAAACAATAAGAATCTGTAGCAAAGTAAAAAAGAAAAATCCTCAGATCAAATGTAAAGAATTTATAATTATTTTATAGTTTTGAAATACACTAATTTATGTTAAAATGAAATAGTTTATCATTAAATTTTAATAACTAAATATAGAAACTTTGTGCTTGAAGATTCTTATACATATATATATTTTTACTTAATAAAAATGGTAGCTGAGAGTTGAATAGAAAACAAATAGGAAAAAAAATGTATAGAATAAAAAGAAAACTTTATTTTAAGTTTCATAAAAAATATTTTATATGATTTTCTTATTCACATACATTAATCTGAATTTAAGAAAAAAAATTAAGACAGAATTTTAAACTATTACATTTTTACAATAGAAAATGAAATTACTAGTAAAAACTCTTTAATTACAAAGTTGATATTATACAGCATATATGTATGTGCAGGAATTAATCTTTTTATAATATATATATTTTTATATTCATCACAAATTTACACACCTATTAAAAGGAATCATTTATGAAATATAAATATCAATTACATCAGGATTTTTCAGAGTTTTGAAAGCAACTTATTCATATCATTATAATATTTGGAATTTAGTATTCAAAGTACCAATTTAAAATTGGGAATAAGGTATAGCTACGTTTTAAGTTATCAAAAATGGATGACAAGCATCCTGCAAATCAATATCCAAGGCCCTTTTTTCAAAAAATAAATTAAAATCTTAGTAAGTCCCCTTACATTTCTCCGGATTATTTCTTTGTAAACACAAAATAATATTACAACCTGAATTCGTAAAAAAGCAAGCTACGCAAATCTAATTGTAACATTTCTGAACAGTTAAATGGAAATATTAACAAAGACATTAGTACTCTAAAACAGTAAGGCATTACTTGTAAGTAAAATATATTTGAAATAATCAAGTTAAAGCAATTAAATGACCATAAGTATTTTATATACAAAGATAATAAGACCAAAAATTCTTATAAAAAGATTGACACAACATTAATTAAAGAAGCATGCTAGAATAAATTCTAATATCTAGTTTCCATTCAAAAACATTCATTTATGAATTCATATTTCTGCTTATAAGCATGCAATAACCATGCACTTTTATAAGACGCAACATTTAGATAGAAAACATTTGTACACTAAGAATATACAAGGAGGAAAATTACCCACACAGAGATAACATTTTGGTAGAATATGGTACATGATTTAATAAATGAAAGGCAACTAAAGATTCGTCCTTCACTTTGTGAACAAAAAGAAATGCACAATTAGATAAGTGCTTTAAATTCAATAAATATATATACAGAGAGAGAGAGAAAGAAAATTATCTTAAACCTACCAGTAACTAACTAATATACTCAATTGTTGGAGGATATTTTAGTTTGAACAAAATGAATTTTATAAATTAGAAACAGAAGTTGCTGAGCATCATTAATTTTTTGTTTTGACTAACACATTACATTCTGTATAATGTTTCAATTGATTGAGCATTTATCAGAAAATTAACGCGTAAAAACAAACAGAAATATATCATTACATTATTAAAAAAAAATTCTTATTAAGAGATTCCATATTAAAATATTAGATTTTAATTTTAAAACAACTTCACGTAAATTGAGTCTACTTTCGCTTTAATAAATTTGGTTTACATATTACATATTATTTTCATGTGTTAATACTTATTATAAGAAAAATTTGTTCTGAATGTATAAAGTTATATATTACTGTAAGATTTGGAAATAAAATTTAATAAAATTCAGAAAGAAGAGTTTATCACTTTAATAAACAATTAATATACTAATGAAAAAATTGCAAAAACTTACAATATGTTTTAAAAGTTTGAGACAAATTTAATTTTTGAGTTGATATAATTATAACTTCTATTGAATATATAAAATAAGTTACTGAAAATAGAACTTTTGTTTCCAATAGATATTTAAAAGAGTTGACACATCAAATATAAATTAATAAAGAGTTTAATTTGATTTGAGTTAGTGCAATCAAAAAGAAATTCTTCTTGAATATTGAAGATAATATTGAGATGTTAATGCAAACATTTTCACCTTTGATAGAAATATTCATAATCAATTCTTGAAGTCAACAAATTAAGAAATTTCTGATTTTTAAAGGTATGCTAATAATAATTATATCAGATTTCACTGCAAACAAAATTTAAAAATATTAAAACTTGGGTGGACTTTTAGAGAAGATAAAATTTTGCCAAAAAGAAAATTAGGATGAAAATGCAATTTTTAGTGCAATATGAAAAATTTAGTTTTAAATATTAATTTATTATAAGCATTTGCTGATAATAATGGAAATATCAATCATGGTTAAAATAAGGAATATTGAAAAATTGTAAGAAAATAGTTTCATAGAAGAATTTTAACCACTGTAAGAAATCGTTTTTTCAGTTATTGATAACTGACATTTCTAGTATCAATTAAATGATATTAAAAGACAAACTATACACAATATAAAAATTAACAAGTTATTTTGTAACATTATAATGTTTTGAAATAAATACTACCTCTGCGAAATAAAATTGAAATTTTTATTATAGCTTCAATCAAAATCAATGAATATGAATGATTAAACCTTCACTAAGAATTATTAATTAATATTATCATTGAATATTAATTAAAAGGAAGAGTGTATGTGAAAGTTTTAGATCAAATGCTATTTTAAAAGCAAAAAGTAATATAAAATATTTGATACAAGGAAAGTATAAGTCATGATAACTTTCTTGAAACTCAAATCATTATACACACCAAAATGATAAACTATAGAATTTAAATTTAATACGTGATATTTTCAGGCAAAATTTTGCTAGTTTTGATTAATACATTAGATAGCAATGTAAAATTTTGCTGTATTAATAATAATTTAATAAAATATTTTAAAATGAGTTCAGAAAAAAAAAGAACAGTATTACAATTACGAACTAGCGTTGTTGTTAAGGAAAAATAATGAAGTTGTATCATACCAGCTCTAAGTGCTTCAACTCCAGGTGGCAGCCACCTTTCGCCTGGACAAAGAAGGAGAAATATAGTGTCTCTGTCAATAGTCTGAAAATAAATGTCATCTTCAACTTCAGTGCCATCACTTTCTAAAACAAGTTTAACGTCAGTAGCAGGCAATCCAAGCCTGGATGATCCTGCAAAAGAACACAAAAATTCAGCATGTAAAACAATTCAGTAATGATGTTTCAACATGGCAAATTATATATAGCATTGTTTATTTTACATCATTAAAGATAATATTTTTGAATGTACAAAAGATATCATTTGGTTTTCCTGAAATTGATAAAATGTACCATAATCATAATTAAATAAACACATCTGATAAGATAAAATAATTTACAAATTATATATACATATATAAAGCAAATTCATTTTAAAGAAATAAATACAGTATATAAAATGCACCACAATAAATAAAAAAATATAATATGAAATAATATATATTACAGGCAATCTAATCAATGCATTAGCAGCAAAAAAGAGACAAAATAGTATAAATTAGATTCAACATGAACAATAAAACTAGTATGACAAAGTTTGCAAATCTCTGACAAGAATTAAACAATATGCAATTTAAAGAATAGGAAGAAAGCATAAGGACAATGTCTCTGCATTCAGCGCGTGCACACACATACACACAGAAATATATATATAAATCCCCCAATAGTATCCTTCAATTTCAGTGAAGCATTTAGTTTGAACCGCTGGTGGGGCTTGAGTGCTCTGACAAATGAGAGCAGAGCTATGCTGGCAGTAGTTTAACTGCAGGTAGGATCATCCAAGCTGGACAAGTCCCCATAGGGTGGGAGCCAGGCTAAATGGGATACCAACAATTACTAAGCCAGTCCTCTACTTCTGGGTGCTGTGGTTTCATAACAAATAGAGACTGCAATTTTTTCCCATCCATGAATAGGAAACTGACTTCTAAAGTCAGGAACAAACTACTTGCACTCATTTTGAAGTAATCACGAGATCATTAAAATTTTCTGGAGGCTCCAAAATTTCCCAAACTTGTTCCAACTGTTGCATTGCGTAAGGTACACTAGAGCACATTCTTGTGTGCCTGGGGCTATCCAAGCAAAATTTATACGATGATCCTTTGATGGTGTTAGTTTCTTTGGAGAAGTTTAATGTTATCGAGGTTGCCAAATGAGACATGTAGCACACAAAGATTGAAAATGTTTATATTTAAATATAAATACTGTGAATTTTATATAATATAAAAAAGAAAATCGCCTGAGAGCACAACCTGACAATCTTGTAGGTAATTACTTCACTTCACATACATAAATACTGGAACTTAGTCTTTAGGTAAAAAGCCAAATAAGAGTTAAGAATTGTTAAAGAATATGCCTGGTTCATGCTTCCAAATTAAGATGAGCCACCAATTTTCAGAATTATTATGGCCCCACAATATAAGATGCCATACTTTGCCCCTTGTAGGGGAAAATTACTAGTGGTCATGCATTATAGGAAAAAATACATAAAAAGTGTCTAAGGATTCTGCAGTTCCCCTAAAAAAGTGTATGTAGGATTTGAAAATCATATCTTTATAGTGTCCAATTGTCATCCTACAGATTGAAAATTATAGATTATACAACTACCCAAATCACTACCCATACAAGTATACATATCTCTATAAAGTGATTAAGTTTTCCAATATTTATAAAATGGTAGTACAGTGGGGTGAATAGTTACAAACAATCTGTTACAAGACAATGCTTACAATCCGAATTGTTTGTTAACCAATCATAGATTTATCATTGATTTTTTTTTTGATACTGATTAATTCATTCTTGAGAAAAGGAAATTGTAATTAAAAAAGGATGCATAATTTCTTATTACATTTATAAAAAATAATACATGCATACAGTCTTTCATATTAATCAGTTCTTTTCATCCTTTGTTTATAGGTTGTTAAAGAATATGTCCAGTGTTGATTGCTTTTCTCTCTTTTTCAGGATTCTCCAGAAGTAATTAATAGAATTGTCTTTGTTTTTGTATGAGTTGTTTTCATACCATGTATGAGACAATGAATGAACAAGAGGAAGAGGAGGCGCTCAAAATGAAATCAGTTTTGGTTTCGAATGAAGTCAAAACTGAAACTGGTAGTCTACTTTGGCTATAAATATTCTATTGGGAAAACAGATTTTTTTTTCAATATAAAACTTTGAAGTTAAAATAATTCAAGAGAGATTAAAAATGATTTTTGATTCTTTGGGTTTGGGAACCCTGCACATTATGCTCCGAGAGAATAGAAATGTTTGTTAGAATTTATTTTAGTTAATTATCCAAATATGTGTTCATTGTCTGAACAAGGATTTCTTTGTAAAAGTGTTCATTGTCTAATTTGTTTTCAATCCGAACTGTTCATTAACTGATCATCCATTGTATCTTAAAGATTACCTTTAAGTAAAATCTTATTGGGAAATACTATGTGAACTTGAATTTTAATTCACCATTGAAGAGGACATTATACAGATTTTACAACTACAAAACTGCTGTAGAATCTTTAAGAGAAGGTAATCTTTTCTCAAATATCCATAAATTTAAAACAATGTATATAACAAAATGTAGCACAAAATGATCATTTTCAACTATGAAATAATGAATGTTCATTTTTGCACACTCTCATCTTTTAATCATCTATTAAATTGTGCCTTTTCATATGTTAAAATAAATTAGCCTTTTTTCCAGTGATTTTGGATTTTATCTATTTCAGTAAATAAACTTTAAGTGTGTTGTTTATATTCTTAAATGATTCTTATTTTTGTTCCACTCATTTAAAATAAGAGAAATAGGTTGACAGCAAATATTCTTATATTTTTATGAAGAAAGCATTTTTTATTATTGAAAATTTATCCCTAGCAATGAAAAATTGAAAAGTTTTAAAGTTAATAAAAAATGCAAATCTGAAATTAATTTCTGGATATACCATTTTTTTCAGTTTTTGTAGTAGCTTCTTAAGTGCCACCTCATACTCATAAAAAGATTTTTCAGATGTAGTTCCCACCAACAGAAATCATTTGCCAAAATATTTATATTTAGTAAAACTGAACTTTAATAAAAGGCCATTTTCCTGCACAATAATGCAACATTCAATGTATGTTCACAATAGAGACAAGATATGATACAACTCTGTAAATAAAAAGGTAAGTATCTTAAAATTCAAGAATACACTAATTTTTTATTGCTTACATGTTTAGCATAATTACTTTCAAGCATTTCTAATTTAAATTATACAAGTTTTTATCTTAATTACACAAATTAAGTATTTTATCTGTCTACCATGTATACATTAAAATTATTTAATATAAGCTGATTTTTAATGAATATAAATCTTAAATACTAATTAATTATATAACTTTGAAATTAAAAACTGTATTGCTTCATATTATATAAAGTTCATACATTTTTAAAAATGTTTCTCAATTGATTCATAATTATATTGTTTTTATAATAACAAACCAACTTATATATTTTTTTTATAACAATGAAAGTATATACTGTGACAGAAGTTTCTTGACTATTCGACTATTTAGAATTATCTCAGATCCACTATGGACCAAACAATTTTTCAGTGCAGTCATTGGCGATTTCAAGCAATGTCAAATGAAAAGAATGCAATTAAAGCCTATTTTAATGATGGAATTTAATTTGTGGAACAAAAGAATAGAAAGAGATAATAACACTATATTAAGTTTGAATTAGATATTAGGGAATGAAAATTATAAATTACTAAAGTAATCAACTTGCAATTAAATTACAATTCAATAATAATTAAATTATGTATTAAATATTATAAAAAAATTTGCATTTGGTTACATAATGAAACATTTTTTTATTTCATAAAAAATAATAAAAATCACTAACTTTTCAGCACACTTCATATTTTAAAGAATACAAAGTGAGAAATTAAACTTATTGAATAGACCCACGCTGGATGACAAGATCTTACAATACCACCACTGATGTGGTTGTTATCGTATAGTCACTTTTTATACACAAGGACTAATTTGATATAGATCTGGATATTAAAGTGGATTATATATTTGAATCCCTACAAATATACATACTCAAGGAAGGAATCAACCAATGATCTGCAGAAATGAATGGTAGAACACAACCACTTGGCAGCTAACATAATATTGACAAATATACACTACTGGCCATTAAAATTGCTACACCAGGAAGAAATGCAGATAACAAAATGATATTTATTAGACAAATATATTATACTAGAAATAACAAGTGATTAAATTTTCAAAAAATTTGGCTGGATAGATCCTGAGAAATCAGTACCCAGAACAACCACCTCTGGCAGTAAGAACAGCAGTTATACACCTGGGCATTGAGTCAAACAGAGATTGGATTGCATGTACAGGTACAGATGCCCATGCAGCTTCAACACGATGCCACAGTTCATCAACCATAGTGACTGGTGTTTGGTGACGAACCAGTCGCTCGGTAACCATTGACCAGACGCTTTCTATTGGTGAAAGATTTGGATAACGTGCTGACCAGGGCAACAGATAAACATGTTCCGTATCAAGGAAGGTCTGTACAATACCGGCAACATGCGGTCGGGCATTATCCTGCTGAAACGTAGGGTTTCGCAGGGCTCGAATAAAGGGTAGAGCCACGGGTCGCAACACACCAGAAATGTAACGTGCACTGTTCAAAGCACTGTCAATGCAAACAAGAGGTGACCGAGACGTGTATCCAATGGCACCCCATACCATTACGCCAGGTGATGGGCCAGTATGACGATGACGAATGCACGCTGCCAGTGTGCGTTCACCACGATGCCGCCAAACACGGATGCGACCATCATAATGCTGTACACAGAACCTGGATTCATCTGAAAAAATGACGTCTCGCCATTCGTGCGCCCAGGTTCGTCGTTGATCATACCATTGAAGGTGCTCTTGTCTATGACGCAGCATCAAGGGAAGCCGCAGCCATGGTCTCCGAGCTGAGAGTCCATACTGCTGCAAACGTTGTCGAACTGTTCGTGCAGACACTTGTCTTCCAAACGACCCCGTTTCTTGACTCACTGCTCATGACATGGTTGCACGATCCATTATGGCCATTCGGATAATATGCCTGTCTTCTTGGCTGCTAGTGATAGGTGGCCGTTGAGATCCCGCATGGCGTTCCGTATTACCGTCCTGAACCCATCGATTCCATATTCTGCTAACAGTCATTGGATCTTGACTGACGCGAGTAGCAATACTGCGAGAAGATAAACCACAATCCCAGTACGCTACAATTCGACCTTTATCAAAGTCAGAAACGTGCTGGTACGCATTTCTCCTTCTTACACGAGGCATCACAACAACCTTTCAGCAGGCTACAACGTTTAAATGCAATTTGTGTATGAGGAACCGGCTGAACAATTTACTCATTTAAACACAATGTAGGTGTCACTACTGGCGCCTGTTTTGTCTGAATGCGCTGAAAAGCTAATCATTTGCATATCACAGCACCTTCTTCCTTTCGTATAAATTTCACGTCTGTAGCATGTTGCCTTCTCGGTGTAGCAATTTTAATGGCCAGTAGTGTATTTAGCAATAGAAAAATATTTTGAATAAAAAGTGAATCTAATAAAAATATATTAAAAAAGCAACAATTTAACATTTAAACAAATGTAACAATTTTTTTATACTACAATTTCCTTTTTTTTTCACTTACATATTAAAATAAATTATATAATAAAATTTTGATGATAAACAAAATAAATTTAACCCAAGCAAAGACATTAAAAATTATGCAGTCAGTAATTAAGCTTCAAATTTTATATATCTACATATGGGAGTAATAAGAATAAGACAATACAAGGAGTAATTTAGTAATCCAGCTGATACATAAAATAAATCTGAACAAATTTATTACTGATTGAAAGATAGGAAATGCTTAAAAATATCAGAACTTCCTGAAAAATAAATGCATTTATTGAATTAACAAAAAATTAAATTAGGATTAAAGAAACATTGTACTTTCATTATATTATGATGGTTTTTAAATAGTATTAACAAAAGTTCAGTTGAAGATTTATGTTTTAATATTACAGGCAATTTATGCACAAAACAGTAAATAATTTTAAAAAGAAAATAATTTGCTTTTTAAATAAGCTTCTCTTTCAAAATTTTGCAAACATCACTAGAACAAAGATAACAAAAAATTTAAGTGTTTATGTATTACATATCTAGAATAAATGGGAATAAGGAAATATAATTTGAAGTTATGCGTATATTAAGTAAATTAAATTAACTCTATAGCATAATCCATGTTAAAAATCTATGCAGTTTTATTTTGAGCACAACTTTTTGTCCAGAGGGAGAAATGAGATCAAAATCTTTTTCTTTACAGATGCAATCAGATTAAACAGAAATATTGTTACAAGAAATTAACCACAAAAATAATTTTTTAAATTAAAATTTATTTTTTCTCAACTTTTTTAAATTATATAATGGCTAATTTAACTGAGATCTTTTATAGGAACAGGATTTTACACCACTGTAAACATCCATACTCAAGAAGGGTTTAATTTGTTCAGTGTTCTTCAATAAGCTTTTCTACATAATAGCTAATTAGATATGGGCTCAGTTTAAATTTTAAACAAATACAAACATCCATATTCTAGATAAAAGACTCAAACTATTGAACTGAAGGTCAGAGTACAGATCATTAGTTATTAGTCTGGCTAGGTCTGTAAACTATAAAAATAAATACTCTATTTGATTCTATACTAAACTAATATATATTCAAAATATATACAAATAATTTTTGACTCACAAAAAACTAAAAGATATATTATAACAGGAATGTTGACTTATCAAACATCAACATATTTGCAATTCATTATTAAAATAATAACGTGACCTGGGATACAAAGATGGGTAAGCACATTTAGAATTACATGCAATTACCATTTTTTCCTGTATATAATCCGTGGATCATGTATTAAAAAAGTTTGAAATTTTGTTGTGCACACTATATGCTGCCACGGATAATCTGATAAAAAATATTTTTCATCAGAAATGCTAACAAAATTTTGAAAGAAAAGTCATTTAAGTTTCATAAAATATATAACAGATGGCGCTAAGTTGCAGTTGAATTATTTTAACTATAATTAGCATTGTCCAATTACGTTCAAGAATGAACTCATTTCCTTTGAACAATATTAAAGTTTCAATTCATTAATGTCATTTCACATTCTGACTCAACTTGAACTATTTTGCTCTGAAAACATTCAAATTCGTATATTGTCATAGTGAAGTGAAAATTATTAAGTTACAAAGCAAATTTTAAACTGAAAGCTAATAGGGAAGGCAACTGAAAAAATTGACGACAAACATGTAATGTAAGGTGAAAAACAAAGCATGCATGGCACAAAAGGAAAAATGTATTCCATGCTCAGTTAGAAAATAATTTATTTCTGTCATTTAACTATTTACAACACAAATATAATTTTTAAAATTTGTCTAACTTCACTTTAAAAGTTATTAAAATCTAAAATTCAGTAAGTTTTATTAAAATCTTCTTAAATATTGATCAATATTGTACTTTCATCTCAGTTAATTGCACTTTGCGTTGAGGCAGATTCGATGAGATAAAAAAAAATTCTGTAGAATTTATTATACTTTTAATCCTAATGTGTATTTTGTTTCATTTCGCACCAAATTATCAGCAGTATAAGTTTTCGACTATTCATCAGAAAAATTACCGAGGACTATACATGTGACACTTTATTTTTTTTTTGCTCATAAAAAGGGGCTTGTGGATAACACACTGCTATGGATTAAATACAGGAAAATACCGTACTAAGGTTATTTTCTCACAGCAGTTATTGAAAAAAAATTTTTTTCAATCAATTCAGTAGCTGACTATCTCACTAACATATTTAAATCAAAAGTAATTTAAAAATATTAAATGCAGAAATATATTTATGAGAAATCTAATATATAATTTATTGTTACGATAAATTTGTGCAAGAAATTAAAGAAAAAGGCAGAGTAACAAACCTCGTTCCCGTAGCTCCCGGAGATTCGATGCCATGACAGCTTTCCTGGTTTGTCTGTCACAGCTCCATACTTTATATGGACGCTGCCTAGATTCCTGTAAGAAATATGTACTATGAGTAAGTATATACAAAAGGCATATTGGGGGAACTTTCTATAAACTGGTAAATGTTTATATATATATATATATATATATATATATATATATATATATATATATATATATATATATATACACACATAAAGGTATCTTGGTGTATGTATGCATATATAGATATATCAAGGTACTGTTAAAATTCTGCCATTTCTTAATTTTGGAGCACAAAACAGTTATTGTCAAACATGGGTTAATGCAAAGGAAAGTGGCAAAATACTACAAAATAACTTGAATTGGTTCTAGAAATTAAGTAGAAAGCTTATCTTTTAAACTCTTTGAAAGAACATGCATCTCAAAAACTAAAACAAATGAGAAAAAAATACATTAAAAATTATACAGTAACCAAATAACATTTTGTATGAAAATGTGCAAAAAGCAAAATCAATTTAATGAATATTGGTGAATGAATTTCAACACAATTGCATAAAGAGCACAGGAAGAAACAACTAGCAATCAGTAATCAAATTTATCATGAGTGATTTGCTGCCCTCTGATCATATGTGCAACCATATTCTTGATAAAATCTCATATTGATCTTAATGAAGTGGTTGTGTGATATGGCAGTATTAAAATTTGAGTATAAATGAACAGATATCATATGATTTTCCTATTGTTTGTTATTGAAGTACTACTTTGTAACTGTATTTTTTTTTTTACCCCTCAATGATCTTATCTTAAAATAAGATTGTTAATTCTAAAAATTCGTCTCTTGTTTAGTATTCCAATCATTTTTCTATAACATTTTATGAGTATTGCTGTCAGCTTCACCAACTTAAAAGGATGAGGGAAGATTTTATAATGCAATTTCCTCATTGCACTGAAGTAATTGAAGAAAAGTAATAAGAAAAATGTGTAAAAATAGTTGCACAAATACAGTGCCAATTTAAGACAAACTATAAAAGTTACACAGTAAAGTCTTTTTTGGAAGAGTTCCTATATTAACCTTATTACTAACATAATAAACAGTCAGATGGATATTTAGGGTTTCATTAATCAAAACACAGTATTATGTATAAATAATGAATCATTTTCCATACAAATGGAAATAAAAAATTTCATAATTCTGAATATGCATCAACTCCTCATTATGTGTACTTTAAGTTGTTACAGGGATTTTTATTTATTTTTTTATAGTCAGTTTTTGCACACAAGAAATTATCTAACTAGCATTTGCATTTTATAGTGGATTCTTAACCACTGCAAATATCCACACCCAAAGTGAAAATTAAGAGAATGAACAAATAAACCGAATGTTAAAATGCTAATATTTAAAAGTAATAGTGAGAATTTTTTTGCCAAAGTAGTTAAAAAAGACCCAAATACAGGCTAACTTCATAAATAGAAACAGAATTACAAATGATTTTTTAAAAAGGAAATCTTAAACGCTTTATCTGCACTTAGTATAAATGTTAATGCTTGAAATATTATCCCAAAAATATTCAGTGGAGCTTATTAGATTTC
Organism: Latrodectus elegans; assembly: GCA_030067965.1. Taxonomy (NCBI): domain Eukaryota; kingdom Metazoa; phylum Arthropoda; class Arachnida; order Araneae; family Theridiidae; genus Latrodectus; species Latrodectus elegans. Next base: position 65,072,925 of record CM057812.1, on the reverse strand, counting down.
CAAGAAGTGTTTTTATTTCACAATTGATGAAAAGAATGGTTAAAGAAACCTTTAAATTGACAAACAGTTTAGAAAAATTTGCCAATTTTAATCATTGGATACATATGCTATATATTTTCAAGAGCAGAATTCTTTATACAGATAGATAATTTTTTATGTTAAGTTTAAATGGATTACAAACACATCTTATTCCATAAAAATATTTAGCATACCTTATAGTATCTGCATTTTAATGGTCCAATAATGTATTTAAGCCTAGAAAAATAACACACAAATGTGTTTTGGTTTATTATATTAATCAATATTTCTCAATTTGAGTACTAGAGATTTTTATAACACTTAATTAAAATTTGAGTAAACATCACTTAAACGAGAAAGAATAAATTTTAAAATTGGAATTGAATTTTCAATTTTATCACATGAAATTAAGAAAAAACTTTTAAGGTAATATTTGACATTTCATAGATTTTTTTATAAGCAAGCAAACTTTCCCAAGAGTGAGAATAAAATTCACATATGCTCAAATCAAGTGAACATTATGTTAAAAATATTATTTTAAATAGAATATTTTTAACATAATATTAGAATACTATTTTAAATATTAGATGGAAATAATTTCAATCAAAGCTAAATGAAAATAGTCTTATTTATACAATATAATATTTCTGCTATAATTAATAAAAATCAAATTATGAAAGAAGTCTTCAAATACGTTAGGAAAAGAACACAAATGTAATTTAGGACTATGTTCATTAAAAATTGTTCCATTTTTAATTTTGCTTTATATATAGAGAGAAATTATATCAAGACACATGAAAACTCTAGAACTATTCGATTATATCAGATTCATTCCTTAGGAACATAGTGCTGAAAATATTCAATTGCACACCAATTTTACACCGATTAAAATTATTTTGCAGTATTTTGTAAAAAAACTTCATATATATTAAGTCATATTCTTAAAGTAAGAAAAATGCATGCTTTTTTTTTTACTTTGACAGTTGTTTTTTAATATATTGTGCATTCATTTGCACAAACATGAACACTTGAAAAATGTGAATTTAAGTAGAAAAAATGTAACACCTTCCTTATTCTGTTGCTAATCTGAAACCTACAACTTTCTACTCTGAAAAGTGTTCTAATTCTAGGCCAAGACAGCCTATTTTGACACTCATTGATTTTATGGCCTCTACAATAAGAATAGCAAAACCAAGTGGTATTTCCCTATTATACCCCTGCTTTTGATCTTAAAGAAATAACACTTTCTTTTTGGTTTTTGGTGAAGCAAAAATAAAATAAAGTAGATACAATGATTTTATTAGTTTTTGCTAATTTAAATTTAATATATACTTAAGCAATTTTCTTTTTTGTGCAAACATTGTTTAAAAAGTAATAAACAATGGTAAACAAGCTAAATACTAAACAAAACTAGTTAGTTGGAGCAAATGATTGCTTGATGATAATTTTGGAGGTTAAAAGCAGCCTTATGGTGACAAATCACCAAGGGCAAAAAAACACAATACAGCAAAATTTTTCTCAGTGAAAAAAGGTACTATTACTTATATTTATACAATCGATCACTGATGTGATTGTTAAATAGTTTCTGAGAGAAATAAACATTGGTGTTTAAATAAATTTTATCAATAAGAGATAATTGTTTAGTTCATAAAATGTAAATAAAATGTTTGTATTATTTTTTTAAGTAGTTTCAGAAAAGGTAAACATTTTTAAGCAATACATGATGCAAATGTAATAATTATGACAGTCATTACGATTTTTTTCCCCATTATGGTGAATATCAAAAGCGTAGTATAATGGAAAAGTACCAACCAAGTTTATTTGTTAACAAAGAGATATTATTGGTATCAATTTCAAGACATCTTTTATAAAACATCCAAACAAGATTAATAAACTTCATACCGTTTGTGTCTTGCATTTTTATAGAAAGTTTTTTAAATAAACAGAACATCTATAAAATTTTCATAATAAATGTAACTTATTAGGAGATAAAAATTATAATAACACATAGTTTATTAAGTTCTATTAACATTACATGAAATTAAGATATTTAAGAATGACCTGTTTTTGCAGGTCTTCAATTTTAATAGAAAAAAATATTTTATCTTTTTTTAAACTCATCTCAAATTTGCTTGAAATACAATTACTTTCTGCAATACTGTGTACCTTTTTCTTTCTTTAATATTATATGCATAAAATAATTAACAGTATTTGATAAGAAACAAATTCAATTTATTAATTTTAACTTCTTTTGAAATTGGTTATTTATCATAGATGAAAAAATATTAATATATTTTGAAAAAAATTAGAATTGATACTTAGATAAATTCCACAATTTCAAGTATGACTTATTAAAATTTGATAGGCAAATTAATATCTTATTTAAATTCCAAATTTTAGCTGTAAAATAAATGGTACAGTATTTTTCTATAAAAAAATAATAAACAAGGCAAATATTTGAAATCGCTCTAAAAGAAATGAAGAAAGTTAAAAAAAAAAAAAATCAATAACAATTCAATTATATCAAAACACTAATAAATGAAATATATATGTTTTTTAACAGTAACAAACTTAATTATTCCTCGAAACTAATTTATCTTTTTTCAATAGATGGTTGGTTGGTTGGGTTTTATAGTGCAAGGTCCAAAAATGGACATGCTGCACCAATTTTTTTTAATAGAATTAATTTGGTTAGGAAGTATATACAAATATAGATTTAACATCATGAATAAATTATTATCTTTCTCCTATCAATATAATTTATTTTTGATTGATTAATATTTCTTTCTGTTGCTAGAATAAGACTTAACAAGAAAATTTGCTTTAACTAGAATTGTGGTAATATGAGTGAATACAGAATAAAATGAAAGAAATAATATTTCAAGGACTAATACTAGGTCTGATATTATATTTCTGATAATTTATACTGTTTTAACAAGAAATTTTTTCAGAACACAAAAAAATTAAAATGTAGAAATATTAAAAAAAAAAAAAAAAAAAAAAAAACTTTTTATTGGAGTTAAATGTTAAATTGTTTTTAGAGTTCTACAAAATAACAAAAGATTTTCTTGTCTTACAAAAATCTTTCAGATTTTCTACCTCTATCTTACATCTAAATTTGTTTTAATTATAAAAAACTAATTATTAATAATTATATAAATAAGGAAAGTAGATATTACAGAAAAATTTCTTAAATAGAAAACCTTCTTTCCATGTTTAAAGCAAAGGATCTAAATTTAAATTAATATTTCTTTTATTACGCTATTATTTGATTTGAATCATAGACAAGGTAATTCGTTGGCTTTCATTGTGAATTTTTCTTCTCTATTTCTAATTAAAATATCAGAAAGAGTGAAATCTGGAAAACTCCATTTAAATTATAATACAGCAAAGAACTTGAGAAATATTAAGTTTTCTTTAAAAATTAAGAATTTCATAAATTAATCAAAATAAATAAATAATAATATAATAATAAATAATCATAAATAAAATAATAAATAATCATAAATAAATAAAAAAAGATTTCATAAATTAATCAATTAGGCACCTCTCTCTCACACACATACAATGCTTAATAGGAAATTATAAAGAAAAAAAATAATGTGACTATTAGTATACAACTTTTTCTTATCTACTCTGTTAATAAGATAATGATTATTAGCAATCCAGTAGATTTATTCTAACTGATCTGGTTCCAAAGTAAGCAATAATATTATTGTGTAAAAATTTAATGATAAAAAGACTAATTTTCTAAAATTAATAAATAAATTTAATCGAAGCTAACTTATTGGTAAAAGTTTTTCTATGAAAACCATGTCAAGAATTAATGTTGATATATTTGCATACAGAGAGTATCAACATTAATTCTCGACAATAGACCACAACATATCTGTACAGAAATTAAAAATTTCTGCAAAGAACACAATGGTGTTTTCAAGTGATACAGTAAATCATCATATACCATGGGCTGAGAACTTATTCCATCTCAAATAAAGTTTATGACACGTTTTATCAATAAAACTAAGTTTTAATGAAAATTTATGAATAATGAAATTTTTATATAAGGCTTGGCTTTTAAAAAAAAGAATTAAATATAAAGAGAACATTTATAATGAAAGACATTTTGTTAAGAATTTCAAGTTTATTACTGATAATACACATGCACATTCATTACTTTTGCAGTACAAGATCAAGGTATGAATACGATACTATTTAGGAGGATCAACATTGACAACAAGACAGAAATCGAAGCTAAGATTTATTTAGAGAAAATAAAATAGTAATGTCATATCAAAAGAGGTTAATGTTAACAGTAATCATTGATAAAAGTAAAAAAATAGCACTATTATAATTTGAGGTAGCTACTTAATGTTAATATGCTCAAAAATTTATTTTTCTTCAAGTTCTTAATAAATATTTCAGAACTCTCCATTTGTAATATATTAGTTTTAAGAAAGATGGCTTTATATTTCTAGTAAATACTTCATCTGAAAATAGGAGAAACCATTTCAATCTTAGCTTCTATTTGATATTTAACATAGTAAATGTATTGTAAAACATTTATCTAAATTTCTAATACATGTATATTTAACAATAAACTACATTCAAATGTACTGTTTTCCGGAGATCGTTCATGAAAATAGCATGTACATACACTATTATATTAAATCTCATGATTTAATTTTAAAAAAAATCCACAAGAGGAAGGCCTTAGCCTATACCGTGCCTAAGGCCTTAGGCACGGTATAGGCTTAGTCAGTAAAGACTGACTAAGCCTATACCGTGCAACCTCCATAGGGCTGTGGGCATAGCAAATTTCTGTCTTAGGACAGGGCATTATTACCTTCAGGTACAAATCCACCATTTAGGTTCAACTGTCTCTCCAACTTGCCCTTTGACTTGAAGAAATGATTGGTGTGACCACCTCAACTTTTGCCCCAAAATTAATAATGTTGCAGTTAGAAATTCCGCAAAGAGGACTAGTTTTATTCTAAAATGTATTGGGCTGTCGACATAGACTAATGGTTGAAAATCCAAGGTCAGGCATAGGATATAAAAAATAATTATCAAAAAAAAAAGAAGTCTTATTTGACTTGAGCATTTTTCCTATAAATGTTTTGAGTGATCAAAAATTAAAACTATATACCAGGAAACTTATGAATGACTAAACTGTTAGAAGAAATTTTTTTTTCCATAAGTATGCTTTAGTTAAAAAAAAAAAAAAAAAAAAAAAAAACTGATATTTCAAATTCATAAGCATTAAATACCTCAATAATGTATATGAATAAATATTACATTGCATAAAATGTTTTTTAAACTAATTTTAATTTGCAAGGTAATGTTTACACCTTTGATTAATTTTTTTAAATTTTCATTCAAATAAGTACAGTATACAAAATTATAAAGATATTAACCAAAATATTCATGTTTATATAAAAATAAAAGGTTATGAAATTTGACAAAAAAATTACCTCTAATTCATAAACATTGAATTTTTGGCCCAAAACAAATATCTTCTTAATCTTACACTCAGCTTTGGCACCTCAGTAATTAATTGACAAGTAGGCCAAAACAGTGAAGCATAAAAAGAATTAAAATTAGTGCGCATAGAATTGTCTTAAAATAAAAAAGGGGGGGGGGCAACACCTGAAATGGTCACCTCCATATCTCCCTGATGGCACAGAGAGCAACAAGCCAAATTCTCAACTCCAATAAGATGTGAATGCTTCTACAAATAGTCATGTCCAATAAGCAAACAAAAGCAAGCAACTCCAATACAGCGAGACAGAGAAGTGAGGATACTACTACTGTTGTTGATTTAGACACTTTATCTCTTACCCACAGTACGATGACTGTACAAGGAGGTTATTTTATTATTTAATTTACTGTAAACTAAAAACTTTTGATATTACGGAGAGGAAGAAGAATCGGGTTGTGACATGAGAGATCCCATTATAGCAAGCCTGTTTGTTTCTAAAAATATCACAATAACTGGGAATCCACTGAAAAGCAATGGTTTTCCTACATTTTAAGTTTACTCTGCTTCATTCTACATGAATATAGTGTGTTTTTATTATGCGTTGAATTTGTAAGTGATAAAATGGCAGCTTGAGAATTGATAAGAAATATAATATTGTGTTCAAAGTGACTTTCCAATTTACTGTGCAAAAATTAAATTACTGCTATCTCACCATTAAACTTGTCACATTACTTCTTTATAGGATAACTAATACTGAAACTACATGAAAAAGCACAAGCATTTTTAATAGTATCTCCTGCCAAGCAATCTGCAGGACATGTGGAACCATTTGTCAAAATGATAACTACAATGCATAGTAGCAAAGGTAGCCCTTTTTAAGTCATTTTGTATGATAAATTGTTTAGCAGCACTCATAAAAAGATTCAGGTAATTTTCCTATGTCACTTAGCTCATATAACTGGGTATGGTTTATTTGTCGCTCAAGGGTAATTTTTTGCATACGAGGGCTAATTAGATTGGGACCTATGGTTTAAAGTGGATTCCGAACCACTACAAACATCCATGCCCAAGGTGGGATTCGAATCCACGAACTGTTGACCAGAAGTGAGACAATTCAGGTAGCCATGGTAGTTGTCCTAAGTTTAGAAAAAAATTCCATATGAATAAGAGAAGAGGAGGCATGAAGAATTAGCTAGCACAGGCTCTAGCCAAACTTTCCGCAATTTCATTACCAGCAACGGAAAACCCACAAAATGTTGAACCAAAGGCAAGAACGCTAACCATTTGACTGCCAGCCTGGCTCATATAATTGGGTTAAATTCCAAAGGAAATATGTGGTGTTTGGGTGTAGGAATACTCTAAGTGTCATAAAAACCTTAACTATTATACAGAAAGACATATGGGTTTTTAATCTGTCATTTGAAATTTTATAATAATTTAGAAAATGTTATTTTTTCCTAAAACTTTTCAACAAGGTTTAGGGCACTTTCTTGGCTCCTGTCACTCAATGGCTCCAAATCTGTCTGGAGTTTCATTACAACTAAAGGAGCTGATTTGGCCCTATCAGTTATTAAATGCAGCATGCTATGCTTTGGAAAAGTTTAAGCCTATTTCTGAAAGAATCTGAAGCAGTTATAAAAAACTGATTTACATAGTCAATAACACAAGTCAAAAATACTTATAAGTTGTAAGCAAAGCATCTTGAGTTGAGCAAATGTAACACCAGCTAAACACATATGCAACTTAGATCTAGAGTAACCTCTTCAACACAATTGAATTGATATATTTCTTCCATGTTAATTTAGAGTCTAAATCATGAGTTCCCAAACTTTTTTTCTCACGGATCACTTTCAAAACTTTACTATTTGCGATAGACCCCTTTCTGCTGCATTTTTACTGTATTCCCAAAGCTCTTAAAAAATATCATCCAAAATTAGAGGTGTTAAGAAAAAAAGTAGCACATTTCCTTGTGTCCTATTTATTAAAATAATACTTGTGGTTATACAAAATTACAAACAATCAACAATTGACAAAAAATTAACCATGAACTCAAATGTAAATTAACAATAAAATATAGTTATACTTTTAATGAGACAGCACATGAGCGGGATTTTGCAAGTCTCGACATGTGGTGTACACTTGTACTATTATCTATTGTTCTATTCAATTTTGTGTTTGAACTGAGTCTCGAATATTTATGAGTACCTACCTAGTGAATGATGCTACCTGCCTACGTTGATAGGTAAATCCAAGCCAAAATTTTTGTTCTTTATTATGAAAACCAGAAAATTTTTGGTGGACCCCCACTTACAACTTGTGAACCCCTGTTTTCTTTTCACATCTAGGAGAACCCGCGTGTGGTCTCCTATGGATATCTGGAGGCCCACCTGGACCACTTTGTGAATCTATGGTCTAAATGAATACCTAAGGACACAGTGTCAGATGTCCGAGATAGAAATTTATTATTACAATGAAGTTGAATGCCATGATATTTCATACTGAGAGAAAACAATTGGAAGGTGGTCTTATCAATATTAATGGACATACTGCTTTCATAAGACCAAATATAAATTACATTTAAAGCTTGTTAAAACACACATACCAAGCCAGAATTGTTAGATCCTATTTATCACGATGTCACCAGCAAACAATAAAATATTAATATAACAGGTTTAGAAATAAGAACTTTCAACTCATTAATTATTAGATTAAAAAATAATTAAGTTCAACATGGCTCCCAGAGGTAAATCCAGATTAGTTTCTCTACAAAGCCAAAATATGGTCAAATTTAACACTAATAAATTTTTAATCAAGAAAACTAAATCAGATTATACGAGTTGCAAGGAATGTCACAAGAAAATAGCTCTTTAAGTAATTCAAATCTCCAAACTGTTTTTAAATCATAAACTACTGAGAAGTTTACAGTGCTTAAAATTTAGATAACAGTTTCAGATTATCCATATGTGATTCAACACCAAACATATAAGTCTATTTGTTAAGAAATGTTGTATTGAGACACATATTTTATAGCAAATAAAAACAAAAATTATCGTCAAACTTTAAATTCTTAACTCCATTTCTCTTATAAAATAATAAATTTTTATCTCACATGCTAAGACAAAAGGCTTTTTTAAAATTAATATTTGAGTCAGATAGCCATTAAATATTGCTTTGGTTAAAAATATACCAAATATTTTACCCCATATAATCTTCATTAAAGTCATGATTTATACATTAGGATTTCACAATGGTTACATATTAATTTTTTCATTCAATTTTTGGTGTAGTTTTTAATTATAGTGTGTAAATGGAACTAATAAATGCTTATTTTAAAATAAATCAAAAATTTTATCATCATCTACAACTTTACTATTCGATACCATATAGTGGACTACAGCAAACTTAACAACAGCAAAAAGCTATTGTAATGTTTGCTGTAGTTATACATTGCAATGGAGAAAACCTCTGCACATGCAGAAAAAATATACAACACTTATCTTTAACAGTTGTATATTAACAAAATATCAAACTATGAAACATTCAGCAGTAATATTACATCTATTATTTGACATTATAAACAAAACTTGACAATCATAAGTTGTAAATCACATCAACATTTAATACATTTCATCTTTTGAGATAAAATTTGCATAGAGGATTATATTCAAATGTCACAAAAGGAAAAAATTCACCAAAATGATTAGCAGTTGCTTTAACAAATCTGCTAGCAGAAATGCAATACATCTCTTCAAACTAATTGTTTGTCACTCAACGATCATTTTTTGCACACAAGGGCTAATTAGACCAGGACCTACAGCTTAAAGTGGATTCCGAACCACTACAAACATCTATGACCAAGTTGGGATTCGAACCCACAAACTGTTAAACTAAAGGCAAAAGCGCTAACCATTCAGTTGAGATCAAACTAAGGAGCTAACAGGATTAATGTAATCTTACTCTCTAAGTTGCAGTTATGACTACAAACTCTGTCATTGAATTACAAATTAATAGTCAATTGTGATACATGAATACATGGTCACCACGAAACTTAAGATTGGCACCAAAATTAATATTTTTTGCGACTGCTCTCCATTATAAAATTAATTTTATAATCATAATACATACATTTTAGAAGAGACATTCCCGGCAGATGCTCTAAAATGTTTTTTTATGGGTGAATTTAAAAAATGTATAGAATATTGTATTATTATTGCATCACAGTAAATTCATCTACTTAATATATATATTCTTACACTCTAATAAGATTATAAAACAATAAAAGTTTGGCCTTTTTTAACTGATTATTTTATTTAGAGCTAATAATTGAACTGAGTTCTACATTTAAAGATTCTCTAGAAACACAAGTCTAATTTGAATAATTGTGGCATTATTTGGTGGGTATAAATGAAAGTTAGAGCAAATTAATGTTTGTGATAGTATTTTAATATTTAACACAAAAAATATAAAATAAAGTTTTTTTAAGGAAATTAAAATTTTGGGATAAGATATATTTGTTTAATTTTTTGCCCCATATCGATATTATTTCTGTACACTAATTTTTTTTATCAAGATGGTTATTAGCTTTAGCTAGTAAATATTTTTGTTGGTGAAGTTAAGTAAAAAATCAACAAATGTGAGACAGATTTTTTTTCTTAAATCTAATTCATATATAATATTTCTTTAATTTTAATTAAGCAGATTATTTTCAATTTCAGTACATAAAATTCAAAAAAATTTATGCAACTGAAAAATATGTGTAGTTAAAAAATAAATTAGCAAGAAAAAACTGAAAATTAAAAGGATGTAGTTCAGTTTGTCTCAAAAATATAGTTGCAAAAGTCTTAAAGTAACTTTTTACACACTAGTTAACAGATATGGATAAAGTGTATCTCAAGCCACTACAAATAAATATGCCTAAGGTGGGATTTCCAAGTTGCGAACAGTTGAGTTCAGATTGCCAAAGGCTAGAACATAATCATTTCACAGAGTTAAATAAAAAAAAATGTAGAAATACTTTCGTTCCTACAACACCATGTTTCTCATTGATATCCTTCTTTTTAGTAGAAAAGTAAATTTTTGATACATGTAATTGGTAAATCATTTGTTAAATAATCACTCAACAATTTAATTGGAAGATTTCCTCTGTATTTAATGAAATGAATGTTTTCACAAAATTTACTTTGTAAATGTTAAAATTATATTACCTTAACTATTAAAATAACAAAATTAGAATTCCTGTAAGAACTGTTCTAAATTATGATTTATATTGTTTGCTGATTCAATCTTCAATAGCATAAACATAGCAGCAAAGAAATTACCTTTAGTCCTTATTACGTGGAGCTAGGATAAACTGTATTTGAAACTGAGCTTTTACAATTGATTTCAAGAGCATTTTCAAATACAATATTTGTTAAATAGAGAGTGAAAATCTATTTTCTTTATAATAATTAGCAAATTAAACAAATCAGAAATGGACATTTTCCAATATTTTTATGGGTCGTTAATCCTTTTTATCTCTCTCTCTTGCTTGGGTACATTAATTGTTTAAAAACCACTCTCACTACTATAAATTCTAAGACCTGACACAACATCAAATCTGAAAAAAGAATTTAAATATATATGTTAAAAATAATCTATTCTCAAAATTGTTAGTTATAATTTAATGTAATTAATTGAATTTAATATTAACAAAATAATTTTATTTGATCCACAGTGAAATTTTATAACTTAATAACAATTAAAGTTATATGAGTAAATACATGTGGGTTTCTGCTATTAAAATAACATAATTTAATACCACAGTAAACATAATTAATATTGATATTTTCAAAATGAAATTTTCAAAAACAAACCTTAAATTATTATAATAGCTCCAATAACAGGAAATTGGGATTACATAGAAATAAAATTTCAGTATGTTTAACTTAAAACTAAAATGTTTATTTGAGAAACAGTAATATACCGAAAGTTTACATCGATTCAATCCTTATTTTTTCAATAAATTTGCAAACCATCTTATTATTTAATTATATAAAAGTTTTTTTAAACAATTAAAAATTTTAACAATTTATCCTTATTATATTAAAATTTAATCCTATTTTCTACAAATTTTATCAATATTCAAATTTTTTTCTACAGATATTAAAAGCTTTAAATATCTATAAAATTCAAAAATTTTTATATTTAAGGTTAAATTTAATAAAAAAAAAGCTATTCATCCTTTTTAGTTTGAATTTTAAATCATTTTAAAAAATATGTATAAGCCGTTTGTAAATAAAAAAATATAATACAATTCTTAATTTAACAAATACCTTTTTTGTGACAAGTGTTTAAATTATAGCATTATAAATAAGAAATAGTAAATTCCACTGGCATTAAGGAATTTTTTAAGTTATGCAGTCTATATATAGAAAGTACATATAGATTCATACAAAAGAAAACAAATTATGTTATAAGTCTGTAACTACAATAGATGTGCACATTTTTCTTTTTTCAATAGAGAAGTTTTTTTCAATACTTAGGATAAATACTACTAGATTGAATATCTCAAGCTTACACCATAAAATTTAGAATTCCTTTTATATAGAAACATTTTTTTTAAACCAAAACATTTACAAACTATCAAGTATAAAATCTTTGAAGACATTTCTAGTATACATTTTTCAGCAAAATGTTTCTGCTGTATCAAAATTATTTACAAATTTTAATAAACCTCGAATAAATATGATCATTTAATTAAAATTGAAAAGATAAAATTATTAAATTTATTCATGATCAATTTTTGATATTGCAATGTAAGCAATAATATGGATTTAAAAACATACAAAATACAAACTGAGTTAAGCAGGAATATTGGAAAAGTTCATGAAATCAACAACGCCTAGAACCTATGGAATATTATGATATATATTAAACATTCTCCATAATCAAACACTGCATAAATTTGGCATATTGATTGTTTTTGAGTTATAAAAATTAAACAATAATACACTACATTTTTCACTAAAGTAAATTGTTAATATAAATATTACTTATGCATTTGAAATAGAGGAATAATATAAGTAAATTCAAAGAATGAATGTTTATACAAAGTAAGAAAAATTTTTTTAGTCGAGATTTATTTGTACTAGGCCTACTGTAAAATATTGTGTCTAAAAGAATAATATGAGCATGCACACTTTCTCGTTTCATGATGTACTTACTGCAGATGTCATTATTTCATAGCTTTCTTCTGAGAGTTTTAAAACTCTAAATGCTCAATCCTGCAATAAACCTTGCAGGATTTCCATTCATCTGCCTGCTCCTTCCGTCCAAATTACCTGCCCATCACCCCCGCAGTGAAGTAACCAAAACGACCGGCCGATAGCGGCCTTGGAGGGGAAACCAACTTACAGTTGGTATAGCTCTCTAAATTTTAGATATCTTTCAGGTTCTTTACCACTTTTAGTTCCCACTACGTGCTCCTAGATGGCAGCACACATTTATCCTGATTCTAAAATGGAGATATTTGTATCTATTTCATAAATTGATAGTTTTGAGAATATCTCTATTGTGATTGGTTCTTTGAAATGAAATAAGTTAGGCTAAAATGTTGCGCAATATCGAAGAGGAAATTATACATTTCGGCCATTTTTTTTAAAGAATTTTTTGCAGAATAAATAATAATTTTAGTTATTGGTTAATAAGAAATTCAAATGCGTCTAATCAAAGAAACAGTTGGGAATATAAATACGAAACAACTCGTCTTTCTGGATCATAAAATTGTAATTTTACTGATTATCAAAATCAAATGAGATTTTTCCTTAAAATGAGTATTGTAACAAAAATCATAATTTTGAAATTATACTGTCGCGATCTCTTGAAATCCACAGAAAATTCATCAATCAACAAATTACAAGGTTATAAGCTTAACTATCCAGAATCAGTTTGAATTCTTTCATTTTGTATTTGAATTAATCCTAAAGATTAAACTATATTCTGCATAAAAAGTGTTAGAAAGTCCAATCTCTCCTCTTCGGAATATTGGTATGTAAAAGATATGATTTTTATATTAATGTAAGTGTGAATTATTTAGTTTTCAAAATCATGCCCATTTGTGAAAAGTCAAAATTGCTAATTATTTTGGAACATTTTAATTAGAAAACATATCTTTTAAACGTTACTCGAAATTTTGAAACAGTTTAGTGGTAATGTATAGTTTATTAAGGAAAAGCATAAAATTATTTGTGAAAATATTACTTCAAAATATAGATGATAATGAAATAGTTTATTGTTACTTAGTATAACAAAATTCTTATTTGGAATGATAATTATGTGCAATGAAATCATCAAAGATTTCACGAAACATCGTGTAAATCTATAAACTTTCAAGGAGAAATCTAATGTGTTAAAAAATAAATGCTGAGTCAGAATTAATACTTTTTATATATTTTAGATTGTATAGTTATTTAAAAATCTTAAGTTTATGTTTTGCTTTGTTTATTGTGTGTTTACATTTTAAATGGCAACATTTTTATTGAAATTATATTGGTAAATGTAAACATTATTTTAGATTCATTCATCTGCTGAACTAGGAGCTTATTTGAGTGACTGAAAGAAAAATGTAAATATATTGCTTAGTTTTTCACTTTTATTTTGATAACTTACATTAGTGGCATTCATGACAGGATTCTTTTCCATCAGTGATTATGTTTAAAGTTATTAAAATTAAAAAAAAAAAAAAAAGGGGGCATAATTATTTCGTGTGAGAAAATTAAGGAAACGTAAACTAGAAAAATGAGTTTGTAAGACAAGCAAATGTTTTTAAGGGGAAAAATTGTTCTTGTTTGCAATTCGATCAGATATTCAGAAAATGGTGAACTTTTGTTAAATGCCTAATTTCTAATAAAATGCACGTGGCAGTGATGTGTGATCAATTTCCAAATGAAAAATAAGTCAAGTCAAATAAAAGAAGAAAATGACGTGAGTTTTTTTTTATTTAAATTTTAATCCAAAAGTATTTCCTCAAGTATTTCAGGTGAAGCTTCTTTTTGTTGATAAAGAGAAGATAGTTTATATGGCCTCTGTCATATTGAGTCACAAAGGTTATATATTTTGAAGAATGTTGCAAAATACGTCCAGTTCGTCACTAAGAAACAATTAAACACTCACTATTAAGAGATTTTTCTACTCAGAAATATAAACATCACTATTAGAGTATAAGGCTTAAGAATTTAATTAGAAACAGTTCGTGCAATTTTAAAATGTTGGATCAAGTCGTTATTTGTGAAAACTTTCAGCCAATAAACAACGAGCTCTGGGTGGATGAGTTAAAAAGCATGGGAGCAGTTTTAACTGATACAATCTCACCTTGTAGATCTATTCAAGCCCTAACTGGAGCAGATATTATTGGCAGGCTTTTAACAAGTGAAAGGAAAATATTGCCAACAGGTTTGGTGGCAGTGAGACTTGTTTAGCTGGGTATTGATGGGTAAAATTCCAAAAGATAATCCTGTATATGAAAATTTGGCAATGACAGTTACATCAATGTTTGTCAAGGATGCTGATATAACCAGTTTGCGGCATTTGAATTTAATTGACATTAAAGATCCCGTCGAGAAGAAGTCCCATTATGAAACCAATAACCTACCGGAGACTGTCAAATTCAAAGAAAAGCGATACGAAGTTTGTTTACCTTGGGATGATCATAATTTACCATCACCTAATAATTTAAATTTTTGAAAAAAATATTAGATTATACAGCATTTAAGCTTATGAATATGAACTTATTTCAGGAATACGATAATATATTTTCAAATTGTATTCTATAGAAGAATTTCTCCAAGATGAAGTTCAAAATAGCGGAAACTATTTACCTCATCACCCAATATTAAAACCAGGGAGCTTTACTCTATTCGACCAGTGTTTAATGCTTCAGCAAGGATGACAAATCAGCCTTCTTTGAATCATTGCTTAAAGAGCGAACAGAATCTCATTGAACTTTTATAGGATATCTTGCAACATTTTCGAGAAAACAAAGTTGGCGTTTCAGCTGACATTCGGAAAGCTTTTCTTCAAGTAAAAGTTAACAACACAAAGTTTGTGATGTCTTATAACGGGAATAAGAATGGCATAAGAAATTAAAGTTATTTCGACATACCAGAATAGTTTTTGGCTCACAGTGATAATGAAAGAAGGTGGTTTTCCGAAGAAATCTCTCAGGAGTCTAAAAAATCTGAAGCTCCTGTGTTGTGTTGATATGGAATCATAAAAAAAGATATATTAAAGGTTAACATAAACAGGCTGAAATAAAATAACTTTAGAAAAGCTCAAAAAGAAGATAATCATGTCAATTGTATATAAAGTTTATGATCCCATTGGTTTTACATCCCCAGTTATGACTTCTTTAAAATTGATTTTACAAGAAGCGTGAAGATTCAGAATAGGCTGGGATGAAGAGGTACTTGAAAGTCTAAAACAACAACTTTTGCTGTGGTTTGAGGAACTCAAGTGCTTAGCGGAGGTACATGTACCTAGATCGATTCAAATAGATTTCACTAATTTAACAAGATTCACTTTAGATTGTTTTTGTTCTACTAACAAAGATGCTTATGCTACTGTGATATTCTTAAGATTTGAAAATGGAGGAAATGTAAATGTAAATCTCATTGCTGCAAAATCACGCATGGTATGACTAAAAGAGGGAAATGGATAAATTCCATAAAAAGAGCTTTTGACCACTTTAGTAGAGCTTGATTTACTAATTTGATTATTAAAGCTCTTGGTTGGAAAGAAATAAAGTGCTACGTATTACTGGAGTGACCCTAATTCGGTAACTCTGTCAGGATTTCTAGAATTGTTTGGTCTTTGTCTGAGACCAAGTGAATGAAATGAGAGAGCACAGTAATCCTTCTTCATGGTAGCATGTTCCTAGAGAAATGAATCCGAGTTATTTACCTTCAAGAAGATGGAATGCTATGTTGCTTGTTTCTCGAAATTGTTGGAAGGGTTCCCAATGGCTGAAAATGCCTTTTGATAATGTCATGAGTTTTTCGAATCCATAATTTAAAGAGGATGAAAGAGAAAATAAAACTTAGTCAAACTTCTGGATAATGCATCAGAAAAAAAATTGCCTAATGACTGGTATTATAAATAATATTTAATTATCAAAATATTGTGTGTGCATGATTGGAGGGATTAAGAATAACTTTAGAATGTGAATTAACAGTGAGAAAACTCAACGAATCAAAAGTGCGTATCATAATGATTCGAACAGCATCTTTCTTCGTTGTAGAGGTCACTTGATGTTTTTAAAGACAAAAGGGGTATATTGAGATTGAAAATAAAATTAGTTTCTCGGAAGGACACTACAAAAATTTATAAAACTTTAATTTTGCTTTCCAAACTAACTTGCAAAATGAGTTTATCCACTAAGTCGTGGATAAACTCATTTTACACATTCATGTAAAAAATTATCATGCTGGAGTTCAAATAACCTTGAACTAACTCAGAGAAATTGGGTGCTAAATGAAAGCAAAATAGTGCGTTCTGTTTTATTAAAATGTGTTACTCGAAAGAGATTCAATTCGAAAAAATATAGATTCTACTCCTGGTCTGCTTGAGGAGAGCAGTATTAAAGATGCTGTTGTGTTTCCAAATCGAAGGCATCGATATTCAGGTATAATATTTCTTAGAGACCAAAAGAAAACCTAGGTGTTAATATATTCACATTCGTTATCAATAGAACATAACAACTTCGAACATAGCACCTTCAGTTTCAACTGATCATTTTCGATGGCTTTTAGAAAGTTCGTAGTTAGCAGGGAAAGATGATCGATTATTTACTGTGATAATGGCACGAATTTCGTGGTTACACTAACTCTTTGAAATATTTAGAGTAAAGATGTATTGAGAAACATGGAATTTTTATAATTCTATTCAATGGAAGTTTAATTCCCAGTCAGCTGCATGGTGGGACAGTTGCTGGGAAGGACAGATCAAACACACGATAGATCTTCTAAAAAGAATTCTGGGGGAGGCTTGTCTCTCCTACGAGGAAAAAGGTATTGTGTTTGCAGATTGTGAAGGCGTGATTAATTCCAGACTTCTGGCTTACATTTATGAAAAGTAATGTCTCCAACGTATTTCCCCACAAATGTTCCTTCAAGATGTCTATGAATGTAGCTTACCTAATGCAGATACAATAACTTTACTGACAACTGAAGATCTTTAATAAGGAGAGTGAAGGGCAGACTGACTTCGATGAAGAAATTAAGAGCAAGTTTTTCATCAGAATATTTGGGGAGTTAGTTCAATGAAAAAATTCGAAACAAGATCACTGGAAAATTGTAGTTGAAGATATTATATTAGTGGCTTCAGATAATAAGAAACGAGTCATTTGGTCTTTTGGTTGTATCATAAAACTTTCACTGGCAAAAAATGGTAGCGAATACGCCTAGTGAAAAAAACAAAAAGTAATCAATCAACTTTTACGATCAGTACAACGAGTCCAGAAACCCTCTGGAAATACCAGTTTTAAGTGATTAGAATTCTAGGATCTTCTAATGGCATCACCGGTCAGAATTTTCCTGAGACTATATTAAAACTTAACAGTGACCAATAAATATTTGATATTGAAGAAAATTATGAGAAGAAGAGTAATCCGTGTTTCAGAAAGAATGGATTTGTGACTTTAATTCTAGAAAATAGCAGTTTAGTTATTTTGCTTCAAATATTAGTTTTAGATTTGAAATTCTTTGACATCTAAAATTTCAGTTGTATTAATAAATTTTACTTTGCAATGTGGAAAAATGTTGAAGATTAAATGCTGAGACAATGTTTTATTTATTATTTATTTTAGATTTTATAATTATTTAAAAATCATTTTGTATTATGTATCGCATTTTGTTGAATGTTGCCGAACATGTTCACATTATTAAACTCAAGGGATTTTTATTATTTTAGCCATTTTATTTGTAGAAGATAATAAACTATAACTTCATAAATGAGAAATCTAATATTTTTGTAAACACTCTTTTGTTCTTAAAAAGCATTTGAAATTTTTTTTGGCTTCTTGTAGAGTATGCCATGTAAAATTCTAGTCAAAGAAACATGTAAAATTCTAGTATTTTACATGTTTCTTTTACTTCTACATTATTATGCTATATTTTAATGAGCTCTTCAATTAAAGCTTGCTTTGTAATTATCTTCTGTTTTTTTAAGTTTGTTCTTGATAATCACCCATAAGTTTTTATAGAATTCATGTCTGAGCTCTTCCCGGGCCATAGCGATATGCTAGAATCTTTTTTTTCTAGGAAAACTTAAGTAGATTTTTTAGTAATGAGACAGGGTGCTTTATCATACATGAAAATGAAATCCTCATTGATACCAATCATTTATTGGAGCATGATACGTGTTTTGAGAATTTTTGTATGCTTGTCGTGCTGCAAAGTCTCTTCTACAATGTACAGATGACATACAGAAAGCTCTTTCCACAACATAATTTCTGTGGGATGTTTCACAGTCTGAGCTACATATCCAGGTTTGAATTCTTCTCCTGCTCTTCTACGGATATATTGACTGATCTCATCAGGAATTTGAAACTTGAATTCATCACTAAAACATTCCTGGAATTTAATAAAATCTTTAATAAAGTAATTAAACTATTGTAAAAAAAAATCAAAGTATGAAGAAAACAAATTCAAACTCAAATTAGAGAGTTTCAATTTACTAGGAATTTTAACAGAATTTACGACATTAAAGAATTAATATTTTAGTTTTTATTTTTACATTTTTTTCACTCTTTTTCTGAAATTTTCTCGACACTTTTAGCCTAAGAAATTCGTGATTTAGCCATTTTCGGCGTAAACGCATTTTTTTTCTGGAGTCGTCTTTTAGGTAATCTTACTTGAGGCAAAATTTTTCTTACTGAATTTGAGCCAATATTAACTCTCTCTTGATTCATTTGGTTACTCAATCATTTTGTTGCAAGTCTTTGAAGAGTTGTCCATTTTTTCTTACTTTTTAGAGTTCAAATTGATTTTATACCCCATTTTCCTACTCTATTTTGAAAATATGCTCCTTTTTCATGAAAAAAAAAATCTTTTTAATCCTATTCACTGATTTTTTTATACATATATATTAGCAATTTTTTGTTGATAATAATTAGTTTTAGTTTATAAAAGATGAACTTGAGCTTTTTTTGCTGGAGACAGATCTTTAATTCATAATAATAATAAAATTATTTTAAAATAATGTTACAAATAAACTCTTAAACTAATTTATATTCACAATACAACTGCATTAGTACTGATTCGCATAAAATTAATAAAAATCAACTGGTAATTTAGTATTAAATCCCAAAACAAACTAAAATAAAGAACAGTAATTTACAGTAATTCCACAGAGAACAAAAAATTTGAAAAAGTCCTTTGCTGGTTGCTAAGAGATATACTTTTAAAATAAATTATAATAAATAATGAATGCGTCACAAAATTAAGTAGATTCCATTGGCTTGATAAAAAAAATAAATTTTTTATTATTGTGATTATTAAAAAATATTTTATTCGGGAGGCCATGAGAAATTTTGAAAAATTATATGGAGAGTTTAATAAAGTGAAGAAATGTGTATATTGTTTTTAGAGACGGATAAAAGATACCAATAATGATCTATCGAAGGAATCTTAAAGTAAATTCGTATCTTTCCCTTCGTGGTGTTCTGATTATTAAACGAAAGACGCACCCTTCTGACTTAAATTCGCATAGCCAAAGTATAGCGAGCTTGGTTTGTCCAAGTCATAAGTAACAACAGCTAACCATAAATGGTAATGATAATTTCACAATTAAAAGCTTTTAGCTTATGCATCTGGTAAGAATTAAAAAAATAGACATAAAATAAAGTGAAACTAAAAAAGAAAAAAAAAAACCTTAAATCCCTTAATTCCTAAATAAAATGCTATTATTATTAATAGCATAATAGATCTTTCTCAAACATAATATACCTTAATAACACAGATGCTAAATGGTAGAATTGCACCATTGGAAATGCACTCTCCCGAGTTTGAGCACAAATACTACAGAACAATAGGAAACAATGTTCTTTTGAGGATGATAGTACTTTCTGTATGCATATTAGTCGAGATAGATTCTAAAGAAATTTTCAGGGCTGCTCCGATTGCAATTTATGAATACGTCCTATTACCTATGAGAAATCCTCTTTAAGTGTTACTGTACTCAGAGGGTGTTAAAAAAGTCACTTATATGTATAATATTTTTTGTGGCTAGGCTGTCTACTATCGGTATCAAAATAATTTACATATTTGTATACTTATCACAAATTTTTATGACTAAAAATTTGTATAAAAATTTTTGTATCATGAATCCCAGAATATCAGTTGTAATAAATTATTATCTTGTTTACAGTAAAATAATGTGTTATTACACACCCACAAATTAAGTAGCACTAAAAAACAAAAAAGAAATTAATTCATATTGCTAACTTAATATACTTTCTGGCAAAAAGATTTCTCATAGTCAGAGGAATTTTCCTCAAGGAAATAACTATTTTAAAGAATAATCATAAGTTAGTAATTTTTTTATAAATTTTCTACTAAATAATATCCTGAAAATGTCTCAGTGTGAGGATAACTAAATATACTATTGGTCAATAAAGTTGCTAATCCAGAAAGGTGGTATGTCATACATGCGAAATTTGAATTATAGGTGCAATGTTCTGTGGTCAATAAAAAATTAGCTTTTCAGCGCATTTATACAAAATCGGTGTTAAAAATAGAAAATGCAAAATAGATTTTAAAAAAATGAGGAATAAATTTAAAAGAAAATGTTACGAAAATACTTTATATTAGGTGTTTTCCCTCAAGAATTGCTTTTAAACATTCTTTTCGGGCGAAACATTCTGTCATGCTTCATGTAAAAAAATAAAAATAGAAATATAACAATAATAATAATTCCAAACAGCCTTTGTTTTACTTTGATAGAAGTCAAATTGTAGCTTACAAGGATTATGGTTTATTACACTAGAATTTTACTTCTAATATTTGTTGAAATCTTGACTGTCAATACAATTTTGAGAATTCATGTGTTTACTACAATTATACAAAATGGCTAGAGGATTTCAGTAGTTTCTCATAATTAACAACCATGAAGAAAACATGGCCGGCAGAGAATTTAGAAAACCTACAATTATGGATTAAGAATAGAGAGAAATAGGGTATTTACAAGGCAACAAGTAAATGCACCAATCCAGGAAAATAGTTCATCCGTTTGCCAACTTGGACTGTCAACAGGGCAACCATAATTTCAAATATCCTTGAAGCGCTATCACAAACAACAATGCCTCTAATTTTATAATCAATCATAAACATTGATGTAAGAATAGTGTGTAGTAATTTCAGACAAAATTTGTGTTATAATTAAACAAGATAAAAATGTTTTTATATAGTGTCACATTGATGACAGATTAATTTTTGGCTGAATATCAGAAAATAAATATTGTCAGCGTGTATTCGACATCGTTAAACTGGTTCATCATCCGGAGTGATAATACGGATGTTTTAAAACACAAGCCTGGTTCACTCTTTGTTCTAATTGCCAGCATTACGTATAGCAGCTATTAAATGATACAAGGCTTCAAATATAGAGATGCTTGATTCAAATATATGCCCTATATTTAAAGCTCTGTATCAGAAGAATATTGTAATAAATAATGCTGAATAATGAGAATGTGTATCAGAAGAATAATTTCCAATTAATGTAACTCCTAATGACATGAACAATGTTTATTCAGAGCATGTTCAGTTGTACCTTTAGTCAGTAGGTTCTCCTAATCACTTTTTCTAGTCAAATTTTAAGAGATCCTGACAATTTACGCATCATTACTGTTGTAAGTTGTGATATAGTATTGAAGCTGCCTGGACTCAAAAGTATAATGTAATGTACTCGCTCAAGACATAACCTCTCTTCAGTTCAATGAGTAGGTAGAGAAGTGCTGTTACTACTCCAGGGATAGTTCCTGTGGGCTCTGATTTTGCAAGACTTATATAACAATTACGCGGTTACTCTGCTCATAATAAGACATGGTTTTAAAAATTATCCTTCCCTGATTTGCATCACTTTTCGGAGTAGCAATTTTAATGGCTAGTAGCATACATCTTGTTGAATCTCATTTAATCTAAAACTACATTATTCAGCGTTGAATACTATTATGAAGTCTTAGGTACTGAACAAAAATGAATGTGCACATCGGATACAAAGATATAAGTTTGTAGTCAGAATTTCAAATCAGAAAATGATTTATAGATTAACAATTCATTAATAAAATGCGATTCGAAAATTTTGTTTCGCATCTTCAAATGAAAATATAAAATATGCACGTTTAAATGATGACAAATTAGCCTACCGATGGCTGAATGGATTGCGCTCCTGACTCCTGAGCTGTAGGTCCCGGGTTCGAATCCCTGTTCGGGCATGGAGGTTACTTTCTTTCTCTGTTCTCTCTGTGTTTCTCTGTCCTTTCTTCTGTGATGGTGTAATGAATGTAGCCCACCCTATAAACGGGTATCTGGTGGTATGGGGCGGGCAACGCAACTCGCCTCCGTGACTTGGTTCACAGGTGCCCGCTGGGTAACGACAGATGAGAACAGGCAGAGTTTCTGGCTTTGTTGTGGCATAAGGTACGTTACCCAAACGCCCACCGTTGGAAAAAAAATAATGACACTATTGCTACTCTCAACTACTCATTGCTGAAATAGGTCCGATAGTTGAAGGATATCCCGATTTACGGTTTATGCTCAAAATATTTCAATTAAATTCTCGACTACGGCTATCATTTTGATCAAGAAAATTTCTTAACATGTCTGTTGTAGAAACACTTAAAAGGAGCAACAGCAAATCGCTTCTTGGAAAATTACATCTGAGATTGTGGCATTTTAAACAGCATATACGTCACCACTGAATTTTCTGACCGGTCATATAGTCGAGTTATTATATCACTATTGAAATGATCTGAAACATAAACGAAACTGTGCCCATATTAATACATAAATAGATGAGGTAAAATACGAATGCTATAGGGAAAAAAAAACTGAACATGGATTGTTGTAATTAAGGCTAGATTTGTGGTGCTTCTCCTGAAACTGTTCTAAAGAACATTTTTTAACAAAGCAATTTAATAGTACTCAGAAGAAGTATCACAAAATGCTTTCTTCAAAGAAAAATTGCTGATTACAATTTATATGCCTTGTTGATATTGGCGATATTTCGCAAAATTCACCAATTTTGATTTTGCAAGGGATTTTTACTACATTTTTCTGTAAATGTATTGATACTTTTTATAATTCAGCAATTTGAAATATATATGAATTAAAAAATTGCTTTTTTGTCTAATATTTTAGTAAAAAGATATTTTATAATACGATTTATTTAGTGACTTCAGGTTAGGTACCATTGTCATTAATGTGTGTGTGTTACTGATAATATCTGTAATCTATATCTGTACTGGTATATCTGTAATGTTGTAACTGAATGTAGTTTCAGCTAGATGGAGAAATATTAAATAATAGCCTATAAATGAGATAAATACAAATATGAACTTTCATAAAATCATTTTATTTTCTTATTGGAAAGAATAAGATGTCTGTCAAAATTACATTTTTTGCTAATACTATATAAAAGCTTTGTTTTATGATATGATTTATTTAGTGACTTCAGGTTACAAATCCTTGTCATTAATGTCTGTTACTGGTATCACTAACTATAACTGTAATGTTATAACCATAACTAGATAGATTAACAGCTAGATGGAGAGATATTAAATAAAACCTATATAAATGAAATAAATACAAATCTGAACTTTCATAAAATAATTTTATTTATTTGATTGTAAAGAATAAAGTGTTTGTTAACACACACACACACACACATTGAAGATTTTCAATCAAGAATCATTTTCTTTCTAATTAAAAAGTGTTTACAATCAACAGAATATGTAAATTAAAAATTTTTTTAACGCAGC
Source organism: Latrodectus elegans (assembly GCA_030067965.1). Lineage (NCBI taxonomy): Eukaryota > Metazoa > Arthropoda > Arachnida > Araneae > Theridiidae > Latrodectus > Latrodectus elegans. The sequence goes on along the minus strand of CM057812.1, from coordinate 65,048,419 downwards.
TTACTTTAATTTAATCGGGACTTCCATTGAATGCAGCTATAAGTATTACAATTCTAAAATTATATTCTAGTTACTATATTTTAGATTAAGATTCTTCAAGTCCTTTTATTTCAAATTATTTTACGAGGAATTTTTATTTTCATGCTTTTTTTGTATTAACATAATTACAAAAATTACATATTTTATGATACTTATATGTAATTTCTTATGACAATTTTTATTTATAATATATATTTTTTCATCATGACAAACTGTAAATTTAAAAGAAGAAAAAAATTTATTTACATTTCAAAATTTAAATTGGTGTTTCTCAAATTATATATATATATATATATATTGCAATTAGGCTAAAAAATGTGCTTGTAAAATGAAGTAAAAGAATTTTTAAGTATTGATTTTTATTAAATAATAATGAAACTCATTTCATCAGATCTTGTGTAACTTGCTTAATTTTTTCATCAAATGAATAAAATTTCTGGTGGCATTAAGGGGTTTTGGCAAACAGCAATGGTGCTAGAGATTATTCAAGTGCTTTTATTATTAGTTATCCTGTTAAGACATATTGTAACAACTTTAACGAGTTGGAGATAGAGGAAATATTGTTTGCTGTCGATAAATTGGAAATATATTCTGAACACAATACAGTGTTCCTTATCGGTTCTCAAAATGTTATTTTGTCACTTACAAATAAAAGGTAAAATGAAATACTAGTGCACTTCTGTAGAATGAAGATAATTGAGTTTAAAAATCTAGGACATGCATTGCTTTCCAGTGGATTATAATAGCCATTGTGACACCTTGGAAACAAGCATGTTGATAGGTTTGTTAAATCTCCTATATCACAATTGATTCTCCTTTGCATCCGCGAAACATCAAAGATTTTAATCGACAGTAAACTAAAAAATAACAAAGCCTCCTTGTACACTGATGTAGTTGAGGCCAAAAGATGTAGTGTCTTGCTCTACAATATTAATAGTAACCTCAGTTCTCTGCCTTGGTCTACTGGAGTAGCCTGTTTTCCTTTGTTTCTTGGAGACACGACCATTTGCAGAAGGATTTCCATCTTATCGGAGTCAAGAATTCAGCTTGTTGCTATTTTTATCATCAGGGAGATGTGGTTGATGACCACTTCAGGCATTGCCCAATTGTTTTAAAGTTTCTTGTAAACAACTATACGTACACTAGATTAATTCTTTTTGTGATTCATCATCGCTTTATTGGGCTGCTTGTCAACTAATGGCAGAGATACCAAAGACAGTGGAATAAAGAAAAAGTTTTAGCAATAAAAAATTTTACCAAATTATTTTTTGATTGAAGAATTCGTAATTCACTTTTTACTCTTTCAAAGAAGAACAAGTATGTGCAAACAAATCTAACCGAGTTGACAAGCACACTGGAATGTTAGGAAGAGAAGAAATTTCTGCAACAGTATTGGAACCAAGAAAAGCAGATTCACACCAAAACAATAATGAAGGTGATAATCTTATAAAATACACATTCTCACGAATTGTCTTTTATTGATGAGTGGGAAATACTTGAACTAACTTCAGATTGTTCAGGGCACAATAAGATTATACACGAAGTAATGAATCACCGTTATAAGCGAATATCTGTGTAAGAACCCATAACTGCTTTGGCAAAACCTTGAATAATAAATTCCGAGATATCTATAGTTACCAGAGAGTTTCCCATATATAATTCAAAGACTTATTGTGAAGAGTAATTTTTTCATTGATACTTGGTGAACGTTAGAACTCATTCATTCTTCTTCTTCATTGGCGCGTCAGCCCAGGGTGGGCCATGAAGAAGAAGAATGAATGAGTTTCAATGAGTTTCAATGATTGATTCATTCAATGACTTCCGCAGAATGGATTTCAATGATTGGTTCCTCCAGTTCTTGATCTTAAGAGTCTTTAAATCCGTTTCAAGGCTGTCGATCCACCGGATCCTTGGTCTTCCCTCTTTTCCGAGTTCCAGATGGTTTAGTATCAAATATCTTTCTCGTTGCTCGGTCCTCTTCCATTCTTATTAAGCGTCTTGTCCATTTTAGTCTTTGAATTGCAATGAATTTTATAATATCAGGCTCTTTGAAAAGTGTGCAAAGTTCCGAATTTGTTCTTCTTCTCCACAAATCTCCACACTTTACACCTCCCAGGATGCTTCGGAGTACTTTCCTTTCAGACATGCCCCAAAATGTTTTTGTCGTATTCAGTCATCGACCATGTTACACCAGCATATGTTTATCATACGGGTTTTATCAGGGTTTTGTATAGTAATAATTTCGTTTTCCTACTAAAAAAACTAGACTTTAAATATTTACGTTTACCATAAAAACATAAAAACTTAGAATTCATTACTGATCCATAATTCCTTAAAGAAGTTACTGCACAGAACAAGAAATAAGTTTTATTAGTGAAAATATCCCTCAGAATTTTTAATTACACTTCTCCTACAAGGAATTGTTTCAGAATGAAACTTTAACTTTTATGCTAGCTAGACATGGTCGTTGAGCAATTAATGAGTATATACTTATACTTTACTGATGGATAATATATATATATATATATATATATATATATATATATATATATATATATATATATATATATATATTAGAAAACAATTCAGTTTTCAATATTTATCTTCCAATTTAGTTAATTTCCAACTATGTGATGGATATATAAATTGCTCAATTTATTTCTCATATATTTATGAAAAGTTTTTTAAGTATCTACTCTAAAGTATTAATTTAATAAGAATTTCACAAGGATTTTTATTAAAAGTTTATCACATTTATGAATAAACTTAAAAAAGAAAATTGCCTATTTGAATTTTAAATATGTAATGAATGTACTTCATTTTCAAAACTCAAGTGCTATCAAAAAATATAGTTGTGATATGAAGTAGCAATGAACAATTGCGTGAATTTAAAGAAATTGTATAATTTTGCATTATTACAAATATTTTAATCATAAAGTATTTGGAGTATGCCAGTAAAAGAATATTTTATTTCGGTTTTGAGTCACTTCGTTCCAAACTAGGAGCTGAATCATTAATGATCTGAACCACTCATGGATTTGGTACCCTCGATGCATGGAAAATGTAGGGTTTGGAACCCACTTTAAACTCTGTGAATTCCAGATGAATAAACTCTTCCGTACAAAAAGTACTAGAAGGGGGATGTGAACAGCTTCGTATTATTTAATTATTTTCATTAGGTTTGTTTCATTATTCCCCCTCCCCCCAAAAAAACTAGCGTATTTATTTTGATTTAAACTATTAATGTGTGGAACAATTCAAATGACATCAAGATATTATTAACGAATTTGTCCAAGATACAGAGCGAATTCATATTTTGTTTTGTCGGAAAAAATAAAACGTAACAATAATTTTATTTATTTATTTTTTTAAAGAAATCGAACTGACAACATCAAGCAATACTTTTCGAAAAATCTTTTGCGTGCAAATAAAAGTTTCCGATGAGAAATTTCGGACACGTAAATATGCTATTTTTGTAAATATGTTTCCAAAGAAATATAATTTTTTTATAAAGCAATTGATTTTGTTTTCACTTTTTTTGTCACCCATATAAAAAATAAAAAAAAGAAATGATATAAGAGGAAATACTTTTCAAAAATTTATTTAATGTTTTCACATTATAGCAAAGATTATATTGCCTAGAAAAGCAATACTTTGAATATAATTTGCAATTATTATTTCGCGTTTATTACATGTATTATTATAATTTGCTACAAAATAATAAAAAGCAGAGTACAACTTAAGTATTTTTATTCATTATTTCAATACTAAAACATGAAGATGTCTTTCATTTTGGTTATCTTCATATAAAAAGAAAATGAAGGATGAAGTTTCAATCAAATAATGATCTGAAAAAAACAAAGAAAAGTTAAAATATTATTTGTAGAGGGTGATAAAGAATATAAATGACATTGAAAGAAAAAAAAATTATAACCATATAAAAAAGCGTGAGTCACATTTATTGTCAGTTAATCATTTGTTCTGGAATTGATATCATCATTATCAGTTCCACAACTTTCAAAAAATGTATAATATGTTTTTTTTTTTTTTTTTTTTAAAGTTTTCTAGAAGTTTGAACATAAAGTAATTTATAAGGAATTCAAGATATTGTAAAAAAGGTATTAAAGTTTATAATCATGATTTCCATTTTTACAGAAATTGCTCCAAAATAAGCTAATAACCAAAGGATTATCTTGAACATCTTCACTTCTGACTTTTATTTATAGAAATTCATATACATTATGTTATCGTAAGAAACACCAATAAAAGAAGTTGAAATAATTTTTTTTTAATGTAATCCAAGCTTTAAAGTAATCGATTCAATAATTTGGGTGCCATCATGGTGATGACCTTAAAAAACGGTGTTGGTAATATTATCTAAAATTAGTGGTGACAAACTTGATCCTGCAGATTTAATAATAGGGATTATAAAATCGACTAATATATAAGGTTCGAATCCCATTTCTGACCTATCCTTTTAGGGCTTACTATACTCAGTAGTGGCACCACGATCTTATAGTGCAAAGTCACGGATTCGAAATTAGAAGTTGTTGAACAAACGATAATGGATTTTTTTTGTTTCTGTTTTCTTCATGAATATATGCCAGGCTTAATGTTTGAAAGTAACTTGCAACACGCGCATAAAACGCATTTATGAAAAAGTTCCATCGGAAAACAATAAGATATATTTTAAAAAAAATTTCGCAACATCTTTTGCGAATAGGATGTTTAATTTGAGTCGTCAGAACTAATACCAACTCTTCCTGTAAATTGGAAAATAAGCAAATTATTTTAAAATTTCCAAACATATAATCTCATCCCGAATTTGACCCCCAGCTAATACTGGAAACAAAATATCAATACTGCGCTTCTTCCTTCTGATTGTACATTTATCGGGTTGGGAGTTTTCAATATTGTTTTCTGAAAAGTTAATATAGCCCATTACCCACAAAAAAATTCAGTAAATTAATAAGTTAAATTGACGTTAATTTATATATATATATATATATATATATATATATATATATAGAGAATTTTTTTTTAATTATATATATATATATATATATATATATATATATATATATATATATATATAATGAAATACAAATGCTGTAAGTATATAGGTCCCCAAGGAAGCGGGGAACATCAAATATATCTACAGAGCTGGTCAGTCATAATGCAACACTTTGAAAGAAACAAACAAATTATGTAAAATTCTTATCAAGCGTTTGGGGGGATGAAATATGCAAATTATTATCATTATAGCGCATACGAACATCATAGTTGACTATAACACCACATTTTATATAAAGGAAAAGGTTTTACCAATTTAATACATGGTAAATGTTTTATCGTGAGTGTTTTTCATAAGTTATTATGGCTCCTAAAAAACGTCGAACGTCTTTCCAGCAAATTCCTCACTTCGACCGAGGAAAAATATTAGCCAATGATATCAGAGAAATCGATGAAATTACTGATTCTGCTGAACGAAACTATAATGCAGGTCTGTAATCTTTGGATGTAAGAGGAAACAGTGAACTGATGAGACAGATTGCAACTATCTGTTGCACCATTTTACGTGATGACACGCATGTTGATCTCATAGCAATATTTGATCACTCAGTCGCATTACGAGCCATAAACACAACTGATTTAGTCTATTACTCATCATATGATGCCCGCTCGAATGATTCAACATTGAGTAGAATATTCATCTCTTCTTTTGGCCTTAAATCAAGATACTGGCGTTTGCGCTGCTAACGGTGGGATGAACGATAGACATGGACAACGGAGTGGAACGATACTGTCCTCATTTGAATCCTGCTTCTTCCTGCAATACTATCAGATTCGAGTGTGGAAACACTGTATTTAAAGACTATGGAACTGCAGCAATACGCATCGCCCCTCTGGCTCTGCACCCTTTATTGTGACTTAAGATATGAGGAGATGGAGCCTGTGGTCTTACCATATCTCCAGTGCGTCATAAGCCATATTTCAACAGGATAATAAGCGACTAGACATGGTACGTATTGCTTAAGAATTCTTCGTTACCCTTCTAACTGAAATGTTTTCTTGTCATGATGTCATACCGGTCTTTCAGCAATGAAAAACGTGAGGTCCAGGCTTGTGCAACAACTGGCACGAGGTATATTTCCTGCTGCTATGATACCTTGATTATGGCAATGTATGGAATATGCATGGACCGCTATACCCCAAAAATATGTCCAAAGTATCGGTTTCTATGCCAAGTCATGTGGCTGCATTTATTGCCAACAGTAGCAGATACATTAATTACTGATTTTGTCATCATCCATGTTTCACAAGAGACTTTAATTTCAACCATTTGATTTTCGTACCATACATTATCTGACAAATAAATTCTTTTGTGCCTTTTTTTTGGAAGCTAGCTATGTCCCGTTTAGATTTTGTGTAAATATCCGTTTCTGTATTCTTCAATTAAATCATGTGCTCACAATTAAAAGACTGTATGATTGAATCACCGACCGATGGCTGAGTGGTTAGGGTTCCTGACCCCTTGAGCTGTGGGTCCCGTGTTCGAATCTCGCTTCGGGCATGTTTGTTACCTTCTTTCTCTGTTTTCTCTGTCCTTTCTTCTGTGATGATGTATGAATGTGGCCCACCCTATAAACGGGTTTGTAGTGGTATGGCGCGGGCAACTCTACTCGCCTCCGTGACTTGGTTCAAAGGTGCCCGCTGGCTAACGATAAAAGAGTAACAGTTTCTGGCCTTGTTGTGGCATAGGGTTCATCACCCAAGTGCCCGCCGTTGGAAAAAATAATTGAATCTTCATTATTTCAGAGAACTGTTGGTAAATTCAGTTTTTAATACTACAATGGTCTTATGATTCTTAAACTTTATATTTACTATCACTTACATTGTAACTAAAATTTTCTGTTCTATTCAATAAATTTCTTATTTCGTAAGGATAGTTTAGAAAGTATTAACACTGTTTTTCCCATAATGTTGAAAGAAAAAATTCACAACATAATGTTCAATAATTTAAAATATTAATAAATATATAATTATTTCTAAAAAAAATTAAAGGTAAACATTTTTAAAGTGGGTTTTATTGAATTTTGAGCTTGAAGTGAATTTCCTCTTTTCATATAAAATCACTATTTCTTAATAATTACGTGATCAATGAAATTCAGTCATGCAATTTGTTTGTCCTTGATAAAAGAATGGAACAATTGTGATAAATTAAGTAATTTTTAAGCAAAAAATTGTAAAAAAGAAAAATGTTATGTAATTTTAACAAAAATTATGCAATAGGAAAAAATACTTCATTAACGCGCAGAAAAAAAAAGCATATAATTTTGTTATGCTGTCAGAAATTAACCTCTAACTGATTTCCGAAATATAATTCGCGCTTTTTTTGAGTGACAACGAAGGACAGGAATTTGATGCATTTATTATTATTGAATGGATTAATTTAAAATATAAAAGAATTCTGAAACACCTGTTACATATGATGAGAAAAAAGAGAAAAGCTTACAATTGAATTATATGAAAAGGAAATACTGGTTCAAAAAGTGACAAGTAAATGAGATATTATTACCAAGAGAATGGAACCTGTCTTGTCAAAGTTGTTTGAAAAAGAGGACAAACAATTGACAACCATTAATGAAATCAAAAGATCAGTCGAGGTAGAAAGACATTTCAAGATGCTCTTTTATGATGAAAGTATAAAGCAAAACAAATGTCTCAATCCCCCCAAAAAGTCACGCTTTTTATAAAATAAAGAACGAGAATAGTTATCAACATTTGATTTGCTAAAAATATTACGGTTGAAGATTGTTATAAGACATTCATCGCATATTTCTTTCCTTAAGAATATCTATAGATTGAAAGCTGATTTATACAGAATAAAATCTGAAAACTCTCAAGCACCTACCCAAATAAACGTGGAAGCAGAAAAAGAAAAACTAAATTTATTTTCTAAAGTTCAATAGGCCGAGTTGGTAGCTGAATAATTAACATCCACTCTTTGAATTATTAAGTTCGAGTGGGAATGTTCGCAATGGTTATAATTTCATTCGCTTCTAAAATCTTTCTAAAATATTCCATTTTTGATCCTCTGATATCAATCAAAAATTAATATGCAATTCAGAGCATGGTATCCGTAAGTTTTTAGCAACACTTTCTAGCTTCAATAAATGTTCTTTAATTTGAAACAAAATTTCACATTCTTTCTTTTTTTGATTTCTGAGTTCCGTCATAATTTAAATTATACTGTTATAATTAATCAGATGCATATAAATTATGCATCATGTCGAGAAAAGAAATTTTAATGCATCAGAACACAACGTCTATGTTTGTTTTCAATACCATACATAGGCCCTCACAGTTGTTTCTTAGCCGTGTTTATAGTTCGGGAACTCGGAATTGACTATATGCATGATATGTTATTGTATAATGCCCGGCTACTATTGTTTCGAACTTTCAGCACTACAAGAAGCAGAAATGATAGCACCTTATATACATACATAGCGATGCAGGCGAGCGTGGGACGCCCATTGGGTCTAAGCAGAAGACACCCAAACTTAGATTGTCGCCCAAAGACAGCATTTCACATTTAGGAAATAGCGACCTCTACATATTTAACGTGCTCCAGAAGCCATTAGCGAACACAACGAATCTTTGACTGGGCATTGATCCGAACTCACTACCTTCCGATAGCTAGAATGAAGCTCTACCCAACCAGTCCACTATGGCCCTGTATTTATATGAGTTGTTACATATGGTTCTATTGGAAAAACCAATTCAGAAAATGAAACAGCTCAAGCATTACCAAAGAACAAATATGATTAAAAGAATGTACATTAAAATAATAACCAGAACAAAATAACATGAGAACAGAAGTAAAAATTAAAAAAAATTAACAAGGAAAATTACACAAGAGGTCTAATCTTTGAAAATAGCTTTAGTGCTCCAGTACAGTTTGTTTATCTCATTCCGTTTTTGAGAATCCTTATCTAATCTTGGGGATACAAGATGTGGTTCAGATTTCACAGCGCCGGAACTACAAAGTTGGCATAAAATAGATGAACGGATGCCTATTTTATTTAGAAGTTGTATTAAGCAATCCTAGCTTGTTTGACGACCTCTTTACTCGATTTCTGAAAAAAAATTTTTCTAAGTGTCTTGAATGTTAGCACATGATTTGCCGGTAAACTTTACCACCTGGTCAGATTTAAAAGTATCCATTATTTTCTTAAGAACATGCTTCTTTTTAAGTGACTTTAGAGAAAGTGTTTTGAAATCATCCTGTTTCTTCTCTTAGCTGGTAAATCTGCCATTTTGTCCTTGTCGATATCCACATGTGAAGGAGTCCATTGGAAAATGGTTGTCTTGCTGTATTTATAAAGGAAGATCAAGGTTTGTCTTATTTCTGTTGTAATCTTTGTCATGATTTATGGCTACTGTTAGTATACACCAGCCAACTCCCCTGTACCTAACCCAAGAAGGGTTTTACCAGTTTAGATGGGAGTTGCTAGAAAGAATAAAAGAAAGTGGCACCGCCCCCGCAACAGTTCAGAACTCCGTTCACAACAGCTTCAGATGCATGTGGTGGGCACCCCTCTGCTGCCTCTGGCTGTCCTCAATTGACAAGTTTATGGAACATCAAAACAAGATACATTGCAATAAAACATTGGCACAATGGAAATTACAAGATATACAATTTAACATCAGGGTATTCAATTTAGCTTAAGCAAACAAGCAAGATAATAAGAAGTTAGTTAAGTTAGAAAAAGAAATAGAGAGAGGTTGTTGAATAGACTTGGCTCAACAAAGTTGTTAGTTCTCCTTGTTATTTCCTAGGTTAGTTTAATATAATTATAAATAATATGGTACTCGAGAAAGGCTAGCTTATACTTAACATTACACATTACTTACATTTACTTACAACAAAAGCTATATACAGATTAAAATTATACTTTACAATTCAACAAGAATAATGCAGATGGGTTGGTCATTAGCTACAATAACTACAGTATGAAAAAAGAAGAAAAGAAAAGAAAAGTGAACTTATGTACAAACTGGACAGTAATAAAGTGTTAGTAAAATTAGAAAAATAAAGGTTGTTACGTTGCACAGAGCTACAAGGCTTAAGCACTCTGTACTTGTTCATCATTGTCCAGGAGATCCAATTCTCCTTGCTGGTCATCCTCCTCCTCTCCTTGGTCCTCTGGAATAAACAGATCTTTGTGATCTATTAAAAAGTTCATTAAGGCAATCACTTTGGTTCTTAAATGGGCATTGTTTATCCTGTTTCTGGTCCATTCCCTTATTAGATGGGCACTGGGCTTGGTGAAATGCCATGAGCTCGTGATTGGGCAGTCAGTTACGTAATGAATCGGGTTATCTATGTCCCCTCAGGCACAGTATTCACTTGGGAGGGCACCTATTCTGTGCAGGTAAGTCGGGAAGGGGCCGTGCCCTTGCCGTGTAACAGGGTTATTTGTCTTGGCCAGCATTATGTTCTATTTCTGACCTTCGGTATAACATCATATACCAGCTTTCCTGTTTCTGCCCGATCCCAACTGGCCTGCCATTTTTTATAGGCTTCTTCTAGAAGTCTCCTATAGTAGGAGCGTGATGTTGGTTTGACGACACTTGGGATTTCTTGGGTTGTTGCCTTTTTGACCAAGCTATCGGCCAGCTCATTGCCTTCAAATCCTACGTGGGCCTTTATCCAGCGAAGCTTGATTATGTTTGTCAAGTTCATATCTTTCTGGATAGCCCTCGCTATAGGGCTAGTATTTGTTGGGTTTCCACAATCGCCATAATTCATGAAAGATTATCTGACCAAATGTTGTAGATGTAATTTTGCTGGTTTGCCCACTTGATTGCCTGTTAGATGGCATAAAGTTCTGCTGGAAAACAGTGTTGTTGTCTCTTATGCGGATTTTTTCCGAGTGGAGGACGCTGTTATTTTGGATGGCCACGAAAGTGACGCCAACCCTGTACTCCAGTTTGGATCCATCCGTATAAATTTGGCAGGTATCTGCGAGATTAGCTGGTTGGGCTTCCTTTTCTAGGCAAATTTTCTTTCTGTATAAAATATACCCGGATGTATTGAGAGTCTTGCTACTCTGTCCTCGACTTTGATGGTGCCAGTGATTTTGAAGATGTGTTTCAGCTGGGCTTCTTTCTCAATTTGCAGGTGCAAGGGTAAGATGCCAGTTATTGTTTGTAGTGCTTTAGTGGCTGTGGTGGCTACTGTTAGTATGTGCCCGCTTTAGAATCAACTGAAATAACCTGTATCGTATTCCATTAGAAGACACGCTGACAGGCAAAAATTTGGCTAATTCCACCGAGTTATCCCTGGTATCAATCTGATTGTCTTGGAAGATCTCCTGTTATTGGTTGCGATAGATATGCTCAGACTACACTTTCCTGTTTCTTTAGTGGTCACCTGAAGGGACTTACTTTCGAGAGAGGTCTCAAAATATATCCAAATTGTCCTAAATGCCAAAATGAACCGGCATCACAGGCACATATTCTTGAATGCTGGGGAATCTCTTGAGGAATCATCTCTTGAATGCACATATCGCTTGAGGACTTATACAAGAATTCTACGCTTGATTTTGATTTTCTAAAAGTGAGTGAATTCGGGGAGCTTGTCTAGTATACTCCTAGACATAGAGATTAGTAACAACAACATATTAACCTGTATACAAATGTCATTTGAGGTAAATATCACTGTCTTTTTGTCATAGATATTTACCTCAAATTACTATATGCGTAATGTAATCTAAGATAAACGTCTTTGACTGAACCATTCAATTTTTAATTGATGCCTTACATACTACGTAACTTAAAAAAATTTGCTTTAGTTTAGAAATTAAAATTATGCTTACTTTTATCATTGTATCTCATGAAGAAAAAATAAACTGTATTAAATACAAACCTTAATTATTTTACATGATTTATGTTTCTGTCGTATCATCCATATCCCACTCGTAATCTCCACAGTAACCGTTGAGAATTGGTTGAGCTGGAATACCACGCCTAAAAGGAAAAGAAGAATAACCTATATGCATAAAAATAAATAGAAAATTCCCAATCTCTGGAAAAACTTATCAACATAGACATTTTATCAGAAATATCTCTTATTTGTCGATTCAAAATTTGTTATTATTTCTACATCGATATTGTTGAAATAGTTACATAGATCACTAATAAAAATTATTTCATGGTGTTAGAGGATGGTTATTTAAACTTAGAGCATTGCATATTATACGTCTTAAGCATTGAAAGGAATATTTAAAGAGTTTAAATATTAATAAGGAATAATTAGAAATGGAAGCAAAAATTTTAAGGATAATTGCAGTTTATTTGAAAAATTAAAATTGCTTTCAAATAATTTGATTTCAGTGTGTGATATTCGTATCATCCTGCTTAAGAACGAATTATATACTTCATATTCATGTACTTGAAAAAGTTTATAACTAATAAATTTTACTTCATTGTGTGTGCGAAAATGTTTTTAAATTACAAAAAAATCACATCAGTCTTTTTTAATAAAATTATTTCTAAATTAAATTTATTTTAAAATAGCCCATACACAAACACATCTTTCTCTCTCTCTCTCTCTCACACACACACACTAATATGTGAATAGTTATGCATTCGGATTGTGAAGAAATATGAAGATCTGTAAAATAATCAGATATTAATTAAAGTGTGTGTGTGTGTGTGTGTAATATCCTATGATAATAAATGTTGATTAATAATCTGGGGTTAACTTTAAACAATTATTAGCCATCAAGTGCACTTTCTTTTAAGCTACTTTAAATTTAATATATCATTATCACAATAATTAGAATTGTTTAAGATTGGCTTTGGCATACAAATTGTTTTCAATATATACTTATAAATCATAAGTGGAAATGTAAATTAGAATGTTTTTCCCAAATGTATATAGACTAGTTGATTATTGAAGGACTTTTAATTATACATTTGGTGATTTTTTTCTAAAACTTATACAAGGTAGTAGTTTTTCGTATAAAATGAGTTATTTTCTTCATATTTAGACGAGGGAAAATTTTTGGGCATTTATCTTCTAGATATTATACGATAAAAATGAAATATGTGTTATTGGATATAAAGGATCATAATAAATCTAATGATCTTTCACTTAAATATAAATCCTCTTTGCCATAATCTCATTACAAGCCTTTTAGGTTTTGCTTCAATAATAGTAAGCTATAGAAAAACGGAAAGTTAACTTTGAGGAAAGTTGAGGAATAGTAAATGCATGTATGTCATCAAGTGATTGTACTGTAATTGGTAATTATAAAAAGCTTACTATTATTTTATTTTTAAATAAAGATCATAGCAAAATAACAAACACGTTTGTGGTCCATAACCTCTATTTCATCTTATTAAATCAACAAGTTGCCTCATATATGCAAAAGAAGAATAAACCGACTAGAAAATTATTGAAAAAAATAATCTGCTTAAAATAGGCTCAATTATGGAGAAACTTGTTTCTAGCGTAGTCCAGATAATCTATTCTGTAGTAGATTATAATTTACTTCAATAGCCATTCCCTTTTTAATTCACAAATTTGCAGGTGTAAACAAAGATTTTTTTAAGGGAAAATAAACAAAAGGGTTAAATTAATTTGAAGTCCATTATATTTTGGTCTACTTACAGGTTTGATCTGAAATTCTGCTGTATGTGGGAACAAGCTCAAACGAGAAGACTTGAAATTAGCTGCCGGCTGGTCAATTTTTTCCCAGGAAAATGAAGTGCATAATTTCGACATCAGCAGTAGTTGCCATGTCTTGAAAGATTTGTTGTTGTTGTTTTTTTTTTTTTTTTTACCACATTTTAGGTTATTTTATATCAATTTTTTGCCTTCTGTTTGTTGCATTGTTTAAAAGATTGATCTAATTTCTTTTATTTTAAAAAATAATAATGATGTTATCGTATGCACAAAGTTTAGTTGGTAATATCTAAAAGTCTTGTAATTTTTGTCAAAATTTTACTCATCCTTCATAATTTTTTAAAAACTGAAAGTCTTGAGAAATTCATATTTAATGTCCCTTTTTACCTCAACATTCTGCACCTTTGCTCGTCCAGTCTGAATGCAGCACTGTCAGTGTCTGATATGTAGGCTGGACTCCAGAGTCTCTCGGCAACTGCTGAAGCCCTGGGCCACAATCTGGCCAACAAATTCGTACCGTCTACATACTCTCCCCACATGCAGGCCTCTCCGCCAATGACAAGGTCTTTCTCAGCCTCTGTTCCTGTAATTGGCGATAAACATATTTGTCTCAATTAGATAAAAAATAATTAGTAATCTAATTGTATTTTAAATTTATAAGTCAGAAAGAAGTGTACTTACCATTGAAGTTCCCTGGATCACATTCATAGTATCTCTTCCAGTCTTGACCATAGGAAATGTAGTTTAGATACCAACAAGCTGACAGGATGATCTGATAACCCTTCTGAGCGATAGGAACTATATAATTTTCCCAACTGTCCATGGAATAGTCGAGATAAGTATCTTTCCAAACCTCAACAATTGAATCAGGTTCAGCCTGTAAGTGTCAAAACGTATTTATAGGCGTAAAATTGTTAGTTTTTTAAGAAATTATTTTAAAGTTTATACAATGTAATTTTTGACGAAAATAGAATTCATGGTAAATATTGTTGTTGTTGTTGCCTATGGCACTTAGACAAGCTAAGCTCGCCATACCATGACTATGCGAATTTAAGTCAATAGGAAGCGTCTTTCTTTTTAATCAGAACACCACGAAGGTGAAAGTACGTATGGTAAATATAGATAGTATAATAAACTATTACTCAGTTATGCTGTGAAAGTTTACTTTAAAAGTATATATTAGGTTACAATTGGATACTATAACAATCATGACTCAGCAGACACTTATTGAATATAACGATATAATCGTCCCGTTAGTGTTAATGCATTGTCGGGAGTGGAGAGGCTTGCGTGCACCAATGAACCAGAGGGCTATGACGGCTGTAGCTTGCTACTAGTAGGGTCTCCCAAGTCAAACAGGCCGAAGGGTTGGTGCTTGACGAAAAAGAACACCAACCTGAGCCAAGAAAGAATACTACCTTTATGTTGCTCGGATCACCGGATGAACAGAAGCTGAATGTCACCTCCTTCTTATGACTTTGTTGACCCAGAATTAGAGTCAATGGTCTGATGGACCTTTTCTGACTTCGTCGGATGTTTGGAGGATAAGTCACAACAACAACGATATAATTTATGTTGTTAGAAAGTATAAGTCAGAATTAGAAATATTCGCTTGATAGTACAATATTTTAATGCTTTATTTAGACTGATGAAAACTAGCATTGAATGTATTTGTGAATGCGAAAAATTTATTTTAATTGTTGGAAGAAATAAAGATTTATTTGAAAACCCATTGCAGTATTTAATTGAATATATTAATAAGAATTGATTAAACTATTCATCTATATAGAATTAGTAGAAATGCAAAAAGATATGAATGTGAAGAAATTACTTAAAAATGATCAAAAACCATGAGCCCGAGACAAAAATATCTTTCGACAACACAATGATATAATGCATTATACGAATTGATATGCTTACAAAACATATGAACTTGTTTCCATTGTTTATATGAGCATTGTATCCTCATGTAAACTTAATATATCATTTTAATATTTCAAAAGTGAAATCAAGCGATGCATTTACTAAGACTGAAGGATGCTATTCACCAAAATTATAGTAAGAGTAATTATAATAAGTGCTATTTACCAAAATTATAATTATAGTAATAATTATACTATATAGTAAGAGAGAAGTAGCTTAATAGTGTGAATGAAGCAGCGCTTCATTTCACAGATATATTTCTGAGAAAAGAGACTGTATCTTTTAATACCTTCTATTCAAGCTTTTCTAACATCTACATTCCAAGGAAGTTGCCCATATTTGGGTGTCAGTAGAGCAAAACCCAAAAAAACTTACGTAATACATTACAACAGACGTGTTGTGTAAAAACTGAACTGTCATGTCTACTTCTCGTTCTTTAAAATTAGATGGAATCAAAAGAAAGACTTGATATTCAAAAGAAACGTGGTTTTACCATTGGGCTATGCACATCGGTTCAGCATATCAAACTCTTGTTGATTGACTTGTAACTCTTAACTTACAACAACGTAATGATAAGATTGAGGGTGCAGTTGCTGTATAATCCATGATGCAAAATTCTGAGATATGTGATTTTTTGACGGATCTCCTTATGTATCTGGCAATCTCGTTTTTATTATGTCATCCATATGAAGACCTATAAGAATTATGCAGAAAATTCTATTTTTATAACCCTAGTATTACCGTCTTCGTGCACGTCACGATACGTCTTCTTGACAACATTTCTTCATCACCAAAAAATTCAGAATTTGGAATCATAACGGCACTTGTGCTAGATTGCGCCCTTTGGGGAGGGTAAGTCTTCTAGTCTGTATTAATTAGGGTATTGGTGCCACGGCTAATTACGGGTTACTGTGATGCTTCTGTTTTAAGAGTGCATATCGGTCAAGGTAAGCATATTAAGGGCTCTTAATCTTCCTTCTTTGAGATACAGGGAAAAGACCATTGATCTACGAGAAAAGTCTTTCCGAAAATCAATAAATCAGGGATGAATATCAAAAATGTTGAAATAGCTTTCGGTAATTACCCATTACGATGTGTCAAATGAAGAACGGTAACACTAGCTTTGATATTGAGCATCCTTCCTGGAAATCACCTTTTTTTGTTTCTGTCAAGCAAAACTTTGTTCTTTTTGACATTTTATCTTTATTGATTTTAAATAGTTAATGTTTATCAAATAATTAATTACTAATTGACAAATGCACACACATCCTCCTTTCGTATTACATAAAGAACAAATATTTATTCCACCATCTCTCCTTGAGTTATTACTTAAACTTCTGTTATTGCTTTAAACAATACATTAAGTCTAGAAATTTGTTTCAGAGTTAAATTAAGTTATTTTAGTTTATCTCAATATCTATATAACCTATGTTATATAAATTGAGTAAAATTTTTTTTAAATCTGTTCTCTTAAGAAAAACATTATAACTTTGAAATACTCCAACGTTGGATAAAAAAAAATCCCTCCTCCGAGAAAGATTAAAAACAAATATAGGGATTCATGATTCACAAAGATCGTTCCAAACTGAAGCAGATTAGCTAAAAGAAAGAGGAAGGAGAGAGTGAAGAGAATTCTTGCTCTTAAAAAGAAAGAAAAAAACTTTTTTGACGAGGAAAAAGAAAGAATAAAAAAACCCTATAGAAATAAAACTTTCCCCTCATATCAATTCAAAAGAATCGATTTTCCCCATTCCCTGTGGCACACGTTTCGCAGCTTCTTCCGCAATAAAACTTTCTGAGAGGTTTATAAGTTGGCCTTTGTACCCTTTAATATTTAGCTAAAAAAGTAATATATAAAGTAAGTAACGAAAATTGGAAGAAATTTAATCCATGAACACAGTAAAAAATAGCGGAACCATTGTTATAAAAAATGAACATATGCACTGTTTGGTACATGTAAGTAAAGGGAGCATTGAATGAATAAAGGAAAAATTCTTGATAACATAAGATCTCTAAAACGTACTCATTCTAATTTGTCACTAAAAGAAATGCTTTTCCCATGAAATAAACAAATCATTTATTTATTTTGAACATAAACCTGTTGTTGTTGTTACTAATGACACTTGGTCAAGCCAAGCTCGCTATGCCTTGGCTACGCGATTTTAAGTCAATTGGGAGCGTCTTTCGTTTTAATCAGAGCACCATAAGGTGAAAGTACGACTTTTGCTCTTCAAATCCTCCGATAGATGGCATCAATAGAGGATATACTCCCTCAATTTTGGCATTGATCTGAAGGGGAGGGGGGTAAATTTCTCCACACCATTGCACCCATGACAACAGTTCAACGACCGACCGCAGAATTTTCGATTCCACAGATTTAACTAGCACGTATATCGCATTTACTTGGTGGGTCTTTGGAGGCATTGGGAATCGAACCTCACCCTTACGGATGCAAGGCCGATACCCTAACCACTAGACTACCACGGCCTTACATAAACCTGAAAGTAAGCTTTTCATTTTCAACATTTTAAATAAACTGAGATATCTAAGTTATTTTATTTTGAACAAAGCAAGCCTTGTGGTGAAAAGAGTTTTTCAAATAGTTGTTGGAGAGAGAAAAATGTTACTAAGGCCATTTCTCATATGAATGATGAATTTCAAACTAGATATAAGGATAAGTTTTAGTTTTATGGCTCAGGAGAAAATGAGAATTCGATAACATTTTTATCACGTCTTTTGGAAGAAGTTGTGGAAATCATTTTTTATATACTATGATTTATGCATAAATGTCTGGAGGGTTGCTTGGGAGTTTAATGAGCTTTAATTTATTCAACAGGTGGATACGATTTAATGTAAAGTCCTCCATAAAGTTATTGTGGATAGTAAAAGAAAACTTTTAAAAGTCTTTAGATAATATTAAGTTCATCGAATGGTATCAAGTGAACCATGAATAAAAATTAAGTGTTTAATCGCATTTGAAGGGATTATTTATGAACAAAAAAATTCAGTATAAGCTACAAGGTGATTTGACATCATTTGAGAAATAGTCTAACAGGTGTCAGTTATTGTAAAGCATTTTAACATTTTCACACACACAACATATTGTTTTCTGGAGCACTTGAAGTAGAGAGCAAACCACAATTGCATGTTGCAAGAGGCGAAACAGAGAAAACTTTTAAGTACCCCACTCTGACAAATATGTTAACAAGAAACAGAAACATTTTCCTTTTTCATTGTTCAATGGTAGTTGAACTTGAATTTAAATTCTTTTACTCGGATTCTTTTCCTAACTAGATTCTTTTACTTTAACAATAATTCTAACTGGATTCTTTTACTTTAACAATAATTGTAACTAGATTCTTTTATTTTAACAATAATTGTAACTATATTCTTTTACTTTAATAATCATGTATAACTACGAGTATTATGTCCTTCGAAGAGGGTTCATAAAATTAATTATATTTGCTCTTGTTAAAAGAATAATTAAAATCCTAAGAACTTGAACTTTAATGCAACGGTTCACATGTACTTTAACAGTTCATAAGATTTTTTAATTACTTGATGAATAGTTAAAATGCACCTAATCGACTATTAAAATTAAGTCTTAGTGAGATTGGTTATAACTATGCCATTTTAAGGAAATGATTTTATTTTAATAAGAAAAATAGCTGGTATGACTAAGTTACAATAAAATTCTTCATTGATATAGTTAGGAATTCCAAATGCAATTCTTTTAGCTTTTATATTGTCATAGTGTGCCGCCCAACTTGTCTAGTGGTCAGCGTGCCTGACTGCGGAGAGGGAGGTCCTGGGTTCGAATCCCGATTCGGGCATGGATGTCCTCTCTCTCTCTCTTGTCTTTGTCCTTCCCTTGCAGAAATGTGAAGTGAATGGTTGCCTACCCTATAAACGGGTACCTATCACATGTGTGTACTGAGGAAATTGGACTCCACACCTAAATATGGTTCAGTTGGAAAAGTGGAGCAGCTCACCCCATAATGCCAGCCTAGCTGGCACACGACAAAAACAATATTATCACGGTGTTAAAACTTGAAGAGGGTGTGAGTTTTGTATCTGGAATGAATTTAAAATTATAAAGCAATTGGGGAAGTTTTGCAAACTTCATTTGACACGACGAGAACATAATCCAACTAAAAAAATATCCACTTTGATAAAAAATTTAAAAAGAAAAAAAAACACTAAAGAATTTATTTAAAAATATATAACAATATATAAATTTGGGCCTCAAAGCAAATTCCTTTCGTAAGAAATTCAGAACGCAGGCAGAAACTCTTTGCCACTTCGCGAAATGTCTTGTAAAAGTTTAAATTTTTTAAATCTAAAATTAAATAGCCTGATAACATTAAATACTCTACTTCGCGTGTTGTATGCATACAAATATTTGCTTAAGTTTTGTTATTTTTGAAGCAGTGAACTTTTGAGATTATTACTTCCGCCTTTAGAAAAAGTTGTATTAATGTTAATCGAATCATAAGCAAAAGCATTTGAATATAGCGAGCAATGAGATTATTGTATCTAAGTGTTTTGCATTGGAATACAGTTTTTAAGGAATATATCATTTACGCAGGGTTTAAAAAGGATTGAGCAAGTAAATAACTCTTACTTCTACGTCATTGTCGATGGGATCTTGCCAAATCATATACTTGTAACCCGTGTCTTTCACATTTTGAAGAGTTTTCTTGACATAATGTTGTTCTACTTGGTGATAATCAGAATAGTTATGCTTCCTCATAAATTCTGATATTTCTGGACTTGATTTCCTATAAAACAAAGAAATAGTTTAAGAGTTGTTAAAAAGGAGCAATGATTTTACTTAATTTTTCTAATTGATTGTAAAATTGTTGTAAAAGTATGAAAAATCTACAATCATCTAGGATAACAATAATATAATTTCAATACTTTCAGTTATTAAATCTAAAATATATTGCTTATAAAGAATGCTAAGAGTTTCTAAATCAAGATATTCTAACTGGCGTAACAAACGAAAAATGTTTTGCAATCCCTGAAATAATAGGGAGATCAATACCTTATTATTTACTAGTTTGAATCATTGGTTGGTATAATTAAATGAGGATAATTTCATTTTACTAATCTGAATAACACGAGATAGTTTATCACGTCAAATTTCATGCCTTCATCAGTGAGAGATTAAAGTAAGCTTGCCTATTCGGAGATTTAAATTTTTAAGAAATTTGTACAGTCTCTCTCTCTCTCTCTCTCTCTCTCTCATAAAGGAATAAAATGGCTCACCAGCAAGCGTAGTACACTTCATCCATTCCCAAATGAATATACTCATCACGGAAGACCGTCTTGACTTCTTGGACCAATGTTTTGAATATTTCGTAAGTTTCGTTGATCATAGGATTGAGTATTTCGGCGGCAGCATGTTGAGGATAGTAAGGAGTGTATGGCTCATCAGGACCATCACCATAGCAAGGAGTTAGAATATCTGTCAACAAAAAGAGGTATTTCTTAAAAAAATCTTTTGTGATATTTGGAAAAGATTTTTTAATGAAAATTACTTACATTTGTTAAAAGTATTTCTGTTTTTAATCGCATTAACTTGATCAATTATACACTGCTGGCTACCCAAAGTGCAACACCAAGAAAGACCAAAGATATCATAACAAAATTTATTTTGTAGATAACATGCTGACCAAGTTTCAAATTATTAAATTTATAGACTTCTGTGAAGTGTGGTTCCTGCCAAAATCAGTATACAGACTAGCCATCATTGTTGGAGATAACTGCTGCCATACACCTCGCATTGATTCAAAGAGAATTTTGGAAGTATTCTTGAAGTACATCAGAGATCAAGTAGCTTCCACAAGTTGTCAAAGTTGATTTGGTGTGGCAGCTGGGGATGTAATCTGGCTCAATCATTGAGCAATTATAAACCACATGTTTTCGATCGGTGAAAGACCCAGAGAGCTAGCTGGCCTGGGAAGTAGTTAAATCTGGTGATTGACTAAGAACCCTTGGTCAATGTGTTCCACGTGTGGTTGCGCATTATCTGTTGAAATATTACTGTAGGCAAGTCCTGAATGAAAGAAAGGACAACTGGCTCCAAAACCTCGGAAACGTAGCGCTGACTGTTTAAAGTACTGGCAATGGGTACTAGAGAAGTGAAAGAGTGACGTTGATCATATGACATATCCTTATTTACATTATTTCAGGCCACTAGATGTCTTCGTCTGACAGAAACATTTCATGCTGGCTTTCAGGTTCTTACTATGAATAATGGATGGGGTCTATGACAATTCGAGAAGCCACGCCTTGTCTAGCTTATGGCCACTTGTAGTAATGAGGGAAGAGATCAGGTGTGAGAATTATTGCAGTATTTTCATATATCATTCAAATATGATTCAGACACTATTTCCTGTAGAACGCTTTCTGTTTTGCGATGACAGTACCCATGTACATTAGACTCACTGTGTTTAAGCATAATTAAATTAGTAAAGTGATGTAGTGGCATATTTTAAAACTAGTTCTCAGTCCCCTTGATTTTAACATCACTAAGCACTTGTTGGATTTTTAGAGAATGGACACCATGTTTCGTTTCTTCCTCCACTCGCACTATTTGAAGTTATGGCCACTGTGCTGGAGGATTGGTTGCGAATTCTCTAAAACTTTTAATCATCTAATTTATTAAACTTTCTTATTACATGATTTTCATTTTATGACGGCGAAAGATAGATTAAGGTTTTTATCGGATAAGCATAAATTCCTTTTGACTGTGGGCAACTGTATTTCTTACGTTGATGTTATTTATCTTTTGAAGCAATTTATCTGGAGTTTTTCTCCCTTACATTAACCCATTTTTCAGACAGTAAGGGCATGATCAACAGCTTATATTGAAAATTTTGCTAAGTACTTTTGTAAAGAGTATTCATGGGTATCATGTTGAAATAGGCCTAAATGTACATTTTACACTCAATGTGTTTGTCAAGTTATGATTCTAACGGTATTACAGTATACATTACAATTCTTTTTATTAAGCATATCTACTATAATAACTTGCCACTTTGAAATAATTTAAAATTTATTCCTTAACACTTTTATTTTAATAAATTATAATTCTCATGGCCTTTTTAAATCATAAATTTTTAATGAAACAAACAAAGGTTTTTAGTTGTTAGAAGTGTAATAAATGCATAGTGCATGTTGTTGCATGTTGATGCCCATGCCGTTGTTGCACCAGCATGCTTTCCTGTACTTAGCCCTGAGTTGGGCTCTACTAGTTAGACAAAAGCCGCCGTGTGTAGTCTTTGTGATTTTAAAGCAGGGACCAAGCAAAATACCCTTAATGCTCGGCCTGCTACCCCAGGGGTATCATTTCACTTGGAGGACACTGCAACCACATCTGACTTTAACGTGCCCCCTATTAGTGAACACGACAGATCTTCGGTTAAGCCGAGATTTGAACCCACTACCTTTCGATAATGAGAACGACGCCCTAACCAACCAGACCACCGCAGCCTAAATATGTAGAATAAAAAAAATAATTTTTAATGTCGTACTTACTTGGGAAAGCCTTGCCTAAGGCTTGAGTATGTCCTGGTGTATCGAATTCAGGTATGACTCGAATACCACGATTTCTAGCATACTGAATCAGCTCTCTAATATTATCTTGAGTGTAGACATGCTTAGGACTATAAGCGCCCTGCAAAAAAACTGCGTTGTTACGCAACGAAACAAATAGAAACCGCAATTCTTTATGACAAATTCCGTACGCAAATTTCCAAAATCAGTGGAAATCTAGTGGAAATTGTTATAAATAACATTTAAATTTTTTTATAATTAAGAGTCTTTAATTATTATTTTTACGAAATTACATTCAAAAGTAAATACTTTACATATTTATGACGGTTTGGTTCAATACTTCGATACATAGAGTTCGAATATACTACTCTGGTCTATTTGAAAACTCATTACCTCTTTATATATATATATATATATATATATATATATATATATATATATATATATATATATATATATATATATATATATATATATATATATATATATATATATATATATATATATATATATATATATATATATATATATATATATATATATATATATATATATATATATATATATGCAATAGAGGGACACGTGCACAAGTGTATGATCTATTTAATTCAAACTGTCGCCTTCTTGAAATTGTTAAGCATGAAGGTGGATTTGTCATGGTACGTTTTATGCTGGACCAATCATCACCTTAAAAGGATGACTGGCCAGAAGTATAGAAATTTAGATTACTAAGTCCATTATATGAAGCAAACTTTGTTATCTGAAGGTATGGAATTTCCAGGATGACAATGCATTTTTCCATACAGCCGAATTTCATAGTTTGAATGATCCTCATAGATAATTGAATCATCGACCTTGACTCGCACAGTGTTTGATCTCAATATAACTGAATCGTTATGGTTTATTTTAAAGCGTTACAAACGGAGTTGATATCCTCCACAATTCAAGTTGTACTATATGCCAAAGGCTTTCTCTTATTTTGTTAACCATCTGTATGTATATATATACATGTTTTGTAAAAACATAATCTTAGTTACAAGTTTCTTTTAATGCAAAAATAAAATATATATAATGATAACAAGCGGTAGTTTTGCTGAAGAGATGTGTATGTTTTGGTTGTTTATCAAATACATGAAAAGTGAGATCTTACAGACTTTCAAAGAAAACACCTTATAGGACCCCGACCGACAGGAGTATCTGTGACTGAAATATCCTAGCTTTTAGCGTTTTCTAGATCTACGGTTACTGAAATCATGATAGCAAACATACAAAGTAAATCTATCACAGCATCGGTAAAGCAAGAGAGAGTAATAATCAAAAAGAATAGTCGAGTGAAATTGACCGGTGGGTATTAAAACGGATTGCAAAATCCTCATCTGGAAAAAACCCACTTTCTTATTACCAACATGTCTACTGAAATAGATGTAAATTTCTAGTTGTTCAAGGAACATATGACGAAACAGTTGATGATTTAGTTGTATAATTATCCAAACACACACTAAATGACATTTTGGACATTTGTTTGAGAAATGCTTTTTGAACAGGTATCTCTCTGGTTGTCCTTTCCCAGCTAGATAACCAGAAATGTAATGTATATCAGTTATTTCCTCGTACTTCAATCGATGAATCTTTCGCCAAAAAAATCCTCGCGTAGAAAAGTTTCCCTTTCCTTTTACTAACATATCCTCGATTATCACTCACCAGATTTACTTTGATATTGCTTAACGTACAGCCTAATTGTAAGTCATTTGATTACCTACGTAAATAGCTTTCAGCGAAGACTTTAGTAGATGGTGGGCTATACTCAAGAATCGCAAGGAAGGAAACCCGCGAAAAGCTCCCAAGTAGGCATAGTGACAAACGGACATACAGAAGGTAAAAGAGATAAATCCGTCTCCCGTTGTTCAACAGTGTCTGGAACCGAATCCAGGATTTTTCCGAAAACCACTAATTTATCACTAGACTTTACTGAGTCTAAAATTTTTCAACCAAGAGAAACCCCAAACATAGTGCTTTTGGATATACTTATTCTATTATATAACTTTTCAAAATAATGTTTGACACAATACAGATTACCTTAGAAAGTAATTTTAGTATTTGTATTTCACAGCTTGTGCTTATTTCCATCCATAATTTAACAATATTAACCAATTCATTCTTACTCAACGATCGTACTTCAGTTGCAAAATATTCATCTGGAAAGAACCAGCTTTTTCTATTACCAATATGTGTTTGTTAATCGTAGAATGTTTTTTTTAAATTTTCTACACATTATTAAAATGAGAAAATACCAAAGTTAAGATACTAACTTAGTAAACTAAAACTTCTGTATGTTAAGTGTTAAGGTTGATTCTCTCGAATTTGTGGGTAAAATTTTCATGATGTGGCTCATTTTCTAAAAAAGTTCTAAGTAACTAAAATGATACTATATCACTTAAAACAACAATATAAATTTCAAAATGCTGGATATGTACCAATCTTTTAAATAAATTTGAATAAATAGATTATATTTCTCTATTATGCTAATTTTTATTAACTTTTTGTCATATATATTAACTTCAAATTTTTATACTGGTACATATTTCATTTTGCCACAGCTAATAATTTAACAGAGAAACTCTTTCAATAAAAGTTTAATTATCGATAATTTAATGATTTCTGTTTTTATAAAAGCATGCAGATATGAAATGAAAAAAAATGGTACTAATTATATATATATGCATAAAAATTACAACTTACCAGCTTTGTGAGATTTGGGAAAATTTTGCTTTCAAAAGGGAAAGATTGGTCATCAATGATATGCCAATGAAAAGCGTTGAATTTATTGTAAGCCATTGCATCCTGAAAAATATGAAAACAATACAACATTAATAGTTTTCCTTATGTTAATATTTAGTTTGAATAACAATGTTTAGTCCGAAAATTCATAAATTCAGTATTGAATTACGAGCAAATGTGTTTTACCTTCTGAAATTTATTTATTTTCTCAATTTTCATTAAAAAGATATGATAAAAGAAAGACATATTTGAACATACATTTCTTATATGATTTTAAGTTCATCCTATATATATATATATATATATATATATATATATATATATATATATATATATATATATATATATATATATATATATATATATATATATATATATATATATATATATATATATATATATATATATATATATATATATGTATATATATATGTATGTATATATATATATATATATATATATATATATATATATATATATATATGTATATATATATATATATATATATACATATATATATATATATGTATATATATATATGTATATATATATATATATCTATCTATCTATCTATCTATATATATATATATATATATATATATATAATATATATATACTGCAATTTGTACCTTTTTATTGTATATATGGCTCCTTTTAACAAATATATAGTTACACCACCCCTCTGGGGAATTCCAAACGTACATTACTAAATATGGTTAAGGAATTTTGAACTGAGCGGTGAAGTCAACTCGCTCCACTCTTTTGAACGAGTGAGTGACCAGTATGGTATGCCCTTCTGAGGGGGGTTATGTTTCCTCGAGGCTTTTTTGGTTGAGCTCTCCTATCAAGCAGACGTGATACAGATGTCACGTTTGGTTTTCATACCAAAAAAATTGTTCGAAGATTAACAAAACTTATTATTGAAGAAATAGAATCAATGAGATAGAATAGAAGAAATAGAATCAATGGAATAGGAAGAAAATATCTTGCATTGACTAAGTACGCAACTTATTAATTGTAAGATAGTTTCTTCCTATCAACCACGAATACATGTGTATATTAATTTCTCTCTGAGCTGTAATTATACCAAAATTAGAAAAGATACAGTTATTAGTAGCAAGGTGAGTTTCAGAAACCTCGCAAGGATGGTACTCAGAATCAAAAGCATAGGAGTCACTTAGTCAGTGCAAGATATTTTCTTCCTATTCCATTGATTCTATTTCTTCTATTCTATCTCATTGATTCTATTCATTGATTCTATTCAAGGTATTTCATTAAAGAAACTGCTATAGTCCAATAGATTCAAATTAAAATTGAGTTGGATGTTATTTATATTCGTTAATATGAGGCGATAAGTCTGAACATGAAAGCGCCAATTCATGTCTTGAGCTTGACTCATGATTGATTTAAAGGCATATTATTAAGTTTACCTATGTTAAATAGCTTTTAATATCAAAGATAAAAACAGCTGAAAATGTGTGAGTACAATAAAAAGAAAAAACTTAACTTCATGGCATCGTGTTGCCTAAAAGGGAACTGTTATTTTTATAATACATTACTTTATTTTTTCATCTTTTAAAATTTTTCTTCAAACCGAATGTTAAATTATTTTATTACAGCAGTTTCTCAATTTTGATATCGTAGTTCAATATAAAAATGAAAACTGATAGATTTTCAAACAATACTTTTAAAGAAAAACCGCAAAGCATCTTACCAAGTTCTTCTTTAGTGTTTTCATAGGTTGAAAGTGTCTGGCTGTGTCGATAAGCAATCCTCTGTATTTAAATCTGGGGGCATCATCAATCTTGGTGGAATTGATGAGGTACTGGAATAGAAAGTTTTATCTTATAAATTTTTCCATGTAAATTCATCGAATTAGAAGTACACTTTAATGATTCCTTTTTATACGTTAAGAACTTAATACTTGGTAAATGAAATATTGCGAATTTTTTTCGTCAGATTTCTTAAAGAAAATTTAAATTGAATCAGAATATTTTGATAAAACATGAAATCAAATTAGAATTTTTTTAATTTAAATTTCATATCTTCATTCTAAATCTTGAATACTGATGCCGCTTGTTATTAAAGGGAAGCAACGTGTGTTGTTATATAAATTCAATAAAAATGTGTAAATATGTTTTTGATTTTTTTACAGTTGAGATTTCAGAAATGGTTTTTTTTTAAAAAAAATTACGTTTTCATGTTGGCTCTTTCTAGCATAATAAGTCTTGCAGTCCAATAAAGAAAAGAAATATCTCCAGGAGTGGAGAGCGTCTTGAAATGTGAAGAAGAGCGAGCTTCCTGGAGGGCAGAAAATTTCCAAAGATGCTCGCCATCCATGTCAACATGTTCCCCTACATAAAATGCCGTCGGGTGAACCCACAAGCTTTAATTTTTACGTGAATAATTAAAAAAAAAATACATTTAATTAGAAATTATATTTTATTTATAATTTTGAATTAATATATGATTTTCTAAAAGTATTCCAAAAATGTCTTTTTTTAGTTTTTCATAATTAAAGTCATGTATTTTGTTGGTTTTTTTTATTAAACCAAGACAGCGATAGTTAAGATAATCATTAACTAACTTATGAGCAGATAATGACGTGAAGTGATATTAATTTTCAATATTGTTCATTTGAGTGTTTCTCTCTTTCATGCAAATAGATTTTAAGTAGTTTAAGCCAAATCGAATATTTTTCAAACTATTAGATTGTTCGAAAAGTAATTACGTTTTTCCTAAATGGATCAGCTTTTTTCTAGTGAAAACCAACCTCTTTATGACTGTGGAATCGTGCTACTACCAGAAAGATAGTAAAAGCTATTGGACTAGAATGAACAATATGTGCAATGCAATAAAATATTTATTTGTAGCACGTTTTTCATTTTCATGAAAAACGAAATGACTTTCCGAACAACCCAATATAAGGAAATTTTCTTATCTGTTAAATATAAATGTTTTATTTATTATAAAAATTAAATTATTATATAGTTAAAAAATTTTACTTTTGAATTCTTTTAAAATTTTCCGTGAATTAATTCTGTAAATGCGCGTTTGAGTGCTTATTTTATTCTTTACAATTACCTTTCCAGCTTCATCTTGATACATAAGTTGACTGAAGGTTTCTAATCCTCTCAAAGCTCCCCATATTGTCTTGGTTTTAATTTCAGCTGATCCACTGGTAGGAATATTAATAGTATCTAAGCATCCAAATAAAATAAATAAAAATGAATACAACCGGCCATTAATGGGAATAATTGAATTAAACTTCTAATTAACACACATTTCTAATTAAAGTGATATAACTATTTAACAAACAAGCTTATAAACACTTCAAACACGATATGATTATATATTAAATGTATTAAGTTGGGGAATCAGTTCGTAGCGTTTTTACCAAAGACTTTTATCTAAACAAAAACAATAACTACATCCATAAGTTAATCAATTATATTAATCACCGTTGCTGTTTACAACATCTTCCCACTTCTCAGCACATTTGTTGATCCGCCAAAAGTCGCCGGGTCTGGTGTTAAAGAGGTTGTTGAGCCAGTTTTTAAGGACCTCTTTGTTATCGAAGGTAATGCCCTTCATTTGGTTTGACAAAGAGCGGAAAAGATCGTAATTGGTTGGTGCAAAGTCCGGAGAATACGATGGATGATGAAGGATCTCCTATTGAGCTCTTGGAGTGGGTTTTGACGACTTGTGAAAATGCAGCCTGGCGTTGTCGTGAAGGAGTATGGTTTGACCATGTCGATCAAGTCCTTTCAGTCGAATAGCCTCATTCATGTGGTATAGCTGGGCAATGTAGAACTCCTTGTTGACTGCAGCATTCTTTGCGATCATTTCCCAGTGTACCAAGAGGTCCTTAAAGACTGGATCAACAACTTCTTTGACACCAGACCAGGTGATTTTTGGCGGAACGGCATCAACAAATGGGTCGAGAGGTGGGAAGAGGTTATAAACAGCAAAGGCGAATATATAATTGCTTAACTTATTGGTATAATTATTGTTATTTGTTTAAATAAAAACCTTTGTTAAAAACGTTACGAACTCATTCCCCAACCTAATATATGAAGATACACTTTCATTAAAAATATCTTGTTTTCTGAAATTGGTCATTAATTGGTTTTAAATTCCTATGATTGAATTATCAAAAGTTATAGTACAATTGACATTAAATACGATTCCAAACTATCTCAAGTAATCATAATTGTGTTAATTTGTTTTTCTACAACTGTCTACATTTGGGATAATATGAAATACTATTTTATAATATAGACCGATGAACGAGGAATAATGCCAGGAAAAGATAATAAAAATTGTTTTTTGTTAAATATTAATTAATTTCATATTATTTATAGCAGTTATAATATGATTTAATTAATTTTTTGAAAGATGACATATATTTTGAGTGTCAGCTACAGTTACTGAAAAAGATTAAAAAATCTAAATTGATTGTGAAGGGTCTGAGTACTAAATATTTTTCATTAAATTCATGGCTTTGATGATTTATTATACAACATATAGAAAAAATAATATTACATCAAATATCTGTGAAACAAATAATCGAAACAGACTTTATAAATATGTTTAATATAAAATATTTTATTTAATATTCAGGAATTCTCTTGAGAGGTTTTAATAAATGAATTTTCAAAAGGTGAGAAATTTACGAGTTATTCTTGACAAAATGTCAAAATTATTCCAAAAAATCTATATAAAATTTAAATAAAATGGTAGTGGTATTAAGCATTGTGCTAAGTTCCATAAATATTGAATTCTTATAGTGTGTTGTGTATTTTAGAAGCTATTCAATTAAATTATTGTAAGTTCAAATTCAAATTAGTAGAATTTCGAGTTTCATAAAAATTAATATTTAGTTTTCTGACTAATCTAATAATAAAAATAAATTCATTGGATTATTCTGTATTTTTAATAGATTATAAGTGTGTAATTGTAGTTTAAAATAACTTTTTCTTTGGCTGAAATATGCTACTATACCAATCCCAATCATGGAAGTATTTAAACGAAAACAGGTTTCGTACAATACATGATTCCAAATTCCGAATTTTTTTGGCTATGAAGAAATGTTACTAAGATCACGTATCGTGACGTGCGCGATGACGTAAATACTGGGAATACCAAATGCATACTTATAATAGGTCTCCATAAGTATGACGTGATAAAAACGAGGTTTCCAGATGCATAAGAATATCCGCTAAAAAATCGCCAATCTCCGAATTTGGCATCCTGGATTATACGGCACCTGTGCCATTGCATTAATGGATTATGTTTTTTTTTTTTTTTTTTATTTTTTTTTTTACAAATTAGTTTTGAAAAGGAATCTCAATAAAGCATACACGTGCTTTAGTACCGAAATTTCAATATTAAAAATAAAACTAGAGATACTGTAAGATATTTGATATTAAAAATGTGTAAATGGATTATATTTATTTAATAATCTTTGTATTGACTGGGAATAAAAAGTTAAATTTTCAAATATATTGCAATACTGATAAAAGGCCATGACTAATTTTGCTGTTTCTAAAATAAATGTAATGATTTTTGGAGTTAAAAATTTCAATAATTTTATTAGCATAAATAATATTCTTCGCTAATAGAGTGTCAATTTTATAAGAATTTTCTTCTTAGTTGAATAAATGTGCCAGACAAATCTGTTCATTTGAAGAGTATCAAGATATAGTGATCAAATAAAAAAAAATTACGAATGAATGCTTACATGATTCATCATCACCATGTTTTGGGTAACCACAAACGTAGTCATCTTGTACTTTCACGTGAAGTCCATCCAGCTCCGTATAGTCAGAATGTTTCTTGCCTTTCATGTCTAGAATAATTTTCTTATAGCGTTGGAGAGCCTCGTCAATGACGTCACAATCAGAAGCTGTAGAACTTATGTAGAAATTCTCGGGACTGATGGTGCGAAGTTCTGTTGACCATTCCCATGATTTCGGGAAAGGCCAGGGTGATCCAGGTGGAGACCTTTCACCCTAGGAAATAAAAAGCAATTAACTTCATTGAACTACAGAGCTAAATTGTGTATTACGGTCTCATCTCACAAGGCGCGAAAACTCGCCAAATGTGGTAAAATTTGGTGATTATTTTTCATCGTCAAATTTATTCGCCAAAACATCACCAAAAACGGTTAGCCGTCAAAAGTGTCACCAAATACAGCATCGGAATGTTTCGTCGCCTCACATCCCGGAAATGCTCGTCATTTTTATTTTGAATTTGTTTTATTGGATGTAAAGCGCAGTAATTTAAGTCCTGTTTTTTTCATATTTATATTTTATTTCTTTTCGGATGTAGTACGGAATATAAATATTGTCTTTTGTATTCATATTTTTTATTTCGGTGTTGGAATTTCAATGAAGAAGATGGTTAGTTTTCGTAGTCTTATGTACTCTAGTTACGATGTTTTACTCTTTATATAAATAGATATTAAATAGAATTAAAATATAGTTTAAAATTTAGAGTGAAATCGTTTTGTTAATCTAGAAATTATTAAGAGGACAACAAATAAATACTTTGCATCAATATTTCTTGGAGAAAAAGTTTTATTATTTAATAAAACTTACTGTAAAGT
The DNA here is from genome assembly GCA_030067965.1 of Latrodectus elegans. Taxonomy (NCBI): domain Eukaryota; kingdom Metazoa; phylum Arthropoda; class Arachnida; order Araneae; family Theridiidae; genus Latrodectus; species Latrodectus elegans. Next base: position 65,015,807 of record CM057812.1, on the reverse strand, counting down.
CATTGATAAGTTTTCTCTTTCGATGAAATGGTATAAATGCTTATTTTGAATTGAAGTTACGATATTTTGTGATAGATTGTTAAAACTTTTATGATATTATTTCAAAATTTTCCTTAATTTATACTTTTTTCAATCAGACATAAATAATATAAATTATCAGAAACATGTAACTGGAGTCCTCATTTGTAACATGAAAAATTAATATTTAAGTTTTGATTAATAAAAAATTTATACGATATCTAAGAATTTCCATATGTGTGTGTCTCTAGTTTTGAAGAAAAAGTGAGTTGGAAACAAATACCAATAAGTGTAAACATTATGCAAATGGGAAAACTGTAAAATTCGGTTGTTTGAGTTTCAACATTTGTTTCAGAGATTGTTTACAGACAGTAACAATCTCTGATTATAACAAATCGTATATAGTAATTTATAACAAAAATCTACTTAAAATACAATTTATATTGTATTTTAAGTAGATTTTTGTTATAAATTCACTGACATAAACTACTTATAAAGGAACACAACAGTATGCTTAATCGATTTCTAGTAAACTTTACTACGACAATATTGTTTCTTGTAAAAATTGATAATCTTAATTTAAATTAAAAATTTATATATTTTATAGCCTTCCCAATAAAAGACAGCATTTGTTTCAAGAAATATTAGTAAATTCCTGGTGGCAATGTTTAATACAAAAATTTTGTTGCCCATATCAAGGTTTTGGAGAGGCAAGTTCACTACGAAATTTTACTTTATTTATCCGTATCTATAACATTATGTGAATGTAAAGTCTTACATATAATTCATTTATTATATTAGATTTAAGTGATGTGGATTGTTTTTACTGTGGAACTTAAGAGTTTTAATATTACAACATAGTTAAGGACAACATCGCAGTTTCTCCACCGATAGTGAACCGTATTCACGTGTCTTAAGAAAGAAAATCCGATAAATTTCCCAAATCTTGCTAGAGATACCTGCAAAAGGCAGAAGCGTTAAATCTATTTTCCACAGTTCAAAGGTGGTCGGGATCGAAGCCGAGATCTTGTGTTCTAAGGGCCAATGTGGCCTGGTTGGTTACGGCGTCCTTTTCTTTATCGTGTTTAAATCCCGTCTTAACCGAAGATCTGTCGTGTTTTCTAATGGAGGCTGGTGCACGTTAAAATTGAGCGTGGTCTCAATGTCCTCCAAGTGAAATGATACCTTTAGGTGTGGCGGGCCAAGTATTAGGGGTCTTCTGCTTGGTTTCTGCTTCAGAATCACGAAAAATCCACCCGACTGCTTTTATCTAACTGGCAGAGCCCAATTCAGGGCTAGGTACAAGGAAGCATGCTGGTGCAGCAATAACCTTATGTTCCGAAAAATGTTGTCTTACCGTTAGACCAAGATTAGCTCCACTGTTAAAATGTTTTAATTTAAAAATTTAAAAGCACGTAACAAATGAATAGAAGATTTATTAACAAAATTTATTCAAAATTGAATTATCTCTTTATTAATTAAAAGCTTAATCATCAATTGTTTGTATGATTTGGTTAACAGTGATTTTTCATTGATTGGGGTATGCTTTGAGTGATTTATGCTTTTACTTAAAATTCTAGATAGGAAACTTATCACATTGACTATAAAGGTTAGGAGGTTGACAATGATTTTCCTTATTTGGCAAAAGCTAGCTGTTCATTGGAAACATTTTACATACTTTATGAGTTAAGCTGATAGTTAATGATATTTAAATTCTAAACAAAACTGCCAGCACTCTTGCAAAACTGTAATATTTGATCAGATAGCCCTGATAACAATATTTTAATTAATTTTTTGAGATACAGTATATATAAAACAGAAAAATGAAATACATGATGTACTGGATAAAAACCATGCTGTAAACAAAAAAAAAAATATAACTTTATTGTAAACAATATAACAATTGTTAACTTATCTAATCCCAAACAGTTTACGCACAAAAAAGTAAAAGAACACTTATTTAATCTCAAAAATGCTGTAGCATGTTTAATTAAATAATGCTAAAAGTATAAAATTCGAATATGTGCTGTTAAATAAAAAAAAATCTATGAGGGAATGATATATTTGACTTACAAAGTTAATTTTGCATTGTAAGTGTAAATAATTTCCATTATTTAATTTTTAGAAAAATGAATAAATTTTTGAAGTTATCTAACTGTAATAGTAAATAAGAGAATAAAATTTTACTGTACTGATTATTTTACTGTACATCATTCGGTATTAAAAAGTATTTTCTGAGATAAGATATTATGCGATAAAAATATTTTTTCTAAATTGGAATTCTCCATAAAATATCAAAATCGAATATGTAATATGGAGGCTAAACGGCAACTTAAGCAAAAAAGCCATGTAAATATTGCCGAAGATCGGTTTGAATAGAACTTAAACTTCTAAATTAATAATAATTATACATCAGATAAGAGGAAAAAAATAAAACAAAGAAAACAAGATAATATCCTCAAATGTTACGAAAAACTTAATGTTGAATTTTCAAAGAAATTCTGTAATCAAAATAATCTCTTCAATTATAATGCAATAAGAATTTTTTTGTAAGAAAATGTTTTACACAGAAATTGCACAGACAAAGCAAACAAGCGTTTTATATTTTTATTACTCCAATTAAATAATACTCAAATGAACTTACTTTTAATTTTAAAAATAGGATGCAACTTAGAAGTAAGCGCTATATTTAGATATTTATATTATTATAGTTTTTATATTTATTTGTTTTAGCCAATGTCAGCATTTAATTGTATTTTATTTTAGATGAAAAAAAATATTTTCGATCACTCAGCCTCACTTCTGCAAAATACTTCTATTAGCAAGATTGTTACATATTTTTAAAAAGCAAAATATGACTCATAACAGTAATGATATTTTTAAAATGTTTATTTCGCAAAGTTTTAAGTTATGAATTAAAATAAAAGTAAGAAAAATATTTCATCATTTTGCCATTTTCTTAAAAGTATAGTGACATTTTGAAATATGAAAGGTGAAGGACAAAATAATTATCATACATACATTATTTAATATATTAAAAAGATACATAAAATTAAATAATTGATAAATAAAAACTCATAAAAAACTAAGTTGGGGTTACTCCTTAACAGAAAAGAAAATACTTTTCCTCTGAATACAAAAGCTTGTATAGAGGGTAAAAAACTACATTTTTTTATATACATTTCTACCAGTTAATGCAATTGAAAGACAAATCATTGAATGAAGAGGGGAGCAGTAGAACAACTATTTGAAGGTCATGTTTTTTTTTTTCACTTTTAAAACAAATTAAGAAAATTGTTCTACTTCCCAACCAGTCCAACACCCAGTTGAAGTCGTTGCTCTTTACCAGTTTGACAACATAACTTTTGTTTTTCACGTTTATCTGATGCCCGAATCTATCGAACATTGGCCGGTCGTTGTCAATTTAAATAGAAAAAAGAATTTTTTTAAAAAAACAGTTTGAATTAAATACTGGCAGATTTGGCACAGAAATCCATTCCCCGAAGACAAAACTACAAAAAACGTGGGCAATGGTTTAGAAATATGGAACGAATCCAGGATGTTCTTTCTCCCCCCTAATTTCAAAGGTTGAAAGTTTAAAGATCATTCTGATGATTAAAGGTTACAGAAAGTTAAAGTTATTATAGTGGGTTTGCCACTTTGACCCCAGTCGTTTCATTGTTCCTCGAAATAAATCAGGAAAACCTGATTCATTCGCAAGGTCTCCTTATGATATCACGCAATTTTATTACAGACTATTCTTCGAAGATTGCATATGATTTGGAAAGTATGCAAATTTTATTGGAAAAAGATAACCTTACTTTTTATTCTATCAGGTGGTTATTCCTTTATCATGGCGGGTGGGCAAACTGTCTCGTCTTGAGTCAACTGCCTCGCATGGTTAGTGAAGCAGAGCAGGTCATACACCAGGAATATAGATTATGCATTTTCCCGCTACTCGTGGGATGGCAGTGACAAGTTTGGATGGTAAACAGGACTGATCTTTCACAAATAAAACAAAGATTACTATTATTGGAACGGAGATCAAAATAGGAAATCCTCTAACGTTTTTTTAGCATTATTTCTGACGGAATTTTTCTCTGTGTACCGTAAGAAATTATCAACAATAAAAGTAAAAATTTGTATTCATCCATTTTTTTTCAAATCGAAGCTGTTATGATAATGAGTTTTACAGTATGACTATAATATATATATGAAACTATTCAAAAATCACTTTTGTATTGTATTTATAACAAGTAATAGAAATGAAATATTTGTTTATTAAATACAATTCATGAAATAGTTGTTGAAAATTTATGGAACGAACACAAGCACACACGTAACAATAATATAAAACAATTGATAAATTTTTTTTCTAAAAAGAACTTTTCATATGGTTTAAATGGTTAGAATTGTTAAAAACGTTGTGTTGAATTTATTGTATAAAACATGTTATTAGAATTTTGAAACATACAAGAATCTTTTAATAGTTTATTTTCAAAAATTAGGAAATTAAAAAAAGTGATTAAGAAGCGATGTGTTTTGTAAGACTTCAATTTTTCGAAATAGCACTGATAGAGAATTTCAGTTCTTTTTGATTGACTCATTGATAATTCATATCAAGAAAATTTGGATTTCTTCAAAAATTTCTAAGAGTGTTATCATAAAAGAAAATGCATTATGCAAAATAAAATTATAGCTAAAGTGAAAATGATAATATTCAATTTGTTTCACTTTCAATGTAACCAACTATCACTATCATTTTCCCATATAAAACAAAGGAGAAATTTACCTAAAAACTTCATTCTTCCATTGATAATTCTCTTTTACTATTGTTCAATATTAAGTACATATTTTTTAATTGAATATTAAGTACTTCATTTACAAGAAGGCAATGTTAGCGCTTTTGCATTGTGAAGTTAAAATAAAATTTTTTATGTTTTACTCTTCTATATGTCTTTTTATTGCTTTAATTCATCCAATTTCAAATCACAATCTATTAAATTTTAAACTAACAACAGTTGGAATGCAGTCAAACTTTTCTAATTTAAAATCCCACCTTTTAAAAATATCATTGGAAATTAAAGTTTTATAATCCGGAGGAGTGAATTACTTTAATAGTGATAAACTAACTCAAGAGAAATTTTTCATTTTAATAATTGATAAAAATTCTTATATAAGAATTTATACATAAAAATGCAAATATATATATATATTATATATATATATATATATATATATATATATATATATATATATATATATATATATATATATATATATATATATATATATATATATATATATATATATATATATATATATATATATATATATATATACATAAATGAAATAAATTAGATTGATCATGGGGAAAAATTCCTGTCACGTATCATTGTTAAACACAGTCATATAATTAAAAATAATTCGATCTTATTAAGTAAAGAATTAATGAAAATTTTTGTTATCTCTCATATTTAGCCAATAGAAATTTAAACTATTAGAAAAATAAATATAATATATTATAAAAGAATAATTTATTTTACATGTTGGAAAGCGTTAATTAACTAAATATTAGAAACAATGTGTGTGTGTGGATGATTGAGTTACACTGTACAACGATTATGCAACAAAATCCCAGAGAAAATTAAACTCTAAACTATTAACTAATCATTTCATTGCTATACATATAAATTGTAGATAGAAACTGGAATTGCAGTAAGTCTCGAAGATCATAATATGCCTAAGTATGTAAAATACTTATAAATATGTCAGAGAAGTAATTAAAAGGTTTAATATGTATTAAAGGCTACATTTTTATGTCATTATGTGAACCGTTAAACACAACCTCGCCATTTTGAGCAGTGACCCAATAAGAGTTGTATATTCATATTTACCAAACTATAAATTGCACAATAATTGCTATTGCATCGATCTGTTATAGTTTCATGTGAAAGTCGAGTCATTAAATCAACTTTGGCCGAGAATGGAATAGAATCCACAAACGCACAAAGCCAGATAACGAATAATTCATTAACATATACGTCCCTGAAAAAGTGAAATTATTTATAATATAAACTTAAATTTCCCATTTCTTTAAGCACTGCAAAAATTTCTAAATAATTTAAGTTTTTTTGAAACCATAATTTTTGTATTACTTTGTGATATAGGGAAATTTAAATTGAATTTCAATTATTATAATTAATAACTTTTTAAATAACTATAAGTAAATATCTTACATCTTACATTTTATGGATTTGTGTAAAGAATCGCAATATATATATATATATATATATATATATATATATATATATATATATATATATATATATATATATATATATATATATATATAATTCTATTGTACATTACATTTAGAGATACTTCTAAAAGTTAGTTGTCCGAAGATGTTATTTTATTGAAACTAATTTATGAAATTAATGGATGAAATTAAAAAAAAACTATTAACTATAGATCTTAAATTCAAAAGAAAATATTATTTTTTTAAATATCTTAGTGAAAAAATTTGGAATAAGAATTTTTATTTAAATTGAGTACATTTTCTCCTTGTTTTTTAAGTAAGTGGTTAAATTTAAAATTTCATTTTATATCATTTCCTTCAAGAAAAATATGTAGAAGGTTTATTCAAACTACTAAGCTTAAAACCTTTGCTAGTTAGAAAAAATTACGATATAAAAATGTGTATTTAATATTGAAAAAATGTATTGTTACTCTTTTGTTAAAAGAAATTAAGACTTTGAAGTTAGAATAAATTGAGATTAATACGAGTATTAATTACACGAGGAAATACAAATGGTGTAAGTAATCAAACTTCATATAAAAACAGAAAATGTTTTTTGTACAGAAAAATAATAAAAATTTGATGGGAATCAGCTTAGAGAAAAAAAAATAAGACCCATTATAAAATTTTTAAAATTTTTTATACAGGGTTATTAAAAAGATCCCAAAAAATGTAAAAATAACTCCCACCTCTGAGTAAAATTGAATTAAAATTTGTAAACTAAGGCTTTTAATTTTTAAATTTAATTATTTCTTAGTTAATTATATGACTCTAAACTTATAACATAAATTTATTTCATAATTAATTAATTAATTTAATTGCAAATTTTTCTTCAATTTTAAAAAATCATTTAAATGCAATTATTAATATCATTTTATCATTGACATAAATTATAAACATAGAAAATATTCAATTCTAAAATATTGTGAAAAATTTTATATTCTTTGTAAAATCATTATGCAGCTATAATTACTTTTTGAAATAATAGATAAATGAAAGGAATTTCACAATTATTTTGTATCCGATTTAAAAGAAGATTTTAGAATATACTACGGAGATAGTATATTCTAAATAAATTTAAAAAATATTTCATTTCTTTGTAATCGAGCACTAATTTCGATATATTTTGTAATAAAGAGGAAGTACTTTGTTTTTATAATTTATTTCTTTTGGTGAAAAGAATATCTATAATTATATATACTAGATCATTTTAAAACAAATTAATACAGAGAAATTTACTCTTAGATATTCCCTCAAGGGCAATACGAACCAATTTATTAAACCTAACTAATAAATTATTCTTATTTAGAAGTTTTCTGAATGCTATATTTGAATGCTCCATTGGAAGAAAGTGCATTGTCTTCAAGCTATCACTCTAAAATTAATACATTTTAGACATATCTTAACACTTTGTAAAGTAAATTATTTGTGTATTAGTAACGGTTAGTATTTACCTCTAGATAATAGCCGATAGTTTTAACTGTGAATGAGATATTGACGGGTTGGTTTTAAAAGCAAAATTTCACAGTTTTAATGTAATTATAATGTAATCATATAACTAATTATAATGTTTTAATGTAATCATAAATTATAAACATAGAAAATATTCAATTCTAAAATATTGTGAAAAATTTTATATTCTTTGTAAAATCATTATGCAGCTATAATTACTTTTTGAAATAATAGATAAATGAAAGGAATTTCACAATTATTTTGTATCCGATTTAAAAGAAGATTTTAGAATATACTACGGTTATACTCAATTTATATTAATATAATATACTCAATTTTACTTAAATAAAATTAAAATTTTTAATTTTTTAATGAGAATCTTGTAAATTTTTTGTATTAATGCCGTTCATAAAAGTGTCTTTAAAAGCTACTCTCAAAATAATACATTTTTAAACACATCCTTATAAAACTTTTCACAATCAGAAACTTTGTACAATTGCTAAGTATAATACGTGCCTAATAATGCTTTTCTATAAAGATTTTATAAAAAAGATAATAAGCATAATTTTAAAATAGTTTTAAGTTCTCATATAAAAAAAATTTGAAAACTTTTTTTAAAAAGTCCATTTTAAAGCAATTTAAAAGTGTGTATATAAACTATATATTTTTTAATTTAATTTTAAACGAACTCCCTTTTTTCTCGGCTTTATTATTTATTTTTAACTACTATGCATTACTTCGCTCTATTAATTGCAAACGAACTGAAAGGAAAAACGAAAAATTTACCGAGAAAATATTTCTATATTTAGAGCATTATATATAAATAATGCATTAGACAAGGTGAGAATCGAACAGTTCTTTTCGAGGCATTTTATACATCTTTGTGTGTAGAATTGTAACTACAAATTCAACATGTGTTGAATTGTAAGTAAAAATTTAACATGGTAATATACTTCAGGAGGCGCATGTTAAACATGTTTGTGCTTTGATCTCTTAATCTACATTTGTTTGATTAATATACATAACATTTGACAAAAAAGTTAATGTAAGTTTTGTTATATATATTTCAGCTACAAATTTCTATTGACTAAAATCACTTAATATCATTTTTCACTATACCAGTTCAAAACCACTTTTATTGACAAAACTGACATTAGAGTTCTGACCTCTTTCTCTCTGAGTTTCCTTTCCACATTAATGTAAAGGAATAAGTAAGAAGCTAACTTAAATAAAAAAAAAAACTTTTTTTAAAGAATAATTAGAAAGGGAGTGATAGAGTAAATAACGTAGTATTTTTTTCAATATATATTACAGAGTTGGTACATTTTTTTGCTTACAATAGTATACTTTAAGATTTAAATAAAATATGCTAATGAAATTTAAATTATTGGTACTCACAAAAAATTGATATCTTTAAACTTTTTTTTACAAGAATTAACTAAAATTTGAAAGTCATTATCTAATATTTGTAAAATATAAACTGTCTAAAACCACTATCTAAAAAATAAAATCTAAAATCAGTATCTAAAATTTGTATATAAAAAGTTATATTTTTATCATATATTTTTCAGGGTCCATGCAAATTCACTCTCTTAAGTTCTTTTTTAGTTAGTCAATACAATTTTTTTCGGGAATACAAACAGTTTTTTTTTTTAAAAATAATATTAAATATTTTTGGTATTTTTTAGAAAATAGTTTTATTAATTTGATATAAATAGAAAATCGTAGACACAAATTTATAAACTGAAAAAAATAACTTAAAATTTAAACTAAAGTTGCTATGAGAAAGAAAATCAACAAATTAAAAAATTTTATTTAATAAAACTGAATCAAAAAATTATTTAAATAAATAATAAATAAAAAATTTTTATCAAAAATTATTTAAAAAAATTTAAATAGGTAATGAACGACATCTAATTTTATTAATTTGTTGAAACTAATTAATGGTTCTATTTTCATACGTATACCGTTGATTTTTTCTCTCTCTCAAATTTATCTTAATAACAATAAAAATAATTGTAATTCGTCTAAATGATTAAAAGATTTCATTAGTAAGAAATTAAATTTTCTACTTTCAATTAAGGAATTTTCGATTTAAAATTCCCTATTGTAAGAGAAAATACTTACGGGTAGAGGAAGTCGAACTTCGATGTAGGTGATGTAGGCGGTGGAGGATCTCCAAAGGGAGATCAGAGAGAAAATGGTGACAGTTGATAGGATCATGTCTGATCCCAGTGTTTTGGAAGAAGGAGCTTCCTCTAATACCGTGTTTCCACAGGTGGTTGCTTTTATAGGCGATCGCAGACCAATCACCGCGAGTTCGCTTGTCGGAGAAAGTGTCGAGTCGTCTGTTTCCAATCTCCTCAACGGGGGAAATGTCCCTCGCTCTTCTTCCCTCGGTCACCATTTTTTGGGGGATTCTCTTCAGTTTAGGGATTTTTTTTCGATAAGTTTTTGTTATGGAAAGAAAGTTGCAGAGTTTCAAAATGAAATACAAATAAATGAATATGCTTTTAAAAATTTTAGTTGATTTCATTAATTTACCTATTGAGAAAAATATACAAAAAAAGAATTGTGTTTTCCAATATTGAGTTGAATATTACTTTTATTTAAAATAAAATTTCGGAGCATCTTCAAAGTCAGTCGGACTTTTTGTGAAAAAGTTCAGTTTTTAATTTGTAGAAGGTAAAAGAAATAGTTCATTTAAATTAGTGTATTTTTTTATCTCTATATAATATTTTAATTACAATTAATTTGTTCGAATATATATTAGAACTATGTTTCATAATAATCCCAGCATGACTTTGGTAAGTTTCAGTTACTTATTTGGATTTTAAGGGTTCATTTTTTGTCGCAATCAGCCAAACAAGCACTTAAAGGATTGGATCTTTGGTTTTTGGTTTTCAGTTCAACAGTTCACGGGTTTGATTCCCATTTCAAACTTTGCTATTTTCTGTGATTCAAAAATTATCTTCAGTTTGTAGGATCAAATCAATTTATCCTTACAATGCAGAAAATGAGTCAAATCAAATTATTTTCAAAAAATTAAATGTTTTAATTTATTTTTATTTTTAAACGAAATCTATATTAATATAGTTTTCTCTTTTAATCTCTTTAAAAAAGGTACAGGAGCTGAAGGATATTGGGATATATTAACAACTAATATTTTTGTTAATTGAAATCACTAAGCTATTGTCTTATTAGTTCGAACCGCATTCAAACAAAGTCGACACTTTGTTTGCCTTACGGGAAGAATAACATATTAAATTCACGTGACATAAGGAGTAAAACAGTAAGAAATTCTCAAGTAGTACAAACACACTGCAAATAAAGAGAAAATTCAGCATCCACATAACTTCCTTAAGCAATGTTGAGGCCGAACCTCAAATCTTTCGTTAAAAATATGTTGCGTTTATCATTAGATCAACATGACTGTTAGCTGCAGTCATTAAATAATAATTAAAGGTCTCTGGTTCGATCCCGGGTTTCGGTATAAAAGTAATATTTCTCCCCCCCCCTCAAAGTCCTGTCTAACAGCCTCACCGTGGCGATGGGGTGACCCTGGATGGAATGAGCGAAGTACATCGGGAGTGTATACTTCTGGTAGGGCAACCCAAGGCGTGAAGGCCACTCCACTTTACCCAGCTAATGTTAGACAGGTGAAGGAGCAAAGTCGGACTTCTGCCTTTCTTAGGTGCTCAGGGTAACCACTACCATCAGAAGCCATCCCCTCTTTCTCTTTCATCTTCACGGTAAATTCCGTCATCTCATCTTTGGTACTGTAGTTCTGATCCTGGCGGAACTTTGAGTTTCGACGGTGAAAGACATTATCAGACTGACTTGTCCAGACTCAGATCCGGCCATCATCGGACTCTACGGTTCTCCCAGGGCAAACAAGTCTTTCCCACCTGCACTTCGTGCAATACTAACGATGCCAATCCCGAACAACTACTGAACTGCATTGGCTTTTCAAAGCGTGAACTTTTATATAGCCCTGGAGCTGTCCTCGATTCTTTGAAGGCGAAGGATGTCATGGACCTGGTCTGATTCAAACAAGGGGATAAAAAAGGAATAGTAATTATTCCACTTTAACTGATTTTGTGTTTTCTGTTTCAAAAACTCGTATTGAATCTCATTTATAATTCCATAATTCATTAAGCCTTATAATTGAATTAGCCTATTTATAAAACCTATTTATTATTAGCCTATTTATAAAACAAATGAAAAATATTATATAGGCGTATTCTTAAGGACATACTGAATTGTTTACGAATTGCATGGTATTTTATCATAGGTAACATCTGCAGATTGTTTAATTACTATCACACGTTTGACGAAATCAATATTAGAATTATTAATGATTTCAAGCAAGTCTAACACCAACAAATTACTATAAATTATGACTTTTTAAAGCGGATTACCTTTATCAACACAGTGCTTCCCTTATTGACTCAAAGATCAAACAAATTCAATCGTAAGGCTTCTGAAGCCTTCGAGAGTTTTTCAGAACAATAAATGGTTATTTTCTTACATATTTAATGTAGTTAATAATGTTTAATTCATTAAAATGATTAGTTAAATAAAAATATTATGAAGTTCCAAGAATCAAGTTCACAAACTTCGCCACATGGATTCACCAAAAGAGTTCATATTTTTGGTGAAGACTTAAGAACAATTAAAATATCACGAACTGAAATGTCTTATAACCACATTAAAAATAAAAATTTTAATAATTTGTTGTTTTGTAAAAATTTTAAAATATGTATTTAATGTGTTTTTATTTTCAAACACTTCTGATGAACTAGAACAAAGTTTATAGCTATAGGAATTTTATGCCGTTGAGTGTTGTTACTTATGACACTTGGACAAGCCAAGCTTGCTATGCCTTTGGCTATGCAAAGTAGGTTTTGGGTGCGTCTTTTGTTTTACCAGAGCACCACGAAGGTGAAAGTACGACTTTGTTTCCAACTCCACCGATAGATGGTAGCACCAGAGGATCTACTGTCACAATTTTGACATTGATCTGAAGGGGAAGGAAATTTTCTCCAAACCCCATTGCACCCATGGTAGTTCCTCAACGACCAACCACAGGACTTTCAATTCCACAGATTTAACGAGCATGTATATCGCATGTACTCCGTGGATTTTTGGCGGCATTTGGGAATCGAACAACGCCTTTCCATAGGAAGGGCAGCCGATTCTCTAACCATTAGGCTAACGCGGACCTTTTATTATGTTTTAAAACAATCGATGGCGTTTTAAATACTGTAAAAAATTCATTATAGATATTTTCTCATTATAATTCATGTTTCAAAGGGAAAAATATATAAATTGATAATTGTTTTGCATGATTCAGAACTACTCTATGATAATAATTATAACCTAATTATATATTAATATTATACGATGATATCTTTAAAAATATTGAAAGAATTTTGAGAAAAAAACTTAAAATTCATAACGATATTCATAATAGAAATACAATAAATACTTCGATCAATAGTTTTATAATAATATTTATATTATTTGTGCGAATCAAACCCAAATGCCGGCCAAAGAATAAATTGATTATAAATATAAGTGTTCAATTCACATTTATATTCATATTCAATATACGACTAGAATTAAAATTGCCGCATCAAGAACGTAATGCATCATGCATGTGACATTTGTATGAGAAAATATGCTATAATATATGCATAGTTTTCTTTACGAGAAACACGTGCAAAGCAAATTAACAATCCGTTATCAGCAATGTGATCCGTTATCAGCAATGTGATTAAATATTAAACTTTTATTAAGTAGGTATAGTTAAACAATATTTTTCAATAAAAGTTTACTCTTGTATTTTGTGAAAGAAGGTTGAATGCTTAAGAGCAAATTTCTAATTTTAAATTTGAATTGCAGTTTACTTATATTGAAGACTGTGTTACAGCAATATTGCCGCAAACATTGATTGAGTTTCCATTGATGGTAAATAGTATTTAGAATCGATGGGACCAGGAAAGTCATAGAAAATACTGTGAAAGACCTAAACAGGCCTTCATCAAGTCTCTAAGGCAGATTTGTTATCTTCCTGGATGATTGGTAGACAAAATATCTCTTTACGACCAATTCAAAGATTTAAGTAGTAGCATAGACCTCCTCAAGATGGCTATGATTTTGGCCCTTTTTGATAATAAATCACAAACAATCTTCAATGATAATGTAGCACTTTTATTAAAAAGATGGAATTAAATGTAATTTGGAGAGATTCGCTTTACCACTCTTGGTACTTTGGGAAAAAATCTCGTCGGTGGAACCAGATCAGTATCCTCAGGATACAGCAGACTGTTCTTCCACGTTATTTGAATAGCCACATGAGGTCCCTTTCCTTTCAACAGGGCCAGAAAGTCTTTCCAGAATGTAACTGGTGAAAAGCTGATCAGACCTCCCCGAGAAATATTCTTGGCTGTCTGAATTTTACTGTGAATGAGGTTTTGGAGAAACCTATTTTATTTTTAGACTTTTTACTGATTTTTGCTTTTATGGAGATGGTTTAGCTTAGTTACACCATCTGGGATATGAAACAACAAAAACATCACTTTTAATGATTTGATTAATTCTGAGCCTAGACAATTGATAGTATAAGACTTTAATAGATGCATATTTAAATTAACTTTTTTTTATATTTTCTGCATTTTGGATAGCAGTTGATAAATTTTATTTTTCAGGACTCATAATGATTTTGTTATATCTTCGAAGTCATTTGGGAGATTACGTATTGACATTATAATGCACCGGTGCAAATTTTGTTTATTGTACTAATATTCTTTTATAGAGAACACATTTAACTATCATATGAGGCATCGAATTAATCCAAATGAAAACGTTTGATCAAAGACTACAGCATGATCAATACACAACCATTTAAACATCATATTTCAATTGAGTAGTTTGGTTAGTTTGCCACTCAATGGCCACTTTTTGCTCACGAGAGCTTATAAGAGTGGGACCTATCGTTTAAAGGTAGTTCTGAATCACTATAAACAAATTTCTTAAATATTAAAGGATATTTACTTACTATAATAATACAGTATACACCATATAAATCTAATAAGTATCATTTTGTTATTTGCATCAATTTCTGGAATAGGATTTTAATGTCCCATAGAGTAGAGTTACAGTTTTACCTCTAAAGTCATTTCCATGCATTCTTTAATGCGAGTATTGATGAAGATTAAAAATCACTATCAATTAGAAATATTTCAATTATTTTTGTTCATCTATTTCATGTGACACCAATTATATTTGATTTTAAATTAAATTCTGTCATTTTATTAGTTCTATAGATCAGTGTTCCTCAACTGGATTTAATCCAAGGACCAGTAAAATATTACAATACATTCTTTGGAACGGTAAGTTTAATAATTCGACTCATTGGAAAAGTTTTTTCTTATAAATTATGAAGGCAAAAATAGTTTTTAAAGAATAATTAGAGAACTAAAATAATTTTAAAAATTATTGCGATAAACATTCAGCATTCAATTAATTCCTATTTTCTGTTTTATTTTTACTTAAATACTTCGATATCAGTTCAATTTCGGTTGTTCAAGATAATTATCTTTCCATAATGCTTTCCATATTACATAAGTTACTCTGCGCCATTACTATATAAAGACCCATTGCGCAACTTCATGCATTGCAGAGGGTACCACATTTACAGGATCGCTGGTGTGGTGTACTGTTCACCTTGATTTTCCATGAGGTAGCATAAAGGTATATAATAAAATATAAAAACCCATTGCGGACTTTATGCATCGCAATGGGTACCACATTTACAGGAATGCTGGTGAGTTTTCCTGTTCATTTTGATTGTCCCTAAAGTAAAGATTTGACTGAAATTATATTTCTGGCTTGTTTCCATGTTGTTGTTGTCTTGAGCCATCTATACTGACATTATGGAGTGTGCTGCTGTACTTTTCCAAGTGAACCATATTTTGGTGTGGAGTCCGACTTCCTCAGTACACACATTCCATAGGTATCCGCTTATAGAGTAGGCAACCATTTACAACCTATTCATGCGAAAAAAGGAAAAATATAGGATAGACAGTGGGATAAAGTACATCAATGTCCGAACAGGGATTCGAGCTCAGAACCTCCCTATCCACAGACAGGCACTATGACCACTAGACAGGATGGAAGCTGTCTTGCTTCCATAATATCATACATGCGATTCATAAAGTAGCTCTCAGGAGAACTTTTTTCACAAGGGAGAATATTTAGCCTTAGAAAGGGTGATTATGGCCATGATAGCCCAGTGGTTAGAGCATCGGCCATAAAAACGGAATTCGATAACCAATGCAATCAAAGATCCATCATGTACACGTGATATACGTGCTCGTTAGATGTGTGGAATCGAAATATCGGTGGTCGGTCGTTGAGCAGTTACCATGAGTATAATGTTCAGGAGAAAATTTTCCTTTCCCTTCAAATCAATTTCAAAATTGAGGGAGTGGATCCTCTGGTGGTGCCATCTATCGGAAGAGTTTAGAGCAAAGTCGTACTTTAGCCATTCGTGGTGATCTAGTTAAACGAAAGACACAACCTACTGACTTGAATTCGCATAGCGAGCCTTGCTTGTCTAAGTGTCATATAATTTACAACAACAGTGTGGGTGTTTCGGT
The DNA here is from genome assembly GCA_030067965.1 of Latrodectus elegans. NCBI lineage: Eukaryota > Metazoa > Arthropoda > Arachnida > Araneae > Theridiidae > Latrodectus > Latrodectus elegans. Next base: position 64,999,370 of record CM057812.1, on the reverse strand, counting down.
TTTTCTTGAAACTCTTCAATGATTAGATTCTCCATATGATTAACATTGTTCTTTCATTATAGCCACCAAAATTTGCCAAAATTTTATACTTTCTTTTCAGTTTAAAATTCTAACTTCGTTTCAATTAAGTTTTATCATAAAGTCTTTTTAATTATTTATAAGATGTAGTCTCAGTTATCAGATTTCTTTAAAACCTATAACCAATTTTTAATATTTAAAATACTCTATTTCATATCAGTAATCCTTGTTTTATTTTAAATATCTTTTTTCTGAATTTAATTTTTTTAATGTTACAAAATAAAAGAAATCATTCAATTAATTTTAATTAAAATGATGGAAATAATTCTTATGAAAATAATTATATATTTTTTAAGAAACTTTAAATTCATTATAAGTTATCCAAATTGATGAAATTGAACTGTAAATTTATATCTTCCAAAAAACAATAGTTTACAATTATTAAGAGATTCTAATTCTCGAATGCAAACTGCAATAATAATTACGAGAAAAGTTGCAAAGAAATGCTCATTTGGTAAAATACAAAAGCATATGAATACTTTTTACTAATAATTTGGTAAAGAATAAAAGAGATATTATAAAAATCAAGGGAAGATTGTTTAATATAATATGAGAATATATTTTCTTTATGTATTGGACTCTACAATATCAAAACATATCATCATATATATAAAGTTTAAAATAAGAAATGTAGCTGTGGAAAAACTTATTACTATTCAACTTACAACTACTTTTATGCCTTTTATTTGTATCGCCTATTAGATAATGCATCGTAAAGAAATAAGTTTGTTTGTTAGAATTACTCATATTCCTAAGAGATAGAAAATTATTTTTTGAAACGTTTCCATAAAACTTAAGCCATTGGTAAATTTTTCAAAAAATTAAGTATGGATGTCATGTTAACAGGTTTCGGATGAATCATGAATTTACCAGCAAACACCTTTCCTGCCGTCATACGAGTTAATTTAAATTCACAGTTGTTTATCAAACAAATTTATGTCGCAGTTTCACAAAAGACTGCTGAAATTCACTTGCTGTATTTCCTGATAGCTGTCAAAAATATATCTTCTCTCCCACTTGCCCGCATTTTGGATGTCAATAACTCTGCAAGTTACCATTTTTTTTATGTTTAATATTACAATAAAGAGTCACAAATAGCAGCGAGCTAGTAACACAAATTTCAAAGTAAGAATGGTAAAATTTGAATATTGGAATTAACATTTTTGAAAACTTCATGCCATTTTAAATTAATAATAAACATCTTAGCTGTTTGGAAGGTTGTGAATATAATTACTACATATTTATCATTACCTTTTTAGTTTTCAATACCATAAATAATTTTTGATCACATACTTATTCAGTTATTATTACAGAAAAAAATTAAAAAAACATTTATATTTGAGAGACTCGATATTCTAGGATGTGTTTTAATGAAGCAATTTTTGCAAATATGTCAAAACAATGTCAGCAAAAATTTAACATGAAAAGAACTAAAAGAAGAAAATTTCAGGAAATCATTTTTAACTTAGCGTTCTGAAGCGTAACACGATAATTTTTCAAACAATAGTATTTATAAGAAACTTTACATAACCATGATTTAAGTTTTATCATTACATTTATCAAACATAGTGTAAAATAGCTCTTTAATTAATTCGCAGAATCAAGAAAATTGCATCAATATAAGTTGAAGAACCCTTTTCCAGATTAATCATTAAATTTGTTATTATCTGCCTAGTACTATAGTTCGCATCATCTTCTGTGTTTGGGTATTTTTTACCTACGATTTTTTAAATCAGTTAATAAAACTTGCTGGGTATTTCTCAAAGTGTTTCACATTTGCATTAGTGCTAAAACCTATTCAATTGGGCATTAGAAGTTACTTAACATAGATTTAAATTTTTTATCAACTATTTATCATACACTGAAGACATTGACAGCTGGTTGGGAATTTTGTTAAATAAAACTCGAGGATAAATTAACTTTACACTTAGGCTGTATACTACCTTAAGGTTAATCAAAGCTATAAAAGTCATAGCGTTAGCTGTTTTAGTATAATTTTCCTATCTATCGAATCGGAGATAAAACTTCCCATTTAAAGAGTGCCTCACAATATTTAAAAGAAGCTTAAAAAGTACGCTAAATATGTTAAAGACGATAAATTACTTAAATGTTTTTGTTAAAAATGCTGAGGTATACATGCTCATTTTTTTAGAAACAGAAAATTAGAACAGATTTTTTGTTATGTTTCCTTTATAATGAAATTTTCTCCATCTCTTCATATAACTATGAAGATAGATTTATTTCATTGCAGATAATACATTTCGTATATTCAGAGAAGTTCTTAGAATCAATAAAACTGAGGAAGGATTTATATTTGCGAAGTGGATTGTGAATATTTTCTATGAAAAATTTTAAAAATTTCCTTAAAAAAAAAGAAGAAAAACGTTTTTAACATAAGCTAATTATTTTCTCTTTGATTTATTCAAAAGTAACAATTTCATTAAAGGGTATTATTAATTAATTTTTATAAATTTTAATAAATATTTTCATATAATAATTTACATAAAATATAATTTCGTGTATATATTTAAAAGCGGAATTATTTGCTTTTCTATTTCTTACAAAATGTTCATAGCTCATCAGATGATTTTCAAAGAAAAAATATGCACATAAATTGTTCTCTTTAATGTTATTTAAAACACATTAAAATTTTATTATTTAAGAATTGCTTAATTTATCTTCGGTTTTGGTTAATTTCTTTATGATAAAGTGAAGATTTATTCATATTGAAAAAGCATTTAAATGTGAAAGCAAAATGATCAAATAAATAAGCAATATAAATTCATTTAAAAATATTTTGTTTTCAGATAATTATGTAAAATATATGTTTTAATTTTAATACATTTAGTTGAAAGCTTACTTGGAGAAAATACAATGGAATTGTTAAAAAAATAAATCGATGCAATTCTTTATGAAATTCATTGAATATTATTCAGAAAAGATTATGTATTTTTTACAAATCTTAGATTATATTTTGAGTTTGATTATACGAAAAATTTTATATTTTAATTTTGTATTTATAGCAACATATGAAGAAATATTTTCTAGTTATATTTATTCTGTTTCTTAATGAAGAAAACCATTTATAGAACAATATTTTTCTGCAAAATTCATTTTACCCTTAAAGAATTGAATAGAATTCGGAGAATTCTACAAAATATTACAGATACTTGAAATGTGTTTTATTAATTAACTCTGCTCAGCATGATTCATTTAAACGAAACAACTAAATTTTGATTTTTTGTAGAAATGTACATTTTATACCAAAATAGTGCATAATATTGAATTAAATATTGTGTTTATAAGCTTGATAGTTTGTTTTTAGAGCCCATATTTTAAAATGAAAAACAATGAAGATTTCATTTATTATTTTTAAATTGGGAAATTTATATTAAAAGCAAATTATATGTTACATTTAGCAAACGGAGAGTATAATTCGTATATATACCATGAAAAAAATTAAAGTATATTTAATTCTTAATCCGCAAATGTTTTAAGAACGAGTTTTCCTCATATTGACAAATTTCCTTTAATTCCATTTATATTATTTATTTCTATTAACTAAAGAGGAGGAAAAAATGGAGATTAAAGAATTAATCATTGTTCTTAGTGAAAATGCCAAGAAAAACTCTAAAATAATTAAGAAGCAAAATAATATAAAATTATAAAAAAATATTCCAGGTTAAAACTCGTGTAATTATATTTGCTACGTAAATGAATATCCAAATAGAAAAAGAACGAGATAAAGGGGCAAATGTTATCACAAAACTATGTCTTTAATTTTTTACAATTTTTAATTTGCTTCATTGGTAATATTTTACATTCACTATTGATTATTAGAGTTATCAAGTAATTTATAAAAATAATGTGGAAAAAATTTCAGAAAGGAAAAATTATTGTTAAGAGTTACTCTCCACATAATTTATTTATTATAATTACAGGTAATCGTTTTCAATTTAAGAAAGTATTTGTTCTCAGCTTTAACGAAAATTTTGCACTAAGTTATTTTGTGAAGCACATTGCTATATTAAATAACTTTATAAGGCTTTTATATATAAAAGACTAAAGAATGTACTTAGTTATTTACATTAATGAGCGAATTCTTTCAAAACATTTCTATTATAAGACATTGTTTTGTTAACTCTAATAGCGATGATAATTTTAATAAAATACCTTATTTTTTCTTAAATAATGCTTTTTTGATAATATTTTTTCAGAGACTTAATTTACTAGTAAGTAGGTATTCTTAGCAAACATTGAAAAATGTAACAGTTATAATTTTAGATTTAAGATAGTGTTTTTTAATTTTCAAACAATATCATTAAAAAATTAAATCAGATAATTAATTGAGCAATTATTTTCAATTTTAAGGAAGAAATTTAATGTTTATTATCACAAACGTTCTTAACGAAACTTTGCTTTTCAGCAAACGTTCTTTTTCATTTGAACAATTTATAAAACAGTCTTTGTTTCTTGTAGAACACTGAAAAAGAAGCAGGAAAAAATAATTTTTAAATATTTTCTTCTAAACAGTAAGGAAATAGATCTTCTGAATATTTTTTTATATTAATAATTCAAATATTTTCAGTACCTTGAGCATTGTATTCCGAATATTTTTTTTATGTTTTATACATATCTTGTAATTTTAAAATTAAACCGAAATTACTGAAAATTTGAACGTGTTTTTAAAAATGTTTTGTGAAAAACATTAACCATTTTTTGGCAAAAAATGTTCTGTTATGAAGGTTATTTAAGAAGGTAAAACGAGACTTGCCCAAAACATCAACGCGTTTTTGTCAACCATAGTTGCAAGGGAGAAAACCTGCACCATCCAATGGGTCGCTGCTCATGTTAACATCGAAGGAAATGAACAGGCGGACTCCTTCGCCAAGGAGGTAAGAAATATCAATTTCCTTCCCACGACTACCACTTGCTTCGATGCAAACGCCGTTGCAAGGCATCAGCATTGCGGATTCTAAGGAAAAAATGATGCTTACTGGAGCAGCTTAATCCTGACCGTGGTATCACCTCTATCATCAGCAGAATGCGGACTGGGCATATGAGGGGTATGAAAATCATGCCCGACGGATCTATAACATACGCATAATGCAGGCACTGCACAGGAGTTCCACTGGATCCGAGGCATCTCTTCAACTGCATCTCGGTTGCCATGACACTCTCTATACCGAAAAAGTTGAAGATGTGGCCAGGGCAGTGCTAAATGCCTTTGGTCTCATATGATTTGTATTTTTTTTTCTTCTCTTTGCACTTATCATTCGACAACAACAACAGCAAAAAATGTTATTATGGTTTTAGAAGTAGATAATACAGATTTGTTATCTATTGGAGGAAAATATTTTGAAAATTATATAATATTCTCAGACGAATAAGCTTATTTATCGTTTGGAAAATCGCCTGAATGAATATACATTATGCATCATTAAAATATAATATTATTATAGTTAGTTTGTCTGGAATAAATTTAGACTAATTTAGGAATTTTTTGAATAAACAAACCATGAAATATTTTATGCCATTATGTAGCTAAGTTTTGTCATAATTATATGGATTTATCACTTAAAACCGTTCTTAAATTCTTAAACTTCACCCGTTCTTATATTTAACTTTAAGAAAAGATTAACACTTTTTAATAAATTAATGTTATGATCACAAAATAGAGATATATGCTTTTTAAAAAAATAAGCAAAATTTCTTTAATTTCATCTTATAAAAAAATTCATCAGTGAGAGAGAAATGGACTATTCAGAACATTTCAAACTTCAGAATAAATCCCGTAAAAAATTAAATTACCAAAACATTTCCTAACAGATTAGGTAAAAAATCCAGTTACTTTTATAATTTTAATTTTGTTTTCATATATTTTAGACATTTAATAGGATTACATTAATGACAAAAACAAAAGCACTATTTGGTAAAGAAAGAGAAAGAATTGTATTTGTTTTCTTTTACTTTTTTAAATTATCATTCGTATTCAAGAATCTAAAGATAAACATGATTTATGGGTAACAGATGATTAAAATATGACACATTCTATTATTATCTTATTTTGATGTGTTAATATATTTTTCCTGTGGAACGTTAAGTTTCATATCTAAATACTGATATATTAAATAAAGATAATATTTTCAACAAAACTGATAGAAGTTTTCCTTAATAATTTGTAAATGCAGTAATTTTTCTGATTCGTAAATGAAAAATAAAATTTTAAGATAATTTAGGAATATAATTAACTAAAACATAAGCAAGCTTTAAATTAATTACCCGTGTAAAAGTATAACAGTAATTTTATAAAAGACTAAGGATACATTTGTGAATCTTTAAAGGAAATATAAAATTATTAATATTTATAGGAAACAAAATTTCCAAAACCATGAAATAAAATGTTTGGTTAATATTATCAGAATAAATAAAAACTTTATAATTTTATAATTGAATGAATCAATTATAAAATTATAAAGTTTTTATTTATCATTTTTAAAAATATACAAATTTTGAAACACAGTTTATATATATCCTTAATTAAAAAATGAACTTTGAATTACATTCTCTAGAAAAGTACAATGTAACTTTGATAAAAGACTAAAGATATTTGTGAATCTGCCAAAGAAGTTTAAAATTATTAATATTTAGAAGAGAACAAAAAAAATTTAAGAATCATTGAATCAAATGCTATTTGCTTAATATTATCAGAAAAATAATCAATAAATGTGTCTTAAATGTGGTATTATACAATAAATATGTGTCTTAAATGAGATAATATAGAATAAATATGCTAAAATATTGAAAAATGAAACAATCATACTAACAACAATTTTTTATTAATAAAAATTTCTAAATATTAAAAGACTTGGTTTTTTTTAATTATTTATATATTACCGTACTTAAAAATCATGAATCAAATTTTATAATAAGTTTAAATAGAATTACTGAAACTATTTTCTTAATTAAAAGATATATAGAACTAAATTTGCTTAAAAATGATGAAAATATATTTGAAAATGTTAAAATGCACCATATTTGGAATAAATAAAAATAATTTTTCAGAAAAAATTGAGAATTTTTCTAAAAGCAGTTATAGTATTTTAAATAGTAAATTATTGCTAATATTAGCACACAAATTTTTTTTAATTATCATTTTATTATAAAAATATTATTTTCATAATTAATTTTTTTTAATGCCCGGTTACATTCAGGATATACCTATTCAGTGCAATAGAGGGTGAAGGCGATGGCATCGATTACTCTTGTGGGGGCGCCCAGTAGGCGTGCCATCTTCGCCCGAAAAGTACAGGGATAAAGAAACACACTCAGAGACAGGAAAGAGCATCCCTGCCCAAAACAAATATCGAACCTAGGACCTACTGATTTGAAGTTAGGGATTTTAGGTATAAAATGAAATAGACAGAAGGCAGCGGTAAGCAAACAGACATATTTAATGACAACAGACAATTACAACACAAGTAGTTACAATAAAATAATAACATTAAAAAACATTTCCAATGCTACACAAGAGAGTCAACACATCTGCTCTGGAGCAAGGCAGTAAGACGTCTGACCAGAATATGCACCGTTTCAGCAATAGAGGGCGCACATTTACTCTAGTCTAGACAGGAGGATCTATTATGTAGAGTGGGTAAAAGCAGATACAGCGTTACTTTAATATCCTAACACCCTCCCACAATGTCGCCACGCATTTACCCGAAATGCAAATTAGTGAATTCTATTCCTAATGTATTTAAGCATTTGTAATGCTTAATAGCAGGAAATGCTTTTGTTAATACATCTGGTCCTATATCTTCTGTTGGTATATGCTGTATGTCTGTTTGCCCGTTTTTAAGAGCTTCCCTTACAAAATGATGTCTAACATGTTTCGTTCGCTAATGAAAAATTGGATTTTCTGCCAATTTTAAGGCTCCTTTGTTATCAGAAAATATGCGCACTTTTTCCAAATTACAATTGCTCAATTCATTAATTAAATTACAAAGGTAAATAGCTTCTTTCTTACCATTCGATAATGCCATATATTCCGTTTCAGTAGAGGAAAGAGCTACGGTACTTTGTTTACGGCTTTCCAAGCTAATTAAACTTCCATTTAACATAAAGCAATAGCCGGTATATGACTTGCGATCATCAGGGCAATTACCCCAATCGGAGTCAGTATACCCAAATAGGGGCTCATCTGTACGGTAAAAAACTAATCCATGATTAATTGACTTTTTCAAGTATCGCAGTACACGTTTCTCTGCAGCCCAATGAGATTTCTCATAACAGTTTAAAAATTGACTCAGCTGACTGACCGCATTTGAAATGTCAGGTCTAGCTGAAAAAGATAAATACCTCAGACCACCGACTGATTCGCGATAAGGTAACTTTTCATCATTTCATTTTCAGCCCTTTTTATAATCGAATACTCACATCCATTTCCTCGCTTAAAGTTTATTCCTAAGCAATAATTAATCCTGCATATTTTACTTCCAATTCTTTATTAAGATGAGTTTTAAATTTCTCTATTTTATTCGAATCATGGGATATAAATAATATATCATCGACATACACTAAAATTATGATTAATCCTCTTTTCCATCTTTAATATAATATATACAAGGATCCCCATCGGTTTGCTTCGCTCCGAAATTACGCAAAATTTCATTTAACTTAAAATTCCAGAATCTGCCGGCTTGTTTTAAACCATAAAGAGATTTCTTTAATAGTAATGTTTTATCTCTTTTTCTTAACGATTTCAACATTTTATTGGCCATTTTAGAAATATCATTAGATTTTTCATTTATAGCTAAATGTTGGAGTATTTCTTCAAAATAATCTGGGCATTCCATATGAATCTTCTCTTTCAGCTCGCCATTTAAATATGGCGTTGCTACATCAAACTGATGAATTTCTAGATTTAATTCTGCAGGTAAAGACGCCATGAGGCGAAGTGAACTACTACGCGCAACTGGGAAAAACGTCTCATTATAATCGATTCCTAGTTTTTGACTAAAACCTTTTGCAATAAATCGAGATTTATTTTTACTTCAGAACCATCAGTATTAAATTTGTTAATTAAAACAAAACAACTCCCTAAATATTTTTACGATGTCGCCAGAGTGTTTTGAAACACGCCACTTCTAAGTTGGTGGATGCCTATCCACCAACTTAGAAGTGGCGTGTTTCAAAACACTCTCCATTTCATTGACCAATGTCTAATAATACCACAGAGGAGCATTAGGACCTTTGAGTGCTATCTTGATGGGGATCTCCGCATTGCAACTGTAAGCAACTTTCGCCAACGGGGGGTCCATTGGTTCTGTCCCGCGTATTATCTCCCTATTACGCCAAGAAAAGAGTATCCCTCCTAGGGTTCAAAGGTGAGCTGGGAGCATCGCATAAATCGTCCGCTCTCTTAGAGGATTGGTGCTTTCGTATCGTATCTCTCCTTTAGTTGCAAATGTTTTTATTTTTGTTTTTGCACTACTCTGCGCTCTACCTTTTTTGTTAAAAAATACTATTTCCTGCTCAAAGAATTTTTCAGCTATTGCAGATTCGGCGCGGTTATTTCTATCAAGAAATTCTACTTCTACATACGATTTATTATTGCATTCTTCAAAAAATTTAACGCTTCTGGAAATATCAAATTTTTTCTCATTTGGAAAATATATGCGAAAAGCTTTCGTATTTTCAGAATAACCTACTAATATACCTTTTTTTGATCTCGCAGAGAATTTATGACTCGGCTTGTTTTCTAAACAATATGCAGCGCAACCACAAGTTTTAAAATCGCTAACGTTTGGTTTTATATTAGACCGCTATCATGTGGTGTTTTTCCATTAAGTGATTTTGTTGGGCACATATTACGCACATATATAATTCGCCGTATTTATTGCTTCTGTCCATAAATCCAAAGTTTGATTTGACTGCGATAATAGGCAACGTGGCATTTCAACTAATGTTCTATTCTTACGTTCAGCTACCCCACACTGTTCGGGACAATAAGGAGCTGTTAATTGATGTTCAATGTGCCATTTGATTTAAGAAAACTATCAAATTTGTGATTTATAAACTCTCCTTCATTATCTCTCATAAAAGTTTTCATTTTAGTAAATTTTTGATTTTTCCATAGAGCTTTTATATCTTTAAATACATTAAGGGCATCAATTTTACATTTCAGAAATTTAATCGCACAATATCGTGGAATAATCATCAATAAATGTCATAAAATATATTGACTTATCTATAGACGGTATCCTCATTGGACCGCATAGATGTGAGTGCACTATATCTAAAATATTTGTCACTCTAACCGATTGTTTTGGAAAAAGGGAACGCTTTAATTTATTAATCGCACATACCTCGCAATTAAATTCTTTAGGTAATTTAGTTAAGCTTAATCCCCTAATGTTCTTAATTTTGCATGAATTTATGATATCTTTTACATTAAAATGACTATTCTATGATGCCATCTAACAATATCAACTATTTTGTTATTGAAAGAATCTACTGATTCACTAACATGTATGACATTTTGTTTTAAATATGTATCACTGTCTCTTACATTTAAATAGTACAAATTATCTTTTTTTCAGCAATTATTTTTACTTTAGATACAGGATTTACAATACTTGCAAGATTATTTTTAAATGTAACAATATAACCGCGATCACATAATTTAGCAATAGACAGTAAATTTGTTTGTAATTCTGGAACTAATAAACTATCATTAATTTCAACTGTTTGTACATTATTGTTCATCTTAATTTCAATAAGTACTTTACCATTACCTTTTGCATTCGTTGTAGCATTATTTGCTAAATTAACCTTTGATACATCAGTATCATTTATACTTAAAAATTTATAGCTATCATTGCAGAGATGCCTCGTACACTCAGAGTCCAAACATCAAAGTTCTTTTAAATTATTTTCAACTACTCGAAAGGTATCTGCTTGGTTGTTACAGGAAGTGCTTGTTAGGAAGCCGACACTCTCTTGCTTCAGGCTAGGTGTTCATTTGAAGTACCGGAGTTTGGGAGGATCGCTGTCTTTCGATTGATCCCTGGTGTACTTGTTTACTTTGCTCTTCCACGGAGGTTTTCGCCGGATGTGGCTCGCTGTGAACGCTCCAGAATCGTCAGACATTCTTTCATCATGTCGTCTAGCATCGCTCTCTTCGACGATTTTGATGCGGAATGTCTGAGGCCTTGGGAGCTCATCTCTGGATTCTATGGCGCATCGAAAGTTTTCAAAACTTGTGGAAAGACTGTGCAACAACATTATCGCTAGGAGATCTTCATCTATTTTTATATCCATTTCAGAAAACGTATCGACGATATCGAAAAACTTTGGTAGATGATCTCGCACATAAATTAAAGCTACAGGAGGAGTCCATCATTTTTAGTTGTATGAGGGACTTCAACAAAGTCGCTTTTCTAGTTGGCCCTTTTGATTGGTAAATGCTCTCTAACTTAATCCAGACGTCTCGTGAACTGTCACAATTTTTTTCTTGCTTCAATTCAGATGGAGAAATACACAAGATTAAATCGTCTTTCGCCTTTTAATCTATTTCACCCCATTCATTAAAAACATCCTTTAACTTTGGATCGCCTTCAACAATTACTGGTTTTGGATTTTTTCCATTTATAAATCCCCAGGAATCAATTTTGAACAGCAGCACTTTCTTCTGAATTTTCCAGGTTTCGTAATTGTTTTTATTTAAAAGTTCGATTATCATTCCACTAAGCGACGACGCCATCTTTTCCAATTCTACTCTCTCAATATGGGTGCGGTCTGTTTGCGTAAGTTAAGCTGGTCCCATAACCTTTTAAGTATTAAAGGAAGTAGACAGAAGGCAGTGGTACACAAACAAACATGTTAATGACAACAGACAATTACAACACAAGTAGTTACAATAATCATGGACCTAGAATACAAGGACTCGTGGACCAAAAGCTAGAATACATGGATTCATGGACCTAGAATACATGGACTCATGGACCAGAAGCTGGAATACATCGACTCATGAACAAGAAGCTAAAATGTATGAACTCATGGATCAGAAGCTATAATACATGGACTCATGGACCAGTAGCGAGAACACATGGACTCATGGAGCAGAAGCTAGAATGCATGGATTCATGGACCAGAAACTAGAATACCCGGACTGATGGACATAGAATACATGGACTTATGGACCTAGAGTACATGGACTCATGGATCAGAAGCTGGAGTACACCGACTCATGAACCAGAAGCCAGAATACATGGCCTCATGTAGCAGAAACTAGAATGCTTGAACTCATGGACCAAAAGCTAAACTACACGGACTCATGGACCAGAAGCTAAACTACACGGACTCATGGACCAGAAGCTAAACTACACGGACTCATGGACCAGAAGCTAAACTACACGGACTCATGGACCAGAAGCTAAACTACACGGACTCATGGACCAGAAGCTAAACTACACGGACTCATGGACCAGAAGCTAAACTACACGGACTCATGGACCAGAAGCTAAACTACACGGACTCATGGACCAGAAGCTAAACTACACGGACTCATGGACCAGAAGCTAAACTACACGGACTCATGGACCAGAAGCTAAACTACACGGACTCATGGACCAGAAGCTAAACTACACGGACTCATGGACCAGAAGCTAAACTACACGGACTCATGGACCAGAAGCTAAACTACACGGACTCATGGACCAGAAGCTAAACTACACGGACTCATGGACCAGAAGCTAAACTACACGGACTCATGGACCAGAAGCTAAACTACACGGACTCATGGACCAGAAGCTAAACTACACGGACTCATGGACCAGAAGCTAAACTACACGGACTCATGGACCAGAAGCTAAACTACACGGACTCATGGACCAGAAGCTAAACTACACGGACTCATGGACCAGAAGCTAAACTACACGGACTCATGGACCAGAAGCTAAACTACACGGACTCATGGACCAGAAGCTAAACTACACGGACTCATGGACCAGAAGCTAAACTACACGGACTAATGGACCTAGAATACATGGACTCATGGATCTAGAATACATGGACTCATGAACTCATGTACCTAGAATACATGGACTCATGGACCTAGAATACATGGACACATGGACCTAGAATACATGGACTCATGGACTTAGAATACATTTACTCACAGACGTGATACAGCTGTTGCTAGATCATAAAGGATTAGAAACAACAAAAATTTTTAAAAATGAATTAGAAACGGATACTAATTATATACATTTGGAAAGATTCTTAAGAGATGATTTAATAACTCTTTTATGTATTCAAATATATGAAAGAGTTCTTCAATACATTACCCATATACGCGGGGATTAAATGTTATCAAATGTGTATAAGAGTGATTAACTTTAAGTTACAAAGTTAAAACTAATGTTATAACATAAATAAGTGAATTTCTTTTTCAATTATTTCATCTATCATTTCCCAATTTTTTTTTTTTTTTTAAATATTTGTATTAAATTTTTACTTCTGTATTCTCATGAAATTCTACTCAATGTGCATGATATTAATTGTAAAACTTCTTTTAATAAATATATATAATTTTAATTACACTAATGTAGAAAATTGAAAAATTGAGCAATTTATTGGATAACTTAAGCAATAATGAATTCAATTAAAATATGTAATTAATAACTACATATTTTTGTGATTCAATACATAAACGATTTCATTTTTAGCATTTTATTTGAAATCAAAATATCTTTTTGCCGTAAGTATACAATTCTATCATTTAAAATAAAATGTGTAAGAAATATCTGTTCACTGTGATTAATATAAGACATTTATCAAATTTATTTTTAGCTTTGGGTTCCCACGTTTTTAAAAAGATTTAAAGGAAAATTTCAATACATTTTTTCTTTTATTCAAGGACTGAATATAAATTGACATTTTTATGCAATTATTCGATACAATTTTTTGTTTGCATATAAAGTTTCTATCGTCTTTTAAAGCACGGATGTAAAAATTATCTCATTATTCTTAAATAGTGAATTTAGTACAATTTATTTTAAAAAATCTTCTCTCTCATAAAACAACAATATAAAAATTAAGAATGTTAAAATCAATTAATATAGAAAATTGACTGAAAAATCATAAATTCTATGAAAAAAGTCTAAGGCAAATTAATTAAAACTAATTGATTTAAATATTATAAACACATTTAAGTGAAATTAATTAATACATTTGATTGAAGTTATTAATTAAATTGACGCCTGGTTAAATTTTCTCATAAAAGAGATGTTTGACCGAAATACACAAGGATTTGTTTGAGGAATTTTAGAATATTTTTCATTTATATGCATTTTTGTATTAATAATAATTCTTGTATTAAAAGTATTTTGTATTTTTTTTATTAAATTTACTTCTTATTGATTATTTGAATTTTAGCTCATAATGATTTAAATTTCTACTTACAGTTTTTTTTTTTTTTTTTTTTTTTTGCTATAGCATATAAAAAAAAAGACGATATAATAATTCTTGAATCAATGCACATAAATATTGCTTCATTGAATTAAATTTTTTTTTACGTTTTATAACTATGCTGTGTGAAATTTACTTTAGATTTATTTAAAAAAAATAATCAGGGTTTTTCAATACGGACTCATGAAACTGGAAGTTTGAATTTTTTCATATCTTTTCAATAAAATCACTTGATTTTAATATCATGATTCCTGTAAATTTATTATTTCTTGATGGGAATAAGAAATGTTTCCTCTGTGACTGGTCCTCCAAAAAGGATGAAACAAGTCTATCTATTCTTCTGAAATTCAAAATGATTTTCCAAGAACATATTGTACATCTCCAATGGAGTCCACCCCATGTAAATATTAGTGGCAATGAGACCACAGACCGACTGTCTAAAGAGGGCAATAAGGCAGATACACCCGCTGATTCATCACTTACATTTCAGGAACTTTACTCTAATGAAAAATCTAACACACCAATGGAACTCTGGGACATCTCCTGGAACTCTTCTGGAAATAAAATGTGACCGAAAATCTCAAACTGCCTTGGCTAGATTCTCAAGAGGACATCTAAAATATTTATAATTTGAAAGTGGTACAAAAATTTATTCCACTTGTAAAAAATGCCGTGACCATCCAGCCTCACCGAAATATATTCTGTATTACACCAGACTTTCCCGGGAGGATTTATCCTCAGATCCTCTGCTAGTCATTGACTTTCTAACTGTCAACAATTTAATGGAGTTGATCTGACAAATGTCAGATCTTTAAAGAGGATAAGCCAACAGCAACAACAGAAATGTCTCTTAATTTTTTTTTTCATTTTCTTACATAAATTTAAAAATAATAAATATTCAAATGGCTATTTTCAAAGAATGCTAGAAATTTTAATTTAATTCAAAAGCTCTGTTCCGTTGACTGATTATAATACTGCAAATCAATCTTATATTCACAAATTATTAAATGCTTTACTTAATTGAATAATTCTGTTTAAGAATGAAACTATTTTTGAAATGTTCTTCGATAGTGTTTTAATAATATCATATTAAAAGCAATGATACTTTCAGATAAAATTAATTTTCTGTTATTAAATTTAAGATACTTGAAACTTTGAATTTTGGATACTGAGGAGATTAATTACGAATTTCTAAATTTAAAGACATATCTTTAATATTTCTAAAAATAAAATACTTGTACTTTTTGAATATCATTAGATCTGTCATTCCTTTTCCGAATAATAGGAAATATCAAATTAAAAATAAAAAGAGTTTAGAAATTGTTTTACAAAATAATATTACTGTCTTTAGAAAAAAAATTAATTACTAATATCGCTTTTCATTGTTAAAATGTTCCAAGATAAAATAGTTTGAGATACATTATTTTTGTCAATATTTATGAGCTAAAACTTTAATTGAATATTGATTATATCTAAATTAAATAGTTAATTTAGATATAATCAATAAAATTTTTGAATTTTTAGAATTTTAAAGATGCACAATATTTTTTTTAAAAATGCACACCTTCTCAAATCCAATAATAGGAAAGCTTAATGTTGAATGGAATTAAAATGTTATTTTTAAAATTTCGAATTTAAGACGCATTGAATTCAAGTAGATACATAGATATTTAAAGCTATGTAAATGATACATATTTTGAGAAGATTACTTTCTATTATAATCTCATTATATCTGTCGAAGATAATGAGTTTTGTTTAAAAAATATGTTGAATGTTTGTCTAAACCCATGATAGTTTTGTATTTATCTACAGCTATGCTCTTTTTATCTATTGGTCTCACAAAATTTATTGAGCTTGAGATAATTTACACAGCTGGCAAAATATAAATTGTTAAAAGTCTTTGAAAAAAAAAAAAACATTTTTTTATATCAAAATAGGTTTCAACTTTAATTAACTTACACAAGATTTGAAATATTTTTTTCGCATTATTTTATTTTGCAAATTAATAAAAAAAAATTTGATTCCTTATTTATATAGATTTACGGAAATCGTAATTTTAGAAAATTTATTTTTCTATGTAAATTACAAGAATCCTACTTTTAATTTCCATTTCTACAACAGTTTTAAATGACCACTTATTAAAAGTCATGGAAATTAAAGAATGTTCAATTAAATTAAAGCAGCACCTTTGAATTTAATGCATAAAATTAAAGAAAAATGAATGGAATTGAGTATTAAAAAAAAACAAAAATAAACTATGATACGAATTTAATGAACTAAAATTAAGTTTATATTATTATGAACCGCTGGCTATAACTTGTCTAATGGTCAGCGTGCCTGACTACGGATAGGGAGGTCCTGGGTTCGAATCCCGCTACAGACATGGAAGTATTTTCTCTCCCTCTATCCTTTCCTTGTGTATGAATGAGGTGTAAGTGGTTGCCTACCCTATAAACGGGTCTCAATAGCATGTGTGTGCACTGAAGAAGTCGGACTCTACACCAAATAAGGTTCAGTTGAAAAGTAGAGCAGTGACCCCAATTTGCCAGCCTAGCTGGCACACGAGAACAACATTATTATTACCTTACAATATTTTATAAAAAATGTAATAAAAAAATAAATAGCTGGATTTTTTGAAAAATAAAAGGTATTTTATTCATAAAAATAGTTTTGACACATAAACGGTACCACACGTTCTATATACTATATTTATATACTAATTACTTGTTTCAAAAATCAAAGCTCATTTTGAATTAGATTAAGGTTTCTATAATTTTGAGCAGAATTTATATAAAAAAACAAACTGATAAGGAAGTAGAACACATGATTTGATAGTTTGCCACAAATAATATTACAAAATTACACAGACAGTTTGCTTCTTAAATCAAATACTGCTAAGTAAAATGTTTTAAAATAATGCGAATTTTATAAATAAATGAAAGAGTGCAAGTAAATTAAATTTATTATTAAATATTTATCAAAATTAATTTAAATTTATATGAAAAGAAGAATCTGAAACACATTACATCATCTGAAAAGAACTCAGGGAATACTAAATAGTTTGTTGCTTAACTCAATTATTTGAATTATTTCTAACTTTTACTAAGATACAAAATGTTGCCCCTAAATATTTAATATAGTTAAATGAAATTTCAATAACATGTTTTACAATATCATTATGGGCACATTTATTACCTAAATTTGAAAAAGGATTTTCACAATGGAGTCAATTCATCACCAGACGGTGCTTTTGCATTTAGTACTTATCACGGGACGAATATCAAAAGTAGATTGTTTGCATTATATAGTTGCGCATATTCATATTTGAATTTAGTAATTTTGCATGGTTATTTAGATACAACAATTTGACAGCAAAGCTCTTTTTAATTTTTACACAATGTCTTATTTAATAATAAAATAGTTGAATATTTCTGCTTTTTCAAATCCCTATTTTTAAATAGGCTGTATCATTTTCGCAAATAAGGGAAAAATGAAGTACTTTGAGGAAAAAAAAAGGAATTTTACGGTTACAAGAGAAGTTTGTCGTCAGAACTGCGTTATAAAAATGATAGAAGAAATAATGAAGCTAGTTATAACTTATCATCACCTATTGCCAAACGTTTTATTAAAATAACCAGGCAGCTCAACTTTTGTCACCATTTTATTTCAACAGAAACGAGGAACATTTTAAAAATTAATTCTAAAATGCTTGGCACAGATGCCATATAATCCATGATTCCAAATTCTGAAGTTTTTTGGCGATGAAGAAATGTTGCCAAGATGATGTATCGTTACGGGCGCGATGACACATGAATACTAGGGTTACCAAACTAGAATTTTCTGCATAATTCTTACAGGTCTCCATATGTATGACGTAACAAAAACAAGGTTGCAAGATATATAAGAAAATCAGCCAAAACATCGCCAATCTCAGAATTTGGCGCATTAATTATACGGCATTTGTGCCAAATGCTTATCAAAGACAACTGAAGATAAATTGACGACACATTCGAATCGGGTTGACAAAGATAGAAATAAATATCAGCACAGAATATCTTCTTACCTATTAGATTCAAATTTAAGAAGAGTTTAAGTGATGGACGTAGTAAACAAACAAAAAAATTCGATGATGATACACGGCATGTCATTTTGACGCCATATGAAGTGATTCAATTTTCTTTCTTTTGCCTTATGAACCATTATTAAAATAAAAAGTATAGGGCATTGAGGACATTTCTTGCAAAAACGCGATATTATTTTTAAAAAAGAAATTTTTTTAATATCACTTTATCAATACTTAGTGACTTTGAAGCGAAATAAATTTTTATATTATTAATTATAAACACAGAGCTTGAAATATCATACAGTTATTTAATTGAAAAACTAACCTTAAAAATTCTGTGGAATGTTTTAGACAAAATGTAAAACAAAAAAATATATATATATAATATATAGATATAGATATAAATATATAATATATATATATATATAATGTATATATATATATATATATTAAATAAATTTAGTTAATTTTATAACGTTTGATGTTATAGAAAATATATATATATATATATATATATATATATATATATATATAATGATTAAAAGAACACTTACTTTAATAACTCTGTAAATTTAAAGGCATAATGTGTATTATTCATTTTAATCAATCTAATGTAATACTTAGTTACAGTTTAAAATTATATTTATTGATGTATAAACCAATCATGTTTTGTTTTATAGGGAAGCAAAATTTGATTAACTAATGTTTAAAATAATATTTAAGTAAAAGCAAATTTAATTTAGTTGTTTTACAAAGCAATATTTTGATCTATAAAACGTAATGTATAGTAATAATAAAACGTAATATGTTTATACAGAATGATTTATATTTAAAGGTATAAAACACATTTAAGTCAATTTCTAAATAAAATAATATTAACTTACTATAAATGCTAATAAATCACCATTATAAGTGATATAAATAAATTAACTTAGTTACTTTATAAAACAGGTTTTTTCTTATTAATTTATGAATAAAATAATGCTAATATCAAATATAATATATTTAATATATATTTTTCATAAATCTATTGAAAGGAGTTTCGTAATAGGTAAAAAGTACAATATGTTAAATTTTATATTGAATAAATTGAAATATTTAATGAGAAATTGACAGTTTAGGAGAAATATGTCGTCATCCAGAAAATAATAAATTAAAAATGTGAATTTTATATCACGAAAAACATAACCGTGTCTCAAAGGAAATTAAAAATTTCATTTTCTACTAGATGCTTAAAGAATCAAACGAAATTACAAATTTCCTTCTCTGCAAGATTTTATAATAAGGGAATAGTTATGCAATTTATTCTTTCTGGAGATTGCAACTTGATTGCATTGAAATAAGAAATCTGTCTTCTAATGTTATGAGATTTGATTTGTATATTTGAAAACATATTTGTAAAATTCATTCTTATCTACAGAAAATTCTAAAGGGAATGAATGAAGACAAATATTTTTTCTTCAAAAAAGGCTATGAAATTTCTATAAAATCGTAAAAATGTTTATAAAAAATTAATTTCTTCATCAATCTATTGAGTAATGATATAATAATAAGAAAGGAAATTAGGAATTATATTTTAAATGTTAATTTGATTACATAAACCTATAAGAAAGTATTTTTAGCAATAAAAGTTTTAGAACAAAATATAATATTTAAAAAACAATATTTAAATGTGAAATCAGTATTTTTCTATTTACTCTCTTTTTTTTAATTTCTTGAGTTATAAATATTCAAAAATCAATTTAGGGATTCTTACACGACATTCCGTCTTAGCCAATAAAACTTTGACAAATTTGGTAAATGGTTTTTCTAGATCTATGTAAAAATGCTTTAAAACAGCAGAAATTTAATTATATTTCGAATTAGAAGCAACTATTTCTATGAAAAATAAATAAGAAACAAATGTTACAAATAATAATTTCTCTTTCTTTTTGATATTTTCTTTTTGAATTATAAACCTTTATAGGAATAATTCAATCCTCTGACTTCATATTCGCGGCAGCATGTGTTTCTTAAAATATATTATACGTCGAATTATAAGTATTTGAACTCCGTTTTCGAACATTTTTACAGGGGAATGGTCCTATACCTAGCCCGCTAATAATTTGAGAAACTTGGAATTTGGTACAAGACTCCTTTGTTTCAAGAAAAGAAATGCACAGCATGATAATTTGCTAATATATTAATATAAATTCAAAGTTTACTTTATATTTGCTTCATTAAAGGGATTTAAAATTATGCAACGTATATTTCACTAAATTGCTATATATTAATATTAAATTAATCACTAAATTGCTATATCTAAGTCCAGATTTATCACCGTGCTTGAATCCAAGTCTCAAGACTTCCATGCCGTTAACTCAAAACATCCGAGACCAAAACACTGTTGGTTGATATGAGAAAGATAACATATTAAATTGGAAATAGGTAATTTTGTTTATTATTTCTTTTCATGATTATTATATTTCATTACTTATTTGAAGTAAACAATTGAAACAATCAGTAATAATACTTATTGAAATGACAATTTATTATTTTCAGGAGTTATGACGATGCACTTAGAATCAAAATTTAAATCTAAATTGAGTTGAGGAATTGTAGGACATTTAAAAGTATGTTGAATGCAGGATAATATTACCCTGAAAAAGTCTCTATCTAAATTCAACAGTTATAGTATTGATGCTGTAGTGAAGGTATAACGAAATTATATAAAAATTATTCGTTGATCTTATTGAAAATATTTCAAATGAACGCTGACAGTTTTAGAAAGAACATATTTTGATTTATGCTTGTTATTCCTTTGATTTTAAATAAACAAGTAAAAAAACTTTGAAGCATCATTCCAAAGTATAAGCCCATAAATAATTTTTAAATAGAAAATAAGTAAATATTTCCTGAATTATAGCTGAATATGATTTTTTTTCACAACTACTATAAAAGTTTTATTTACACACAAACTACATAATCACAATCATTACATATTTTGGCACAGATGCTGAATAATGCAGGATTGAAACTATGAATATTTTTGGCGATGAAGAAATGTTGCCAAGATGACGTAGTGTAATGAGTGTGATAACGTAAATAATTTGGTAACCAAACTAGAATTTCTTGCATAATGCTTATAGGTGTCTTCCTATCCTTGACGCAATAAAGACCAGGTTGCCATATGCATATGAAAATCTGCCGAAAAAATCACCAAACTAAAATTTGGCATCCTGAATTATAAGGCTCCTGTGTCCACATTTATTACACTCGTAACATTAGAAATCAAAATAGGCAAGTTTTCACGATAGAATATTATCTATGCCATCTCATAAATATTAGTACATTTTTAGTAGCTTTAGATATATAATACTTCTCATGAAAGAAAATATCCTACGTACAGTAGTTTCCCGAATAATATGTCACTAATTACATTTTAACAACACGTTGGTGATATTAACAATTACCTGTCATGACGCATGGAAGACATCATATAATTATGAGGAACATATGATTTACACTTATTGTACAACATAACAAATGAAATCTATCCTAATACTACAATGATAGATTTGTTAGTTAATGGAATCAGAAGATTCTACATTATCTAGTTAAATCATCTAGACTGCTAAATTAATGCTAGACTGCTATAGATAAATCAACGCCAGACATTCAAAACCACTTATGTACAAATATTATTTATTAACCCTTATAGTTTAGTATTCTCAGTGATCTTAAACCAACAGATTATGAAAATGGCTTTTTCTTGAAATATTTTCAGTATGTCCACTGAATTTTGTAAAAATTGGATATTCCTGAAGCCAACCATTGTATCCAAAAATCACAAATTGAATTAGTAATGGAGACTTCATGAATGTTAATACCTCATTTTTTAATGCTGTTCTGACTCTAAATGTGTAGTTATTTACCTAGATAACAACATGTAAGACAGATTTCTATTATTCTTGTGTGATCAATATATTTTGAATAAAGTGTCATCACACGTCATATAGCACTGACAGCAGCAAAGAATTAGATTTTATTTTTGTCTTCCCTTACATAGGATGGAAATTTTAATTGATTATAATATTCTTACACGTTTCTTTTCATAATAGTTATTATTTTATTGTTGTAGGATTCGAAGCTCACTAAACAATTAAATGTCATGATTCATTGAAAAGAAATATGTGGGTAATTGAAGAGTACTATAGTATTAATATTACTCATCATATATCATCATTTATAATTCAAAGAATTATTGTAATAGAAGGGAAAAAATATTGAATGATTTGTTCGCTTAAGGTTGTTGCATCAAGTTGTATAAGGTCTGTTGTTGCAATTGCAATTTAATATACATATATTTTATAATTTCTTCTTCTTCAGCACGACAGCCCGTGATGGCCCAAGACATTCCTCAGAACACTCCTCCATTGTGTTCTCCGGGAGGCGGCAGTTCTCCAATTTGTCACTTTCAGCACTTTGAAGTTCTCCTCTCCATCTAAGTTTGGGCCGACCCCTATATCTGTTTGCAGTGGGCCTAAAATTAAAAAATTTTGAAGTCAAAGACGAGGGGTTCATTTGTCAGATATGGCTCTCAAATCTCAAGCGACATATTTTATAGTTGACGATGTAAGCTTCCTTAATGAGTCTCAGAGAAAACAGTCCGGTTTCATGTTCTTTCGGTTTCAGAACGGTGAGGATTTTTACAGGGAGGGGTTGTCAGCCTCACGCCCGACCCCCAACATGGAGGAGCAGTCCCCTGATATAATACTTCATATATATATATATATATATATATATATATATATATATATATATATATATATATATATATAAATTTTATGCATATATAGACTTTTTTTAATTCATTTACAAATATCTAATCTAAAAATATAAATGTCATTAGAGGGAATCCAATGCATGAACTATTGAACAGTCAATTAAAAGCCTTAATGAAGTTATTTTTTTTTTCTAATTTTGATTTAATGATTCCACATTTACATAAAATTAATATAAAAATATTTTGGTGTAAAAATTTTGATGAATTTGTTGGAAGTAACCTTAATTTTAGTTTAAAATAAAATAAATAATGTTTCACTTTTTTATTTAAATTATAAATCAATATAATAAAAGTCAAACATGTTTCTTTTATGTTTTTAAGGAAAGCATATTTATGTGTGTTTTCATTATAGACAATAAATGATCCATTTAACAGGACATTTATTGTCCAACTATTTTATTTAAAAAATATATTTCAGTTGAAACTTAGATAATTAATAATTTTGCTTTCTAAAGTCCTTCAATTAAATTTGTGATAAGGAAATGATACTGATTCCATTACATTCCTAATGTAATCAGAATTATATTCTTAATGGAGTTAAAATCAGCTCCTTTAAGAATATAATACTGAATAGCATAAATATAATTTTTTGATGCCTTCAGAAAAATAAAACTATATTATTAAATTTCTATTGAAATACATACAATAAATTAAATACTGAAGCATTAAATTTTTGAAAGAATCGAATTGATAGATTAACGAAAATCTACTGTAGAAATATCAAATATATTTTTACTTGTCTCTCTTTTAATTATAATTTTTAAGTGTGTTATAGATAATAATTACTCTTTAGGGGTTTAATTAATGTAATATAAGAGAGTTACTTTACTATAAGGTATAATCAAACATTTTTGAAAAATTTATTTAGATTTAAGCAATAATTAAATGCATAAATATTAAGAATAGCATTTATTTCAAGCGTTTCATTTGTAACCGCGAATCTCATTTCTGCTGTAGAATTCCCCATTGGCACCCAGTTGGAACATTTCGATAAGGCGCTGCTCTCTTCGAATAATGAGAGACGTGTTTCAACCTAGACCACCTTAATCCACAAGGAGTCTACAGCGATAGAACTAGAAATTCTTGTGGGGACTCAATTCAGTAGTACAATAAACAGAATGTCATCTGCAGGGAAGGAAATTTTCCGGGTGGACTTCCATCATTTTCGGGAAAAGAAGCCAATCCCAAAAATGTCTTTTTTCTCCTCTCCCTTTCTATTCATTTATACTATCCTGGAGATTTGGCTGTTGACCTAGTTTTCAAAACTAACCAATCCCCGAACTAAACAGGGATGAGGAGGTGTCTGGACTAGAATATTGATCATGGACTTTTTGTTTCCCCCTCTCACTTTCTTATACTGGAAGATCGATTTTCTTGGCGATATTCCCGAAGTTGGCATCTCTTTTTCTCCTTTTGTTTCATATAAGCGATTTGTTCCCACGTTTTTTTTTTTTTTTCCGAGAGTTTTTGCTGCTTTGTACCGAATACCTTAACTTTTAAATAACGATCAACGCAGAACGATTTCTTGAATTATTTGCGTAAACATTCTTGTTTATTCTCTTTCCTCCCACCCCCCAAATGTTTATCATTTTCTCTCCGCTCACGTTCGTATTTGTCTATTTTCTTATAGTATAGCTCCTCCTCCCCTCCTCTAATGTTTCCAATGCTCAAACGATGAATATTTCAACAGTTTTAAAGGAAACATTTTTCTTATGAAATTGCTTATGAAAAATATGAAGGCTTTTTATTGGTCGTATAATTTGTTAGATTGTAATATGTTCCAAAATACTCCAATTGTACAGTTTAAACTAAAGATTGGGATTGATCATGCCAAAAGTAATTAGAAAATGTGATAAATTATAAAGTACAAATGCTTCTTGGAATTGGAGTTATCAGAGATATACAAGATTGCTTATCATATAAAATGGAAGTATGGCGTTAAATAATTTAGTAATCTTTTCTATACATAAATAGACATATTTGAGTTTACGGTAATTTGGCATAGTAAGGTTTTAGATTGGGTAAATGTTCTCCCTAAAGACCATCATGCTAAGACAACTTATGAATAATAATTACCATGAGGTACATCCACTAGTATGCTCTGAAGCTTTTAAAAACAGGTGTCTTGAGGTGTTAATAGTGCAGGTGTGAGGTGTTGACCTCATTATGTCTTACAACTATGATGTAGTTAACTGTGTCTATCAGCTTCGGTATACAGCAATAAGCAGCTAGAAATAAACCTAATAAAGCATGCAAAGTTATGAATTTTTTAATATTTAGAAAACTGGCTTAAAATCATAGTGTTCTTGTATCTGAAAAATATTTGGTTTGATACATGAACAAGTTGAAGATTATCTTGATGAGGACCAATACATTTTTAAATATTCCATAAAATGGAATGTTCTTCTGTGTGATACGATGCAGAACGTGGATTGTTTATCGTTCCAAAATAATTTTTTGCACACAAGGGCTAATTAGATTAACCCCTTAACCGGCTATCCCGAGGTAACTCGGGCAAACAATTCTGTGCGTTTTCCGGCTATCCCGAGCCCCTTGGTAGGCTGGCTTCACTGCAATACTTAAAATTCAACCCCCAGAAATAACGGATTACCGTGAAATTGTGGCTGGGGAATTTATTTACTGAACGGTCACGGTTGATTTAACTAATGCAAGCGAAAAACGAAAGTGTTTCACACACACACACACACACACACACACACACACACACACACACACATATATATATATATATTTATTTATTTATTTATTTATTTATTTATTTATTTATTTATTTATTCGCATTTAGTTATATTAATTAAAGCCTATCTAACAATTGAAATTTATAAGTAACGTATACAATACTAATTTTCACTTTTCTTATCAAGTTTTTAAATAATTAATATTTCTTAGTTTTGTATAAAAATATGTGACTTGGCGACAAAGTTAAAATATTAAAAATTTTTTTATTTAATTTGTTCAAAAATATGAAATTTTAAAATGTTAAAAATTTTATTTAAAATTAGAAGGGATAAAATAAGAAATAAATTAGATGCTTATTTTTTAAACTTTTGAATGAATTTAGTATTTTAAACAATTCTGCAATGATTTTTATACAAAATATATAATCTAATTTTAATAAAATGCAACTATGAGAAATTCTTTCACTTTTTAGAGTTACATTTTGTTAAAATTAGATTACATATTTTGTTCTGCGAATAATTAATCTTTGTAATATCTCGGGTATTATTTAATTTTACAAAGTACCTAATTTTAGCTTATAAATTGATTAACTTGCTACTAATTATCTCATTTTAAATGCTTACCTAATTTATAAAACAGTGTCAAAAAATCGGAACAGCTTAACTGTTGACTGGGTACCTTTCTCGGGCGAGCCCCAGAAAGATCAACGAATTTACAGTCCGTGTCCGAAACGTTATCTTCATAATAAAAATAAAATTCTTCTTCACTGCTTGAATCAGACATAATGTTCGTAAGCCGGTAATATTTTCACATATACAATTAGCTACTAGAATAACTTATGAGAGTAAAACGGCACTCATAATATATGTTTGTGTATATATATATATATGTACACTATACACACACACACACACACATACACACACACACACACACACACACACATATATATATATATATATATATATATATATATATATATATATACAAACAAGGATAGGGAAGTGACAATATGGCATTTCAATAATTTGTTCTAGCCAACTGAAGGCAATTTATTGACACGCTCACCTGGAATACATCATGAAACAGATGTTTCCAAGATAATTCAATTGGAAATGTGAATGTGCATCCACTACACCAGTTCTACATTTGATTTAAATTTACATTTATCGGTTTCCCACGGAATTTGAAAAAATCCCCAAGTTCCACTAGTTAGGCATTTGTCAAACCTGTAGTCAAATTGATATAATCAGAAACATCAATCTATCATTCTGCTATCTTTTTTCTACTTGTAAACAATTTAAAATTAACTACATGTGCATTAATTTTCTGTTTACTCGAGAATTTGACTAAACATGTTTTGAAATTTCACTACTCAAATTTTCAGTACATATATTTCAAGCATTGGCTTAAATACCAAGATAAAGGTAATTGAAAAATAGGAAGGAATAAATCTTCTTACATAACTATTTTTTAACTTTAGAATGGGGCTTATGTTACTCATTATTCCACATAAAATTATATTATTTTGTTATGATTAAGATCTAAAACTTAACAAGGAAGATGTTATTTTTAGCAAGAAAATTTTAATTTTGATTAACACTTTCACTAAATTTACATTTTGGTATAGGACTGGCAAATGATATTAAAATACATCAAGAACAGCTAATTTCAGAAAAATTACTGAAAATTTTCCCTTAAATATTTAAGAAACGCATTTCTGTTTCAGAAATATTATAATATGAGTTCACCATAAACAAATGATCAAATTTAAATATTTAAAAAATGTTTGACTTTAGTAATCACAAAACTTTTTCCGTAAAAGGAAAAATGCCGGAAAACATGTTAAATTATTTAATGTCTTTATTGTGAGTTTTCAAATTATATCAATATTTTTTTGTAAAATTAAGGATATTTTAAACTAATATTTTGTAAGAATACTTTAAAATCATTAAAAAGTTAAAGTTACTTACAAATTCTGGAAAATATGAAATTTTCTTTATCAGGGAAAAGAAATATTTTCATTTACTAATTTAGTGATTACATCTTAAGTATTAAGCTTTTTTCTCATATACTTCAATATCTAACAGCTTTGCACTAAAGATATACTTTCAACTTCTTGAAACAGAATATTATATTTTCGAAAATAAAGTTCAATGACTTAATTCTAATATTAAAGCTCAATAGTTTGATCTTCAATCAGATGTTTTTAACATAAGAAATAAGATTTATTTTTGTGATAAATTAATATATGTATTTTTAACAGGTTAAACTTTATGTAAAATTAAAATTTTCGAGCTAGACAAAGTATTCATTTCTTGTTAGTGAATTTATGTTTACAAAAATTAATTTTGTGAATATTTACTTCTTTAATCAAAAGTATTTAAAAATATTTGATTAACAAAATAAAAATTAGCTAAATATTTTCATTTATAACCATTAAAAGAAGACTGAGGTTAAATCATTATTGTAATAAAATGAACTTTAAAAAATATTTCTCTAAATTTATAGATTATAATGATTTGCATGTCAAAGAAGTTACAATTCTGTAAAGGCAAAAAATATTTAATGTAGTGCTAATTTGAATATGTGAATAAATGTGATATTGACAAGTTCTATATTAAATATTCAATTATTAGAATGCTGTTGTAAACAATAATGTTAAGGTGAGTCCCTGTTTTTATATTTTTGATATTTTTCTCCTGTTGAAAAACAAATATTCAGACAAGAGACTCATTAATTTTAGTATTTTTGTAAAACAATTTAAGAAATACTAAAAGATAGGTAATAACAATACAGGTTCTTGTATGGAGTGACATTTTTTACATAATTAGAAACGGAAATCCTTTAGTACGAGAAATTTAATATGAAAAATTTGCTTTCAAAATTTTTACCAAAATTTTATGTTGTCAGTAGCTTACTATATACTATAAAATCTATTGTTTGGTAATTTAGTAAGCTTTTTATTTTTTTAAATTATTAAAATCATACAAAAGCTAAATTATTCAATCTGTATATATTAAAGCAACAGAAACGATTTTTTTTAACGATTCTGAAAACTATTTGATGATTTTAAAAATATAATATTGATTTTGAAAAGTATCTACAATGATTACCAATTACAAATAAACAGCAAATTATCTAAATATTACAGCACAGCTATTTAAAATCAATACATTTTTAACTATCTGGAAAATTAAAAAATATTTTTATGATTTTTTTAAAATTATATATATATATATATATATTATTTTAAATGTCATATATATATATATGACATTTAAAATTTAAAGTACGATATTCATTGTGATAGCTTCTTATATATTTTTAATTGTTTAAGATTTTTTTAAAATACAAAAACTGCTTAGTAATAAATTAAAATTTCTGTTTTAATTTAGAAAATAATTAAATAAAAATTTATATTTAGTGTAATAAAAAATTATAATAAGAACTTAAAGAAATTTTCGAGCAGAACATTCACACAAAGCAAACTGCGAACACATGTGTGTTTCTATATTTGACAGCGACTGATGGGCTTCCCCGCTGTAAGTCATTAGAATGTGATTATTGTGAGGTGGTCCAGGGTACAACGGAAATAGGTCTCATCAAGAATTAGAGGCTTTTGTATTCTTGACAGGTGCTAAAGGGGGAAAAACTTGCATTGCAGTGAAAGCCAAAACTATGTTGCCACTGCGAAGCAAAAATGATGCACTCTCTTCACAGAACCCCAGACGGTTAAGGGGTTAAGACATACAGTTTGAAAAGAACCACTATGAGCATATAAACCCGAAATGGGATTCGAATTCATCAATTGTTGAACCAAAGGACTTACCACGCTGTTGCCGCCTCAATGATACAGCTTGAAAGAAAAATAGGTTGAGATATTAACCTCATCATTTGTTTGCATTTCAAAATTAAGATGTGGCTGTCTGTGTTTAGTGACGGTTTTTTTACAAAAATAAATTATGATAGTTATAGTCTGAGAACGCATTGCTATAATTTTTTCTAGCAAAATTTCTAGAAGTCTTAATGTTTATAAATATACTCGTTATATAAAATTTATTTTATTTAATTGCGATATAGATCTTGTATACTATATCTGCAGGTCTAAACACAGACAAGGACATCTATATTTGAAACTATGGTTCAGTAACAACGTTGTTAACCAGTGATAACTTTTTTTTTTACCCTAGTACTTTACTCCAGTGCGTCAGTATCTTCACGTTGCTTACCGCTTAGATCAGCTAGGTGAAGCATCATTTGCCGCGGGAAGCTGTTGGGAGGGTGGCCTACGCTGTACTCTCCTTCACTGGGTTGTTGGATCACCGTAAGTATGGGACGTGTCCAGGTTAATATGTGACGTCGAATATCCTTCCCCTGGTGTGGCGTGGATGTGGAGAGGAGCTTGCCAGCTCAGGTGTGACCTTACCAACTGACAGTGGTTCAAAATTACGAGGCACTTGATGATGGGCGAGTGTTCCAAACTCGTAACCTAAAGGTACATTCTAGGGCTCGATTGCACTGGTATCTATCCATCTACTTCACTCCAGTAAAAGATGTTACGGAATATTTAACCCTTCTATATGGGAACGTCAGCAGTGTCAAGTATTAAACTCGATACTTTATGGAAATGAAACAATGCTTTTTATCCCAGGTTACTGAATTCTTTATTGAATATATTAAGCCTTAACACGATCGAAATCTTTTTAAGCGAATACCGAGGATATTTTTTAATAATTTTTCTTTCAAATCAATAAATTCTTATGGTGCAAATGAAATGTCCTCATTTTTTTTAGCTTAAACTTTATTAAATTTTAAAGGCATTGTTAAGGCAATTTGCTTTTTTACTTATTTTAGACAAACCTAAAACCGAAAAGAAATTCTCTAAAATATCTGATAATTTCGATTTTTTCAACTCGCCCACCTATTTCATTTCAATTTCTTTTCTTATTTATTTTTACTTCACTCGATTCTTTTCTTTTTAGACATCGATTTGGAATAGCTTGCGTGAAAGTTTTTAGAATCATCGATTTTATACTATTGCTTTCTTTCATATTTATTTAACTAAAAACAGTGGAAATAAAGTTCTTAAAAAGTCTAGTTACCAGATAAAAACAGTGATGTGAATAGCATTTTGATAGGTATACATGATTAACGTCTAGATTTCATATAAGCTTCTGTATGTTGCTATTATTCGGTAAAACTCAATTTTTATTGGATAGTTTTTCAGAAAACACATTAAAAAACCAAACGAAAAGTAGCTTATTTTTGATTTCTGAAAAATTCGTAATATTCAGAGGATCACAAAACGCTTTAGTTATTTGAGTGTTTTAACAATGTCATACACTTACGGCCGTATTCACCGTCTACCTGGACCGCTAGGTACGAGCGAAATTCCGGGTCGAAGTTGAAACGGTATTCACCATAAACTTCAGGAGGAGTAACCGAGGCGAAAATCTTGCTCTGCGTTCAAGAACCGTACCTTCCTATTCAGCAAGGTTAGACCTGACTGCGCCTGCGCAATTTATGTATGCGAAGTGATCATGCGCATTTCTTTTTAACTCTTGTATATTGTTTTGTTTACTGTTGTGCCAAAATTTGTGTTGTGTGATTTTATTCAACTGTATAATGTCTAATTTATCAAATTTGCAGCGCATAGAATTTCTACAGCAACTAGAACAGCGGAGAAACGGGAAATCAAGATTAGAGAAAATCCTCTCGACGCGGATGAAATAGATATTCATAAGCGGTATCGCTTAACAATAACAAGTATTGAAGAGCTGCTGTGTGAAATCAAAGACGAATTAGAGCCAAATAGTTACCTAAATAACGCTCTAAAACCCATTGAACAACTATTGATTGCATTAAGATTTTACGCAACGGGAGCTCACCAACTCGTTATTGGTGATTTGGCAAAAGTAAGCCAATCGACAATTTCTAGAGTAATCTCTAGAGTTAGCAAAGCTATTGCTTCATTGTGTCCACAATATAATAGAATGCCCCAAACAGATGAGAAGAATGTTCAAAGGTTCTATTTTATGTAATTTTCATTAATATATTTGACTGATTAACTCAGATATATGGATCTACTCATTGTTAAAATTATACTATTTGGTAGAACAGATTCAAATGTTTGTACATGCATGATAATTTGCCTTATAGGGGATGGTACCTCTCTTATTATAATATTATATTTTTCTATTTTACTGCAATGTTTTTTTTATCCAATATGTGATGAATATCAAAACATGCATTACGAATTTTTATTAAAAAAAAGTAATTTTCAAATGAGTGCTTGATTTTTTTGGATTAATGCATGTAAGAAATTATGGCAAAAATTATAAATTAAAAGGAAGAACAAAGTTGTGAATTTTTAGTAATTTTTGTGGAATTGCTCGAAAATTAATAATTTAAATTTTATTTTTTCCTTATATGTTTTCCATTAACCATTTTAATGAAAAAAATTAGATAGTTTTGTCAGCAATGGTCACATCTATATTTATTTAAGCCCTATATTTTTATAATTTTAAATGAATTTTGAATTTATTTTATTCAATGCAGATATAAATTAGCTTCATTTTCTCCTCTCAAATGTTGATAATGACAACTGGCACTATTTGAAGATATTTTTTGCCAATATGTAGTCAGATAATTTATTAGTACAATTTATTCATATTTAATTATCGTATAACTTATTAAAATTAAATAAGCTTTTATTTTAGAATTTTTAAAATAATTTAATAGTTATATTTTTACAGATCAGTGAGAAATTCTTTCGAATTGCACAATTTCCCAGTGTGATTGGAAGTATTGATTGTACGCATGTACCAATCCTTTCACCTGGGGGAATCGATGCAGAAAGATTTCGCAATAGAAAAGGCATCTTTTCACTTAACGTTCAAACAATTGTGACAGCTGACTTGTCTATTCAAAATGTTGTGGCTAGATGGCCAGGAAGTACTCATGACAGTACCATCCTCAGCAATAGTACAATTCCTGAATTGATGCACTCTCCATTATATAGGAAATACCATCTGTTGGTGATAGTGGCTATCCTTGCCAGGCATATTTACTTTACTCCTATAAACCAACCTACAATGCCAGAAGAAGTAAGGTGAGTTTATGTTTAGATATTTCTAAGAAGTTCTGCAATTTTATCAAAAATTTTAATAAATTCCTGTATAATGCCTATAGTAACATACAATGAATAAATATTGATTTCTACTGAATATATTTATAATTACATTTATTTTGATGAATATCAATAAATGATAGACAAATATTAAAAAAATATTAACAAAACTATGTTCAAGAGAAGCTTGACTATGAACTAGTCAAAGCAAATAAATTATTTCTACTTAGTAACAATTTTTTGTTTGATTGAAATATAAAATTATAAACATTCCATTATTAGTTGAGAAGTAAAACAAACTTCAATATCATTTCATACTAGCAAAATTATTTCTATATTTTCAAATCTTCTATAAGATAAATTCTTTTTTTATTTAATTACATTCTGATTTAAATTTAGATGTATGTTAGTTTTAGTTTCATGTTATAAAACATTGCTGTGTAAAAACTTTTTATTGACTTCTTTAATATGCTTTCTAAATAATTTATAAACTCAAGGCTATGAAAAAAAATATTTGAAAACATGAATTTAGAATAGAAAATTGAATGATTGTATCATTAAATTATGAATAGTCACTATCAGTGTTTTGCAATTTTTCCCTTGTCAAGTTAACAATGACAGAGATTGGAATTTTTAAGATCCTTAACATATGTAAATTAATTCTTTCTGACTGATAGCAAACACATAAGAATATAGTGATGTTTATAAATGATTGATCATAACAAAACATTATTAAATGGATAAAACTTTATCTTTCTTTTCGATTTTATCAGTAAACATGTGTTATGATGCACCATGATATCAAAAAATAAGTTTTCATGCTTCAACCACATGTAAAACTGCAAATTAGAATTAAAAATATATCTTATTTTCAAAATTATTCATTATGAACTATAAATGTCTCGCAGTTAATATCAAACCAATGTCTGCCGATTAATTCATTTTGTAACCATGAAGCCAGCATTCATGATTGCAAAAGGTTAAGTATATTTAAATGTTCTGAATCAACATTATTCAAATGTAGTTCTTCAATATAGTGAATATGACAACCATTAAAGTTTTAATTTAAGTTTGAGAATGTGTCATTGTGAGTTAATTTGAGAACCAATTTTCATATTGAAGAAATTATATAATAAATATTCTTATGTGTTTTTGTAGGTAATAATGAAACTTTGAATAAAAAAAAATATTTTAGTTCTCTTTTGCTAGTTTACAAAATAGTGTTTCATATTAATTTTTTAGGAAACTAATATATTTAATTAAACATTACCTCATTTGCTTTCCATGAGACTTCTAACTTCAAGAATATGTATTGTTTATACTTTTTGTAGGTACAATACTGCTCATATTTTGACAAGGAACACTGTAGAAAGGTCATATGGAGTTTTGAAACGGCGGTTTCCATGTCTTCAAACAAAGTTAAAGTGTAGCATCAATGATGTACCCACCATAATTGTTGCTTGTTGTGTATTGCATAATTTAGCTCTCAAATGGGTAATTATCAAAATGTTTTACATAAAAACCTTTTTGATAAAAATATTCTATTATTAATAAGGACTATAAATTTAATATTGGACTTCAAGCATTTAACAAATTCATGGTTTGTTATCTACAGGATACTTTTTTACAAACGTGGATACTTTTCCACGTTTGTAAAAAGTATCTTGAAAGTTATTTAATAAATCAATTCTGGAGAATTAACATTTATGAATAAAGAATTTTGCATTGTGTAAAGTAATTAAATAATAAGGAAATTTATCATTGGTGATAATGAAGAAATATTTCAAATGAATATTAAATAATTTAGATATAAATATTACATTGATTTTAATGTGAATTATTTTCTTTTGTAGAAGATCCTGAGCCGCCTTTAGATCCAGAAGTACAGCAGTACATAAATACTTTTGGTGACCAAGTTGCAACACAGCAACATCTGAATGTCAATGCAACATCTCATCGAGATTCTTCGGCTGGATTTGCAAAAGGAGATTGCTTGTTCAGCGTTTCTTTTAATTGTGTTTCAGTGCTGCTTTAAAAAAAAAAAAAAAAACCATTGTGTCGATACATAAGTATTGTAGTTTTAGAATCAATAAAATGTAAATTTATGGCTAAATATATCGGAAGACTTTATTAGTAATTATTAGTATATATATTTATCAGATATTTGGAAAGTTTCAATTTTACTACTCATGTCTTTATTATAGAAAATTAGTCATAAAGCTACATAATATCATTTGAAAAAAAATATTTTCCACATATGTATATAAGTAAGCACTAAATAAAATATTTCTGCAAAGGAATGAAAAACCAAACAATCATTAATAACAAAAAATAAAACTTTATTTACGATTTACAGTTATTTTTGGATTTTTGTTTAAAACATCTAAAATTTTTTCTTTTATTTCAATATCTTTACTAATAGACACATTTTGCTTTACTTTTAGCTCAATTTCATGACTTACTAGTAAACTTTGCTGAACTTTTTAATTCCAAGTCTTTTTGCAGTATTGCTACTTTTAATTTGTGCTCTTCTTCTTCCCTTTCACTCATTTTCTTTTCATGTTCAATTCTCTGCTTACTTTCTTCCATCGTCATTTGTGCTGCTTTTCCGGCATCACTCACAGCAGTTCTTTGCTTTTTCTTTTAAATAGATCAAACGATCTTCTAAATTTTACTTTTGGCGTTGGATTCAGCGTTGGAGCAGAATTTAAATCAATTGTTTCCTGGCAATTAAAAGAAAATTTAATTATTAGTTTTGTTTATTCATTATAATTTAACATTTAATTAAATACATAAAAATGCTGTGTTATTTATTTTTAAATATTTTAAGGCAATCTGTACATAATGCTTATTTTCTCTGAATATGTATACTCTTCAACCAATACATTAGTTATGAACATGTTTGTAAATTATATTTAAGAATTATGATGCTTGATATTTGAATAAAAAAACTTTTCAGAAATTATAATTTGAAATCAAAGACTATTTTATAATTCAAAATTGACATTTTCACAGTAATTATACATTAATTATATTTAAACATTGTATATAAATATTAGGTAATTTAAGTTCATAAATTTGTTTACATATTATATTTTTACTTATTTAATTGCTCAAAACTATGTTCAAATAATTTCTTTCACTTAAAAATATTTAAAGAAAACTGAAATACAAATTATAAGCTGGTATAATTTTTGTGATAAATTTTCACTTTGAAGGACATTTCTCTTTTGCTTAATCTTAATTACAAAAAATAATAAAAGAAAAGAAACTTGTTTTTTTACATGAATAATTACACATTTCAAACTTATCTTTTTATTTTAATTTTTATGCATATTTTTAATTACACAGTCAATACACATTTTAGCGTCAAATACTAAATTAACCAAATTACTTTATTAAAAATATCTGAGATTGCATTTATTTAAAAATAACTGCTCACATGCATATTGAATTAAATATATTTCTATTAATCTAATCTTGACCGCATAAAACTAAACTAACTTACTTGTGTTGATGGAGTACAAGAAGGGCTTTGAATTATACTTGAGATTCACAAGTAGAACTCTCAACATCTGAAAGTAAAGTTAGAATTAAGCAGGAATACTATATTATATAAAATAATACTTAATATATAAAAACATCTTAAATGTATGCCCCTACCTTGAAAAGAAATATCCAAATGACAGCCATCACTGTCAAAGGATTCTGCATTGGTTGGGTGATGACACCCATGCCCAGTATTTTTCTTCTAAACTATCCAGATTAGTTGAAGATGATTCCCCGCCGCCAGTTTTCTTAATTCTTCCGAATTTCTGCAGATCCTTTGGTAGCTTTTTTTTTAGGGTTTAAATAACGCTGACGCAATTGTTGCGCCGAGCGAGGAAGCACGTTTAAATCATTATTAAAAACTTTTGCTATTTCATCAAAAGCTTGTGCTTTTTTAATGCAATTAATTTTATTTGTTTCTTTGCATTCAATAATGTCTATTCTTTCTGATACTAGTTGTATCAATAATTCGTTTTCATAGCGAGAAAAAACTTTTCTTTCCATAATGATAAAACTAAAAACACGCGGAATTGCCGGAAATGAGCAAACATATCGGTAAATAATTTGAAACAGCAAGGTGACTAATTTGACCATCACGTGACTAATTTGACCATCATGTGACTAATTTGACCAATGAGCGATTACACCTGACTCATGGGTTGAACAACCATCTGTTCAACTACTATCGCTATCAGGTTAACGGTGAATACCACTTTTCAGTATTGCGGTTCAGGTTGCTAACTTATGGTGCTTGAACTTCCGGTTAACCTCCGGGTCAAAGTTAATGGTGAATATGGGGGTTAATGAACGAATTTTTAAAGGAAAGGAAAATGTTTTATTTGTGTGCGACGTTTTGTATTTGTAATCGGTTTCATAGTAAAAATAAAGATAAGTGAAATAAAGATTTATAATAATAATTACATATAAAGTGGTTAAACTAATAAACGGCCACAAGCAAAAAAAAAAAAAAAAAAAAAAGGCTTAAACTTTTTTACATTGTTAATTTTTTAATAATATGTTATACTTCTTTCAGAATTTACGGGATTACTTTAAACTTGAAACATTTTAATTGATCAGTGTTTTAAGCAGATGTCCAGTGGTTTCGTGGTAACTTTTCGAGCGCCAAAGTCTCAGGTCCGAGGTTCGTTACTCGGGCTGGGCGAAGCCGGTTTGTGGGTCGGTAAACTTTTCTTTTACGAACTTATGTATGTACATAAAAAAACAGACTCTTCAATGGGTCGATAAACTGAATTAAGTATCAATCATTGTTTGCGTGGGAACTACATAAACTCTAGGGACTTGCTTCAAGGCCAAGAAAACGCTGATGGGCAATGTTTGTGTGAGAACTGAAAATATAGCCACCAGAGGGCGAACAAAATATTGTCAGTAAATGTACGTCGATCGAGAGAGGCGGTAAGAGAATGACGAAGCGCAATGTTTAATAAATTTGTTATTTGTTACTGAAGTGCAGTATTTTCTTTTAGACGTTCTGACATGGCTATATGCACAAGTAAACTTAATGAAAAATTAGTTAAGTGATTGTTCGTTAGGCTTTTAACATTTCAGAAGCGGGATATGTATCGCCCTTTGATGCTTGTTTTGTTTTCTTCTCCGATATCCAAACTCGTATGCTTGTGAATTACGTTTAAAAATAGGAATACGCTCCTCATAAGTAAGGATTAATTTTGAATGAAGGAAAAGGACGAAAGGTACATGAAACGACGAGTTACATCAACACGGAATAAAAGAAACGAAAATACGCAAGTGAGTTATCTTTTTATATTTTTTCGCTTTTGATTTCTGTAAGCTCTAAAATGACTTCATTTCTGGCGAAAGGCAAAAAGATAGATTTAATTACTTTAGCTACTGGAGATAGCTGCTTTATTAGGAGAAACCGTTCCCCAAGATTGTAAGGTAATAGATTTAAGGAACATAATCGTTAGTTCATAAAATTATGAAGAATTTGTTAAAGTTTTATTGGATAGTATTATTGAAGAACGCTTAGCTCAAAAACAAGACGAGGAAGAATGCGCAGTTCGTGAATTTGAGTTACAAAAATTACGTTTACAAAACGAAAATGCCGGTAATGCGAACAATTTTAATTCAGAAAGGCGTGATTCTTGCAATTTGCAACATCTTGTGCAATAATATGATGTGAATAAAGGTGATATAAGTTTTTATCTTACATTATTGGAAAGACAAGCGCGACGAATGGGTTTAGATGAAGCTCATTGGGTTTTCCATTTCTTAGGACTTCTACCATATGAAATAACGCAGTGTATTGCCCGCGAACCGCACGATAATGTCAATGATTATTATTATGTGAAGGAACTATTATTTAAAAGATTTAAATTAAGTCCAGAAAGATTTCGGCAGAAATTTTATGAACATTCTCGTATAACTAAGAATACATGGAAAGATTTTACTTATGAGTTACGAAATTATTTTAATGAGTGGTTAGATGGTCTTAAAATTACTAATTTAGAAGATCTTAAGGACTTAATTGTTACAGAACAATTAAAAAAAAGTGTTTCCCCTACCATTCGTAATCACTTCATAGATGAATGGACCAATTTCATTAATCCAGATAAATTAGCAGAAAAATTAGATTCGTATGAGAATGCTAGATTCGGAATGAAATCTTGTATTGAAAACAAGAGCTTGAAATTTCTTGAAAAAAGATCTTATTTTGATAATTATGTAAGCAAATTTAATGATCGCAGTAAAAATGAAAATTTCAAAAGTGAAGTAAGAGAAAACCGCGAATTTAAAAAGTTTCCTAAGAATGAGTGTTTTTATTCTAAAGAAAAGCGTAACACGAATTTTAGTTCTCGTAATGATAAAAATAGTGTTAAATGTTTCAACTGTAATGATTATGGGCACATTTCTAAAGACTGTCTAAAAGAAAGAAAAATTTTAATTTGTAGATAATGTGGTGAGAGGGGACATACCCAACGGCATTGTTCGATAAACAAAGATAAAAATAGTTTCACGGTAAATGTTGAAAACCTTACACCATTAAATGCTTTTATGAAGGAAGCAAAAATAAATAATTCTGAGCATTTGATTAATAGCTTAATAGATACGGGATCGAGCATTTCTTTAGTTAAGAATTCGGTTGCAATTAAATTAAAACTGAATATAATTCCGTTAAAGAGAAAATTGTTTGGATTTGGCTCTACTGTTGCATCTGCTTTCACACTTGGAAAAAGTCAAGTGGAATTAACAATCGACGACGTCACAGCAACACTCGAACTATACGTTGTGAATGATGATACTATGTCATTTGACCTAATTGTAGGAAGAGACTTTCTAGACAAAACAGAAATCGCTTTCGCCCGAATTAGCTCCAAATTGCACATTTGGTATTCGAATAGTATTCCGTTTTCTGAAGCGGAAGTCGAATCAAAACATCAACAAATAAAACTGAAAACGGAAGAACCTATTACAATAGGAAAAAAATAGCATAAACTTTTTATTCAGGCAAAAACAGAAAATATGGAAAACTGTCTTGTATTATTAGAGGGGAAAGAAAAAAATTTCGATTCTGTTTTTGAAATTAAAAATGGAAAAACGGTAATTCCTATTATGAAAAACGGCTCTTTTGATGTTAAGTTAAAAGAAAATCAATGTCTGAGTAGGGTAAAAAATATATCGCAGGATTGGAATTTAACTTCTGAATTTATTCTTCCATTTAATAATCTATGTAATGCTACTTAAGATACAATATACACTGTAAATAAGGATAAATGCGCGATTAAAATAGACGATATTAAATTCGATGAAGCTATTTCTTATGATAAGAAGTTGGAAATTGTGAAATTAATTAATGATTATAGGGACTGTTTTGCCATGAATATAAGAGAGTTAGGATGTACTACATTAACTAAAATGGAAATTAATGAAGTTCCAGGAAGCAAACCAGTTTGTTTACGTCCCTATAAACTGAGAGAAGCTGTATTAACAATATTGTTGGGGAGTGGAAGGAAAACGGAATAGTTTCCGAAACAAGATCTCCTTATACCAGCCCAGTATTGTTAGTTCGTAAAAAAACTGGTGAGAATAGACTTGTTGTAGATTACAGAAAATTAAATAATCCGACAATTAAAGATAAATTCCCTTTGCCCAGAATTGATGATCTATTAGAATGTCTTAGTGAATGTAATATTTTCACGACATTAGATTTAGCTCATGGTTATCTCCAAATACCATTAACAGAGGAAGCTAAGTTAAAAACTGCTTTTATTATCCCAGATGAAACAGGTCAGTTTGAACATATGATTTTTGGTTTGGCAAATGCACCTTCAGAATTTCAGAGATTAATGTATCAAGTATTAGGACCATTGTTAAATAAGAAAATTTTGTGTTATTCAGATGATATTTTGATACCAGCGAAGAATTGGACTGATATGATTGAACGAATAAAAGAGGTATTTGACAAACTTAGGTCTGCTAATTTGACTTTAAAATTGTCAAAATGTGAATTCGAAAAAAAGGAAGTAGAATTTTTAGGGTTTATTGTTAATAGAGAAGGAATAAAACCAGGAATGATAAAAATTAGATCAATAAGAGAATTCCCAACTCCTAAGAATATTAATGATATTCGTAGATTTTTAGGTTTAACTGGTTATTTTCGGAGATTTGTGGAAAAATATGCACAAAAGGCAGAACCTTTATCACGACTCTTGCAAAAAGAAGAATCTTTCAAGTGGGAAGAAGAGCAAGAGCAGTCTTTTCGATTATTGAAAAATAGCCTCACAGAGCAACCTGTGTTAGCCCATTATAACCCTCAAGTTAAAACGGAAGTACATTGTGATGCAAGCTTTAGTGGTTTAGCAGGCATGCTTTTACAACAAGGACCAGACAATAAATGGCGATTGGTTTATTGTGTCAGCAAAAAGACAACTGAAATTGAAAAGAAGTATCATTCAAGCAAGCTCGAATTGATGGCCATTGTGTGGACTCTCGAAAGATTAAGGCAGTATTGATTAGGCATAAAATTCAAAATAGTGACAGATTGTCAAGCACTGATGTACATGAATTCAAAGAAAACAAACAATCTTCAGATTGCAAGATGGTGTGATTTAATTCAAGAATTCGATTTTGAAATAGAACATAGGCCTGGAAAGAAAATGGCTCACGTAGACGTAATGAGCAGAGCTCCAGTTTGGGAATCAGAAGATACATTGACATCCCTTATCGAAAATAAATTAGAAGTTTGTTTGATCTTGAGTGAAGATGAACAAATATTGATGATACAGCAGGCTGATCCAGAAATACGAAAATTAATAGAAATATTCAGAAAAAAAAGATCATGATAGAACAAAAGCAGAAAAACAGCTTATAAGAAATTACGTGTTTAAGAGAAACCGATTATTTAGATGCATCAATGAAAATAGAAATAAAAAATTTCTTTATGTTATTCCAAAGAGTATGAGAAAAAGTACAGTAATCAAATTCCATGATCTTATGGGACATTTTTCTGTTGACAGAACTGTTAATAAGATAAAAGAATTGGCTTCCTTATATGAAACGTTATGTACGAAGGCACATTTCAAAATGTTTTGAATGTTTAATGAACAAAACGCCGTCAGGAAAACAGCCGGGCTTATTAAATCCAATTAAAGCAGGTCGTAAACCTTTTGCAGTTATACATATGGATCATTTAGGACCTTTTGTTAAGAGTTCTAAAGGTA
Source organism: Latrodectus elegans (assembly GCA_030067965.1). Classification (NCBI taxonomy): domain Eukaryota; kingdom Metazoa; phylum Arthropoda; class Arachnida; order Araneae; family Theridiidae; genus Latrodectus; species Latrodectus elegans. The sequence continues at coordinate 64,956,855 of CM057812.1, read as the reverse complement.
ATCAAGAACTTCTGATCCCGATAGATAATTTCACAAGATTTGTCCAATTGACTCCAGTGAAGAGTACATCAATATTACATGTGCTGAATACTCTGAAAAACTTTGTAAACACTTATGGTCTACCTGAGAAAATAATAACAGATCAAGGAACTTGTTTCACTTCACATCAATTTCAACAATATTGTGCTGAAAATGGTATACGTCATACCCTCAATTGTACGAAGCGACCATGTGCAAATGGAATGGTTGAAAGAGTTAACAGAACAATATTGTCTACCATAACAACTGGTATGGAAGATCAGAATCACAAAGATTGGGATGTTAAAATACATGAAGTTGAGAGGAACTTGAACAACTTTGTAAACAAGTCAACGAACAAAACACCATTTGAATTGCTCCATGGTTATTCTCCACGATTCAACGATGGAATTTTGAGAAAGTTAGCTGACGAAGAAGCTCAGAGTTGGCAAGATCCATCTATAGTGCAGGAAGAATTAAGAATTAAAGTATTAAAAAAAGAAGTTGTATTAAGAATTACTAGTGGAAAAAAAAGTGTATTATATATTATTATAGTTTTTTTGTTAATATAATATAATAATTTTTATACTTTTAATGAAAGACGTGTATTATTAATGATAATTACAGTATTTGTTTTGTGTGAATGAAAAATAATGTTAATTACGTAGTTAATAATTTTATTTAATCTGCTGTGTTTAATATAAGTTTTTAATGTTAATATTTGCCGTATTAATTGGTAATTGTGTATTATTATATCAATTGAGGACAATTGTAAGGTCAGTCTGGCCGAATGTGAGAACTGAAAAAATCGCCACCAGAGGGCGAACAAAATATAGTCAGTTAATGTACGTCGATCGAGAGAGGCGGTAAGAGAATGACGAAGCGCAATGTTCAATAAATTTGTTATTTGTTACTGAAGTGCAGTATTTTCTTTTAGACGCCCTGACATGGCTATATGCACAAGTAAACTTGATGAAAAATTAGTTCAGTGATTGTTCGTTAGGCTCTTAACATTGTCTTTGTCCACATGGATTCTAGTGCCAAGATTTAATGTTTTAAACATATTGGAAATAATCACATCGAATTCTAATTTAAGATTTAATTTTGCTGATTTTATCACTCATATCAATTTATTTTATATACATTTCATTTATCCTAAATTCTCCTGATTTAGAAATTTGAATTAATCTTTAATATTTCAAACTTTAATTTCAATAAAATGAAATTCTTACGTAAATATACTAAACAAAAAATTTATTTACGAACTAGTATTTTTAAAATCAATTCATGAGTACTCAATTCAGAAGTTTTACCTCAGATACCACCCCCTCCCCCCGATTATACTCGCCATACACGTGCTCGTTAAATCTAAAGAATCGAAAGTCCTGTGGTCGGTCGTTGAGCAATTATTATTAGTGTAATAGTCTGGGGAAAATTTTCTCCTCCTCCAGATCAATGTAAAAATTGTGGTAGTGGATCCTCTGGTGGTGCAATCTGTCGGTGAAGTCTTAGAGCAAAGTCGTACTTTCACCTTCGTAATGCTCTGGTTAAACGAAAGATGCACCCTACTGACTTAAATTCGCATAGCCAACGGCATAACGAGCTTGTTTTGTCCAAGTGTCGTAAGTAACAACAAAAACAGAAGTTTTATGATATGAAAGGATTAGGACCATGATAGTTTGACAGAGAAAGATATTCTGTCCAGAAGGTCACCAGTTCCATACCTACTCACAATAATAATTTTATTGAGAGTTTATAATGGGGTGTTCTAAACTTTTATAAAATTTGATCTTCCTCTAATAGTGCGGAATGGAGATAGACAGGATAGTGTATCTCAGACATCAACTCTAACTCGACTGTGGTTCAAATTTGCGAGTTTATTGTCTTCAGAGACATCAAATTGGCAAAAATAAATATTTTTAAATATATACAAATAAATACTATTTAAATATTTTTTGTGTGCCGCTAACTGAGTCATTTTTATCATTTATAATTCTGCTGCCCTTATGTCTTCTTTTCTCATAATATTTATGAATGTACATAAAAAAGTCTTTCAGTATAAAATTTTTCAAAACATTTTTTTTTTACTTACACTACTTTTATACTTTTGAGATGTTTAAAATTAAAAAAATGTAAAAGTTGAACAAAAAATAATGTTTAAGTTGTCGTAAGGTTTTTTTTTTCCCACTAATACTTTTCATATATAGTAATATGGATGTATTAAATAATATTTGATATATAACATCCTTCAATTTTATATAATCTGCTTAAATATCTTATTTTTACTTTCGATAGGAAAGGATGTCTAAAATACTAAGAGAACTGTATTTACTTTCTTATCGAAAGTGACGATACATATTGTACCATCCTGATGTTTAAAAATTATCTTCAAAAATTTTTTCGTGATCTTGACGTTGAATTGTAAATTATGAACTAGTATTATCAAAGCACGATACTATCTTCTTCAGGGGCTCATATGAATTTTTAAGATACATTTCTGTCATAAATTATTTACTTACAATGAAATCACACTAGCAGTTGGCTTTTTATATTATAAATTTTTCCGGAGCGTTTTTTGTTGCTATTGAAGTGATAAAATATATTTTTTCACACAAGAAATTGAACGGTTTACTTTTTCAACACTGTATTGTGGATTTCAGCCTATTTTTTTTAATCGTATTTTTATCAATTGATAAAATAATTCTATTATTTTGGGATCGAAATATGACATTTTTATTTAATAAGTATGGGGTCATTTTGAATTTTACGTGAGACATTTTGAAAAATTTGCATGTCAGGGAAATGAGAAAATGGAGTTTTTTTCATGCACTGTGTTTGTTTATGCTTTATTCTTATTCATGTACTATTCCTTAATGTTTAATTTTAATTTATTTACGTTATTAAAACTGATAAGAAGGATGCTTCTAATATATTTTTTGTTTTAAACAAACGAAAATAATGGAAAAATTGTTAAGAAGAAACGAAGTATGTTGTTCTTAAAACAATAATTTCTTACGCATCCAGTAGGTGAACCCTTTTTTTTTCTTTCTAGAAATATACTGTGCAAGGAAATTATAATTAAAATTGGAAAAAAAAAAAAAAAAGGCACAGGTGCCGTATAATCCATGATTCCAAATTCTGAATTTTTTTGGCGATGAAGAAATGTTGCTAAGGGTACGTGTGCGATGACGTAAATACTAGGGTTGCCAAAATAGAATTTTCTGCATAATTTTTACAGGTCTCCATATGTCTGACGTAACAAAAACAAGGTTGCCAGATTCATAAGTAAATTCGTCAAAAATCGCCAATCTTAGAATTTGAACCATGGATTATATGGCACCTGTACCAAAAGAAAAAAAAATTATAATGAAATAAATAAATTAAAAAAAACTTATTTAAGAGTATTTAAAATTCTTTGCACTCCAATATAAGAGAGTTGTTTAACGAGTTTATTTCTTACCTTTGAAATTTTGTTAATGCTCTTTTCATTTACAAACTGATATCAGCTGCTTTTTTATAAATTAGAATATAAAAAAAAAATTGCTGTGGAATAAAAACAAAACTCAACATTTTCCTTGTTTCTCATCCAATTTCTTTAACGAAGCTTATTTTGAAGAAGTCAAAATGTTTTTTAAGGCACATGGTTCTTTTAATTTCCGAAAGTTGCATATTTAGTTGAAGACGAATACCTTGAAAAACCGTTACAATCTAAAATGCATATGCACATTTAAGTTTTTTGAATATCTGTATTTTAACGAATTTATTACTGTACACAAAATATTTTTAAATTGTGTACAAACAATAAATGAGAAAATAGCAATAATACATAAGATCAAAGAAGTAAATTTCATTGAAAAGCATTTTACGAAAAATGTGCAATTTACCCAACTTTTTCAAAAAAAAGCGTGAATATTCTAGTAACTCTATTATAGATTTATATTCCCTTTCTTTTGGGGTAGGTACATAATATATTAATTTTATAGTTAACATAAAAGTATTGTTTTTAGTTTCCATGTTTTTGATGACATATATAAACAGAAGTTTTATGATATGAAATTATTAGGACCATGATAGTTTGACAGAGAAAGATGTTATCATGTCCAGAAGGTCACCAGTTCCTTACCTGACCCCCAATAATAATTTTATTGAGAGTTTATAATGGTGCTCTAAACTTTTATAAAATTTTATATAAAAATGGCTGTTCAAGTTGTACAGCCATTTTTAAAATATCCAGTACAATAATAATAAAATAAGAATGTGTGTGTGTTAAACAAGAATTGATCGGCATACAGATATTAAAAAAAGTGTATTTTATAAATGAGTTAATATATATTATGATAATAAAAAGCATTTGTGGCTTAAAAGTATGAGATTATATAGCAATTATCGTCATTAGTGGTAAACCTTGGATAAGTAATTTATAAAAACATTTTAATGTGATATATTTTTAAATGATAGAAAAACAAAGTAATGCATGAATTATTTTAGTTTAATAGCATATGAAGTAAGAAACTATAAATTATTTATAAATCTGCCAAAGGATTAATAATTTATGATGGCTTTTTAGTGTGTAAACGCTTATATTTATCCTTCTGATATTTAAAGCTAATCCCTTTCTTCTGACATCATGAGTAGTTTACAATAAAACGGATGGATCACAGAAGAAACTTTCATCCTATAATGTCAGAAATTTGTTTAATTTTCGTATTCCTCAGCAGAAGAGTCTGTTCTTTTAGTCCTAGATAGCCATTCTAATTATATCAAAAGTATTGCACAAATAATTATTTCAAGTTAAATGACCCTTTACAAACCATCATTTGATGTGTCTTTAATGAAACATTTAAATGCTTTCTACTAACAAAAAGTGGGGAGGAAATTTAACATGTCATGACAATAAATCAAACTCAACATTTATTCAGAGTTGCATATTAAGAGCAGTGATTCCTCGGATAAATAATAAAGGGTTATGTGTGACCTACACATGCAACAATGATATACTTTCCCGATCATTACTTTCACTATCTTTTATACAACTGAGAAACGAATTAAGATTTAAAATAATATTTTTATTGAAAAACTTCATGTTGAATCACCGATCACTTGCACTCTTTTGTGAAACAACCTAACATAAATTGTGCTCCAAAACGTCAACTTCTTCACAAATCAACAGTCGTAAAAGATCTAAAGTACCAAAAATTGATGACTAACAATTTTCAAATTCAACCAAATATCTAAACTTGACTACTATGTTCGCTGTTTTGACATCTTCAAAAGAAATTAGAAACACCCCTTAGACTTAGAGATTGGGAAGAAGTTCGATTAGCGATGAGGAAAAACAGCAGATTTTGCTTCTTCCTCTTAAAAGCTGGAGTGAAGTAGAGCATAAAGAAGCAACCAAAACAACAGAAAACAAACAAATATCTGTAGCCAAAACAACAATCTTTACCCTTTAAACTTTTAGATCTTTAAGCAAATGTCAGAAAAGGAAACTACAAAAGAAAAGTGAATTCACCATTAAAACAGAATCCTTGATGGAAAAAAATATAGTTTGTATTTTTTGCAATGAATTGTGTTCTACTTCGAAATCTCTTCCAGGCTGCTTATAGTAATTCAACTATAAAAAGTAAGAGTATAAAGCCTGTAACAGTGATACAGAGGAACGTGATCAAGTTTCTTTGTGTGTTTGCTGATCAAAACAAATATGTTCTGTCATTATAATTTAGCATAAATTTCAAAAAAATTAAAATTAAAATTAGATTCTCTGATTTTAATCATGCAAATGTTTCTCAAAATAGGAGAAGATCCTTATATTGCTATCATGAAATATTTTAGAAGTGAAACAAAAACGATTTCCTATTATTTCAAAGTATATCTGATTTCATCTTTCATTATGGAACAAAAGTACTTATTACTTCTACAAATCATTCATATAATTTTTAAAAAACAGTTCTTTCACCCCAAATTATATATTTTGAAACTATTTAGATTATTCAGATACAAAATGAAGTAATTTATATAGTTGTTTAGTTAAAAACTACAAGAGTAATGCGTCACGAATTTGTTCAGGTTGTCAGCCTTATCACATTTAGATCCAATTCGTCGCCAAATATTTACTCTATATTTTAATATATTTTAAAGCAAAGCATAATTTCCTATCATATTTCTCGTTTATCAAACAAGTTTTTATCACATTTAGGTTAAAATGTTTTTGAGTTTAATTTTCTAGATCCAGTTATAAGAATCAGTTTTTTCGTAATATTCCCTAAAAGGACACTCAAGGACATAGGTCGCTGGCATGGAAAGGTACTTAGAAAATAAATGTTGAGATTAGCATCAGAAAGAGAAAAAAACTGGTTCGTATTTTCTGACTGAAGAATGTATAAAAAATTAAGATTTATTTATTTTTTTCTACGCTAGGTATTGATATCCCGTAGGTAACTTTATCATTTTGTTGATCAGAATTCCAGTTTCTACTTTATGAATATACCAGCAGACAGCTTGGAATTTGTATATCGTTGAAACTGATTACATATTAGAGAGTTCATTTATCTCCAGTTCCAGAGGGTATGTAGGGATACGTCTGGACTCAAAATGAGATTTATTATTTTTTTTTATCTTTTTTTAAATTATAGCGAAAATAAAACACAACTTATTTTTTTTACTTTGCATTACTCTGATAAAATACATTGAATAATGATGATAAAATATTGTGTTTTACTTCAGTACTTGTTCGAAATAAATAACTGATCTGTAATGCTAATCAACATAAAAGTTAAAATGCATTCATTATCATTTGATATATTGTGTATTTATAACGTTTTATAGAAAATTCTTTATAAAAATTTTTGCACGATCCTCTGTCTAGGAATACTAGAAAAATCATTCGCATAAAATAGACAACTTACTGATAACGTTTGATTTTTGATAGCATTTCTCGAATTTTTGAAAGATATTTTTGATGGAATTAATTGCAAAAAATTCAATGGATGTTTTTAATATTTAGTTCTATAAAAATATACTTAAAATTTCAGTGAAATTATTTATAAATTTTATTAGTTATAAACACATTCTTCCACAAAGTAATAATTTGGAAATAAAATTAATTTAGAAAGTAAATGTAGATGAGGAAAAACTTTAAGAAACAAATACTTAATAATAAGCCAATACTTTCTACCTTTAATAATTTTAGATGAATTTACGTAAAATAATTGGTGAATCAAGTATCCTCATCGTTATCTAAAATACCCTTCCTCAATCTGCCACTTACACACTTCCATCTTTCTTTTCTAGCACATTTTAAATATTATTAATTAAACACTTATATTAATTTTATTTAAATGTTCATGAACTTTTTGAAGAGTTAGAACTTATATATACGGGAAATAAATATCAAACTTTTTTGTCTATTTATGGATTTTTAATTCCTTCTCATTCCAACTTCATAAAGGATAATTGGAAAGTAAAATGACTACCCAAAGTGAAATAAAAAGAAACAAATGAAGTAATAAATTTAATTGTTGTTTTTACTTATGACATTTGGACAAGTCAAGCTCACTATGCCAGTGGCTATGCGAATTTAAGTCAGTAGGTTGGGACTTTCGTTTAACCAGAGCACCACGAAGGTGAATGTACTACTTTGTTCTAAACTTCTCCGATAGATGGCTCCACCAGAGTATTCACCACTTTAATATAATTTAATTGTAATAAAAAGAATTAATGGGTATTGTTATTTCATTTATTAAAATTATATAAACTCAAACAAGCTGTAAATATAAAAAAATAAAAAAATTGAAATTTGATTTGGAGATTGTCTGCAAATTCCTCGACAAGTTGTATTCACGATACCGTCTCTATACGAAGTGACGTAGATGAAACGTTATCTGACGTCATCTTCATTTTAAACCAATGAGAGTCGCAATAAAGTGATGTAGCCCTATTATCTCAGCAGGAAAGAAAGAAGCAACCACTTTATGGTTGATAAGGAAATCATAAAGATTGTTTTATTATTTGAATTTTAACTCCTGTTGATTACACGTTAAAATGTTTAAAATACTATTATCTCTTTATATCTAATCAGAATTAATAACACACTTACCTGGTTTACATTGGTCTATATAAAATCAAAGTGCAGTTTAAAAAACTGTTAGGCTGCTGTATTTAAAGTTCCAAGCTCATAAGTCTACCAATTTTGAAATTCCCTAATTATCAAACCGAAGGATAATAATATAGCAATTATACAGGATATATTTATTTAAGGATGCAAAATGTCTTTAAATTCCATTTTAAAGAAAAGATGTGTTGTGTTCCTTTCTCTCTACGATTTGAAATATAGTCTTTGAATTAGTTTACGTGAAATATGTTCAATTAGAAGATATTGAAATCTCCTAGTAAGTACATGGATGTTCAATTGGAAGAAGTAAAAATTATTTAGTAAGTGATCATTTCTTTGCATTGTTTTTAGGTAAAAAAGATGACTGTTCATTTAGTCTTAAAATTAATGTTAGATTTAATATAGTTTGTATAAAAATATTTAATCACAAGCAGTTGAAATTATTTAATAAATTGCCTAAACTGTTCTATTAGAACAAATTGTGTTCAGTTAGAGTAAAATGTATTAAAATCAGAAACGCATGGTTAAGCTATGCTTACGAACTTTTTTATACCCTAGCAAACAGTTTCGTGTGTTTTTAATTTTCTGATAGTTAAAATGTCCATTGTACATGCGCAGCAATCGTGACGCAATAATTAAATATTTATTAGCTGTGAAATTCAAGCAATGGTTGCTTGGGATAGTATAGTTTTAACCACTATTTAAAATATAAATATCATATAAAGATAACAGATTTTTGCCATTAAGAACATTTTTTATCAAATTAGAGTAGTCGGAGGAATATTTTCGATAAAGAATTTGGGGCAAAGTAGTCGCGCGTTCTCTTTATCCTAAAACTGTAAAGCATACTCCTCCTAGATTTCTCATTCTAGACATTGATTACTTAAGATAATTATCAAAAAAAAATGGCAGTCTCAACGCATTTTGACCATATTACGCGATTTTTCTACCTTACTGCCATAAATATTTTCCTCTAAAAAACATTTTTTGAATTAGAAATTTCCAATTTATGCAGGTAACATGTATATTAGGATTATTGACAACAAGCAGGATAGAGTCAGAAACAGACTTATTTTACACTCTATAAATGTAATTAAGCAAAAATAGGTTACTAATAATTTTAATTGAAGAAATTGTGGCTTAGTTTATTTACAATTACTCTCAAGTGCCGTATTTTACTTTAACTGAACTAATTAGCATTGAATATTCTTTATTTTACTCAAATTCCTTTATTTACTTTAACTGAACTAATTAGCATTGAATATTTGCTTATGAAAGAAAAATGAGCTTCATGGGAATATCTATATCTCTGATAAAAGCACTGCCGTATCCTAAAGTCATAAGTATTTTTCTAATGAGATAGTGGAAATCTACTCTCGTTTTACAAACAAATAATTAATTTAAAATTTGGTTTTCAAAAAATTTCTGAAGTATAACATGGTATTCCATGTTGGTAAATTATAAAATGAGAACAACGTTTCTTGTCACAGTCATTTATGGCTATTGTATCCTTGTAAGGAAAAGCATTGTTTACATGTCCAGCAGGATGAAAGTTGGACATAAAATAAAGTTAAGACCGTATTGAAGGGTCAACGTATGTTAGAATTTCAGTAGGTTTTACATTCGAACGGTCGTGTAGAAGCTTAAGAGCGGGATATTAGCGCAGTTATAACTCTCATCACTTGACCAAAGTTCAAAATTATTGGTCGATTTGGATTTTTTCCATTTAGTGCCTAATTATCAGCTGAATGAGCAATTCTTTACTTAGCACTACAACAATTTAAGGCTTTGATTTCTATCTTGGGGGCGAAGATGGCTACAGCAATTCGGAACTCATGGGACTGACAATCTCATTCACAAAAACTGGCCATAGAGGGCCAAAAGAACCACTCCATTATTTAGTGATAAAAATCTTGCTGCCATCAAAGATTAAAAAAAATGTCGTGAAAACTTTCATTAAATATTTTGCAAAATTGTTGTTGTCGTGTGACAATTGCAAAGAGAGAGAGAGAGAGAGAGAAAAGGTAAGAAAAAAGACAAGTCATATGTGACCAAAGGCTTGGTGCACTGGCCTGGCCACATCTTCAGCTTTTTCGGTATAGAGGCATGGCAGCAGCTGGGATCGATGCTAAAAATAGTCGAGGCAACAGAGTTGCAGTTGAAGAGATCCTCAGATACAGTGGAACTCCTGTGCATTGCCTGCATTCTGCGTATGTTCTAGATCCATCGGACATGATTTTCATACCCCTCTTGTACCCAGTCCGCATTCTGCTGATGGTAAAGGTGATACCACGGTCAGGATTAAGCTCCGGTAGACAACATTTTTTCCTGAATCCCGCAGAACTGATGCTTTGCAACGGCATTAGCATCGAAGCAAGTGGTAATCGTGGGAGGGGATTGATATTTCAAACCTCTTTGGCTACGAAGTCCGCCTGTTCATTTCCCTCGATGTTAATATGTGCAATGACCTATTGGATTGTACAGGTTTTCTTCCTTGCAACTATGCTGGACAGAAGCGAGTTGATGTCTTGGGCAAATCTTTTTTACCTCCTTTAATGGCCTCCAGAGCAGATTTACAGTTTATGGTGCTAATTTCATGGAGGAAATAAAATACCTTCCGCGGACCAATGGGCAGAAGTCCAGTCTCCCGAGGCAATGACTTTATGACAAGTGCAAAGTGCAAGAAACTTAATGAAAATTGTTATACTGTAATTTATTAAATTATATAGTAAATTGTTATATAGTAATTTATACATCTCAGTAAGACTTAAATCTAGAGGATTTTTTTTTTTTGAGATGAAAAAGTCAGATTTGATTCCAACTAACATTGAAGAGCGGGCAATGGACGTTGAGTTTCGTCTTTTTGGATGCACATATACGTAAAATGGTTTTGGAAACTTTTTAGGTCTCTTTTCTCTTCTAACATATGAAGGCGATATAATAGTAAAACAATATGAAATGGGTGACAAAATATATTACAGCTGTTTTCAGTTTTTAACTATTTCCAACACAATGTTAATATAATATCACATTTAACTAATCGATTAAAAAACATCAATTATATAAAATGTCTTCTATTTTCGGTTTAAAAATTTCTTTGACTCTATAATTTATTCTGTTTCTTTTTTTTTTTCTTGTTTAAAAACAAAACTATCTTTTTTATAAAGCACTGAAAATAATATCTATTAAGAAACTGGTCTTTTACAAAATTCAAAATTTGAAAATGTGCAAAACATTTATTTAGTATTACGATAATTTTTTAGTATAACATTTATGATGCTTTCATAAATATAATTAAAACTTTTAAATTGTTTTTTAAAACTAAACGTCAGTAATCTTCGTGAAAATATTCTTCAATATTTTTATGGACTTTTTTACTTTTTTTGATAAATTCCAATGAAATACTTAAAAAATTCGTTGATATTTTTCTGCATTTTACTTATTTGGAATGGAGTTTTCTTGGTTTTTCTCACATAACGATATGAAATGAATTGCGTTTGAAGTTATTTAAATGTAACTTCATATCTCATTCCTTTGTTTTAACAGAAGGAAAATGCTTTCTTTTATAGCATACGAATTTGTCATTTGGAAAATTGATATTCCTATTTTTCAGATTTAATGATAACTTTCATAAATCAGTTAAATATCTCACTCTTATGACTCATTTGTTTTAATAAACTGTTAAAAAAATTTTATATTTCATATCATTGATCCTTACTACGGTTCGCATCTTACTGATTTAGTTTCGATTAAGCAGTCTTTTGAAATGTGTGTTTGAATAGCATCTTCAAGTATTTCGAAATGGATTGTTATAGAATATTAATAAATTTTTACAAAACTAAAGTAGTTTCAACTCTGAAACGACGTTTACATTTAAGAAAGAAATAATTCGAGAAATAAAAATCACTCTTGAATTATGCAGACTTTTGAAATGAATGTTTAAATAGAATCTTCAAATGTTTCGAAGTGAATTGGTATAGAATATTAATAAATTCTTACAAACATAAAGTAGTTTCAACTCTGCAGTGACATTTGCATTTAAGAAATAAATAATTCAAGGAATAAAAACATCTCTTCAATTATACCTTCTTTTGAATTGAATTTTTAATTAGAATGTTCAAATATTTCGAAATGGATTGGTACAGAATATTAATAAACTGTTACAAGCATAAAGTAGTTTCAACTCTGCAATGGCGTTTACATTTAAGAAATAAATAATTTAAAGAATAAAAACCATTGTTGAATTATGTATTATTTTAAAATGAATGCTTGAATAAAATCTTCAAATCTTTCAAATTGTATTAATATCAATCAATTCATACAAACATAAAGTAGTTTCAACTCTACAGTGACGTTAACATTTAAGAAAGAAATAATTCAAGGAATAAAACCACACTTGAATTATGCTTGAATTATGCATTCTTTTAAAATGAATTCTTGAATAGAATATTCAAATATTTCGAAATGCATTGGTACAGATTATTAATGAATTCTTGCAAACATAAAGTAGATTCAATTACTGCAGCGATGTTTACATTTAAGAAAAAAATATTCAAGGAATAAAAACCACTCTCTTGAATTAGGCTTGAATTATGCAGTCTTTTAAAATGAATGCTTGAATAGAATTTCAAATCTTTCAAATTGTGGATTGGTATATATTAATGAATTCTTACCAACATAAAATAGTTTCAACTCTGCAGTGACATTTACATTTAAGAAATAAATAATTCAAGGAATAAAAACTACTCTTAAATTATACCTTCTTTTGAAATGAATGCTTAATTAATATCTTCAAATATTTCAAAATGGATTGTTACAGAATATTAATAAATTCTCTCAAATATAAAGTAGTTTTGACTCTGCAGTTACGTTTACATTTAATAAATAAATAATTCAAGGAATAAAAAAACCCTATTGAATTATGTATTTTAGAGTTACTTTTGTTTCAAACTTTTGCCTAATGGTTAAATATTGCTTTTTTAGGTAAAAACATCCAAATATTATACACCACCAATAGCTGAATATCTTGAAATGTTTGTGGAGCTTCTGATCTTTTTCATGTTCATCTGTGTTGGAGTAGGTGCAAATTTCTTTTTATTTATGATTTATGAATGCAGCGTTATTTATATTTAGGGTTCAAAAGAAAGGCATTGTGATTTTTCTGGAATGCTTTTCATGCATACAAAGAGAAAACAGCCTTAAAAACTGTTAAACATAGCTAGGATATTCCCTATTCAGTATTATATCACCAACTAAAGCTTTTTCAGGATCCAGAGAGAAATGTTGTTATAAAAAATGCATCTTTAAATTATAAAGATGATGACATTATTAAATATACGAAACTGAATAGAATGAGAAGGGGTGGTCATTTTTTTATGATGAGTGCTGAGAAAACAACTCTTAAAGGTCTTTAATGCTCCTACCTTCATTGGAAGACCTAAAAAAAGATGAAGGATAAGAACTACACACACTATATATATATATAGAGAGAGTAAGTTTAGATTACAATTAAGTAAGCTCTTCAGAATGAAAAATTCCTGATTATTTTTTAAAAACGAGAGATGAATATTGTCTGTTTGTGTTTTCTTATACATTTCCAGTTATTAATCAGGTGATTTTCAAGATTTTTCATAAAGATATGTCAATGAAGCCCAATGTTTACAAAAAAATTACTCTTAAAAGGCAATACTTAACATGGCTTTAACTATAAAGGTATCGATGATTTGGTGACATTATCAATGTGGCATTATATTTTAAAATATACATCCAGATTTATTACGTTTATTTCATGCAGGATATAAAATATTTATTACAACTAGCAAATTGCGTGAAACGTCGAAAATGAAATCAATCAATCAATTGCAAATTTAGTAAGCTGTAAACAGGATTTTTCAATTACTTTCGTGCGTCTTTGATATTTAGGAGACAAACAAATTCCATTCAAGTTTTATGAGATAAATAGAGGCATTTCTCCATTTCTGTGTGGAATGCATTTGTAGATGTGCAAAATTCACTACTACATTAAGTGTTCTAAATAAGAATTAAATAATTTCCTTAGAATTCATTGTTTTTCCATGGTAATTTTTAATTCTTAAACCTCAGTACACCCAGACTCTGTAGATTCAATATTGGTAAAGTTCATGTCAATATTTTCCTTTTTAAAAATATATTTATTTTTCATGTGATTGCTAAATATCATATCTATTATACTGTGTTAATAATTTATACATATTGAAATAGGTTTTCCTGCATTTTAATTTAAAATTATGTCATTTGAATATACAGTGGATCAGATTTGCTGTGCGGTCACCCTTGGCGCGTTTTTTGCGCCAAATTTGGCGAACATTTTTATTGGAAATTCGGCAAACAAGTATCTTGGCAACCTTATATGTCATTAATTTCTCGTGAATATTTTCCGATTTAAATTCATTAATATAAAATTTAAGCAAAAAATATTATGGATAATTTAACACATCAACTTTATTACTTTACCTTTGATGTTTGAAATCTATAAATCTGCGTTTTTTGTTAATTTGGTAAAATGAGTTGAACATATTATTAGATACCAACATTGTATGAAATATTTATCACTATTTCAGCCATTTCCCTCTCGCCATTTTTCCCGATCGGAAATTCACCATACGGTCACACTTGGCGACTTTTTGAAAATTTCGCCAAGGGTTACAGTACGGTAAAATTTTACGAATGCAGTAAATGGTCTCCAGTTTTGATAGCTGGGTTAAAAATTTAATATTACAAAGCTTACAACTATACTCAGTGGCACTTAATTTAAAAAATCAACCTATCTCTTTTTCTATAATTCTTAATTTTTATAAAAAATGGCGGTAAAAAAATTCTTAGCGAAAAAATATTGATCTTCAATGTTGTCTGTAGATTTAAATTACCATTATTTTGGTATTATATGGTTAGTTTTAAATAAAATATGATCAATAATGACATTTATATAAATAAACCTTAAGCTATAAAATGATATCATAAGGATCTTAAAATCTGCATCGAAGTGTTATTCTTGATTATCGAGAGTTTTTAAATTTCCAAGTCTATTTTATTTTTGAATGTATTTCAAACCTGTTTAGCTTATTTACAGTCTTTGATGTTCGTTTTCTCTTTTTACTATTCTTGTGCAAACAGATCATAGTTTAGTGACCTAAATGTTAATGGCAATGGTCACTTCGTCAACCTCAATTAAATATTGAAAAACTACCAAATGAGTGTCTTTGGATTTCAACAACTTCCAGATGTTTTCTTAAATTATTTATTTTTCGATCTCATATTTTTTTACTGTGAAGAAAAACAATCTTTTCTGATAAAAAGTTTATAACTTTCAAAATTATTAAGGAAATGACTGGTTAGTAAAATAAAAACATATAAACTAATTAATATTAAAGTGCATAATAAATTGTTTATTTTAAAACAAATGAGATACTATTATATTTAAAATAAAACACTACCTTAGCATCGTAAAATTATAGAATAAGCTAGTATTTTGTCTAAATTGTCTGTGTTCAAAAACCATGGGCAAATGTACAAATTGATTCTTGAATTAAGATCTACGAAACTTTTTGATACCCAATAACTTTATGAGAATTAAACTGTTGTTATTACTAATAACACTTGGACTAGTCAAGCTCACTATAGCTTGGCTATGCGAATTTAAGTCAATTGGAAGCGTCTTTCGTTTAATCAAAGCACCGTAAAGGTGAAAGTACGACTTTTGCTCTTTAAATTCTCAGATAGATGGCAGCACCAGAGGATCTACGTTCTCAATTTTGGCATTGATCTGAAGGGGGAGTAAATTTCTCCAGACCATTGCACCCATGGTAACAGCTCAACGACTGATCACAGGACTTTCGATTCCACAGATTTAACGAGCACGTATATCGCATCTACTCGGTGGGTCTTTGGTAGCATTGATTGAGTCTTTGGTAATATCTGGTTAGGGTATCGGATGGAAGGCCGATACCCTAACCACTAGGCTACCACGGCCTCTATTAAACTAATTCATTTTAATCAGTTTGAAAATCGAAATATACGTTGCTACTAGTCAACGCCAGTTATTTTGTCAATTAATTAATCATTAATTTGTTAAAATATATATTATAATAATTAATAAAACAATTTTCTTATTATTGATTCTTCAAAGAAGAAATGCAATTATTGAAATCATTAATTTGTAATAATGTAATTCAGTACTTAGTTGTTACCTTGTTTTAGTATGCATTGCCGGTAACATATTTAGTTAGCTAAATCTTTACTGAATATGTAATATTGAACTCTGAAGCATATTATTAGTTTTGGTAATTTTTACGAAATATAATTTATTTATAATATCTGTATTATCTATATTATCTGTAATATAATTATCGGTGCCTTTCTGATACATTATAGCCGAATGAGAGGGATGGTACAATTAATTTTACACAAGGCTAAGCTGTAATATTAACTAGGTTATTAAAATTTACTATGTTAAGAGAATGGGACACTATAATAATTTATTCATACAGTTTTTATTGGGGAAAAAATAACTTTTTAATTCCAAGCCTAAAAAATATTTAAAATCACTTTAAAGTAAATGATACAAGCAACTTATAAATTGCTAAACGTGGTCAGAGTACCTGACTTCGGATAGGTAGATCCTGGGTTCGAATTCCAGTTTGGGCATGGATGTACTATCTCTCTCTATCTATCCTGTCTTTATCCTTTCTGTTTATGAATGCGTTGCAAATAGTTGCCTACCCTATAAATGAGGTCCCTATGGCATGTGTGTACTGATGAGGTGGGACTCCACACCAAAATATGATTCAGTTGAAAAAGTGGAGCAGCTCAAGCCATATTGCCAGCTTAGCTGGCACACGACAATCACAACAACATAAATTGCTAAAGTGTCCCCTAACAAAAACTGGCAATTGAAACTACACATTTGAATTAATTACGTAAAAACAATTCCAGGAACTATACAAAAAGAATAAGCTATTTTATTTGACAAACTTTAGATTTCGAAAAACTAGAAATTTAAATTTTAAGCTACCAAAATTACCCATTATTTGCAAGATATTATCGGTAAGTTATTTTAATTATATCTTTATAATATAGATATTTTTTTACATTTAATGATTACTAATATTTTGCATGTGTTAAATCAATAAAACAGTTATACTTTTAATAAAATTGTTAGTAGACAGTATGCATCAGAAACTTTTTCTATTTTGAATATTTTTTTCAAAATCACTGTTTTTGAGCATGTGATTCATCCTCGCGTTTCGTCCTAATTACAGTGTTAATTGATGTTTAAATGTAAAAAATTAAGCAACGCATGAATTGAGCATTTAAAAATGTGACACTTTACCTTTTACTTGTCTCCAAACAAAAACATACCAAGTTCTAGAAATAATTCACCAAAATTGTTCTTACTCAAAATATCCTTTAACTGACTTCATCATAAATAGATTGCGAAAATTGTTTCTCTCATTTTTCAAGCCAATAATAGTTTTTCTTCTTAATAGGTTTTGTTTTTCCATTTTCAATAGTTACAGTAGATTTTGATATTGTAGAGAAAATGCAAAAAAAAAAAAAATTGCTAAAAATTGATTTTTTTTTCATATTAATTACATGATTGTTGCTTGGCTCAATTCCAGTTGTTATCAAGCGTCAAATTTGGCGATAATTGGCACATCACTAACAAAATATAGCTAATATTTAATCTTAGAGATAATTGTACTTTTCTAATGATGAAGTATAAAAAACCTGGAATCGTGAAGGAGTTCAATTTAATTAGTGGTTATAATCTACGTTTGACATATGTGGAAGTTAATTGGTAAATGTGTACTTTAGCATAGTTTTTGCTTCCCATTTTACACCTTAAATAATTGAGATCTTAAATATTTAAAGTTCTTAGAAAAAATGTAAAAATATTCATTTTTTCATTGAATATACATATTTTTAAGTATATAAATTTGTCAATGCATTTTGAGTTATTTGGTGATAAATTGGTTCGTAATATTAGAATATTGTGATAAATTTTATACGTATTATTTCATGGTGACAACTACTGTTTTTGTGTTTAGAAAATAAAGCAATAATGGTTACTTTGTCAAATTTATGAGTAGTTAATGAAAAATTCATTTATTACTTTAAAAACATAATTCATTCTTCTGATTCTCTAGCAATTTTTTATTATTTTCTAATTGAATAAGCATAATTTCTACAGCATTGAATTACTGGGAATTACAGTTTTCCTTCATTTTATAATATCGCATAAATTATTATTTTTTTTCAACAATGAATAATTACAATTGCTACATTGTAAATAATGAACTCGTTGGAATCAATTATCCAATTTCTGCTTACAAAAGAAATTTAGAAATTTGTTTTTGTGTTAAAAATAGATGTACAGATTTTTTTTATTTTAAAATGCATGCGTATAATATTTTAAGTTCATATATATTCTTTTTCTCCTGATATATTTGGTTCCATTGGTGGTAGTATTACATATATTTGTTATAGGTATTTTCAAATTTAGGAGGCTTTCCTGTGAAACACACCGAAAATATCACATCCTGTTGCAGTTCCATTTAAAAAACCTTTGCAAGCCAATTCCTCGGTAATTTAAAGTTCTCATCAACAACTTTTATAAATGATGCTAATTGAACAGCCACATTTATATCAATGTTTCCATCTCTAGCTATGGAACAAAATTTAAGTGGGCCAATCTTTGACTCTAATTGCGATTTTAAATTTTATCAATGGATTTGATTCTAGAATTCATTGTCTTTTGATATAAGTTTGCAGTCTCAAAATTATTTTTCTTGCTTGAACAAAAAATATCACAAACTTGGAGCAAGCATTATTTAACTAACTCCCCATCAACGAAAATTTTATTATTTTTAGAAATATTGTATGTTACAATGTAACTTGCAGATGTAGCTGCTTCTAGAATACTATTTACTTTCTTGAAAAAACTTTACCGGCCTGATCATTTTTTTACAAAAACTTCATGTTTTCTGTTATTTTTCATGTTCGGACATTGCTTCGTAATTTAAATTCTTATGTTTAGATGTGAAGTAATGAGAAATATTATATTCTTTGCAGAATACTACAGTTTTATTGCAGATGAGAAACACTGGTTTTTGGTTTATACTCTAAAAAATATTTCCAGGTTCATTCATCATTAAAAACATAGCAATATGAGTCAACTTTACGTTTTATAGAAACCATTTTAGGAAATTTATCAATTTTAGGTAATTTGTAATATTTTAAGAACAATCCAAATAAGCTCTAGATATATTGTACTTTTAATAATTTTACTATTCTCAATGTATGTTATATGCCCATACGCTTACCATACGCAGTCAATAATATTAGAGCTTGCGCCAAAAGTTAAAGCCTCTGGATGAAGCTTAAAATGTCTTCCACGTGTAAGTCTAATTCATCTATATTGGATTCCCATACGTCTGCTCACCGAGAAAAAGAAAAAGTTTGTTCTCGCCAATCTATACCTATAACTGACAAAAAACTTAATTTAAAAAAAAATCTTCCTCTTATAACTTTTTACCGATTAAAAGCTGGGCTCGCTATTTCCGTCGATTTATGTTTTGTAGAATATATAAAAATAGAGAAAATAAAAACACCATCAGTCCTTTTGGGGAAGATGAAGAATAAAATATTTAAACAAAGCAAAAAAGGAGATTGATGTATAATATATAAATACTTATTTTCTTCAATTTGTCTCAAACCAGCAAATTAAAATTCTATGCACGTTCTAATAATTTTCTTTGGATGTGCAGAGCACTAATCAACAAATAAAAGAACTGTTCTGCTCTTCTATATTCAGATCAAGAGCACACATTGCTTCTCAAAAAATTTCGGATATCATCTAAACTTTTTTATTGACCTCATATTTTGTAGGCAATGTTTTCACATTCTTGAAGCATCGAAGTTTCTTGGACATTCCTATAATAAATGGGTAAAACTTTTCAGACAAGTCGATATTCACTTCTAACATTTCATTTACTATTTTAGCCATTATGACAAATTTTATTCCGATGAACGAAAAAAAGTTATCCGCTTTGATCTATGTTGCAAATGTCCTTGGGGAATAATCCTTTCCCTAGGTCCTTCAATTTCCTCTTTTTGTATTTCCGAATGCTTGTTTCTGGAACGTCATTATCTTCTCTCCAATAAACTTTATAAACAATATTTCAAAGTTTTTTTAATCGATCAAGCCATCCATTAGATACGAAACTCTCAATGGAAAGCTTATTCACCACGTTTAGAGTTTTATTTTATGTAACAACCAGTCATTCTAGGAGATATTCGAAACATGTGCCGTTTGGAAACTGTTCTTCAGAATATTTCCTTCAACTTTACATACTTCGAATAGTTAGCATATTTTTTTCTTCTTGCAAAAATGTCTATTTTCATTTTCATTTTTAATAACTGAGTCCTTGTTTCTTATTATCGTGTTAAGAGTGGATATTACCAGCTTTTTGGCTAGAGCAACACGTGATCTGTTATAAACTTCAATTTCCTCAAAGATTTTGGATTTCTCTTGAATAAAAAGACGCATTTTTTCTTTTTGAATCCCTTATACACTATAATAAACTCTATCAAAATGAAAACTTAAAGCACAAGATTACGATATCCAATACGTTACTATATTCGGCTTCAATAGGTAAGCGATACAGTGAGGCGGCAGTAGATCGGAAATACGACATCGCATGGTAGGGAAAATATGCCTTCTTTGTGCTGCTGGATCAATATTTATCGCGAATACGTAAAGAGTCACTAAAACAACAGGTAATGCTTCTTGCACGTGTATTTTTATCTATTCGATTTTATTCTTCCAAAATGATTTTTCACTGTTCACAAATGAGAGAAGATGCTGAATGTAATCAGTGTCATTAATTCAGAAGAAGAACTATACGAGATGCATCATAAATAAGGTGCTGGGGTACCAGTGCCGTATAATCCACAGTCTCAAATTTTAAATTTTTTTTGGCAATGACGAAATGTTGCCAAGATGACGTAATTGTGACATAATAAATTCGTATTGAAAAACTTTACATATCTAAATATTAAATTTGTACCAGATAAATAAAGAGAGAGAATATATATTTTTGAAATAATAAAATTTGTTAAAAAAGGAAATTCTTACGAAGATTCCTGTCAAAAATTTCCAGTAAAATGCGAAAATGGTACAAAATGTTCTAAATCTCGTCGCTATGACATAAGCACTAGGGTTGTCAAAATTGAATTTTCAACATAATTCTTATTGGTCTTCATCTTTAAGACGTAATAAAAACAAGGTTGCCAGGTTGATATAAAAAAAATCAGCCAAAAATATAACTAATCTCAGAATTTGGCATCTCTTTTCATTATGAAACTCTAAGCAGTACCAGAATTCCTAGCTGACGAGAAAAATCGCAAGAGAGAGCATTGCGAGTGAAAACAAAAGTATCATGGAAAAAGTGGCATTTACAGATCCGTAACGGTTTCAGAAAGAGTAAATGGCGGGAAAATTGTTATTTCAAATGTGTAAAAGCAGAGATAATTTAAAATTATAAACACAGGAAGATTAAAGAGACCGAAAAAAATTGCGGAAAACGTAAATTCTTGAAATCTGAAAATGTACTGTAATGTACTGAAAATGTCTTGTACTTTCGAACTGAAAGAATTCTTCGAATTAATATTTTTTTAAATGAATAAATTTTAATGCAAAGAACGACTATATGAATACATGTTGTTGAGAAATAGTCTTATAAACTAATGTTTGATTTTATACAAATTAATCATGAGTAAAAATAGTAACTATTATGAATTACTATAAGAAAATAGTTACTATAAGAAAAGTTCTAGTAAGAATTTTTTAAAGATTTGTTTCTTTGAATTTGCTTTTGAAGATTTTTTTACAGTACAATTACTATTTTAAAAATTTCTAATGCATTTAATTAAAGTGGTCAAATAAACTGTTTATTTATGAATGAAAATTTATTTTCTTTTTTTATAATTTTTAATAATTAAAAAAATCTGAAAATTATTCCGAGGGACAGTAAGTTCTTTTAAGAATTCTCGTACCTCAACATTTGTATGAATTGATATAACAAATAATTATATATTTTATTTGTAAATTTATCTTAATCTATCCTTTACTTTTTTCGTACACTAAAAGAAACAGGATGTGAGCGTGACACACATTCCAAACATTGCTATTTCTTGAAATTTACCGTAAAAATTAAAGTAAAATTGAGATTTTTATTACTGGTGATTTTTTGAGATTAACTCACAGATCATTAATGTTGAAGGAGATTTTAATTAAGTAGCAATGTTAAGAAGGAAACATTCTTAGTCTCAATTAATGGTAAATCCTTTAAAGACAGCGAAACATTTTTGCACATTCAAAAATATTTAAGCAGCCTTTGGATTTTTTAAACCAGGACTTATATAAATATGCTCGCCAGGCATCTCGGTTTGTAAGCAAAATCCTGGTGCCACCCGGTCTTCTTCATACTCCGGTAAAAATTAAATTTGATTTTATAGATGTCTAAAAATGTGTAAGAATAATTAACTGTGAAGGATTATTTATAGAATAATTTGTCATTTATTTCTATTTTGTGTGAAAAGTAAAAACCTACAAATAAATTACATTGTTATTGCATCATGTTGTATCGTCAATCGTGGCTACAAGAGGAATTGTATTCACTGAAGAGTATTTGTAATCAAATTTGGAACAGTAAGAGTAAACAGACAACCAAAGATAATATTATTTCAAGTGATGAAAAAATGGCTCAGGCTATTTGGTTAGTTCAAAGATAATCACACAACATCTCCCAATTTGATAAAGAGAGTTGAGTAGTTTTCAGCTTAACTAGGGCATCAGCACCGATCGAGAATATTTTATTTTATGATCAGTCCAATTACAGATAATAAAGGTTTGATAAAAAGGAATCCGAATTGTAAAAGATTAGATTGAAGATACTTTTACAACAAGATTACAACCAAAAAAAAAAAAAAAAAAGATCTTCTAAAAACAATCGTGGTCAATTAATAATACATGTAAATATTGCTCAAATTTTTATCCCTCATTGACAGTTCTCATTTAAAGTTCCTCATTCGAAGTTCTCCTTACTAAAGTAACTCATAAATACTAACATGCCATAAACGAAATACTTAAATATGTATGCTTATGTTGTTCTCTTTTGATGGCACTATAGGAAGAGCTGCTCCACTTTTCCAATTGAACCATTTTTTGGATACATGCTTATCATTTATTATTACTTCTGGTTTAGGTTCTTTTTCAATAACTAATTATTCACAACACATAAACTACTCTTAAATACTCTAAAAACTTACTAAGGGCATGTGCCCTTGAATATTTGTGACCTTGAGGAGGGGGGGGGAAGAGTATTCTCCGGTGTCCCGGTTGAACACTTCAGAAATCTGACAAGATTTAGAGAGCTATAGGTTTGAGAAATCTAATTGAAAAAATCACTATATGAACATTCAGGGCATATTGAAATTGATTTCGCTTGTCAAAAAAGTTCAAGAAACTTTAGTGTAACAGTTTTTAAAACTGTAAAAATAATTTAATTCACAATAATATAATTTCTTTGCGCATTTACAATTCTGTTAATTAGAAATCTTTTGTGCAATAGACTTATTTATTCTCAATTCAACAGTAAAGATATTTCGATTTTTTTTCTTTTAATGAATTCTAATCAAAATCAAATTACATGACTATTATAAGTTTAATAAACCCAGATATATATTTTTTTTTTTAAAAAAAAGGAAACGGCAAGTTTATATTGGGAAAAATTCTAAGTCAGTTAATTTTTGCATTTTTTTTATGTTTTAATAAATAACAAAAGGTACTGAGACTTTATTTCCTCGCACGTCGCGCTGTCGGAGGAAGATATTTTGTTCCGTATTCCGTTTATCTTGTTTCCATCGGTGAAAGAGGGGGAAAAAAAAGTCATGATCTGTATTGACATGCTTTCGCATTCGGGAACTGCTGTGACCTGCTCTGTCGTTCAATGAGCTGTGTCCAGCGATTAAACTTCGTCTCGCTCCCTTGGATACGGTCACGAACCGGAGAGACTAAATAAGCAAATCCTGTCGTTTTGGCAATTTTTAAATGTATCTTCTTTTTATATTGCTTATTTTAAATAAAAGAAAGAAATTTCATGTATTACTTTTGTGTGCATCGAACTTCATACCGAATATTTATTACGAGAATTTTAGTACTTCTAATAAATAAGTACCATTAAATATTATTATTAAGGTAATATTTATTTTTGAATGAAAATACATTTATTTGTGCTACTTTATATTTTTTTCACGCATCATTTATGTAAAGATTTAACATGAACTTAAAAATGTCCTTACATTTATGTTTTAAATTTCTTATCACTAATATTCAAAATAATTTTGGTAATGCAAATGACGAGTAATTATTTATTACTGTAAAATTACTGTCAAGGTACTCTTTTATTTTTACGAAAAAAAATATTTTGTATATTCTTTTCAAATAACACTGAGTAACTGAATAAACTGATCATAATTTATTTTACTTCGTACACTCATGAATTTTAGATTTAATCTAAATATGAGAAACTACTTGAGATATTAATTTATCATTAAAGTTTTCTTGAACAAATCAAAGTTTGAGTTGTTTATCAAATTTCGCATCAAAAATCATCACAAAAATAAAAGTTTTTGTAATATATATATATATATATATATATATATATATATATATATATATATATATATATATATATATATATATATATATATATCACAAAAACTTTTATTTTTATGATGATATGTATATACATATACATACATACATACATATATATATACATACATATATATATATATATATATATATATGTATCAGGATGCTATTATATTATTATAAATTTTTAATGTGGAATAAAAATATACTTATTTGTTCTATTAATTCACTAAATTGGCAAGTCATAATGAAATTCTTCTTTGCACAAATTGCGATTTAATATGAATGCAAGAAATTCATCACAACATTTGATGAATACATCAAACTTTGTATCAAACTGTCTTCATAACAGTTTTATGTACTAATTAACAGTTTTTACTTGAAATTCATCACAACATTTGATGAATACATCAAACTTTGTATCAAACTGTCTTCATAACAGTTTTATGTACTAATTAACAGTTTTTACTTGAAATTCATCACAAAATTTGATGAATACATCAAACTTTGTATCAAACTGTCTTCATAGCAGTTTTATGTACTAATTAACAGTTTTTACTTAAAATTCATCACAAAATTTGATGAATACATCAAACTTTGTATCAAACTGTTTTCATAACAGTTTTATGTACTAATTAACAGTTTTTACTTGAAATTCATCACAACATTTGATGAATACATCAAACTGTTTTCATAACAGTTTTATGTACTAATTAACAGTTAGTTCATAACAGTTTTTACTACTAATCAAAAAGTAGCACTAAGTACTGAAATGTTTTTATCAAGTTATTGTTTATTTTTCTGAGAAAGCATATATTAGTTATTCTATTAATTTACTAAGCAACAAATTTACAATATAAATCTTCTCTCTCTAAATCAACTAAAATTAGGACTTTATCAGAACATGGAACACTCATATTTAGTGAAATTTACATGACACTTTTAAATTGCTTAAAATCAAGAAAGAGTGAGAGCTTCATGCATCATACTTCAAATCATAGAACTGTTTTAAGAAATGAAAAAAAAAACATGAGCAAATATTTGAGATTCTATATTATTTATCAAAACAGCATTTTTTGTTTGATAGTAATTTTATTTACGCAGTAAATTTAATGATAATTATGGCTGAAAATAAAACATTTTGTTGCCTGTGATTTAAGTGGTAATTTAATCTGAATGTTAAAAGCTCATCACTTTTATTCAATCATCAAAATTCGTATCAAGTCGTCATCGTAATAAAATCATTAGTGATAATTATCAAATGCTATAGCACTATTATGTACATCAATACTTTCTGTCTTAAAATATATTTATATGTATTTTTAATTTACCGAATAACACGTGCTCAAGATACTATATTCTTCATACAATCTTAAGATGAGATTTAGTCTTAATATTAAAACATATGTATATTTGTACGCATGATTCAAACTGATAAACAAGTAATGAAGATTATCTTCGTAAAACTAATGACTAATTATCAAAAATTAGCATTGTAATTAGAAGAAAGCTTTTAATTTTGAAAAAAAATTCTTTGCCTAATGAATTAATAAAAAGTAAAGTATAATTAATAATTATACTTTACAATGAAATGCAATTAATAATTAAAACTATAATCGAACATAAAATTAGTAAATATAATATAAGCATTTAATTTTTTGTCCTACTTAATTTATAGCATTGAGTTATCCACACAGATACACAGAATAATATAAAATAAGTTTGAATGAAATATGGAGTGTTAAATTTCTGAGATAGAAATACAGAAGCTACCTGTTATTTTCAATTGATAATTGTCAATAAAAAGTTATGTTACAAAAACGTTTTTCTTAAAGAAAAGTGTATGTACTTGATTAATTTAAATTTAAAACAAATATTGTGTGCAATAAATAATAAATATTTTAATGTTTATGTAATGGGTATTTTAATGTTTAACAATACTCAACAATTATATGGTGGTGTTTTCTTAAATTTCATTCAAATGTAAAAACATTAAAATTTAAAAGTCTAGTTCAGATGTTATTAAAATTTATTAAGTTCTGAATTTTTTGAAACTTCATTAAGATTTTAAGGAGTACATGTTATTTGTAAAAACAATGCTTTACGAAATGGAGAAATTATCGAAATTTTTTGCCAAACTTCATTGCTTAAATCATATTGACAGAGTTTGAAATAAACGTAAGAAAAATTTCATCTGAGTAATTTTATTACGAATAGAAGTATATTTGAAAATATAATGTTATTTTTAAATGTATGTTATTTTTAAGAAAAGTTATAAATTATTATTTTTGCTTGAAACATGAATTAAATTTATCTGTTGAGTATTAAAATTTCGAATAAAATTACTGATAGATCATATTGATTATTGACAGACTTGATAGACCAGATATCAACAACCAAAGTGGCTTTAATTTATTTACTACAAAAGACAAGTCCAGACTTGTCTTTTGTAGTACTTGGACAAGTCCAGACTTGCTATGCCGTTGGCTTTGTTTGCAAATTAAAGTCAGTAGGGTGCGTCTTTTGTTTCACCAGAGCACCATGAAGGTGAAAGTACGATTTTACTCTAAACTCTTAATATTAATGGCACCACCAGAAGATCCACTCCCTCAATTTTGACATAGATCAGGATTTGGAGGGAATTTTCTCCAGACCATTGCACCCATGGTTACAGCTCAACCACCAACCACTGGACTTTCTATTCCACAGTTTCAAAGAGCACGTGTATCACATGTATTATCTGGATCTTTGGTGGCATTGGGAATCGAACCCAACTCTCCCTGATGGAAGGCCATTGCCCTAACCACTAGGCTACCACGGCCCTATGATTATTGTTGTTTCATATAGGAAGTTTTCAACAGGAAATATGATATTTACTATCGTGTGCCCATGTATTTTTATACTACAAAAGAAGTAATTTCAAATAAATAAATAAAAATATAGTAAAATGTTCCTTCAAAATAAGAATTAATATTTTCTTAGATAATTAAAAATAAAATATTTGTGGTGTTGATGTTAGCTTCGAGGAAAGGTTTTAGTAATAATTCAGACCTTTGTAAATTTTAGGCCACCTTAGGCAACCAACTGAATTTAAGCAGGTATTGCGCAAGAGAGATACATTAAAAATAAACTCTTTATTTTTCATGATTAAAAAAGTATTTTCGCTTTTTTAAAATATGTTCAATAAAATACTTGAAAAGAGGCGATAAAATAATACATATAATTTTTTGATTGAATCCCAAATATTTTAAAAATGCGTACTCTATTAAAAAAAATCATACAACATTGTAAGTAATATAGTCTTAGAAAAAATTAGAATTATATTTGTCAAAAAATATTTCTATTTTAATTATTTTTAAAAATGGTAGAGTAAATTTTGATTCGAGAAGTTAATAAAAGGATAAAATAGCTTATTGTAAGGTTCAAATCAGAGGGAAAAATGCTAAAAACCAAATTTGAAGATAAAAGATTCTGTGAAGTCAAATTTAAAATTATAAGAATTTGAAACAATGGAATATCTTATTTAATCAGAGAAAAAAATTGTAAATTAATAGAAGAGAAAGTGCCATACTTTATTGAATTTTCTCATAAAGATACAAAGATGCTTATAAATAAAGTAGAGTTCTTAACAGAACTCTACTTTTATATATTTTACAGGTTTTGTAAAATATAATATAATTATTATTTCAATTGTTTGTGTATTTGGAATCAAAAAGTTCTATTGAAACATTTTTAAAATTTTATTATTTAAGGCCTATTAATAATGACATTTGCATTACTAATGGACCTTTGCAGTTTAAGAATTTATGAAGGCGACTTAAGTCTCTAAATTTACTATTGCGTACTTGTACTAATTTTGAGTATAAATTTTTTAATAGTTTATATGTGTGTGTATATATATATGTGTGTGTGTGAGGAAAATCCTGAAATACTATTAAATATGGAGCGTATAGGTATTAGACTTAAATATATATAGAATATTAAAATTCATTTCTTTTAACCACAATTTTTTTGATTAAGTATAAATTTTGAACTGCATTTTAATTGATTTTTGAATAATTAGCATATACTAAATGACTAAAATAATTGTTAACTAATAAACATACATGATTTTTTTTGACACTTTTGACACCAGCATAAGGTATATGAAGTAAATATATATTTCTAAATATTACAGAAAATGTTTATTGACCTAAGTATATTAACCTAAATATACAATTAATAAATAGTTATGATGTAAAATATACTACAAGAATATTCAAATAATTTCAATAATATCAAGAAATTTATAAAATCAAAAATTTTTATAATTAAACATTTACTTGGACTAAGGTATTAAATTCTTTGTACATATAAACTAAATGTTATATCGTTTTATTAAGAGTATATTTTACAATATTAATATTTATTACATATGTACATGGAATGCTATGAACTTATACAATGCACATTTCTAGGATTTTGTTTACTTGATGTTATGTTGTCTCTTGCACATGCGCATTAGTTTGACAATGGTTAAGATAGACACCATTGCATTTTTGTGAAAGATTGGTTTGTTTGTCTGTCGCTGAATGGCTGCTTATATGCATGAGATGTCAATGATGTGAATCAAAGCCATGAAGTACAGACAATAGCCTCAATTTCAATGACGAGCCGACTGTGTAGTATTTGGAAGAAAAAATATAATATTTGTATAACATAGTACGAAATATTTTGTTATTGGAAAAAAAAATTATGTTTACTTTATTTAGCGCTATCAACGAAATTTTACAACATTTCTATGGACAATATATATGGGTTTGAAGCTAACATTTCATGAAATCATCAATGAACTAAAATTAAATCAACATGGCACATGGGAGAGAAATAGTATATGCAATGATAAATAATATGAATGTAACATTATACAGAAACAAGTGAAGTAAAATTGATAAAAAAAAATGAAAGCAATTATCATATTTTTAGTTCATAACTATACACTGCGTGCATATACAAATATTAAATATAAATGAACTATAGAGAAAAAATAAAAAAGTAAAATAACATCAATATGAATTGAAAATATATACAAAAGTTTGAACAGCTTGTAACATGACACTTGTAACAGGCTTTTAGGTTACTTATTCACACCTAAATAACATTGGCATAATATTGGCATTTTCGTGTCTACTAAAACATGTAAATATAAAATTAGTACAATTATGTATGACTTTTAATAGTAAATTTTTAAATGAACGTTGCACATTTTGATGTTTACATATAGCCATTTCTTAATTTCTAATAATTTGATTCATTTATAGACAAGGTTACACATTAATGGTCAGTTGAATATGAATCACGTGAAAAACATATCATTAAAGTATAATCCAATGTATCCCACATCGAGAGTAAGACAAGAATAGAGTGGTACTAGCCACAAGTCTACAAATTGAGATCTATTTATAAAACACTTTATTTATAAATTTAACAGCGGTTACCGCAGTATTTTTGAATATGTGCTCGAAGCCAGTGTTAACAAATGTACAGTTTCACACAGACAATCAACAGTTAGGCAGGAAATGAAAATCAAGTTTCATTTTATTGATTCCGAAAATTTTAATTTATAATTTTGCACAATATTTATATAAATGCTTTATATACTTAAGGTTTTGTATATATTAAAATTTAAATCTGAATTACTGATAAAATTACACTTATTTATATACTAATAAGTAAAAATGTGTACTTGGAGAACGAAAAAAAAAATGATCTCATTTACTTTCTTTCTTATCACGGTATCAATCAGCAAGATAAACGAAAGTATTTTAAAATAAAAAATATGAATATCATTTTATTTAAAAGTAGTTTTTATTGTGATGTTTCTTATTAAAACATTAATAGAAAATTAATAAAAAAGTCTCTAAAACATTAATAAAAAGTTTATTTGAAGGGGAAAAAAAGGATCTCATTTACTTTCTTTTTTATCATGGTACCAAAGAGCAAGATAAAATAAATATTTTAAAATAAAAAATATGATTATCATTTTATTTAAAAATACTTTGTATTGTGATGTTTGTTATTAAAATATTAATAAAAAAGTTTATTTAGAGGGGGAAAAAAAAAGATCTCATTTACTTTTTTTTTTATCACGGTCTCAAATAGCAAGATAAAATAAATATTTTAAAATAAAAGTTATAAATATCATTTTAATTTAAAAATAGTTTTTATTGTGATGTTTCCTAATAAAACATTAATAAATAATACTTTAATATAACACCGTAATAGAAATAAATAATATTTAACACTAAAATTTGTGTCACTTATTCTATATTTGCAAGTTTCTTATTTAAATTTGTTTCACACAACTCAATTATTTTATTTTATCATTATCAGAAACTAAAGCATTCATTTACATTACCTTATCAGTCAATGTTCGGTAAATTTTACCATTTTTAAAATTAATAATTTTTGTTTTAATTTATCGCATTTATTTCTTGAAACGCACATAAAATGTCCACAAAAAATTTATAATTTTTGCTGAAAAAGAGAATTATTTAAAAGTAAATGAAACTAAACTTATTAAAATGATAATCTAACTCTGTCAATATTATTTGGTGCCTTATAAATTAAAAACGATTAAAAGAATGTTTCTTAAATTTGCTTAGGGTAAAACTAGCTATTTGAATATTATAATATTTCTATATATTATAAATATATTATAAAGTAAATTTATTAATCATATATAAAATCTAGAAAGAATGCAATTTCACATTGTAATTAAATTTATTAAAAGTTTTATTTTTTTCATAACTAAAGTTTTAACTAAACTTTTATTTTTTTCATAACTAACTTTTTATGATAAATACTCGCCATTTCAGAATATTTGAAAATCATTTCTAAATTTTTTATTTTACTACATAAGTTCGGCTAAGTAATATAATCTTTCAATTATTTAGGCTTATAGAATTGCATGAGACCATAACTTTTAATATTTCGCGCATTTTTATTTGGTTATATCCATGATGAAATTTAAATAATTTTTAGGAAATTAATTTTATTTCTACAAAATTATGAGATAGTTTAGTTTATTTCATTATTTTTAACTGTTCTTCCATTTATTTTAGGGAATTTTACTACTTTTATTAACAAAATTTTATGCGCTTTTGTTTGATGAATTCAGTTATAAATAATGGTATTATAAGAATGAACATTTATTGAGTTAATATTTGGAATCACTTGACGACGAACAATTTAAAATTTCCTGATGAGAGTGAATTTATTAAATTTCCTCATCGAGGGTGGAATTATTGTCCTGG
The DNA here is from genome assembly GCA_030067965.1 of Latrodectus elegans. Lineage (NCBI taxonomy): Eukaryota > Metazoa > Arthropoda > Arachnida > Araneae > Theridiidae > Latrodectus > Latrodectus elegans. The sequence continues at coordinate 64,924,676 of CM057812.1, read as the reverse complement.
AAGACGACACATTATTATCTCATATATTTCATATAAAATAGAAAAAAAATATTTCAAAACATACAAGTAAAATATTTGTACTTTCATTTTGGCATTAAATTCATAAATATACGAAATAAATGCTATAAAAATACTATGATAATTACAAAATAGGCAGATGAAATTTATTATAACTTAATCAGTTTTTAAGAATTTAAATTGGCTTAAGACAGAAAATTTATAGAAAAAATTTAATTTTTTTATTGAAAACATGTAAAATAAACAGATTATTAATATTATATATTAACGCGCACATTTTATAGTTAATTTGTTTTATATAAATTAATAATTATATTCTATTTTAATTAATATATTTCTATCAAAAGCATTGAATTTTTATATTTATTTCTTTAAACATTAAGAAAAATTTTTAAAGTAAATTTTTGTTTTAAGTTTTTTAGGAATTTTTTAGCAAACGTAAATTTTTATGAAATTTCATTTTACCTATTTTACTTGGAAAAAGATATCAGGATATAAAGAGAAGTGGTAATTTTTTTCTTTGAATAATAATAACTTTTTTGTATAATTTTGTTTATTATATCTCTTATAAAAATTAATATTTTTTAATAATTACTTCAATAAACATTTTTAAGTAAAGAAGAGTGTCTTAGGGAATATAAATTTTTGAAGAGTTTTATTTTAATTATTTTCGTTCTAAAGCTTTACAGGTTAGGGTATAAAGAAAGCTTTAGCTCTTTTTATTTAACGAATGCATTAAATCATTAAATAAGCACAGTTTCCAATAGTAAATCATAAAGTAATACATTATAAGAATATGTACATAATAAATAATATGTAAAAGTGTAAATGGGTTTAAGGTTTACGTGGGGAGGTAAGCAAATGTGCGCCTATTTGAAGCACACACACAAATCAATGTAAATTACAAGTTCTTGATGTGTGAAATACATCTGTCTTTGTGATTGGCCGACACACACTTAATATACCCGTTGTCTTTTTTACTGACACTTCATTGCCTCCATCTTCTTACCATACTTCGCATTTATGTACTGGATTCATAGGACTTCCTATAGGACAGTTGTAAGCTTCTATGAAATCCCTGGAGTTTGAAAGTGCTCCAATAACTCTGTAATTATAAATTTTAGAAATAAAAATCCAAGTATAAATCATATAGAAGAGAATTTTAAGTATTAAATTCGAAATATAATATCTTTTTTAACTTTTCCAAAAAGAATACAGATTTCTTAGAATATATTCTTCTTTTTCTAATGAACTAGAATGTTCACATAAATGTATAATGCAGTTATTTCATTTATAATTGTTAATGTGTATTTCACATTTTAGAATTTTTTAAATTTTTCTGATTTTTTTTTTCCTTTTTCTAATTATACCTAATACAGTGAGATAATAATTGAATTGTAAGTGCTTAAGCTTTTTTTAAAAAAAAGAGCTAATTGGAAAAATATTAAACAGGTATATATATTTTACATTTAGTTTCTTGAGAATAAAGATTTGATTTCTGAAAGAAAAAAAATTCACTGATACGATAGAATAGGCAAGAAAATGGCGATTTAGATCACGTAATGCAAAACTTAAAAAAATATTTAGTCCTTAAAGCAATGTAATGATTTTTTTTTTTTTTTTTTTTTTTTGTAGAGAAATTGACTTTCTTAGCAGTAATGAAAACAAACCATTTCTTTTACAAGTTGTTTTTAACTGCATATTCCTTTTTAAATCTTTTATCAAAAAATAATGTTTTGGTCTATTTGAAGCAATCCATATATTAAAATATTTATGAGAAAATGCTCTAATAATGATAAATCTATAAAAAAACCAACAAACAAAAACCTATCGGCATCCTGATCGGCCGATATCGGCAGTGTCGGATATGGGTCGGCATTGGCAAGCTGATTTTGTATTGATAACGGTTCCATATCTGCAAACGCCATCGGAACTTTGTATTTTAATGTTATTGGAAGCATGTATTGGTCCTGATACGGCTAATTACTGGTAAATTGTGAATCCCGTCTACCGATATAAATCTGAATCATGCTTTCCGATTCTGGGCCGAATATCATAGGCGATATCGGTTCTATTGCGGAATTTTCTCTGAATTCAAGATCTCATTGTTACAAATGCAACACTGGCAAAAGAAATTAGACATTAAAATTATTTGATACATGAGAGCTCTTTATCTTAATATATTGCATTTAATATTCACTCTGATTGACAATTAATAATTTTTTTTATGTCTGCTATTCTGAAATAGTTATTTAATGAAAAAAAATTTTAAATAATTTATACAGAAGTTTTTTCTATAAACAAATATTTTGAGTGTTAAGAACTTAGTTTAATATAAATAATAAATTTATGATACATCGAACAATTACATTAAGGAAACTTATTTCTCAAGTATAAAAAGTATTTTACGGGTCGTAAAGTAAACACCAGCAGAGCTCCCTGTACCTAATCTTGAAAGAGTTTTACCAGATTTGATGGACCCGCAGGAGAGAAAAGAAAACGAAACACAGTACATACAAGACTATACAATTATGCTTGCAATCATATGAAGACACTGAAAATTATTACATTTACACAGTAAAGAGGGCAGTAAAGTATACTATTTTACACAAGTAAGGTAGGGTGGGGGTTCAATACCTAATGCCGCCAAAGACACACCATGTACATGCGATTTATGTACTCATTAAATCTGTGGAATCGAAAGTCCTGTGGTCAACTATTGAGCAGTTACCATTGGTGTAATGGTCTGGAAAAAATTTCCTCCTTCTTTAGATCATTGCTAAAGTTGAGGGAGTGCAACTTATGGTCGCGCCATCTACTGGAGAAGTTTAGAATAAAGTCGTACAATGCTTTGTGGTGCACTGATTAAACAAAAGATTCGACTGACTTAAATTTGTATAGCCATCAGCATGGCAGTTTTCACTTGTTCAGGTGTTATAAATGCCACAACAAAAAAATTTTTAACAAACATTTTAATTTTATTAAAAATAGGTGTGGATGTCGATGAAAATGTGTAAAACCAACAGCTTTCTCATCGATATAAACACTTCTGAAGATGCTAAAATTTTGATTTCAGTTAAACAGGAATACAATCGAACATATTTGAAATATTTATTTTATAAATATATTACAACTAACCTTTAATAACCATTACAAATTTTTTGTTTGCAATTGTTAATAATATTAATGTAGTAAATGAAACTTCTTTTAGAGGTTTTTTTTTTTTTTTTCTTTTCTTTTTTTTTTTTTTTGTAATGCACATGATAGTTGTTTTAGTCGAAATCTTAAATGCAACATGGATAAACAGAGTAAGTTATATTGTAATTTGAACGAAAATTTTTCCAAACAAATTTTACAAACAAAAATTATTCTGAATAAAAAAAAAATAGATATCGATTTATTAGCTTGCGGTCGATCATTTCAAATTTGATGACGCTGGTTCAATTATTAAAAGCATTTCGTCCACATATGAAATGACATCGGTAAAATAATTATTTATGCCGATATGTCGCCGATGTCAAAACATACCGAGGTCGCTTTGTCGATAACGTTCCAAAGCTACCTCATACTTGGGGGCCTCACTTGCAAAGAGCAAACATGTTTTGACGGGTAGTGGTACCATTTGCCGGTGTCGTTCCAATACCACTCGTATCCACAATTTTTAAGCCCTTATTGTAATCAGATTGCAACTGGCATTGCTGTGTTTGCTGGGAAATCTTGCGCTTAGAAGGAAAAGATCTCTTACTATCATATGGAATGTGCTCTCAAAACTACAAAAAAATTAAAAACTTGAATAAATTACCTGAGAATTCTACAATTGTAAAGCTTTTCACGTTCAAAGCAATTTAGAGATATTTCCGAAATTTTCGTCTTATCAATCGTTCAATCTAATCTATAATGACTTTCTTTTTTTCTGGTCTGATCGCAGACTTGCTTTGGAAGTATTTTCTAAATACCTTTACTATCCATAAACAGCACAAATTCATGTTACTCGTAAGGTGAATTAATGTATTTAATTCCATAATTGCTTTGTTACTTAGTAAAAAAATATTATGCTATTATGTCAAATTATAGAAGTTTTAAATAATTAAATCTAAATATATATAATTAAAATTTATTCTGAATAAATTTAAGTCAAAGTAATACAGAGCACGATAACAATATAGCAGTTTTTTTTTAAGGGATTACAATCTCAAAACAAATAACATCTTAAATAATCAAAGTTACGATGATAAACAGAGACTTTACAATCTGCCCATTTAACAGAAGAAATCTCTTAAATCTTTAGAAGTATTTTAAAAAGCTGAAAATTTCGATAGTAGTCTAAAAAGCAAAAATTACGGTAAACCGTTTTTAAAATTTGGAAGAAAATTGATAAAAAAAAGGAGTAAAAAATAACTAGTTTTTTTTTAATGCTTAATTTTGCTTTTGTGAGTGTTCAGAATTATCTATCCTACAATACCGAATAAAAAGGACATCTCTATCCAACATACACATATTCTTTCATTACTATTTTTAAGCATAAAATGTATTTTCTCTTCTGCAGCAATGAAAGTTTTACCTGAATCTTCCGGGACTGTGAGCACCTGTTCGTATGATGTTCACTGCAGCTTCAGGTCTCATTGTCCCGCACCATATCTGGGCGTAGTTCAAGAAAAATAACTGTTCATGCGAAAGATCCAGTCCTGGTAACAATGGCTCTTCTCCATTCCGCGCCACCCATCTTTGGTACGCCTAGGCATGAATAATTTTATTTATATAGCTTAAAACGAACAAAAATATTTAATGCCCATACTGATTTATTTTTGCATATTAATACTTCAAAGATAATATATTAGTCACAGCCAATAAGAAATGTTATTAACGGACGTCAGAATTGTTATTTTATTATACTCCCTCTAAGTATTATTAATTTACGGTTATTATTATATGCGGAATGTCATTTGAGCGAATAATTATAAAACACTGCAAGAATTTTTGTTCTAGATAACTAGCATTCCGTAGGACGTGGTAGTCTAGTGATTAGGGCACCAGCCTTCCGTACTAGAGGGTGGGATTCGATTCCCAATGCCGCCAAAGAACCATTGACCATATGCGACGTAAATGCTTCTTAAATCTGTGGAATTGAAAGTCCTGTAGTCGGTCGTTGAGCCGTTATCATGGATGTAATGGTCTGGATAAAATTTCCTCCCCCTCCAGATGAAAGTCAAAATTGAGGGAGTGAATCCTCTGGTGATGCCATCTATCAGAGGAATCTTAAAGCAAACTTGTACTTCCACCTTTATTGTGCTTTGGTTAAATGAAAGACGCTCCTTACTGACTTAAATTCGCATAGCCAATGGCACAGGGAGTTGATTGTTCAAATGTCATAAGTAACAACAACAACATTCTGAATTTTGATCTAGGACTTTGACAGGCATCTGAATTTTGATTTTATTGTTTATGGAGAATAGCAAAATTGAAAGTTATTAATTATAGTTAGAAGTAAATTTATTTGTTTTTTATCACTGGTGTATCATTGAATATTTAAGAATCTCAGATGCAGAATACCTAATTTATAGAATATAGTTAATATTTAGTCAGAAATGTTTCCTTTTCACTAGTTTCGCATATACCTCTCAACTTAAACAAGTAGGTTTAAATTACTTCAATGAAAAAGTAGCTTGGTCTAAGGATATTTATTAGAAATATGTTTCTGGATAAATTTTCATGTGTACATAAACCATTAAGATGTATCGACAGCAAAGCGCTATGCAAATTGATTTGGGGTCCAAAATAATGCAAATAGTTTTTCCTGACATAGGCTGAGAAGTTTAGAGTTGACCATTGGTTGAAGATATTTAGTTAATTGAATTTTTTATTTGCAGTCATTTAAACAATAAGATTATTGTGTTTCAAGTTGGTAATAAAACAAGATCACAATTTCCTATTATTAACTTGAGAAATATGTTTCAAAATTCAAATGAGGCAGAAACTCGATATTAATTGTTTTCTAAAAATACCATAGGTATTATGCCTTTATATATCTCGACATAACATTATAATCATACAATAGCTTCCAATTACATTTATAAACTTCTATATATATATTTCATCTATAGAAAAAAAATAATTACGTAATTGTAGTTAAGATCAAAATTGTTTTGTTATTTAAACACTTTTGCCTTTAAATTAGTGCATTCGTAAGAACTTCAATAAGCAAATGAATAATTCAATTTCTTTCATGAAAATACGCTCGCGAGTTGATTATTATTAAAAATATCTCATTTATTCCATAGTTTCACTGTACATAAATGCATACATTTAGAATAAAAATTGGAGTTTAAAATAAAAATATTTTTTCAATTATCTGCTTTATATTCATTTTTAGTAAAAAATAATTTTAGATTAGTATATAAATGGTTAATAAAACTAAGATTTCTTATTTTTATTTATCAAAGTAATTGGGTCAGTCACAATTTGCAGAAACTGTTTTGGATTATTGAAATTCAAAACTCATACAATGATACATTTCACTGTATGAAAAAAATCATTTGTTTTTTCATAGAATGACAAAATAAACAAATTTCCAATGAAATTTAAAGCATATACAAGAATGACATACCCTAAAAGCTTGTTTCACGCCTCCGTTGTCAGCGATATTCTCACCCTGAGTGTTTATTCCATTGATCTGTAAGCAAAAATATCTTTTATTTCAAATATTTTTTATGAGATAAATAATGTCATTGGGGAAATATATTATAAATTACTTTTAAACATTGCATGATTTAAAGGCTTACTTAATTTATTAACTAATGAAATTTATTTTTATTTTAGGAAGCATGGTATAAAATTCAGTTTGATTTCACATAAAGTTTTCTTATGATTAAATTATAAATTTTATCCGTGAGAATTTTTTTAATAAATACTTTGATGCTCAAAGATGATATTGTATTTTATGTTGATTTATAATTGATAAGTAAAAAGTTTCTGAAACAGAAAGTCTTTATTAAGTTTTATATTATGCATAGGAAACGCATACTTTTGCACCCAATGCTCTTTTAGCATACAGAGAATTCTAAAATGCATAAATTTAGAATAAAGTTATAATTTCACTGAAAAGTATATTGTAAATAAATAAGATATAATATACTTTTTATTGAATAAATATTTAATCCTATTTTTTATATTTAATTATTTAATAAGCAATATAAATTCTAAACTGAAAATTTTAAGCTTTACATTTAAATAAAGAATATTATTGTAAAATTTAAGAATTATGGATAAGTATTATAATGCATGTGGCAGTTAAATTACTCAAATTTCAAAAAGAAAAGAAGTAAATAATAAATAAAAGTCATGCGAATTGATATCGCAGATATAAGTAAATTATAATTTCTGATAGAAAAGTCAATTTATTAGTAAAAATTTTAAAAATTAAGTGTTGGTTATAGAACTTTTCTATGCTACTGTTAATTCCAACATAGAATTCAGTATATACTCATTGTATCTTTATTTTCATTATAAGAAATAGAGTCTAAATTATAAAATATGGTGATTTTGTGAATATACAGACGGTACAAATGGACTTTTAATAAACTAACCAACCAGGAAGTTCAACTTAGAGTTCCTGGTAGTTTCGTAAATCCGTATTTAAAGCAAAATTGTGGATTAGGGAATAGCTTTAGTTGAGAAACAGTTTTGAGAGCTGTAAAGTGACACACTGAATTGCTAAACACATAATTTAATCATAATAGTGAGTCATTATTATTCATTATTTGATAATTGAGGGCTCTTATTACGTCAATAATCTGACAAATAAAGTTTTAGATTCAGTCTATTGAAAAGAAAACTGAAACGTTGACAGTAACCTTAAACCAAGAACATTCCATTAGATTTTAAGTAGATTTTGCGTTCAGCGCGCGCGGTATTAGGATTTACTTTGAGCTTGTAATCTAGCTTCTGATAATATTTATATTTTCCTTCTCATCAGTTCAATTCTGCTCTTTGTACAGTACATGACACTGTTATATCTATAACTGAACCGATAAGAATCCAATAGGGTTTGTATTTCCATTAAATTATATCAGTGATTCGAAGTAAAATTCTTCTCAACGAAAAGATCAGTGTACACTGCTACCTCTTGTGTGACAACTCATGGCACTGCTATTTGAAGCCACAAGGTAATAATAATAATTGGATTTAGCTAACAAAACAATAATTAGCCTCATAAGATTACTTGTGACTAAATTCCTTCATGTTCTCTCTAAAATTAACCTCAAACGAGCATTCAAAGATTGTGATACTAACTTCCATTCTAAATGTTTGCCTTATTTAAAAAATAATTGCACCGTTTCTATCTAAAAGTTTATTAAGCACTATATACCCTTATTGTATCCAGATGCAATAGGTGACTATTTTTAAATCATACATTTATATTAAAAATGATACAACAAAATTCAAGCAAATACCATTTCTTTTGCAAATTTTTCAGTATTGAATGTTTCATTTGTATTTAAAATTCAATCACTTGTATATATCGGTAATATCAATATTTATGAATTTTGATATAATTATAATAATTTTCGGTTAAAAATCTCAATATCAAACACTGTGTATAGGTTATATAATCCTACATTTAATCAATTAAAATACTGCACGAAAGATATAAAAGAAATTGTTTTACGACATTTCTTAATGTTTTTAAGCATATAACTTAATAACACAAATTTAATAAAATAAGCAAGTATGAAAGCTTAGCAAATTGATTCATTTAATTAAAACATATAAACTCAAGATGTGTCGCTGCGAAATGATTAGCAAACAAGTCTAAGGATATTGTAATGTTCTTTTAATATCCACCAAATATATTATAGACTTCGAGGAAAGCTTTTCATGAATAGAAGGCTATATTAATGTGCGTCATAAGAAAAATTTAAAAAAAACTTTCATGTATCTGACTAAATAAATTGTGCATGTAAAGAGGAGGAAAGAAAAACATCTACCTTTTTTTACCCAATACTTGATGAAATCGAAAATGGTGTAATGATAGGACTTCAAAATCGTAGTTCCATCATGAGACCAAGGTGAGATGCTTTATTTTAATACTATATTTCCAATGGCAGGGCAAATGCAAGGAATAACACAAATAAAGCACATGAAAAAACACAAAACAAACATGAGATGAAGACAGGACAGGTGAATGCAGTACATAAACGTAAACGAGATGACCGGTGTCATTGCCCCAAAAGTTGTTGTTGTTTCATATCATAAATGGTGTAGTTAAGCTAAATCCTCTCCATAAAGTCAAAAGTCATTAAAAAGTCTAAATAGGATTCTCCAAAATCTTGTTCACAGTCAAATATATGTCTCGGGGAGTCCTGATCAGCCTTTCTCCAGTGACACTCCAGAAAGACTATCTGGCCCTGTTGAAAAGAAAGGGACCTAATGTGGCCACTCAAAAAACGTGAAAGAACAGTCTGCTGTACCCTAGGGATACTGAGCTGGAGGGACACCAACGAGGTTCTTTCCCTAAGTACCAAAAGTGGGTAAGCGGATCACTCCAAAAAACGTTTAATTCCATATTTTTAATATTGGAGATTTCCGGAAACGTTAGAATAGCGTTGCCCTGTTAGGTGTGAACAGTGGCAGAATTAGCCAAGCTATCTGCAGTTTCGTTACCACTCAATCCAACATGGGAAGATACCTATTTGGTAGAAAGTCGTGTCACAAGGTCTAAAATATTCAAACTTGTTTTATTCCCAATGGCTGTCCAATGAGACAGGGGCTGTATAGAGGCACGACTGTCAGTTAGTATCCAGATGTCTCTGAATAGATGTTCAGAGGTCGTGTCGATATAATTCATATTACTATGAAACCAAATGTTTTCTGTCTTTCCAATAAAGTGATGATTCAGAACTGCCATGCTGTGCAGCACAGCGGTGGAGGTGGGTCCTATTCATGGACTCTGCCTGCCTTTTTTTTTTCTGAGCCATTGCTTAATAGTGGGGAAAGATGTTGCTTTTCCATCTTCTACATATGGACTGAGGTGGATGTTAGAGATTTATTTGTTAGATGTATCTATATTCCTCCCTTGTATTGCGTTAAAATGCTCGCTACAAGTCTTTCTGAAAAGAAATATGTGTGTATCCCCAAAAAATACAGAAAAGAGAGGGATAGAGAACTTTTCAAAACTTTATATTCAGTATCTTTTCACATTATAATTAAAAAAAAATTTTTTTTTAACCATAAAGTGGTTGTTTTTTTTCGTTATAAAGGAGATCATGTTTACATCACTTTATTATAATTCTCATTGGCTTAAAGTATCTATGACGTCATGTAACGTTTCATCCAACTCACATTATACTGAGACGGCGTCGTAAATCCGTCTTGTCAAAAAATTTGCTGCCTGCCTTCAAATCGCATTCTTTAAATGGCGACAAACAAGGCGAAATTCAACATCAAATATCTGAGAGTAGTGTCGAAGTTTACTTTGTTGATAAAACGATATCCCATACAAGGAGCAAAAGATCGGTTTAAGAAGTCGTTTTCCATTGATTCAAGTGATTAAAACATAGACAATAGAACAGCAGAAATGAAAAAGACAAGACAAAACATCCACCTTATGGTTAGTTTAAATCGGCAACGATGATTTACATTTTCTTGTGTAAATCATCGTTGCCGCACACATTACATTCACATTACATTCCTCAGTATTTTTTAAGATTCTATGTTTTGATTCGACAAATGAAAAATATCTTTAATTTGCAAGGGCGCTTAATTTCAGTGAATCGATTAATCTTACATTTCTCGATTTGTGATATTCAGAAACAATATTTCCTTCTATGGTGATTATAATCTCAAAAGATCCAATTAAGAAAGAAGTTCGCAAAAATGGGGTAAATTGAAAATAAACCTTACTTTCATATCAATATCTGTCATAACGTAGCCTCCATATTGATTAATCATGCAGTTAGCTTTCGACTGGAACTTCTGCAAGGCTTCCGTATTCCACCACTGTTTTAAATTTCCAAAATGATCAAACTGCCGACCTGTTTATTTAAAAATAACATCAGTTTATCAATGAAATAAGTGATATTATTTTTTTTCTTAAGCAATATTATATCTTTCAATAAATGTTTATAACAAAACGTATCCATACTCGACATATCTGCTTTTCGAACGTTGCATAATTTTTGTATGAGTTATTTGTGGTGTGCAATCACAGAGCGTTAAACAGCTCACAGCGATAAGTACATGATTTCTGCATGGATTGGAATGAAGCGCTTCAAGATATAGTCGCATATTGTCGTAGAAAACTTGTTGCATATGCAATGAATATTACACGGAAAGATCTCGCGATGGCTTACTTTAATTTCCCACATAACCAAAAAGTTTTTGGTTAATATTCATCCCATTAGTAAGAAGTTTTCTCTATAGTAAAAAGCTGATTTACCCTGAAACGCTTTGTTTCTACTTATACAGAAAACAAAGCATGAATATAAGCTGTTTAGCACTCCAAGACTATGAACAGATAAATATTGAATAATAATTAGTGCTAACAATTTATTTAATAAATTTAAACTGACGAAGTTTTTGTTGTTGTTATTACTTATGACACTTGGACAAGCCAAGCTCGCTATGCTATTGGCTATACAAATTTAAGTCAGTAGGGGCGCGTCTTTCATTTAACCAGAGAACCACGAAGGTGAAAGTACGGCTTTGCTCTAAACTCCTCAGATTAATGGCACCATTAGAGGAACAACTCCCTCAATTTTGACATTGATCTGAAGGGAGAGGAAATTTTTTCCAGACCATTGTATCCATGGTAACTGCTCAACGACCGACCACAGGACTTTTGATTCCATAGATTTAATGAGCACATATATCGCATGTACTCGGTGTATCTTTGGCGGCATTAGGAATCGAACCCCAGCCTTCCTGACAGAAGACCGGTGCTTCCATTAAGCTACGACGGCCCCTAAAATATTTTTCATACTTGAGAAATAAGTTTCCTTAAAGTAATTGTTCAATAGATCATAAATTTATTATTTATATGAAATTAAGTTCTTAACACTCAAAATATTTGTTTACTCAAAAAAAATTTAAGTATATATTATTTAAGTATTTTTTCATTCAATAACTATTTCATAATGATGGAAATAAAAACAATTTTATTAATTGTCACTCATTGTGAATATTAAATGCAATATTAAGTCAAAGAGCTATCATATATAAAATAATTTTAATAACTTTAGTTTCCAATAATTTTTGCCATTGTTGCATTTGTGACAATGAAGTTTTGAATTCAGAGAAAATTCCGCAATAGGACTGATATCGCATATGATATTTGTCCCAGAATCGGAAAGCATGTATGAGACTTATATCTGAAGACGATATTCATAATTTGCCGGCAATTAGCCACCTTAGGACCAATACTTGTTTCCAATAGCATTAGAGTACAAAGTTCTGATATCGCTTGCCAATATGGAACCATTATCATTACGAAATCAGCTTGCCAATGCCAATTCATACACTACACTGCCGATAGACGGCACTAGGAATCGAGCCCGGCCCTTCCGACCGAAGGCCGAACCACTAGACTACTACGCACCATGATGAAGCATGTACTATTAGTAGAGGTAGTGAGAGAGTGATAGAAAAATTATGATAATTAAATTATGATATCAATAATTAGTGTCATTGAATGCTGTTGTGATCAGAATTTTTCCTAAATTATGTATTCAAATAGTATAAAATGCCTTCACTATAATAGTGGGGTAGAGTTTGTACAGGAAGAAATTAGCTCACGTACCATCTATGCTACTTGGCTGCAGTTATAAGTTATGGAGTGACTTCAGCGGTTTCAGATGTTAAAATGGAGATACAGAAACGAACTCAAGGAAGCACATGAATAATTTTAAGATTTTTTCCCTCTTCAAAATAGTTATTACATTATAGAAGATGATGGTTTCTATTCCTGATTTGGATGATGATCTGTTGCGTTATCTTATGGTGATTGAAATACCTAATGGTATGTCAAATGTTGACTGATAACAGGGATCGCATGTTTTTTCTCTTCTAGTGTAACGTGTAAACATGGCAGCCAACTCAGTATATATCTAGACATTTGATATATACTGAGTTGGCTGCATTACTGAGATTCAGAGTTGGCTGATATATACTGAGATTCAGAATTACGAGGTGATTGCTCATCTGCATTTCAGTCACAGATTTATATCGTCAGAAACATACAGCAATTAAGTTTCAAGAAAAAAATTATTTGATTGAAACCAAAAGTTATTCCTTAAATTCTTTGTACCAGCTACTTTCCTCTGTGATTTTAATTTATGTATTCAATGTATTTTGATATTTTTCTGTAGTTTGAGATTTTTAATCTAAAAATAAAGAGACTAAAGAAAGAAAAAAAAACTATCTTAATTTTTTTCCATCAAAACTCATCTCTAAATCAATGATCCCATCCCCACAATTTGTTTTGTAATTGATTTATTTTACCTAAAAATATTAAAGAGTTAAATTAATTAAAATGCGCTTGATATTTGAATTTGAATAAAGTTCTTGTAAAATATTCATATTTAAGTTATAATATTCATTATTTAAGTTAACAACCTTTTTCATTTCTATAAATTACTAATTAACAGAAATTGCAGCCATATACTTACCTTTGTCATCAAAACCATGAGTTATTTCATGGCCAATCACAACTCCAATACCACCATAATTCAAAGATCTGAAAGTAGAATAAATCTCAGCAAGAAATAGAGAAGTTATTAACTTATACATACATATATACATACATACATACATATATATATATATATATATATATATATATATATATATATATATTATATATGTATATAAAGTGAGGAAGGAAACACTCTTAAGGTTCACTTTCAAAAAATCTCACTCAATACATACAAATAAATAAACTGAAATTAATTAGAATATATTTAATGATAAAAAATTGCTGAAGGTAAAATTTATGAAAAAATAGATCCGTTTTTCATATTTGATAGATGGTCATCGATTCGAATGGTTAAATCTATAGAGGTGTTAAAATTTTCTTATAGAAGTGTATTTTACTTAAAAAAATTTTAAACTTGCTAATTTGCTGATATACCCAACTTCCAACTTTACTTTGCTTCAGAACTAGTAACAAATGGCAGCGTTTAGTGTGTGCTTTAGTTCGGCAAGAGATAAAAAAACTGCTTTGTCAAAAATGTAAAATAAAATGAATTACTTAATGGTGATAAAATATAAATAACATTTTGATATTATTTCTTGCAGCTTGCCTGACTACGGATAGGGAGGTCCTGGATTCGAATCCCGGTTCAAGCATGGACGTACTTTCTCCCTCTCTATCCTGTCTTTGTCCTTTCCTTGTGTGTGTGAATGAGGTATGAATGATGCCTACCTTATAAACGGGTCCCTATGGCATGTGTGGCTCACCCCTGTGGTGCACCCATGGCAACGCCTCGGCGGAAAACAGGTCGTTGTTTCTGGCCGGTTCCTTGGGTATAAGGGGACAATACATTCCGATATACCCCAACCATTGGAAAAATAATATTTTAGAGATAAACATTTGCATCAAGAATTTATAAATAGACATGAAATCACATTTTTAAAAGCTATAAGCCACCTTAAAGTAAATTTGAACCTTAAAAAACTTTAAATGTGTTAAAAGTGTAGAAGGTAATTTCAATTGAGTAATTTAAAAACTTTTATTATATCACATACAAAAATAATTGAAAACAGAAATTGATCAAAGAAAAATTATAAAGCTTGTAAATATAAAAAAGTATTAGCGACAGATTAATATACAAAATTCTGTCTTAAAAATTTTATTTTATAGTAATTGAGCATGAAATATTAAAATGAATTTAAAACCTTTTAAAAAGTTTAATTTTTTAAAAAATTTTAAAATTATTCAGTATTTTAAATATTTTGTTTCTGAACCAAAATTACATTATATTACGTTAAATGAACTTAAAAATATGTTATTTCTCGTTTAAAATTCATATTTGGCCTGAAAATCCTATCATTTTCACAAAAATCACGAAATTTCTATTAATAAATTTTTAAATTGATATAAATTTTATAATATATATATATAACATACTATACTATCAGATATACTATCAATAAAAATAAATAAAAATTCTTATGAAGAAAAAAAATCAAAAAAAAATTTGCATTATTAATGAAATTTTTCTTAAACTTCTTAATAAATGAGCTTGCAAAGGGATAAATTTTTATTTCAAATGAAACAATAATTGTCTCTAAACATATTTTTGACAGATTAGTACTGTCACTAATGTCGTTGCTGTTACTTATCTCAGGCTGTCTACCTAGGCTAGAAAACCCCCATATAACCAAAAATATCTAAAAAATGTGATGGGTTCCGAAGGACATCGTCTTTTTCAAATTTAGGCAGGTTAAAAATGTCCAGAAGAGGCCATATTATTGTCACTAATAAAGTAATGAATCAAAATTATAAATTCAGATACTATTTTCAAAATTTTAATCGGATGATTTTTTGATAATTTTAATATTTTAATTTGTGAATAAAATTCCGATAGAAAATCTATGGATTGTTTTTAAGTAGAATACCTTTAGAGTTAATTTTTCACATTTTATTTTGCTAATTATAAAGAGCTGGATTTAATAAATATTAATATAATTAATATTGTATTATATAAAAATATGTGAATAAAGTTCATATATTTTTATAATACTAAAATAAATTATTATGTTTAAATACAACTTAAGAAGCATCTAATATAATTACTGGATAATACTCGTATTATCTAGAGAAATATTTTTTAAGGAAGTAATGGTAAAATAACTGGTAAAAATATAATGTAAAAATGGTTATAAAAACCGATCAAAATAATAACATTTGATTTGAAAATTTATAAAAAGCAGAAACTGATTTTAAAATAATTGAAATAGAAAAAACTATATTGAAATAAAACATTTTGATTTTCCTACCTGATGTAGTTTTGATGATACAACGGAGGTTGTAAAATACCAGCAGGAAAAGCTTTAAAATAAATATTTTAATAAGTTTTAATATAGGAGAGAGAGAGAGAAAAACAATATATACATATGTATGTAGGTATGTGTGTGTATGTATGTATGTGTGTATGTATGTTTGTATGTATGTATGTGTGTGTATGTATGTATGTGTGTATGTATGTTTGTATGTATGTATGTGTGTGTGTATGTGTGTATTTGAGCATTATGAGATTACTTACTTATGAAGTTTTTGGATCTTGTGTAGAAAGCATTCACCACAGCAGGAGCAGTTACCCATCTAAACAAATGAATAAAATTTTAAGAAGTTTTTTTATTTAAAAGATAATTTTTTTTTGTCCAAAGTAAGATTTTGATATTAAAATTGTTATATTAAATTTTCTTAGAAATTACAAAAGTCGATGTTATTATACTTGTTATAAATAATTTAAAATTTCACACACATTGAATTAAATATAAAACTATTGCACACACAAATGTTTGCTCGTTTTCAATTGTAATGCATGTGATTTATTTTGTTATAATAAATAAAAGTCGCAGTGATCTTTTTTTGCTTTAAAAAAAAGCATTGCTTATATCATTTCAAAATGAAGCGGTTTCGATGTATTAACACTAAAATACGGAGGTAATATTTTACAGATTATCTGTTGAGCAGTTACCATGGGTGTAATGGTCAAGAGAAAATTTCCTTCCCCTCCAGATTAATATCAAATTTGAGGGAGTGGATCCTCTGGTGGTGCCATCTATTGGTGGAGTGCTTAGAGCAAAGTAGTACTTTCACTTTCATGGTGTTCTAATAAAAACGAAAGACACACTCTACTTACTTAAATTCTGATAGGTAACGGAATAGTGAGCTTGAATTGTCCAATTGTCATAAGAAACAACAACAGATAATGTGTATTCAAAATGATGATCTTTTAAAATGTCTAAAGTTATTTCATTCCTCATCTTACCGAAATAGTCTGAAAAAATTATTCAACTGACCATCACTTTATCTAATTGGGTCACGATTTAAAGTGAAAATCATGCCACAGCTTTAACAGTAATAATGTTTCTGGGTGCCCAAATTAACACAATGTTATTTTATTTTTTCGATATCTAAAGAATCGAGATAATATAATTAAAGAATCAATAAATTATTTGATAGAGTCAGTGCTCAGTCACTTAAAAAACGGCATTACTTTGCCCTCTGACATTCGACGCAAATTATGAGATATAAATTATGAGTTGACACAAAATATGAACGATAGATAAGTTTGAGATTACAAGACCCTAGAGAAAAAAAACAAAAATGAAGAAAGGCATTTAGTAGGGATTAAAAATGAGGGAAATAAGCTCTTGAACTCTAGTACTATAATCGTTACAACAATCTAGTACGTCTAGTACTATAAAATCGTTACTACAATCTAGTATTCTAGTACTATAATCTAGAATTATAACTCAGTGTAATAACCTTTAATGTGCATATTCAATCAATCAACAATGGCACTACAACCCTGTGTGGGTCCAGGCCTTCTCAATGAGCTTATTCCATCTTGGCCTATACTCAGCAGCACTTTTCAAATTAGATGTTTCAATAGTATTAAATTCCCTATCAAGACAATCAATCCAAATGTGCATATTACCATGGTAAAATGATTTAAAATTTTTGATACTACAAGTCAACGGAGGATATAATTTAATCTGCTTGTTAACTAAATAACGTTATGCAAATCAGTAGGTTTTCGGGTTTTCGCAATAACAGAAATCGATAAAAACAAAAGAGGTCTTAAAATTTCACAGAATTTCTTCTCATTCCACATGATAAAAAGTTTGGGAAAAAAGTGTGTTAGCTTGACAACAATTATGAGGTGGTTACCATTGTTTAGAAGCTTTAGCTGAGAAGGTGAGCATCGGACTGTACCTTGAGATTAATGGGTTTGGAATCTTCATCTGTCACTAAGCGTCTCGTAATTTTGAACCAATTTGGCCAGAAACAATTCAGTCAATTTGGATCGTAACTTGGTCACATCTAAGTTTGCACACATCCATGCAACACTAGCAGGAGGGCTTATGATGTCGTAAATTTACTTTGACACGACCCCAACCCACGTAACTCCAGCAACCCAGAGAAGAAGAATGTGGTCACTTTCCCAATCACTGTCTGCGCCAAATGATGCTTTACTTAGCGGGAGCTACTAATCTTACGGGGAGCAGGGGGAAGAAAGTGACCCACTGTAGCTCGAATTTGTCAGCGGAAATAGGCAACACAATTAAAAAACATTTAAAACATGAATCATTTTAAGAAAGCAATAAGTTAATTTATTATATACACAATATAAGAATAATAGTTTATTATTCTGAATATTGCAAAAGGGCATTTTATGTATTCGTATAACTAACACATTAAAAGAAACCACACCGTGTACTTTATTTGACCACTAATTCAAATCTATGTATTTCATTGCAATTTTAACCATAAATGAATACATCAAGAAAATTACTATTTTTTTTATAAAAATGGAATGCTTACATAAAATATATTATGATGTATATGCTTACAAGTGTAAAAAAGACAGGAAAAATGATAAAAAATACTATAATATATAGATAAAATATAAAAAACTGATAAAAGAGTATATATATATATATAAATATATATATATATATATATTATGTAAATGAAACATATAAAGATAAAAAAATGAATAAGATAGCGTAGAAAAATGTATTAACTTACTGTTTCCTGTCAACTGGTAAGCGAAGTTTCATCTGCTCTCTGGCCGAATTATGCTTCAAGTTCAGCAATACATTGTCAAAATATGTGTCTGGCTTGAAATCTATCTACAAGAAATATCAGTGTTCTATATCAAATTTTCAATAGAATGAATAGGTCAAAAGTAATATTTTACTGATAGCTTTTAAATGTACAAGTAGTTTAAAAATATAGAGTAGAGAATAAACGCTCGAGCAAGTATTTAAAACGTAAAACTGCTGAGATAATTGATTTAAATTAGCAAAGAAACCATTCTTTTATGTGTTATTTTATTTAAGGCAGAAACGTAACTCACTCCTTCATATTCACTGTCTAATTCTTCAGAATCGAGAATATATTCAGGAAATCCAATCTTTTGACTCATCAAAACTGCCTATATTAATAATAAGCATTAATTTTAATGAGGAAAATAATGGACATTAAGTAATATTTTATAAATAGAAATTGCATATCAATAAATCCATTTTAATTAAATATAATAGTTATTTGAAGTGTCTTGAAAATACATACACTAGTTTTTAGAGAACTGTTTATTCTAAAATAGTTTAAAGTAAAGAAACTATTATGTTAATTGAAATAAAAATAAATAAATATCACACAACATTTGAAAAAAGGTAAACATAGATTTCTATTAAATATTCACGAAATTTACGCAATTTATTTTACAAAACTTCTTTACATTTATTTTGCTTGGATTTTTTCACATTTATTTTGAAACATATTTTTTAAAACGTTGAGTGAGACTTCAATTTAGTTAGTCACTGTCATTTTTTGATTATCTAAGGTCTACCTAATAAACTTTATTTATTAAAAAAGGGGAATGTTGAAGTGCCAAGGATTTTAAAAAAGCTACAGATGTGATATTTTAGAAAATGTAATGGTTTTGTCTTGATGCATTAGAAAATGCCATCACATAAATGCACAAGCTTTTTTGATGGTCTATGTAACCATTTCAATGAATCCCGCTTTAATCAATAAAACGATTTTGGGAAAATCTATGTAGTAATCAGTATACTTAAAGTAGTAAAATATTGATTTATTTTTAATTTTTTACGAAAGCGACTTTTAAATAAAGAAATTGTAAATTAATTTCAATTATTTCGTAATGAATGTTTTTTGAAAGAGTTCTCTAAGTAACTATAATTGCACTACCCTACTATTGACTTGTATTGTTTCATGTGAATTGGCATCTGTGCTAATACGAGTAAATAACAGCCTCTTTTTCAAGAAATTGTAAAAGTGATTAAATAATAGACAATCAAGTATAGATAATGTCAAATGCTAATGAATACAACAACTTTAAGATAAAGTCTAGTCCTTAACTTACAATTCTCTGCCCATCTCTGAAGTCATTGTAAACTACTTCTTGAAAATAATCGATTAATAAAAGAAACACGTCTTCGTCATATGATTTTCAACTAAGAATTAAAAGTTGGATTCAATGGCGCGTAGTTATGATCAAGCTATCAGTATATAATATTCTCTAATATATTGTTCATATACTTACTTCTATGTTATACTACATAACATTAATTAGATGATCGGATCAAACTGAATCATTCATGGAGATCATTTGCAATCATTCATGAATTTTAGATTCAAAAATCTATAAATATTGTACGTTCTAAGATGATAATGCGTATGCCATCAGGCGACAACTGCTGTTCGTTACCAATCCCAAGTAATCCAAATCCAAACTCAGACCATCTCCACATGTCCATAAGCAATCCAAAAATATCAGCAGCTTTGAAAAAGCCTCTTCCAAGCTAAAATTCAAGCCGCAGAAGATATGTTCAGGCGATGCCTATTCAACTTTACATTTGTGCACAAAGTCTTTTGACCCTGCACATATTTGAGGCACCTTAGGTAACCACTGGGGAAGCGTTAAATACAAGTATGATGGCCTCTAGTTCCCTCAAAAAGAAAAGCTCCAGCAGAGCGTTTTCTTGGACACCAATTATGAGTAGGTGGAACCCTCCAGACACATCCATAAGCGTTTTTTGAGTCTCAGTAAAAACCTCATTTAAGAGTACATGGCCAATAAGGTTGTGATAGTTCCAAAGAAGTAGCATTAGCCAGCGATTTAACAATCTCGTTTCATTTTATGCCGACGTGTGATGGGATTCACTGAAAATCAAATATCTGAGTCCAGGCGACTAGTGTGATTGATTGGATGAATACATTGGTCATTTTCGTTGACAATTTTGAAGAATGGTTTTTACACATAGATATATGACATGAAATAACTCTATTATATTTAAGAGCTTACTGTTAAGTCAATTTATGTAATATTAATAGCTTTTCAAACTTTCATGAAAAAACAACCAGAGTAAACTTTTTAAAGTAATTTTATAAAACTTCGATGCATTAGACCCTTCTGAAGAAATGAATCTAACATGAGAAAATATTTAATAAATTTCAGCACTTCAATTTTAACATTTAATATCCTCTCATAAATTTTTGATCTATAAACAATATTTAGCAGCAAATGAAAATTTAAATCTCACATTTATCATTTTAAACAACTATAACTTATCTTGGTACAATTCATTAACAAAGCAGTAGATATGATTTTGCTTACAAAAAGGGAATAAAAAGGATTTTTGTGTAACCTTTTCACGAGCTGCAGATCTTGTTTCCGCATCCATCCAGTCCACTTTCTCTAATATCTCGAGGAATGATCTCTTGATATCGGAAATCATTTCCTCAGCCTGTCAGAGAAAAAAAAAAGATTTTATACACACAGCTATAAATAAAGAAATACATTTTTTAATGCACATATTTTTATGAGAATATCAAACTTGTTTCGCTAGATATGAAAAATATGGGCAATTACTTCTTAATTTCAAATTACTTTTCCCAGAAGAGGCTTTATATATACATAAATATATATCCTTGAATATATATATAAATTCAAGGATTTAATTATATGAGTACCATAGAACTTAAAGAACTCATGTTATGCCTGTAGTATAAGGTAGTGATAAGATAGTAAATGAGGAAATCCTTTATTTGGATTGTAAAATGCAACATTATTCTTTAAAGAAGAGGAAAGAACTTATAAGTGTTTCAGTTTTCCAAGAATCTCTATCCGTGAACGTTTTTATGCTACTGTATTTCTCTCTGTACATTATAATTTCAATGTATCGAAGATATAATAACTTAAAGCACAGATTTTGTAACGTATATTATATTTAGTGCAAAATTTTAAACCTGTATGATTTACAATTGAAAAATATCTTAATTTTACCTGTATGTAGAGATTTGTTGCACAAATTTTTTGGTTATATTTCGATTATCATACAATTTTTTTATAGAATATATGTTTTATGATAATATCATACTTTAATACAATGTTGGAATGTTGCTTATTCAAAATGAAAATTTTTGGCTTTTTAAGGAAAATATTTAATCGGGCCACCATTGGTTTGAATTCAACTCTTTGAATTTCCACCCATTTAAAACTCAAATAATGATATTTTATTCTCCATAACCCAAAGGACTGAAACTAAATACATTTTTAATGTAAAATAACAATTTTGTAATTATCCATTGATCGATCAGAGCATAAAAGCACAATCAGTAAGAGAAAAATCTGTTAAAAACACAAGCATTAGAATTCTCAAAGAAAACAAGAATATTATTTTAAAAAAAAGTGGTTAGAAAGACACGTTTTCTTATGACCTCATGAAATTTGCTTAGCATTAGAAAATTACCGAAGACAATTATCAAAAAAAAAATGTTGATGATAATCAAACTAATTTTTTCCAAGTCTTGTGACAAGTCCTAATCTTTATATATGTTAATGTTTCTGTGCAATATTTTAAGGAGTGGAAAAAATCTTAATTAAAACTATTGGCTTATAATTCATATTGTGGCATGCATCACAAATAATGCTTGCTGATTTTGAATATTAGTAATTATTAACGACCAAGCTAAAATTCAATTTTATTATCCAATATCACCCTAATTTGTTTATACTTGAAATTATTCATCAAAATTTCTAATAACAAATTCTGTTTTCATAAATATATCTATATTTTCTATTATTTCTAAGCATTTATTTGTAATTTCAGGTTATTTTATTATGAATCCCAATTTAAATTAATTTAATTTGTTTATAAGTGGTTAAAATATAAAACTGTCATTGTTTAGATAGGTTCTTATTGTTTTAAATTATTTATGATTTAATTCTCGTTTCTTATTTCAATTTAATTAAGTTTAATCCCTTGTGGTTATTCACAATGGAAAAATTGCATTTCTTTTTCTGTAGTGATGAAAGCTATTATTAAATAATGATATAGGAAGAATACATCTATATACAGGTTTGTGTAGATTATCGGTATATGTGTGTGTCTTACTTAATATTCATTTCAATAGCTATATAGGAAGGAAATTTTTTCTTATAATACCTATTTATAACCAAATGTATTTCTTTCTTGAAAAATATTTATTAATTTCTAACTAATATAAATATGCACAGGAATAATTTTTTTACAGTTAAAACAAGCTATTTGCCGATTAATATTCCTTATCAAAGATGTTGATAATAAATACTTATTTTATCAAATTCATAACTTTAGTATATTAAGGGATTTTTCAAAATAACGGAAATTCCGTTCGAAAAAATTTTTTTTGCTTAATATGCTGTGGGAAAAATTAAAACTACTTATTGAATCATCTGTGTTGCTGTTGTTGGCTTATTCTCTTTAAAGATCTGACATTTGTCAGATCAATTCTATTAAACTATTGACAGTTAGAAAGTCAATGACTAGCAGGGGATCTGAGGTTAAATCCTCCCAGGAAAGTCCGACGCAATCCAGAATATGTTTCGGTGTGGCTGGATGGTCACAGCATTTTTTACAAATGGAATGCATTTTTGTACCCCGTTCAAACGATAAACATTTTAGATGTCCACTTGAGAATCTGGTCAAGGCAGTCTGAGATTTTCGGTCACATTTTGTTTCCAAAAGAGTTCCAGGAGATGTTCCAGGTGGTGGAAGTTGCCAGATTGAATGAAGTCTAGATTTTTCATTAAAGTTCATGATATGTAAGTGATGAACCAGTTAGCGTATCTTTCTAATGCCGTCTTTGGCCAGTCTATCTGCAGTCTCATTGCCAATAATATTTACATAAAATGGAATCCATATGACT
Source organism: Latrodectus elegans (assembly GCA_030067965.1). Taxonomy (NCBI): domain Eukaryota; kingdom Metazoa; phylum Arthropoda; class Arachnida; order Araneae; family Theridiidae; genus Latrodectus; species Latrodectus elegans. The sequence continues at coordinate 64,900,711 of CM057812.1, read as the reverse complement.
TTGCTGATCATCTGTGTAATGGGTATATACGAGTTCTGCTAGGATGGTAAGGGGATGTTGCAGCATTCCACATGCAGAAAATGTTGCATGATCATGCTATGCATTGAAGCGATGCAGGAACTGGATAATGAGATCTCTCACTTCCTTCCGAAACAAACCACTGAGGCTTTATGATGTTTAAGCTTGCTGATTGATCAGGGCAGGGAAGGTAAGGAACTGAGTTCTGATATTGCCGAAATCCTGACTGAACAGTTCGACTTCGGTGACTCTGAGAATTACAGTCTCGATAGGTGCAATCTCCTGATAGAAACAATGCTTAAGCCATACATTACAGTTGGACTACTAGAATAGTAACATAGTCAGTTCTTATGATTTGTTCATGTAAGGTGACAAGGAACTTGTTTCTGAGCCAGAGACGAGTCCCAAACAATCACAGAACTACCCCATTCTTTCCTTTAGTAAGGAGATAATCTGGGTTTCTGACTGAGATGACTTCCGGGATAGTTCATCACATGTAAGCCCCAGTACTTGGGATTAGCTTTAAAAGTAAATTTAGACTCATTTCATTCCGTTAAAATCAAATTTTTTATATGACACATTGTTAAAGATGCCATATAATCCAGGATGCCAAACTCTGAGTTTGGTGATTCTTTTGGACGATTTTCTTATGTGTCTGGCCACCTAGTTCTTATTACGTCACAGGAGTGTAGACCTATAAGAATTATACAGAAAATTCTATTTTGACAACCCGAGTGTTAACGTTATCGTGAACGTCACAATACGTCATCATGGCAACATTTCTTTATCGCCAAAAAATTCAGAATTTGGCATTCCGGGACTATACGGCATCCGTGCCGACACATTTATGACTGTATATTCAAACATTTTCTGCTTGTTAATAAAAGTTATAAATTATAATACTTGTAATCTGCATAATGTTTATGTTGGAATTTTTTAAAGCAAGGGCAAAATGTAAGAAAACTTATGTAGAATAAGAATTCTGAATTGACTTTTAAAATGTCTTTATAATGTAAATGAATTGAGCATTAATCAGCTTTTATTTTGTATTAAACAATTTTTTTACATTTATCAATGTCATATGCAATAATAGCTTATGTATGTTTTTAACAATATGCATAGTTTCAATAAAATACTTATGCGTGTCACATACAGACTTTAAAACTGAGAAATATAATGAATAAAAAGTTTTTTTAAATTAAAATAAATTATTATCGAAACAAGGCTTTCATTTATCAAATTTAAACCTTTGTGTATGCATAACAAACGAAGTCATAGAAAATATTAAGGTAAAATCTTTTATTCGAGAATCCTTATAATAATTTTAATGAGTCAATTTCCAGAGAAATAAAAATATTCTGTGTTTTACATGCAATATTTGGAAATGTGCTGTAAAATAAAGATAAATTTAGGATTCTTTATTAAGAAATTCTGATATTATTAAATTTTCTTTTCAGTTATTTTTCATTTTTTATCGCATTTTCTGACAAAAATTAATAATAATTACAAATTTCTAAGATAAATCGGTAAAGTTTGGATGAAAAAGTGAGTTTACAAATTTGTTCATCCCCAATTCATTTAAAATTCCACAAATGCTTTAACTATATTTCAAGACACTTGATACTTTATGTACATTTGCATGATTTAAAGAAAGAATGTGTAATGTTATTAATAATTTATACTAGCGGGAAGATTTCTTATAAAACATGGAAATGAAAGAAATAACTAAATTTTATTTCACTAAAATATGTTAAACTACGGCACAAATGCCGAATAATCCAGAATTCTAAATTCTGAAATTTTTTTGGCTGTGTTGAAATTTTACCAAGATAACTTATTTTAACGTGGTAACGTAAATACTATGATTGCCAAAATGCAATTTTTTGCATAATATTTATAGGTCTCCATATCTATGACGTAATAAAAATGAGGTTGCCAGATACATAAGAAAATCTGCCGAAAATTCACCAAACTCAGAATTTGGCATCCTGGATTATACGGCATCTGTGCCCTCATTTTAAAATAAACAATAAAGCAAAAGTTAATCAATATTATTATATTAATAAATCTAGAATATGTAATACATTAATATGTGATGAAATATAGTACCCATATTTATTACAATTTTACAATTGAAGGTATAATAGTTAATAAATAATAATTATATTGGTATAAATGTTATTCATATAACATATTTTAACATATAATGTATTTTGACAGTGTTACCGTTTCTTTGCTTTTTTCATTGAAATGTCTTTTGACGAACAGAGCGCCAACAGCCATCCCCATGTATTTGTTGACGTAAACCGTGCACGTTTTCCATCTTGGTGATATGGACTGCGTACCGTAGAGGGCGCTATAATATTCTTGTTGCTTCAATAAGAAACGCTTGTCCAAGTTGCTGACGCGGTTGTATACGAATCTCCAAAGCACGTAGTTGGCCACAGTTCTTGTATATAAAAAAGAATAAAATTATTTTTTGACTTCTTATCTTCTCAGGAAATATATAAACACAGCTATCAACTATTCCTTAATATAAAACAAATAATAAAATTCTCCAATAATTTGTATTCTCATAGAAAACAGTTCTTAAAGATAAAACTAATAAAATATTCTAACTATTTATTTTTAATTTAGTGTATATTTATCATTGATAACATTTTTTTAATATATTAGAAAAATGCTCATTTAAGAATACAATTTACTAACTGCAGATTATATCATAAAATAAGTATTGTAATGTATCCCTATTGTCAAGAAAATTTCCTGAATTAATTATAGAAACTTTTTTTTTCTTTATTGTCATTTATTGACAAATAACTTTTAATCGTTTATATTCAAATTTGCACACAAGATTCAGTATTACTCTAAAAATTTTTACAATATTAATAATTGATTTTAAATATCTGTTTTATATGAAACTATCTGAAATTTTTCTTTGAATTAAATACATTACAAATAACAATATCGATTAACGCATGTAGTTTAGACTAAGCTAACGTACACAACGCTAATATAGTTTAAAGTTACTAAGTTTAATTAAAGTAAAATATTACAATAACAATATAATTATTTAAATTGTAAAATGATTAGTAGGAATAAACGTAAAAACATTTATTCATTATAGCATTATAAACGTAAACTTTTATTTCATATTTATATTTTGTAATAAACAGATATTTTTAAATAATTGTATAGCTTTTATATTCATTACAAATATTAAATCGGTAAAATCCTAGTATACGTAACGCCTTTGGCGTGGTTTTCAAAAATGTCGCCAACAGCGAAATTCTTGCGATTTATAAAAATTAACATACCCGAAAGTTTCACAATGATAAAAATTGTGAATCTCAAAATGGCAATACATAAACATATAATCCGAATCTTAATGTCACCAAATCCATCGCGTTACGGATACTAGGGTTAAACTATTATATTCCCTGATATATTTTATAAAAATTATAGAAACCATATTAGTCATACAGATATTACAATTTATTATACCTCTTTGGTGTGTTTTTGATCAATTCACTCATGGATAACAAATAGGGAATAGCGTACACAACAACTTCCTCTTCCTCGGTCAGTTCCAAAGGCATTGCTATATCGAAATACAAAGTCCAGTTTACCTAAATATAAATAGGATTTCAATAAAAAATTGGACTAGAAAAGATATTGAAATACAGGAATTAATTCACTGATGTAAAAATAATCGGCTTTTGATGTGCATATGAAGCACAACAAAAATTTCGAGGATTGGATTTCCAATTTCTCACAACTATTAATTTAAATGCACATAATAATGAACAGTAATGAGAATTCCGAAATTTTATTTTTCATTACAAATTTTATATATCTTCAACAATTGCAAAAATATTGCGCTTCTATATTAATATTAGTATATATCACACAAATAGATTTTGTGATATATGCTAATATTATAATTAATATTTTGATTTTTTTTATATTTCTATTCCATACTAGACTTTTTAATAAAACATAAATTATAATGATTTAATATAAATAATATATTCCCAAATACTTACGAATACGCGTACAAATACTTAAGAAAATACGTATATAGTAAATAAGTAATAAATAGAAAGTGGAGTATATACATTGATATTTATTTAAATACAATGTTGATATATTTTTTTTAAGTATTTACGCTCTTTATTTCTAGTAATCTAAATAATTTTAAATAAAAAATGTGATATCTAAGTCACTTATAATAAATCTACAAGTAGATATACCGAAACACTTTACGATTTTTACTAAACATTCTAACATTATAAGAGTTTAATATTTTTTATCATTTAAAAAACACTCGTCTTAGCTAATTGAATTATTTTTAATAACCAAATTAATAATATTATAAGTAGGTAAATCTATCATAATTCCTTATACATAAAACATTTTTGAAATTATATTTTTCTAGCTTGTAAAAAAGTGTCCTTTTTTAGCATTTTTTTTTCCTTCTAAATAATTTAGTTTATTTAGAGAGCATAAAATATTCATTTTTACCTAAAAATAAAAGATTTTGTGTGAAATCTAAACGAACTTAACATTTAAAAATCGCTTAAAAATAATTTTAATTTTTTGGAAAAATATTGAATTCGATTCAAAGGTTTTTAGGAGCGGAAATATATATGGTATCGTTTCGGTAATTGTTATAAGATATTGTATTTTGTGATTCATTATTAAAAACTTATAAATTTTCGTTATCTTATCAAAACTGGTTGTTTAACTAGTTAAAATTTAAGAACTAGTTATGAGCAATCTGTTCATAAATAATTTCTAGATCGTCTTCAAATTTTGTAGAAGAAATTAATATATTCGCAAAAGAAACATTTCTTCATTTTCTTACAGAGTTTTGTCAATGAATTGTGTGAAATATAAAAAATATTCACACATAAAATTGGACATTTAAGTTTGTATATTTTTTTTGAAAAAAGTGAAACAGTTAAATATACTACTAAAAACATTTCTATTTAAAAATAATTTCGAAGGTTTTAAAGTTTTACTTGCACATAAAGGCAAAAAAACTTAAAGGCAACGTTTCCTATAAGATAAATAGACATACCAAAAAAAGATAAATAGACATACCAAAAAAAGATAAATAGACATACCAAAAAAAGATAAATAGACATACCAAAGGTATTTTTTCTTGAAGTTCAGCTAAGGTCGTTTTATAATAAATTGCAGTATAATTTCTCCTCTCTTCGCTCGGTATTGTATACTGTAAAAATTATGAAAATTCATTAATATTTAACAGATAGTAAAAAATCAATAATGGAAGAAATCATAAACAGATGTACATCAGATTTTAGAAATAAATAATTTCTGGAATTCAAAAATGACTCAAAACTTCGAAGCACAGTCTGGTACCATTATACTGCCAAAGATATTATCAAACGTTTGTTATTGTGTGTGTAAACCTGTTTGTTTTCACATGATCACAATAAAAGAAAATCAGGTGTCAGATTTTAGAAAAACAATGATTTTTCTTGGCACCTTAGATTTTTTGTTCTTATTGCATTGTCTATGAGTAAAATCCTTAAAATAACATTTGATAAACTAATTAGAGTGTTCACACCCTTGATAAATGTTCTGCTCAATAATGTTTTGGTAAGTGTATTTTGGTACTGTTTGACCAAAGAAAGTGTCTTTAAAATCTGAGAGTGTGATGTGGAACACCAGACTTGAATTTTTTCAACATAACGGAAAGAATAAACATTTTGATTTATAGATTATTTGCAATTTTATCGAATATTTGACCAAAAAAAACTTTTGAAGCCGATTTATATGATGTTACTAATTTTCTGTCGTTTGATACATGCATTTACTGTTTAATCGAAGAGAGAAAGAATCTTGTTACTGGATGAATTAATATGGAATGCTGCAGCTAACATTCGCAAATGTGACGACAAACATTCGATCGAATAGATTTCTAAATTATTATTGTTTTTATATGAGTTACATTTTTAAACTATTTCATGTTGGTTATTTTCTGCCATTTGGTTTTAATAATGAAACCAAATTTGATGTTTAATAATGAAATGGGTTGCATAATTGGGAATCATAAGATAATATCCAATAGCGCAATTTTTGAAAATATAATTAATTTTCATGAAATAAACAAGTTTGTTAAATCAAAGTTAGATATTTTCAATTGTTTTTATATTAATATAACTTTTCCAGCCATTTTATATAATTTTAATTCTCTTAATGCAAAGTGTTTCTTAAAAAAATAGAAAAAATATGTCAACATATTTTTTTATATGTGTAATGTATTCCTTAGTTGATTTTGCCCATAAATTGCTACAATTAGTCCATGAATCAAACAATTAATTTTTTAAGAGAAGACAATCTATAAATAAGTGAAATAAGACATTAACTGGCAAAAAGAATTATATAAAATATATTTATAATCTTTGAATTCTTAGAATATAGCCACCAATCAGAAGACATGATTGCTCATGGATGGTAAAAAAAAGTAAGGATGTCTTAGAAGACTCAAATCAGCAAAAGAAAACTCTAGAAGATTGAAACAGATTTTATGTTTCTTTGTAATTATATTATAAATATAAGCTAATGTTCCTGTAAAATAAACACGCAAATAAAGCTAACGTTCTAAATTTAATTTAAACCATTACTATTATAAATATATTTAAGAAAAGTAATAAGCATTTGCATTGACAATAATAAGGTAATTATAATGCATTTATATTATTACTGCCATTGTGTAATTAACGGTACAATCATATGATCACCAATCAATTAACAATCTGATTTAATCACATAAATTCCAGCTAATAAGGAAATAGAAACCTCTTTGTGCCACTTTTATATGCATTGCACTCACTTTAGAACAGTTTGAATAATATGTCTAAAATTAAAGTTGGAAAAATATTAATTTAAAATACAGACTGTAATGAAAATATATTTCAAATGTAGCTCTTTTACATTTGCTAATGTCATTTCTAGCTCTAAGGCATCCTTCATATCCGCTTCAGCTTGTTCAATAGGAGCCCCTAGTAAGTGAGCAATATCCACCATAAAGCGGTAGTAAGCCTCCAACTGCTGAGTTCCTTGCACATAATATTCTCTACTGGGCAAACCCATATCTGCTTGATCTATCTGTATAAAGATGAAAATTATTTTTAAATATTCCAAAATTTACATAAAATTTTAATATACAGACATTATAGTTATTATCTATAAAAGAGCCAACTTCCACAAGCTAATGATTTAGGGGTATTAGTATGATATCACCCCCTCTAGAGATTTCTCGCCAAATCTATGTTTTTATTATAGTGCTGCCAATTTCAGTTTTTGTTGTTTTTTGTACTTTTTTGTGTTACCAGATTTGTCTTATCCCGTGTTTTGCATTATTTTTACGTCATATTTATATGGGTCTTTTCAGTGGCAACAGCATTTGAAGATTTTGTTCTACGTTTCAATTTGAAGTTTTCATACATACTTCTGAATTAAATTGTATTTTTTTAAAAATCAGTCAACAATCATGTATATTCTTTTTTTTTTAATCATTGGAGTTTATTGTATTAAATCCTAACATAAAGCATTGTTTTTTTTTTTTTTTTTTGCAGTTTTACATTTGATAACAAGAAAACCGTTGCAAATTCTTTTACGTTTAACTAAACTGAATATTTACCGGTTGTTTTGGAAAGAAGGTAAACCAAACATAACAGATTTTTATTCATTTTCCATTTAATAATGTTTAGCTTTTTTTATGCTTTTATGTGATTTAAAAGTTACTAAGATGCACATTTTTGAAACTTAGAGAAATTTCCCGTTCTAAAAGCACATGTTTAACTTGGCAATGAAGAAAAGTCGTAATAGTCGTCAATGGGGAGGGGAAGATATCCTACTGCTTCCGTCATGGCGCGTAAATTAGACTTGATTTGCATACAAAAATCAACGTGGCAAAAATCAAAAGTTTATTCATATATTTATATAGATGGGCCTAATTTTCATTTCTAGATGACTCAATGCGCATATTACATCAAAATTAGTTATGCAAATTTAGGTCTAATATTTATATCAATTAGCCGTAATTTATATACAATGTCATATATATAAATTAATAATTTCTTCCTTAAATTATGTCTGTTGAAAATTCATTAATGTAAATATGTGATTTTTCGCTATTTTTTTATTCAACAACATATGTTTAATCTAACGATAAATATTCCGATTGTTATAGGCACTTCTTTCATTCATGATTAATTGACTTTTACAATAAATCTAAACAATAAAAGTACATGATTTCATGCTAGCTCTTTTAATATGCTCCTTCATATGTTTTAAATTATAGTTTGCAAGCATCAACCATATGAATGAAAAGTTGAAGTCAAAAATTACTACGATGCGCCTATAACAATCGGAAACAAAATTTTCTGTTTATATATATATATATATATATATATATATATATATATATATATATATATATATATATATAGATAGATAGATAGATAGATAGATAAACAAAAAATTTTGTTGTTCTTTATTATTACATTTCGTCTCCAATAAAATCATAATTGTTGTGACTATAGATAAAGAAAGCATTGCGGCCATTTTATTGTTCCTTTAAAATTGGTCACTTTTATACATGAGCATGCATATTACCTAATTCAGTTTTGACTAGGACAAGGTAAAAAATATTTGTATATAAGAGTAACTTAATTATGTTATTAGTAAAGATTAAGCAATCACAATTTTCGTATTGTTTTAAAATAATTACACAGCTTCATTTTCCACCTAATTCAGTGTGAATAAGGTAATAAAAGTGCAAAAGATAATATTTTAAAAGCGATGCTTTTTTTCCTACAATATATAATTCATAGTCATGCATCATATCGAATATCCTATCAAACAGTGAATTAACAAACTGAGTATAAAAATAGATATTAACAAAGAGTGTTAGATATGATAAAATTCATGTATAGCAAAATTTTTATTTTATACATTTATTTAATTTTAAATTACATTGTTTTAAAACTAAAAATTCTAGTTGAAAATGGTTTTATCTGGTTTTTATTTTCAAAAATATTCCTTGATACTTTTAATTTTAATAATATTTTAAATCCAATATATTTGAACATTAGTGATAGGTTAAGGAGTACTTAATATCTTTTGTGAAATATTATTATAAAAATATATAAACTGATAAGAAAATTGTTTTGAAAATTCTGAGAATTATCAATATCACAGAACGTTAAGCTCTTAATTTCACTCTAAATATTTATGAAAGGAAGTCTAAAGTACTAATAAGTTCTAACACTAATTTCTGTAAAAACCGTAGTTATTTTTAAAATGTTAATTTCTTGAATTAATAAATCGTACTACCTAGATGTAATACTGCTTCGAATGAGTAACTGAAAATTACTTCAATTTATTAAGCGATCAAAAAGATTATGTAAAATTAAAACTATTGATATTAACAAAAATTATTTTTGTTTAAATAAAGTTAAACATCAGTTAGAAATCAAAATCAGATCTAATTTGATAATGATAATCAGTAATCAAAATCAGATGTAATAAAATAATCATCATATGAAAACTAAGGAATTGCAATTATAGGTACACTTAATTTCCTGTTTTAACTTTTAAAATGTAATTGTCAGTAATATAAAATTTACATAATTGCTATTTAAAATGTAAATATATGTATGCATCAAAGTTAAGTGGTTAGGGCATCGGCCTTCTGTCCTGGAGGATGGGGTTAGATTCCAATTGCCATCACAGATCCACTGAGTACATGCGATATACGGGCTCGTTAAATCTGTGGAATCGAAAGTTTTGTGGTCGGTCATTGAGCAGTTACCATAGGTGTAATGGTCTGGAAAAAATTTCCTTCCCCTCCATATCAGAAACCATTAAGGAAATTCAAATACAACTTTCCCATCACAAACATCGTTTCAAGTTCCACTGGGTCAAAGCCCATGTTGGAATTCAACTCAATGAGGAAGCGGATATTGCAGCTAAAGAAGCGACCACCTTAGGAGACATACACCACACAGTCCTCTTCAGCAGGCAGCAATTTAAAAAGGCTACAGAAGATTACGAAATTTGTAAATGGCAGACTATTTGGGATAGCTCTACAAAAACCAGAAGATTGTACTCATTCATACCCAAAGTTAACAAGATCTCTGGAGACTTTTACATAAACCAAGTTCTAACGGGCCATGGCGCCTTTGCCACCTACCTCAACAGGTTTCATGGGAAACCAGTCCATTGCCCACATGACGAGGAGATTGGCAGCCCTGAACACCTACTACTTTACTGTAGACATTATGAACATATCCGAAACAAATGTTTTCCCACTAATTTCCAAGAACTTTCCATCGCCAAACTCATCAAACTCCCGAATGTGCAAAGCGGAGTTAGAGAAATTATCACACTTGAAATGCAGTATCACCTCAATGATACCACAGATGACCTAACCTCCAGCTTAGACAAATCCACCTAAAGTTATCGTGTCCATCACATGTATATATTGTAAATGTCTAATTTTGCTCTTTTGTTGACACCTACTGTTTCTCACTGTTTGTATTTCTATATCTTTACTGATTGTATATTGTATTATTTGTATTATATTTGCTTATGTAACTTTACTCTTTTAATAAAGGCCTGGTAGGCCCACAAATCTTCCGGTCAGAGCGAACTCAATGGAGATAAATTTGAGACTTACCCATCATCGAGTCTTTTGGTGCCTTGCACCTACTCTCAGCTAAAATTTCTAACTTTGTCCTCTGGACCCTTGAGACGATTTAATTCCTGTGTGACTTCTCGTGGTGGGCTGGATTACTGTTGCAAGCGCTCCACCACTGTATACCTTCGGGTGGGACAGTGTCATTCTTGACGATTCCCCTCCAGATCAATGTCAAAATTGAGGTAGTGGATCATCTGGTGGTGCCATCTATCAGAGGATTTACGTGCAAAGTCTTACTTTCACCTTCGTGGTGTCTGATTAAGAGAAAGACGCACCCTACTGAGTAAAATTCATATAACCGACGGCATTGTGAGCTTTGCATGTCCAAGTACCATAAGAATACAAGGATAAAACTTGATTACTGATCATTATTAGGAATTCACAATATTTTTAATATAAAGCAATATTTTGATTTACACTGATAATAGTTTTTCCTTGACCTGATTTTTTAACAGTAACAATTTTTGTAGTTTTGGAATTAACAGTTTTGTTCAAAGGCACAACAAAAGTCAGAAGAAACTTAACCATGCTTTCAGTCTGAGCAAGTCCAAAATTTTCTTACTTTCGTGCACCAATAACGAATCTATGAAATTCAGAACTTTTTCTTGTGGCTTATATGATTTTTAGTAAACGCAATCGCACGTAGCTTGTGTGTTATGTTGTAGCAATATCGACGTTGTTTTTGAGCCACCACTTACCTGTAAATTAAAAAAAATTGGACAGTAGAAAATTCACACACTTTAAGAATCTAATTGAACTCAGTTGAGATCATCAATAATGTTGTTGGTGATTATGACACTTGGACAAGCCAAGCTTGCAATACCATTGGGTAAGCAAATTGAAATCAGTAAGGTTCGTCATTAATTTAACCAGAGCACCAAGAAAGGTGAAATTACGACTTTGCTCTAAGCTCCTCGATAGATGGCAGCACTGGATACAAAATTCTGACATTTATCTGAAGGGGAGGAAATTTTCTCGAGACCATTGCACGTGTGGTAGTTGCTAAATGACCGACCACTGGACTTTCGCTATTACAGATTTAACGAGCACGTTTATCGCATGTTCTCGGTGAGTATTTGGTAGAAATGGGAATTGAACCCCGCCCTTCCGGACGGAAGGTCGATACCCTAACCACTAGGCTACAACGGCCCTTTGAGATCATCAATGAAAGTGTATGTGCATTCACTGAATTTTACGTAACTGCGTATGTACGCAGCTTTAGAGTTAATGATACTAAATTACTGTATAAATAAATGGTTAATATGATTATGTGAAATGATTATATATTTTTACTTGAATGCATGATTATATTTTTAGAAGACTAAATTTATTAACAGATGAATAATAGGACTTTTAACATTGGAAATAATTAACAAACATTTTAATTCAGAGTAAATTTTCGTTTTATTGCGTTTTATTAAAATAATATAAGAACACAAATCTATGCATTTGTTCACATCTTTGTTAAGCAAGAAACTCTCATATTTTTCTTACTCTTGTTAAAGCTACAAAGTTTATTTCTGAAACTAAATATTTCTAAATTATTAACAGAATCATCAGATTGAACCTTTAATTTTAATATAATTCCACTTTTTTAAAACTAAAGGGATAATTAAATAAATTTCATAAAATTCCTTAAAATTTTGTCCAAAGAAATGTCCGTCAAAGTTCCTTTTTCTTACCTGGATGATGTTTAAAGATGAGTTCTTACCATCGGGACCAACCCATTGTGCGATCAGAATGTCATTGTTATACTGCCGTAACTTTGCTATTTCATACACCCAATCAAAATTTTCTTCAGACCAATTGGAACGTATGACAGGCCACCCGCCTAGTTCTTCCAACAAATTAAGTAAAGGTTCTTCTTTCAATTTTTCTATGGCTCCTACAAGAAACAAATTAAATGTACTTTCTTTTTTCGATTAGATATTCATTTAATGCAAATAATTATATTTCCTAAAATTTATCGAACTCTGATTGTATTTTATTTAAAAAAAATAGGCAGTGTATCTTATTTTATGGCGTATAACAGTAACCGGATTATGAGGGTCGAGAAGCCAAATGTGAATTCTTGAGTTTGGCTCTTCTTAATCGAGTAAGTCTGAGGGCGAGCTCAATGTAAAAGCAATAAAACATTAAAAATACAATACAAAAAGAGTCACATTTTACAGAAACTTAAAGACAACTGGAACTATTCCCATCTGTGTTATTCCTAGGAATTCATTTTATACTAATTTTGGATTGCATTAATTATAGATCAAATTGCTTTATAGTAGTTATTGTCATGTGCCAAATGTTAAAAAGTTAAATAGTTTGAATTAATACTTCATTCAAAGGTATTTTTAACTTAGATGAGAAACCAAATAACATAAAAATGAAATTTAGTTTTAAGACATCAGGGTGTCTAAACTTCCAAAATATTTCGAATTTAAAATTTTTCCAGCCCTTTGTATTAGAGTTTATCCAAATCTCTCTCAAACAACGTGTTTCCTAGCAAATTAATATAGGAAACAAAATATATAGATGATATTTGTGCTGTATATAAAATAAAGAGCTTGAAATTGAAAATTCCTAAAAATTTTGTAGGGATTTTAAGGCGAAACATCTGTCTTATTTTACGGATTGTATCAATTTAAAATTTCCATTGTAATAATTCTAGTAAATCTTTTATTGATGTATTGATAAATGGGTCCTTTTAGTGATTCCGATACCCCAACAAGAATGACTCTGCAATCCGCATTCAACTGTGCCTCTCCATCGATACCACCACTAGACACTCACTCAATCAATCACGAGATAGTTAATAACCATCGTATCATTCACCAAGAAATGCTTTATGTGTGGTCATTTCCCAAAGAAATTACCAAAGTTATAGATTTTGCCATTAAGAGTATCAACATTATAGTTAAATCTCATTTATCATCCCATTGCACAGAATGTTTAGTTGAAAATAAGAGTTAGTACACAAATCTACTGCTTAGTGAGGTATGCTAACCTATTGTTTATCTAAATGAAAAATTTTGAAACGTTTGACGTCTTTATTGATAGAAATTGAAGAATTTTATATCCAAAACAAACAATGAGCTTACATTTTTCTTCATAGTTGGTGTTACATTTCAACTAAATCATCTTAAAGGAAAACTAAGGGAAAAAAAAACACAATTTTTCAAATGTTGAAGGAGTTATTTAACTTGAAAACAAATTATACACACACACACACACACACACACACACACACACACACACACACACACACACACACACACACACACACACACACACATACACACACACACACATACACACACACACACATATATATATATATGTGTGTGTGTGTGTGTGTGTATGCTTTTAAAAGTTAGCCAGAGAAAATTTAAATTACTTCCCTAAGTTGTTGAAAGACTGCCAATAAAATAATTGTTATATCGGCATTTGCTTTTTAATAATAACAGTTTTAAATATAATTAAATATAAAAGAAGTTCTTTTCTTTTTCCAACATGATTCAGAAATTATAAGGAGACGTTTGTCTTTTAAGAAAATGTCACAACTGTAGCAGAATTAAATATTTTACCTTTTTGTATTAACATTGAAAACTGATAAAATGAAAATGTTATGTAGCTCGAAATTTGAATATCTTAGCACTGTTGGGGAAAACAGATGGGAGCTTACGTCACACCATATAAGTCTACTTTAAAAAACCTGGAGTAGGAAGATTTGTGACTTTTCAAACATATAGAGAATGGTATGTCTGAATAATAAGAAAGTTAATGTTTGCTGTACATTCCTAATTCAGATTTATACATTCATATGAATATTTTCGTACATTAGCCTTATCAAGTGTAAAATTGGAAATTGTCTCATTGATGAGAATTTGGAATCATTGTTAAAATTAAAGACAACAGCTTGCAAACCTGAGTAATACATATATTTCTTGCAGATGCATGACCATTACTCTTATTAGTGTTTGCTCGTCGGTATCAAAATTTAAGTTTTTTATACATTACAAATTTGTTTTACGAGCAGCATAGTTATTAGGTGTCATATCAAGTTTTTATTCGATATACCTAATATAGTCAAAGATAATATATCTACCAACATAATTTAAGTTTACATATTTTGGCTGTCAAAAATTTCAGTCACTAATTTGTGAATAATTGACTGTGTTGACTAATGAGTTGGCCATCTACTTTTTTTATACAATAATAAATAAATCAGGCTGAAGAAAGTCTTGATAATTCAGTCCTATCATTATACCTTTAATTATATCGAACCAATTATTGGACGAAGATCACTTCACTAAAAGCCCTTTTTTCCAAACTCTAAACGACGTGCTTGTCTGACAGTGACATTAATTAGGTTATTTACATAAAATTTTTTCAAAAAAATATATCTTCTTAAAAATAAAAATCTTCTTACAAAAAAAAAAGTAATTCCATATTGCTTATTATTTATTTCTGATAATCAAGCATTCACGAGAAATGTCAATATATGTGAAATTACAATATAGAAGAATTATACTTATATCATACATTTGATATCATAAATCTAAAGTTGTAACAGATCTGATTTAAATTTACTGACAAGAGATGGCGTTACTGAACAATAGGGTGAACTTACAAAATATTCCATACCCAATAAGACAATAGAATGGAAGAGTCACGTGAGGAATGGAAATCGAACCATCGAGTTCGTAAAAAACTTTGTTTATTATTAGTGCTGTACTCGTAATATAAGCTTGTTTTTCTATACTTTCTTTTGTAACTGTTTTAATCATTTTTTATGTTACAATAAATGTTTTCTTTTGTAATATTCTAATTTCCCTTTTTTACGTCCCTAGAAAGATCTTTTTAAAATGATTTTGGGACAACCTTATCATATACGAATATTATTCACCGTAAAATATGAAATAAACTAAAAGCTTTTAAAAATATCTCATCGGACAATAATTTCTATCATAAAAGAGAAAAACAAACAGGGATAAGACGAATTGCATTCTTGGAAAGCAACAAGCTAGACTGTTACGTCATAAATATCTATTATAAATACCTCTTACAATTGTGATAAAATTCTACATTCGTAAACTTAGTGTTTTATAATAATATTATGTAAATATATTTTAAGAATTACTTTTTAATCATTTGAACATATTTAATTGTAACAGAACTGAATAAATTAAATAGTTATGGAATTTATTAAAGTTCTCTGATTTCATTAGATTTTAAAATGTTGAAAAAGCTATAGTAATTAGCATCACAACAAATTTTTTGCAATATGGCAAATCAGTTTCTAGAAAAAGAAATCGACTCTTCCAGTTTATGGGAAGCTTATTTCATTTGTTAAGGTACCCATATTTTTCATTTGTTTTTCTCTAAGAAAAAATATTTATCAGGAGTATAGCTACTTTAAATGTTTTAAAAATTAACAACTTAATAATTTAGAAATCATAAATCAATGTAAAATCATAATTTTTTTCCTAAATTATAAAAGCAATAGTTTTTTATATTTGTTTCTTAGCTAGTCTAAAACTTTTTTCATTTGTATTCAAATTAATTGCTGAATATTCTTTTGAATTCTAATAAGTATTAAATTTAAAAACTATAAAAAAATTCTTCCATTAACAGTTAAGATTTTTAACTTTAAGAGAATTTCGTTTTATGTTGCAGATAACAAGTATTCATACCATGATCTTACATGTTTTTGAATTTATATGTGCACATTTTCCCTCAAATGCAATCGTTTCATGTTAAAGATTTATTCATACTTGTAAAAGCTTTATTTCATCATACTTTTAATTGTTTCAATACATTGAAATGAACTTATTTCTAATCTATTAAGAATAAAATCCTATGAAGAATATAAATATTAAAATAATTTAATTCACTTCAAAATAAAATTCAGAGCAGAATAAAATTCAATAAACAAAATATATTTGAATTATCCGTATATTACAGAAATTAAACTTTTTCATTACTTATATCATACATATTAAAAAATTTTCAGTACTTTCTATGAGTTCATATGAGTCAGAATTGCACAATCTAATTAATTATTCGGAGCATCCTCTCCTGCATTTATTCTAGTTTTTATATTGGATTAAAAATATTTCATCGCATTGAATTCTGTAATTTTTTGCACTTAAAATTATAACAAAAAAATGCTATTTTTAAATCATTATTGAAAAACTAGAAATGAATATCATTGTTTCCAATCTAAATAAAATGAAAGTATCAAAAATGAGACAAGGAACTAAATCATTATTGTTAAATTAAATTAAACAAAACTATAAATTCAGAGAGTAGTTAAATTATTATTATCTAAAAAGTTTATGGGAAAATCAAAACCAAAAGTAAAAGAATTTCAGATACAGGTGCTGTATGATCCATAATTCTCAATTCGGAATTTTTTTGGCGATGAAGAAATGTTGCCAAGATGACGTATCGTGACACACGCGATGATGTAAAAATACTAGGGTTACCATAATAGAATTTTCTGCATAATTCTCATAGGTCTCCATATGTATGACGTAATAAAAACGAAGCTGCCAGATACATAAAAAATCCACCAAAAAATCGCCAATCTCAGAATTTGGCATCCTAAATTATACGGCACCTGTGCCGAATTTCATCATCATAAACCACAGTACATTTTTTTCATGAAAGAAATATTGAGATATTGAATAAATCTTGATAATAAATACAATATTACGTGCATTATGAATTTAACATATAACACGATGGATGCAGCACAATATATTAAATACTGAAAGTGTTTATTTTTCTCGTCTATACCAAAAATGTCAAAATAAACTTTTGTATTAGATACAAATAAAAATTATTTATGCTGGTATGAAGAAAAGTACATTTTAAAACCTAATTATATTAGTAAATTGTACTTTTCTCTTTTTTTTATTAGTAATAAAAATGAAGAAGCTTAATCATAAAAATTGTTATTTATATATTACCTTTACTAAACTATTTTCATTATAATTTTTTAAACATCAATGTATTTTATTAACTTACAATAAAATGTTATAAAATTCTTAATCATAAAATTACTCAAAGTATATTTTTAATATGCAGTAAGTCATTTTCATACTTCATAAGAATATAACATAATCTTAAATGGTACTTCTCCTTTCAGTAAGATACAAGAAAAACTAAACGTGCCGACTTATATAAATAGTTATCTATGTGTTAAATATTATCTATCATAACAGTTATTAGTAGATCTCTTCTGAGACGAAGAACAATGAATAATGTTACATTCACAAGCAACAAAATAAATAATGTACAAACACTTTCTTATAATTTAAACTTAAACAACTGTAAATTTATTAGAGATTGCAATATTTGCGTAGCTAATATTAAACTATTTTGAAGAATTAATATTAAACTATTTTACTCACAACCTTATAAAATTAATATAAGGTTGTGTGTAAGTAAGAATTACACACACACACACACACACATATATATATATATACACATACATACATATATACATATATATATATATATATAATTTCCAACTAAATAAATTCTTAATAAAAGTTATAAAAATTATGAATAAGGTATATGATGCAGTAGTAATAAGAATTTGTTAGTTTCAAAATATTATAAATTTTTCAAAACTGAAAATATTTTAGAGTTAAATTCTAGTTTAGAAAAAAATAAAGAATCCAAATGATATCCAGTTAATAATAATTATAATATTATTTGAAACATGATGTACAATATATTTTCCAAATGCATCAATTAACTTTATTAATTAAATATCATCAACAATTAAAAATTCAGTAAATCAAACATAAATAAATAAGTGGAAATATTTGTTTTGCTAAGTACGACAGAAAAACGATGAATGTATTTTAAAAGGTAAAATACGTATTAATATTATCTGCTTTTGAAAAATATATAGTTAAAATAGTAAATCATATAATGTTATTTAGATACACTAAAAAGTATACATGCGAAAGAAAGTAGTTGATTTAAGTAATTTTGAAGTATACATATTTAATTCGGGCACAGGTGCCGTATAATCCATGATTCCAAACTCTGAGACTGGCGATTTTTTGGAGGATTTTCTTATGTATATGGCAACCTCATATTTATTACGTCATACTTATGGAGACCTATAAGAATTATGCAGAAAATTATATTTTGGTAACCCTAGTATTTACGTCATCGCGCACGTCACAATACATAATCTTGGCAAGATTTCTTGATCGCCAAAAAGATTCAGAATTTGTAATAATGATTTATAAGGCACCTGTGCCCTAATTCGGCGAAAAATACACGAGAGTCGCAAAGTTAGGTGCTGTTTAAATCTTTTTGTCTATAAAGTTCCATGATGAACACATCATAAGGACAAATATTCAATTATATTTGTCTCTTTTTCGGAACTTATTTGGTCGGGGTGGTTTTAAGTTTATTCCCAACCGCGGCTGTTGTTCCACTCATGTTTTAAATCAAATATATGAAGAGTGGAATTGATTGTCACAGCTCTATTAATGCAAATGCCAACTCATTTATGAATCCAGAAAAGAGAAAAGTGCTTAATAATGTTAAAAGTACCCATGCTCAGAATAAAGTAAGCTACGAAGTCTTAGGCGATTTTGAGAATTTTCATATCAAGCCTAAAAAATTAAATACTTATTTTTTCGATTGGAAATTTTAATATAGTTCCTTTCTGTCTTAAGGTAAGTGATATTTTATTTATTTATTTTCTCAAAATTATTTCTTTTTAAAGAGAAAATAAAATTTAATATTAAATTTATCAAGTACATTTTTTCTGAACTAATAGCAACTTCAAACACGAACAAGAGAACTGAAATCATAAATTAAAAAATATGTATATCAAAGTTAAAATAAGAAAGAATACTAGAATTGCATTATAAATATCGATTCATGTTATATAATATAAAAAAATTCGGATTTCATTTTTAAGTAAAAAATATAAGAAAAATTCCTTTAGATTAAAATATAATTTTGATATTCCATCTACTTAAATAAAATGGTTAAGAATTTTTCTACTTTCTTTTATCATAGAGATGACAAGAAGTTATCTCAGATATAAAAATAAAATTTCATTACTTAGAATTTCTTTAAAATTAAATTAGTAGGATAATTATGTTAATTTTTATGGCCTAAAACTTTAATTTGAAACCCTACCAACGTTTTAAAACAGATTGTAAGTTATTTGAAAAATGAGAATATAATCTCTAAACCCAAATGGCTTTTTTGTGGATACAATAATCATACCTTTGTTCTCGTTTAGTGTAATAATCAGGAACTTATTAACTATTTGGATTATGCGCAGTGTCCTAAAAAATCTAATAAAAAAAAGAAATGTTTGTATATATATTTTTAACAATACTTATAATACATTTTAATAGAAATTTTAAAATTTCTTTCAATTTCCAATTCACAATATGTGCAACCGCATAAAAATTTTTTTTTAATATTTTTATTTTTGGCTATATATTTATCAAGTAGTAGGGTTTTGTTTTATAAATAACGTATTGGATATATTTAATGCACATAAAAATTTGCATTATGAAATAAAAAAACCTAACTGTTTGCTATAATTAATATTTCTAATACATTTCTATATAGAAAAGACTTTAAATTATTGATTGTTTTTTTTTCTTTTAAATCAAATATCCCTTTCTTTAGTTAAATAGTGAAAAATATTTTAATTTTCCATGTGTAATTCCTTTTATTGTTACAAGATGTCGCTATGGTTCCTACATTGATGAATACGATAAAATAATAATTACGTAAAAAAAATGATAATTCTTGTAACTATTTTTATTTTTAAAAACTAATATTTTAATAAATTGTTCCGTCACAAATTTATTCCTCAATCTATTGAAATAGTTGTCTTAAATAAAATAAAAAATGCTGCCAACATAAAATGCTACTACTATAATTATGGAATAAATAATCTTACTTTCATTCATACAAGATGAGTAAAGATGTTTTGCACTTTTGGTGGCATTATTATCTTCTTCTGATATAGGCTCTTCTAATAACTCTGAAAATAAGATTTCAGCATAAGTATTTATGTTTGAAATCAATCTTTCTCATAATAATTTGATAATAAGTTAATTTTATACAAAATTGTAATCTTTGTAATTTTCAATTAAACCAAATTTCATTTTCACATCAAAAATAAAATAAAAATTTAAGAAAATTTCATACGAAGCACTCATTAAAATTGGAATTATCAGAGTATACATTAAAATTCAATATCAGTAGAAATGATATTGAACAATTTTATAAAAAAGTAATTGAAATCAAAATTTTCAAAAAAATTATTAATACAATTAATTTTAATACCACAGAATTGGTTTTTAATAAACTTTAATATTATCTTAAGCAAAGGTTTGAGTCAAATAAATCTTTAGATTCCAAAATCAGTTGGTAGAAACTGATTTTTTTGACACTTCAGAAGTAAAGTTAAGCGTTTTTACTCTAAAATCATAAAGTAAGTTTGCCTCAAGTAATTAATTAAAAATAACCAATTTTTATCATATTTCATTTGCATATAAGGAAAATCCATTTAACCAATACGTAAAAAATTTGAATCATTAATAATATTTTTCATTTTAACTATAATTATATTTACGTCTGCTTAAGCTACGCAATTTTTTTATTTGATCTTTAATTAACATATTTTAAGAGAAAAATTTTATTTTGTCGAAAATGAATTTTATCACGGACGTAATCTTCATATTTAACAAAAGATAACTATATTTTCTCTCTTTTTTCTTTAATAATAAATACATCTGTTCATACATCGGCAAACTTTTAGAAATAATGCATATTATTTTCTAAAAAAATTGTTTCTATAATAGTTCAAAAAAAAAAAAAAAAAAAAAAAAAATCTGTTTGATACAAATATCAGAAAATAATATGTGAAATCATATACTACATCAAATGCTAAACATATTGAACTCTTATAACTGAAAATTAGATTATTGACTTGAACCAATGAACGTTGTGTTGAGGAGAAACATGCATATTAAAAGTTCTACAGTGTACAATAGGAGAGTGCCAGCTCGGGTATCGATCTCGTCATTTGATAGTATTTTAAAACTCCTTTTAGATTTGTTGTATTTATTAATTTTATTTGCCAAAATAGGCAGTTGAAAATATTTAACAATAATCTATGTTGATAAAACAATTAATAAAATCGAACAAATTCAGCATCTTTTATCAAGAGGAAAAAAAATTTCAACAAAGAAACATGTGGAAATTAAACTATATTCCTTTAAAAATAAAAATTAAGTTACAATTGCTTCCTATGACAATACTGTTATTTTTTGTTGCTTCCTTACCATTCAATGACTCTAAATGGAATATCAATTATTTTCAAAACTATTTTGAATATTATTCGAAAAGAAGTAGTTATCTAACCATCAGTTACTAAAACATTTTTCCACTTTTTTAATAAGAGTATGTATATTTTCTTGTGAGGAATTTATCTTTTTATATTAATGTCACTAAAGCTTTTGAAGCTGAGTTTTTGAAGTTTTATTGTTATCTTTTTAAAACTTAATAAATGAATTTCCAAAGTTTGAACTACCATAAAATTTCATTCCTTACATTTTAATAACAAAATTTATTTAAACATTTAAAAAAAATTAATTTAAATTAAAAATTTATTTAAATATAATAATATGTAATATATAAATTCATTTAAATGTATATTATAAAATATTAAAAATAATTTAAAGAAAAATAAATTAATGTAAATAAATAAATATAAATAGAATTTCTAAAAATGCTGAGCATGCAAATCAGAGAAAAAAATTCTTTAAATGAAAAATTTATTTTCATATTAATTAAAAATACATTAAAATATTATAAAAATAAAATGTGAAAATAGATCAATAAAATCTGCTTTTTTTTTTTTTTTTTTTTTTTTTTTTTTTTTAAAGAATGACACATAAAAATCATTTTCTTTTTGTTTTAAATTTTTATTTTCCTGTTTCTATTGATCTCAAATTTTACCAGAAATTCTATTTTATTTGATGTCACAAGGTTAACAAGAAAACATTTTAAATCTTAGTACATATGAAAGCCAATTTTGTTTTAAAATTGTTAATTCAAAATTCACTTATAGTTCACCAGTTTAATGAGAACCAAATATTCCTTATTGTAGTTGCTTGGCTCTAAGTTTGAGTAAAATGTAATGCAAATTAGTTTATTCATTTTTAATATTTACGACTAGAGACAAGAATTAAAATTTATTTTAATTAGAACTCTGAATTGTTGTTGTGGTTTATCCTCCAAATGTCTGACAAAATCAGACAAGGTCCATCAGATCATTGACCCTGAGGAAATGGAAGACCAGAAGGGGAAATGAGTAAATGTCCTCTCTCCGGAGAGTTCCAAACAGTACAGATTGTATTGAGGAAAAGCTTGCTCAGTTTTACATTTAGAGCATACTTCAAAGATTTCCTTGCTTTTGAGATGTGAGAGACCCCTTATGTGGCCGGTTGCTAATCTGTAAATAACAGTATAAGATAATCTGTCACAGTTGAGGACATATAAAGAGCCATGCTCTTTGCCCACTTACTAGTGATGGAAGAGAGGAATTTTTTCACTTCTTCGAAATTCCAGAGTCAACAATATACTAATGTTCTAAAAAAGTAAGTGTTGAAGAAGAAGGATTATCATGGCAACACAGCCCTCCCTGGTCATTCGAAGCTGCATCTCACCTCCTCCTTATGACTTCATTGATCAAAAGCTCTAAAGTTAAATATTTAAGAAGACATATTCATTCTGAGGGTCCATTAAATAATATCATAACATCCATAAATTTATTTTCCACCAACGAATTTATTCATTCATTGACAAAATAATACTCCAGAACAAACTTGTGAACAAGATGCCTTGCATCATCTCCAACTCACCTCTGATCTTGGACTTGAGCTCATCTTTCATGAGCGAGAAAGTGTCGTAGTAGGACCTATCGCTGGGCAGTTCGTGATGCTGAGGCCATTTCCCACAAGCGTACTGGTAGAAATCGTCACAGGGAGAGACACTAGGGTCCATGTTTTTCAGTAATTCGGCAGCTGAAACAGAAGATGAGTTAATGAGTCGATGCTTGACATCTGCTTTCTAGAGAGAAAGGATATCTTCACCAGGAACAGATTATTATTTCTTTACTACAAATTCTCTATCTTCTTTTTTAGTGGTCCATTCTTTTTTTTAGATGAAACTACAAGGATTTTCACATAACTTCTTATACGAATAAACTGAACCAATGTGTCTGATCTGTGAGTAAAAGCACAAAACAAAATTTTGGAGAAAATACTGCTAATGTAATTTGAAAAACTATTTAAAGAAATTAGTGCTATTTCTCTTCCTTTTTCATCTCTTGTATTTTCAGAATAAAATATGTAAGATTTTAAGTGACTTTTTGTGAATAAATTGGACTAAATTGGCAAATGTAATAATAACTGTCTAAAAAAATATTTGATATAAGTTTTGATGAATGCATAAATTAAAATATTTTGTGGTGAAATATTTCAATTAATGCTCTTACTAAAATAATGCCTCAACAAAATATGTTTACTAAAAGATACATGAACTGTAATATGCAGTTATATGTGATAAAATGGGTTGTAATTATCACAAATTTAAAATTTACTGTTTTAATTTCTCCAAGAAAGGGTAAAATGAAATGCATACAGAATCTGAACTGTGAAAGTTTTTACATTTTTATGTACTTGAAAGGATGCAAAAAGATCATTGGGCATTTTAAAGCTGTATAAAACGTGTACGCGGAGATTAAATAAGATTAAGATGGTTTTTAATTTGTGTTTTTGACTTAAAAATTTCGTATTTTCCTGATACAATTAGTTTGATAATTTTTTCACATGACTAGGAATTTTGGCACTGCAAATATATGCTGAAAAAACATATTAAAACAAGTAAAACATGTTATCATTCATTTATTTTAATAGTTAATATAGAGCACTTTTCATTAAGTGAGAATTTAAAATATTTTAGGAATTATGAATGTAAAAATGCTTTTTACACACACATCTTCTTCTAATGTAATTCGACAGATTTTAAATTATACACATTACATAATTAAGTTGCTTAAAAAGATCTTTTGAATACAAATTATCGATAATGGCAATAAATAATAGAATGCGTTTTCATTCTAAAGAATAATGCAGTTATTTAATTTGACTTTGAGAGATACGCGTGGAAAAAGTAGTTATATAACTATCTGTATGTGAACAACAATAACCTCAGTAAATCATCTTTGTAATTAAGATTTACAATTTTATATGTGTTAATGTGAGCACAAACACTTTTATAATATAAAAATTATGAAAGGTTTCTTAAACTGCTTACCTGCTGTAACACATGTTTCTGTAAGACACACATGAGAACACGAAGTGTTTCGACAGCTGTCTGTGTCTTTTATGCATTCAAACACTGTAAAAGAAAATTTAAAAAATGAGTTATTTTGATTTTAAAACAATTTCAGTATTTGAAGGTTTTTTATAGATTGCCCACTCATGACGATATCTTTTAAAACCAATTATTTGATGGCAAATTAAATTACCAGGTTCAATTATCATTGAATATAAAATTGTTATAATGGTTTATAAGACAAGCACGCAAAATTTGCAAACGAACTTTAGAGACATTCACTGCAACTTCCACTTTTAAATCTTATTTCAATTCAAAATCATTTAAGGCAAACGATTATGAAATTTTTTATTAATTTTTGATCTAATGATATTCTAAATCTATGGAACACACACACAATATACCTATACACTTCTCAATCATTGTAAATTTAATTTTAACCAATTTATAAAGTATTCTGTATTTCGTTGAATAGGTTAAATAAAATTAATTATAGTGCAAAATGAAGATAATTTTTTTCTCATTTATAGGAAATAAAATAGGGAACAAAATAGGAAATAATTCAAAAATCTATCAGTGTTCAGAAATACATCCTTCATGCTTATATCGTGTTCTAAATTTTCAAGAAGCCATTTCTCACGATGTGAATATTTTTCTTATACAAAACAGATTTATTCATTCTGCCCCGCCTTTATTTCAAACAGCTTTCGTTCAATTCTCTCGATTATATTTTCTATTTATTTCATTACTCTTTATTTTAGCACAAATGGTGGTACGTCTCCCGACTAAGTGGCAAGAATGGCTGTGTTTATACACTTCTGTATAAAATTTTATGATTATGTGAAGCATTAGCTACGTTTTTATTAGATAAAAGTCGCAAGAAACATTTAGGAAAGGAACTTAAAATCTCAAATGTGCTCAGCAGGCTTCTAACTAAATATTTAATGACTCTGATAATATCCATTCAGTTATCCATATAGACTAATCTGCATAGAAAATCCAAAATTTGGCGTAATACGTATTAAAAATATTTATTCTTATTGATCCTTCATGCTCATATCTTCTTCTTGATAAATATTTTTGCCAAGTCATTGTAATAAATATCAAGCCAAATAATGTGTACCAAAAACAAATAAACCCCTCCAAACCATTGTCAAAACTGAAGGAATGAATGTTTTGGTGGTGCCATCTATCGGAGGAGTTTAGAGCTAAGTCGTACTTTCCCTTTCTCTTGTTGAATGAAAGACGCACCCTACTGACTTAAATTCTTATACACAATAGTATAGAGAGCTCGGTTTGTCCAAGTGTCAAGTAACAACATCTGTATCATTTAGAAAACATTATTGACACAAATCCAAGAATATTTAGTGTATTATATTTGTAATACACATCCTTTTTTACAAGAAAACTGTCTAAATAAATGCTTTTATGGCCTACGTTTCAAAATTTAGTAAAAGAATATGAAGCACTATCACTAAAAGTATTTGCAAGTCATACTGAAAGATTATTCCATTCCTTTTGTCTCTATTATCTTCCTTCTCTATGAAATTCCTTTCACAGCTTTTTGCTGCAACTCATTATAATATACAAATAATATAATATACAAATAATACAAATAATATAATTATAATATAGAAATTATAATAATACAAATAAGATGTGAAATAGCAAAATGTTTATTAATAGACATTTTTTATTGATAAAATAAACATTACAATGATTCAAGGTACAAAAAGATGAAGTGTCCCCTAAACTCTTAATTGTTAAACCCTCGTACGATATTTAACTTGTTTTTGACTATTCTTGATTATGTTTATAGAGTTTAATTAATATATTATTTCATCTAAAATGGACATTCTAGCTTTTTAATTAATTAAATCTAACCTATTGCAGTAACTATATTGCAATTTTTTCCTATAATGTAACATACATCAGTTTCTTTAAATTTTAAATGTGCAAAATGATAACTTGTTGCAGATTTAAGATTAAGTTTTAGAATACATAAATATGATGTTTAAAATAATTCGATGAAATAAAACGTTAAAAAATAAATAAACTGTTCTTAAAAATATGTATATTAAATATCAGAAGCAGAAACAAGTAACGTGATGATATTTTCTTTTCAATCATTTGCAAAATATCCACGTGAAAGGAGATATTATTTTCCTCTTTATTTTAATTATTTCGTGAAGTGATCCATTAATGAGAGATTTCGTATATATATATATATATATATATATATATATATATATATATATATATATATATATATATATATATATATATATATATATATATATATGTATATATATATATATATATATATATATATATATATATATATATATATATATATATATATATATATAACAATAAAAAATTGCATTTAGTTACTAGAAAATATTTGGATATTTTTTGTTGTTCTATTACTTTATGACACTTGGACAAACCAAGCTCGCTATGCCTTGGTTATGTGAATTTAAGTCAATAGGATGCGTCTTTCCTTTAATCAGAACACCGAAAAGGTGAAAGTACGACTTTATCTTCAAATCCTCCGATAGATGGCACCACCAGGGATCCACTTCCTAATTTTGACATTGATCTTAAAAGGAAGGAAATTCTCTGCAGACAATCATTGCACCATAGCAACTGCTTAACGATCAACCACAGGACTTATAATTTCACAGATATAACGAGCACTATATCACATGTACTCGGTGGGTCTTTGGCGGCATTGGGAATCGAACCCTGCCCTTCTGGATGGAAGGCTGATGCTCTAAACGCTAGGCTACCATTGCGCTGCATTTTTTTTTGTGAAATTTATCAATATATTCTTCATTAAAACTCATGTATATATTTTCTTCCTAAATTTAAAGTAAGGAATTTAATTTTTGTATAGAAATAACTATTTAAGTTCATTCTCAAGAATGGTTAATTAACCAATCATAATTTAATTTTTGTTAATTATGATTATAATTTTTATATAAAGAAAGTTTAATAATCAAAAATCTTTTAATATATATGCATACATATATACATGTGCATATATATATAATTATATGCAAACCCACATTCAATTCTTTGACATCATTGACTGAATATTTCATGTATTGCTGAGCATTCTAAATAATAGAAAGTTATTATGTGTAGAATCATTTATTTTCAGATCAGTGGTCATTATACCTTATTTTACTTAGCTCCAGAGTTGTATAAAAAAGTTAATAGTTCCATTGGCGTCAGTCTTACATAATACGTTGCATTCGAGCAGAGTGGACGATAAAATTCTGACTGACACCCAGTATTATCTTTGAACTTAGTAAATCATATCATATCTTATTAGGATTACTGAAAAGGTTAAATATTTGATTGTTTTAGCCTTGATAAAGATACAAAAGTAGGATTTCTCAACGTTATTGTGCGGATATATAATCTTTTATTTTTATTTTTTTTTATTTCCACAAATATCTTTTCTTTTTATAGCTTCCTTAATTTTAGTAGCGTCACCTATTATTGGGAAAAAAAAGAACAGTTTTATATAAATTCATTTTTAAATTTTTTCTTATTTACTAAAAAAATCTGTTGTATCAATTTAAAATTTTCATTCGTTAATAGACGAGAGATTCATTCAGACTATTACAATTCATATTTATCGAATTATTTTAATTTTATTTATGTACTTGATACCGGGAAATTACAATATGAAACAAAAAGTAAAAATTTCTTTAAAAAATTATTAATGTTTCTATGTGTAATTTACTAGTTATAAGCATTTATCATTAAACATGAATCAATACAATGATATTGATATCATTTGCTTTCCTTAATACAAACAAGCACACACGAATTATTATCACTTACCATACTTCTAAAACAAATGAAAATTAGTTTCACTTATAACTTCTGCTTTTAAATTTCTACTTAAATGTTTAAATTCGAATGTAATTAAGAAGAGTTATTATTAACTTTTTATATTAAAATTAATAGTGCGAAAATATTAAAGTTGTCCAAAATAATTTGAAGATTTTTGTATACAGAATTATATTACAGAACAGGGGATTTTTAAATTTTATCCAGATAAAAAGAAAGGGAAAAATGTAATTGTCACTTTCTAAACTGAGGCTTCTATGTACAGTAGTGCACTGCTGCCCTAATTGCGCCAAGAAAGGCAAGAGATATCACGACAAAATTTATTTTGTAGATAACATATCGACCAAGTATCAAATGATCAAATTTATTTAGCTCTGTGAAGTGTGGTTCCTGCCAAAATTACTAGTCAGAGTAGCCACCATTGTTGGAGATCATCGCTGCCGCACACCTCGGCATTCGATCAAACAGAGTTTGGACCTGTTCTTAAGATACAGCAAACCAAACAGCTTCTACACGTTTCCAAAGTTGATCTGGTGTGGCAGCTTGAGATGTAATCTGGATCCATCGTTGAGCAACCATGGACCATAGATTTTCTATCGGCGAAAGATTCGGAGACCAAGAAGAGCTGGTAAGTAATTCAATCTAGCGATTGACGAAGAACCCTTGGACAAAGCATTCGTGAATCGTGTGGTCGCTCATGTTGAAATATAGCTTTGGGAAGGTAGATAGTGTTGCAGACAGAAGCATGACTCGTCAACAAAGATAATTTCATTCCATTCTGCTGTTCACATCCTTCTTTCATTGCACCATTGGCGGTGGAGACGTCTGTGGTTTTGCATCAGAGATAGACGAAGCAATGGACGTCTATTGTACAGACCACTCTGCTGTAAACGGCGTTGAATGGTACACGCAGGCACTGGATGCTGCGTTACAGATGGAATGTGCTGTGCTATGGTTCGTGATGTGGCTGAGCGATCCGTCACTGCCATGGACACAATTTCCCTGTCATCACGTGAAGTGGTGCATTGAGGTGGATGTGGTCGAATACGTCGGTACGTTGTACCTTCCTGCATCCAACGATCACATATTCACATTAACTTTTGTTTGGTTTCGTCCAACATGTTTATCGATTTCCGAGAAAGATAATTCACAAACTCGGTAAGCCACTATCCTTCCTCTGTCGAACTTGGATACTAAATAAAAAAATAATCGCTGTTTTCTACGAGGCATAATTGATCTTTTTTTAAAATAAATCCACAAGAAAAACACAATTGCTGAACTTGTAATCTTCGAAATCTCCATGCTTTAAATAGCGCTTTGAAGAGGCGCCACTGATGCGCAAGATGTGCGTCTGTGATGAAATTCTAAACACATTTGCATATCTCATCTCCGCTAGTGCACGTTATAAATTTCGTGTTATTTTCATGTTTCTTTCAGGGTATATCTTTTACTGTCGCCAGCAGTGAACTACTCACAATTGATTGTTTGTACTTATAGAACTGTTTGATTGTTACTGATTGATTGTTACTGATTGATTGTTACTCGGGCACTCACCAATAGAAAAGAATAATAAAATGATAGAATTAAAATCTAATAAAGTAACAAGTATTTATATGATACCGTACCGTTCCGCCTACCTCGCAGAAGTGGCGGACTGTTCTGTCTGCATAAGAGAGTTGTCAGGATGGCACACAGTGTGGAAACAGCTAGAAGTAAGAAGAGTAACAACTTCTCTGGCACAGAACGAGGTCTCCAACCAGAAGATCTAATTTTTAAAAAAATGGGAAAGAATAACACAAATTAAAAGCAAATAACTTATGCATATAAACATATAATAATTGCTTTAAATGGATGTTTCACACCATGTGTACTTTCTTTCCAAACCAATGGAAAGGTACTTCATAAAATATCGTTCTATTACACATAGTTATTTTATTGTCCTTTAAATCTATGAGTATAAAATAAATAGTATTTAGTGGAAAAATCGATAAACTATGAGAAAACTCTACTTTTGAGTAGTTGTTATGATCAGTTTGTACATATGTTTTTCTCTATCTATACAGACTGATACATTTTAGTAACAATAAACAAAATATTTTTTGCTAAGCTAAGGATGTAAAATTCTTGGAAATTTTTAATCATGGAAATTCATTGGGAATAAACGGTGAATTTTGGGAATTTTGAGAACATGAACTCAACAAATTACATTTCTTGAAACCTGGTGGTTTAGTGATAGCGTTTCACGCTCCCAAGGCACAGTTCCGAGGTTATATCCTTGGGTTGGCCATCTTCGACTCAGCCTTTCATCCCTTCAGTGGGTCGATAAAGTGAGTATCAAGCATGCTTATGAATTAAACAATGGGTGTTTCGCATAACTACATAATTCGGACATATGCCTGGCACCCCAGGGCCTCTCAGTCAGGAAAACAGAGTTGGGCACTTGGCCCACATGGACTATAGAGTCACATTTATTTTAGTTTAATTATGTTTCTTGGAAATATGAAGCGAATTTAAATAACTTCTATGAAATTACTTATAATTTATCTAACTAAACTACATATAATTGTGATGAACAATAATATTATTTTTATATTGTAGTAAGAAAGTTAATTGATAATGTGTTTGATGTTGGGTGAAAGAAAATTAATTAGCCCAATCATAAAACTTATAACTTTAAAATACTATAACTTTAATCTATTCCTTAATACTATACTATACTTTAAAACTTATAATTTAAAATAATTTAAAAAGTTAATGTTGGAAAAATTACAATTGACAGTCTAATATTTAAGAAAAAATATATAAATAATTATTTTAAATACAAGACTGTGTGCGAATAAATGTTAACATTTATTATTATTTCCTTATGAATTGAAATTTAGAAAGAGAGAAAAAAGTCCATTTTTCGAATAGTAATTTTTAAAGTTCATCTAAATTGTTCATCAACACTAAATTGTTTTCAGTTCTTGGAAATAAAGTTTTTAAATAATTAATAAGGAGAAAGTGTGTATGGTATACCCCCCCCCCAAAAAAAAAAATAAATAATTAAAACATACTTAAATATACAAATTATAATACTCTTTCTTAAAATTTAGAAAAACATTATTATTTCTATGTATTTAAATATAACAATTTAATGTGATGTTTAACTAAAAAATAATAAAAAAAATTCATATTTACATAAAGCATTTTAGAAAAACTTGAAAATTTCCAAGAGTTTTCAAATTTTCCGGGAATTTTCAAAAATTATGTGGGAATAAGTCGAACCCGTTCCTGAGAAAAATTCCAATTTTATCTACCTTTAAAACAGATATTAAGGCATTTAACGAGGTTCCTCTGCCACTTTTATCTATTTTATTAAATTTTATTTTTCAAATAATATTTCACATATTTTTTACATATTTTTTTAAGTAATTTTGTTATACTTATAAAAACACAGATTATTATGAGATTTTTGCTTATTTTTATGAATTGTGTAAAACGCTAAAGACCATAAATACTCAATTAAATGCAGAATGTTTTAAAAATATTCCCTAAACATATCTAGCGCCTTAAAAATCCCTAAGAAATTTTAAATTAGATATTGAATGATACCCCGTTTACATTGAGAGAATATGATCAGATTTTCAGAAGATGATGCCAACACTTGATTGGCGTTCGAAAGTTCTTCATTAAAATTGATCAATATGACAACATGTATCATATAATACGATTAATCAATAATAACCATACTGCTGTATTAAGGTATTTTAGTTAGTTTTTTTTTTAATTTGAAGCGATTTTTAGCCATTGTTTAAATTTGAAGACTTTTATTTGTGAAGCTATTTTTATTTTTTATTTAGATTTATTTTTATTTTATTTGATTTGAAGCTATTGCAGAAAATGCAAATAACATTAACACTGAAACATATCATTGATTGTGATGTTACGATTAATATACATTAATCGTATTGCTTGATTAAGAAACTTGGTTCTATCTGAAATTGGAATTGATGCCAAAATCTAAATAACTCAAGCGTTTAAACATTAAATCATTGATGGTGTTATTACGATTAATGAAGAATAGCTGTATATTTGGATTAAGGTCCATTTTCCAGGAGTATGAGGTTTTGTTTTTATTTGAATTTGTTTTATGAAAAATTGTGGCAAAATAACGGTAGAAGGAAGAACGTCATGTCTTTGAAAACCTCTTTCTTTGAATAAAACCATAATTAATTGTCTCATTTATTGAATATTATAGACCCA
Organism: Latrodectus elegans; assembly: GCA_030067965.1. Taxonomy (NCBI): domain Eukaryota; kingdom Metazoa; phylum Arthropoda; class Arachnida; order Araneae; family Theridiidae; genus Latrodectus; species Latrodectus elegans. The sequence continues at coordinate 64,867,440 of CM057812.1, read as the reverse complement.
AAAACTGTCATCGTTGATGAGGAAGGCATAACTGACACACTAGCACAATTATACATATAAATGAGTAACAAGAAATAATAATAAAAATATCCGTTTTATTTATAACAAACATTTCTCCTAAGAAATAAATAAACACATGAAAAATTGTTATGTTTAAAATTATTAAATTTATCATTGTGGATTTTTAGGTCATCAAAATAAATAAATTCTCTAATTTTGATGAAGTTAAAAATTTCTATAAACATCTGTAATGCAAAAGACAGAAATTTTTTAATAAATATGAAATATTTAAGAGTCCTTTGTCCATATTTAAGAGTCCTATTATCACAAAAGTCAGGATTATAATTAGATGAAAGAAGCTTTGAATTAAACAATTGGGCATATGCGTTTGTTTTAAACTATGAGTGGTTTATATTTTCTTAAAGATTAAATTAAAATAAAAACGCTTTATAGAATTTAAATATTATATTAAACTTTAAGTAAATCAGAGTTTTAAAATCAAACTCAATGAATTGACTAATTATTCTCATATATCTAATTAAACTTTTGGGGAATTTCGGAATTCAATATCATTTAAATTATTGAAAACTCTGTTTTTAAAATCGAAGTAAAAACAACGTATTTGGAAATATTTTGATTGTGTTTCCGAAAGATCAATAAAAATTTTGCGGAATCTGAGTATTATTTAAACTTTGCACATAACCTTTCCCAGATTGCCACTAATGCATATACGACAATTACATACATACAATGAATGCATACAACAAAATTACATGTGCAAAAAGCCTCAAAAACAGTATGAGAACATTATGTAGCTTGCATAGGAGTGCTAAATAGTCAAGCCATTTTCCAGAAGAGACAATAAAGAGGTTAATAAAAATGAAATGATCAAAAATTTGCAATGAATTAATACACAAGAATACTGAAATACTTAAGCAGCATTGATAGAGATTTATTCAATGAGTGTATTCGGCCATGAATGGAAGATTGGGAACTGTACCACAATTGTTTATCAAAAGTATGGTTAACAATAAAATTCCTCTTTTAAAAGCTTGCATTAAGCATGTATTGAAGTGGCCAAACCTTTTATTATATGAATCAATGTAGAGTATAATTAAAACAAAACAACGAAAAATGAGTCAAAAGATCAATCCTATTTCGACCAAGGTCACACTCATTTGCATATTAGCATACATTAAATTCTGCTGGAATTTTTATTACCATTTTCTGGTTGTAAACATTTTTACTCTGAAGTTATAATACATATATCATCATAACTATTTATTGCATAATGTATTAGTATACCAATCCGTAAAAGGATAGCACCATTTCTTTGATTAAACATCTCGTTTTTTTATGTTTATAATTTTAGCTTGGATAAACAAATATAGTTTTCTTTGGTATAAGAAAAGAAGTGTTTTTAAAATATTTATTTTTTCTAAATATTTCCTGGTTTTATGCTAGTGTGTATTCTTTAAGGATACATTGTTTTAGTTGGATAAATTTTAAATTGTGTGGTTTCCTTGGTGATTCATAAAGCGCTTATTTTCTTGATGGAGCAATTAAATAACTCAAATTTATTTTTGTTTGCTTACTTTTATTGTAGTAAATATATAAAGTTACTTCAGAGATGGTACAGAAGATTTCAATTTTGATTAATGCAGTTATTGCTCTACCATAAATTAAATCTGTAAGAATGATTATATCTTTAGTTTTTTCTAGGATGGTGACTAAAACAAAATTTATGTATACTCATAAATTCAGTGCCCCTTTTTTTGTTATCTTTATTGATTTGGATGTCAGACGATCGGTTATTGGTGAATTTTTAATTGGTAGAAAGAAACACAGACACTAAAATATAACATCTTTTTATCAAGAAAATTTTAATTTGTTTGAATAATAAGAGAAAAGTAAAAAGATTATGAATAGGATAATATTGCCTATTCCGAATTACTTTCTTTTTAGTCACTTCTTTTAAATTTGATCATGAGTAATCATTAAAAAAGATATTATGATAACAATTCAGCATAACGTTTGGTGCATTTAATGCTTTTTTAATGTCCAAATCACTTTTTCAGCTGTTTGGCCTGCAAGAAGAAAATGATTATCATTGAAGTCCTCACTTATGCTTTCAATATTCCTTTTTAGATGGTGAGTTGATTTTAGAACTAGCTTATATATATATATATATATATATATATATATATATATATATATATATATATAAGATTTTCATTACAGTCTAACGAAAGAAACCACCACAATTTATGATCATCAAAAGAGTTTTATTTGATTATAACAATTTCAAACTCATACACTGAAAATTCTTTTTTTGCTTCAGAGTTGTAAATAATTTTTTAACTTTCTAGCCCAATTTCTGTTCATTAGTTGAATGGAGAAGAATGAAATTTTCGAATTTTCCTATGATACTGAATGAAACAGGATAGTTTAAGTTAACGTACTGAGTTCCTTTGACATATAAAGAATAGTCTCTGCGCAAATCTTCAGACAGAAGTTTTCAAATCCATCTGTTTCATCAAATGTTCAAAGTTTTTCTTTTCTCACTTCATTTCTTTTCTCTTAAGAATATAAGTCAGTGTAGTGTCAAGGTCACCAACTACTGTTGTTTTGATATCAAAACTTAATAAGTCTTAGAAAGGGTTCAAACACTACATTTTATTAAATTATTAAAATATTTTCAAATGTTAAGCAAAAATAATGCTACATAAAAAAGATTTAGTTTACATGTTTCATTATTATCGAGCATAAAAGTTCTTGTGAAGTCGATGGCACAGGCGAAACTGTCTGAATTTCCTTTAAGCGGAGATTGTTTACTAAAACACATTCGATATTCTTCCGCGAGTTGATGTATTCCTTCGCCACAGATTTTGAAACTCAAAAGTCTGTGGGAACACTACACCAGGTAGGCGTAAAGTGTACACTAATTGTACTTTAACTAAATACATTGAACATTTTTCACTTGTTTTTAATATAATTATATCTTAGGTTATTCCTATGAAGTATCATTATACTTGTAAACAAATCCACCCTATTCCTCATATTTCTAAAAGCTTATATAAAAGTTTAATTAAAATATATTTTACTTTAAATTTAATTTAATATAGTTCCCTTTTCGTTTTGGTTTAACATTTGTTTGAAATGTGATTAAATATATATTTTCAAAATAAATATATTTCTATGACAATTAGAAATTAACTAGTATATTGCTGTGACAAATATCCAATAGTATTCTTGTAAACTTTCATTTTTCACTAGACTCAATAATACGAGAGAAATTAAGATCATCGCCGTTTACTTTGATGACATTCACTTAAAAGAGTGTCACAAGGCAAAATAACCAGATTTATTATAAAGTCATCCATTTTGGAATATATGGTGACAAAATTATGGCTTTAATGGTAACGTTTCGAGTAGCTACTCTGTCATTATTTTAACATTTTTCTGGAGATTCTTCTTCGAAGTACCCTTGGAAGTAGGTCGAATTTATATATGTTTCTCAAGATTTTTTAAATTAATTATATTATGTTTTAGAGCTATACGATACAATACTTTGTTGTGAAATTATTTTCTAATTGTTTTTACATAAATACTTATAACTGCTAAATATTTGAGTTCATCACTTTAATTTTCGGATGTGTGTAAGAATGTTTTGGAATTTCTCGTTGTAGTTTTTAGTTACTGGCGCTTAAAGTGTATTTTTTTAGCCATTGTGAATTTTTTTTCAAACCTATTGTTATTGTTGTTGTTCTCGTGTGTCAGCTAGGCTGGCAAAATGGGGTGCGCTGCTCCACTTTGCCAACTGAACCGTATTTGGTGTGGAGTCCGACTTCTTCAGCACACACACATGCCATAGGGACCCGTTTATAGGGTAGGTAACCATTCACACCTCATTCACACAAGGAAAGGACAAAGACAGGATAGATAGAGTGAGAAAGTACATCCATGCCTGAACCGGTATTCGAACCCAGGACCTCCCTATCTGTAATCAGGCACGCTGACCACTAGACAAGTTGGCCGACTCCAAATCTATTAATCATGTAAAACAAAGTGTTATTTTCCGATTATGTATCAAAAATATTTTGTGGAGCGCTATCTAGGGGCAATGAGAACAACTAACAATCAGTTTAACTCCAGCTATTAATTAGTTTTTGAATTTCGATTTATTAATTTTAAGTTATGTTTCTTTTACTTCCTTTTCCATTATAATCTCCATTTTTACTATGCAGTTTCCTAGAATATAGTATTTTATACATAGCATTAAAAGTAATCTATTTTAAGTTAGTTGTATGCCGAATATTTTGAATTTCATTCTATTTCAATTATTTTTAATTTACTTCGGCTTGTATTTTTATAATTCTCAGTTTATAAATGAATAAAAAATTTTTATATCTTTTAAAATTAAAGTAGCAAATTATCATAAAACCCCTTTATAAAAGTTAACGTTTATTATGATATCTCTTGCAAAAGCGTAATATTATTCAATCTCGCTTTATCGAATAAATAATTTATAATGTCAGCATATTACTAAGAATTTAAAATTAATATGCATCAATTACTGTATATGCTCTATATATTTCACATTCATCAATTATAGGTTCTTTTTGAAAGAGACTAACCCACCTAAATTTTTATCTAGGGAACCACCGATTGAATTGCAGTCACCGTGGACCCATCCATTCAAGAAGATTCTTTAAACAACATCATTAATAACACTGCCCTCTCGCTTATGAGTTTTGCACTATCTCGTCTTTTGAAGTTCATTGTCAGGGAGTTCCTTATGGATCCGGGAGAAGTCATTAATTTGTCCGGCCTTATCTGCAAAAGCCCAGTAAAACGAAGCGCTACCTAATTAAGCAGGGAATATTAATTTTTCGAAGGATTTTTATAAGCAACCGTAAATGGATGGAGGAGACAATCCCGCAAAATCTAGTGACTTTTGGAGGCAGATAATGAAATAATGTAAGCCCTAATAAATTGTATCATGTTTAAGAGAATTTATTATAAAATGCTTTATAATTATTTTAATTATGTTTTTTTTACTATACATTTTTATTTTTCATGATATCAAGAAGATTCAAGGTATAACAAAGTTCTTAAATAATCTTAATCAGAAAAAATTCTATCAATTTTAAATATTCATTCTGAAAAATCTACATTTAATTGACTTTAATATCTTTAAATGGCAAATCATTTATATATATATATATATATATATATATATATATATATATATATATATATATATATATATATATATATATATATATATATATATATATATATATATATATATATATATATATATATATATATATATATAAATGTGTATGTGTGTGTAAAATTCTTATATATAAATACTGAATATTTTGAATTAATTTCTTTACACAAGTCAAATTATATTTTACAGAATAAAATATTTTAATATATCTCATATTTATATACTGTTGATAGAATCTGGCAAGAGTAACATTCAAGAATGACACCGACCCACCCGAGGGTATACGGTGGAAGAGCGTATGCAACAGTAATCCAGCCCAACACAAGCTGACACAGGTTAAAAAGAATAGTCTCAATGGTCCATAGGACAAAGTTAGTAAACAGTAGGAGTAGGTGCAAGGCACCAATAGACTCAATTGGGAATTAAACTATAAACGCTCTATTGAGTTCTCATTGGCTGGAAGATTTGTGGGCCAACCTGGCCTTTATTATCAAAATGATAATAACAAAATAAAATGTATACAATAATACAAACAGTGAGAAATAGAACAAAATTATTTACAAGTAATATACAGAAATCTGGCAAGAGTAAAATAATTTAGATTATATTCTTTTATAATTTTAGTTGTAAAAAGTATTATTAAAATTAAACTTTAAGAAAATATCAGCGGCCGTGGAAGCCTAGTGGTTAGGTTATCGGCCTTCCATTTCTATTCCCAATGCCACGAAAAACCCACCGAGTACATGCGATATACGTGCTTGCTAAATCTGTGGAATTGAGAGTCCTGTAATCGGTCGTTGAGCAGCTACCATTACCTGGAGAAACTTACTCCCCTTAAGATCAATACTAAAACTGAGGAGTAGATCATCTGTGGTGCTGCCATCTATCGGAGGCTTTGGAAAAGCAAAAGTCGTACTTTCACCTACATGGTGCTCTGATTAAACGAAAGGTGCTCCCAATTGACTTAAATTCGCATAGCCAAGGCATAGCGCGCTTGGCTTGTCCAAGTGTCACTAGTAACAACAACAACAGAAAATATCAATAAGTTCATGATAAGATCAAACAAATCTATACACATATCAAAGTATACAGTGGCACTAAACTTTATTATAAAATTTACGTCAAAATACACAACTTTATCAGGTAGAATATTGTCTTGTTTTTCGTAATGGCTGTTGTTATTAATTTTTTAGGTTGTCAAAAGAGGACTGCACAGTATAAAAAACTTAAAATTATATTTTCGCTGTTTTACATAAACATTGCACTCATCAATAAATTACTCTAGTGCTTACTACATTTTGTATTATTAATTAAAACAGTGTATTTTGTGGAATATAAAAATTAGAGTTTTCCCAAAATATTTCTTTTTAATACATTAAGTTTAACACATCTGAATTTCCTTCTAAATTTTTTGAACAATTTTGGACAAAAGCTTTATTTAATGAATGTTTCATCCTCAAACCCTCACAAATTTGATATGCTGTTAAGGTTTTGTACAATTTTCTACTTGATAATTTTAATTGTAATTTGACAAAAAAAATTGTGAAATATTCTTATAAAGAATACAGTTTTCTTCAAGGAAATGTGAAAGAGCAAATGCAGTTTAGATAATTTATGTAAGGACCTCTTAAAATTTTAATTCTATGTACTTAAATTTTTTAGTATTTGTTTTAATTATTTATTGAATTTTACTCTGGAATTTTAAAGATGGAACATAGACATTTTTTGACTCAAGTAAGTGAAGAGAAGGATATGTTTATATGATAAGCGATGCCTTAAAGTAAAATAATTATGTAATAAGTTTCGCTAAAATTATAAGTTTCGGAAGTGATAGGTAAAGTTAAAAAAAACTAAACATATTTTAAAACTTTGTTATTAAAAACTATTTCATTTCATTTAAATCTGACCTTAATTTTTAATGAATGGTTTTTAAGGAACAGATAGAAATGCAATCATATATTGATTGAAAAACTATACATTAAAATTTTATCTTTTCAAACATACCTACATATCGAAATAAACTAATTCGATAAAATTGCTATTGAATCTTTCTGTCTCGATTAAAATATAAATTATAAACAAGAATCATTTATAATACTCAGATCACTTTAATATTTTATTAGAATTCATCTAGGCTTTCAAAATATATATTTATAAAACATTATTAAATTAGAGAGTGTTTTAATTATTTTTATACCAAATAAAAACTAAATAAGCTGGTTGGTTACACTTTCTTTTTTTAATTTGCAGTGAAAGTTCTAGAGATATATTTTTACTATAGCTTCTACTCGAAAAATTTTTGTAATTTGTACCCTTTTATTAAAAACAATATTTTTATAGAAATCTTTATTGCTCTTAAAATATCCCATATCTATGTTTCTGGTTATTGATTGCAAATTAGCAATAAAATTTCTGTTGCTCGTCTTTGAAGTAACATTTATACATGAATGTCAATATAAGGTAATGATTTTGGTAGTTTAAGAATTTTGTATTTTTTTCTAAAATGATCCTTAAAATTATAGATATACAGTGTCTCACAAAAGTGTTGGGACACTTGTGCTCTTTACAAAAAGAAGCTGTAATAAAAAAAATACATGTACAAAATTTTTGTGGGCGTGTTTCATATTTAAAGTTAGTAACAATTATTACATAACATACATTTTGTCAAAATATTAAAATATTAATTAAATAAAAAAAATAGAATTGTTTAGAATGGAGCAAAAAAAAAAAAAGCTCACATAAGTGATGGGACACTTATTTTCCTATCAAATACTTATCCAAAAATTTTACTTTTAAAAAGATTTTAATATTTTGTTGGATTTCCTTTTACTTTTAAAACATGATTTAATCTTCTTGGGATGGATTTGACTTTTTTTTTTGTGATTTCTGGAATGATTTTACCCTATTCTTCTTGATGCACCGATTTTAAATGTTGTTTTGAAGAAATTGTGTATTTGAGAATTTTTTATTCTAATTCTTGCCAAATATTCTTTATGGGATTTAAGTCTGGAGATTGTGGTGGTGTTTTTATTATTCCAGGATAGTTATACAGCAGCCTGAGTCTGACATTCAAAGCAGTGTGCTTCGGCTTATTGTCCTGGTAGAATTTAAAATCGGTATAAAGGTTAAATTTTCGTGCTTAAGATTTCAAATTTTGCTTTAGAATGTCAATATACTTGTACTGATCTATTGTACTATCAATAAAAACAAGATAAACAACTCCAGCGGACGACATACACTCCCATACCATAACTCCTCCACCATGATTTACTGTTGGCACCAAGTTCTGTTTACGAAATTCTTCCCTCGGTTTTCTCCACACCAAGATTTTACCGTCAGAACCAAATTTACTCTCATCAGCAAATATAACTTATAAAATAAAAAAAAATTATTCCAGTAATGAGAATTTTTATTTATGTTGGATTTTGTGAAAGCCAGTCTGAGTTTTTTTATTTTCACTTACGAAGAAGTTTTTCCTGACATCCAGCAGATTCTACCATGATATCCAGAAGATTGAACTACTCTTCTAATAGTCTCAGGTTTAACAATTACTCCATAGAATGCTTGTAAATCAGGAGTAACTTTAGAGGCACTCATGCTTGGATTTTTTTAATAATTCGAACGACAATTTGGTTTATTCCATTGGATAGCATTGATGGTTTGTCATGTCTTCTTTTATACTGAATCATATGATTTTTTTATATCGTTTAATGATATTGAAAACTGTTGAATGACTCAAGTTAACTGTTTAAGCAGTTTCTCTAATAGATTTTCCACTTTCAATATGGAAATGAATAACTAATTTTTGACTTTCAGGCGAAGTTTTTTTTCATTTAGCATTCATGGCTGCACACAGCTAAAAAACACAAAAATTCCAAAACAATCTGGAGAGAAATTCTGCAGTCGATTTTCTAAATTATTGCCATTTGCTTTTGAATAAAAATAAAACACCCAAAAAGTACTTTTATTGCTTATTTCAGACTATTTTTTATGCATATCTAATGGTGTCCCATCTCTTATGTGAGCTATTTTTTACTCCGTTATAAACAATTATATTTTTTCAAATTAATATTTTGACAAAATGTATGTAAAAATGGTTACTAAATTTAAGTATGAAACACTCCCACAAAAATTTTGTACTTGTATTTGTAATTAATTTTATTACAGCTTCCTTTTGTAAAGCACAGGTATCTCATCACTTTTGTGAGACACTGTAAATAATTTTATCGATTTGCATTTTATTGTTATAAGATAAAATTCTTTCACATGTTGATCGAAGGGATCTTACAAATTTTCTAATGGATTCAACTGAATAAGTTCAAAATTGTCAATGATTATAAAAGTTTGTCAAGTTATGAAAATTTTAACTCTTAATAAGAACTGAATTTATACTGATAAACACTTTTATCTGTTTGATTTAACTACTTTGTTGATATAAAACTTTAAAATAATTGTCCAGTAAGTCTCTAATTTTTCACTAAGTTAATAGTCACATTTTTATTCCAGTGAAAGTATTGCGCATTTAATGTTCAGCAAACCTAAGTAAAAATGTGTTATTTCACTTGAACTTAAGTTGGCAAAAAAATAATATATTCTCTGCCCCCATTTTTTGTACATATTGTTGGCAAACAATGTAATATTGTGTAAAATCTTTGAATTTAAAACTGTTTCTATCTCTAGAAAAAATATTAAAAGTGAACGTTAAGAAGAAGTAAATTGTATTTAAAAATAAAAGCAGAAGTTTGAAAACGTAAGAAAGTCATAAATTTCGCTTTAGTTTTAATACAATTTTCTAGAGACCTAAAACAGAATGTATTTTTATTCCAAATTGAAAATACATCGAAATAATTATTTCATAATTTAATCACTTTTAGTTACACAACAATCCTTTCCTTCCTCACACTAGTATGAGAATAAATTTCTATTAAATGGAACTCCTGGTACTGAGAGATTTAAGTTTTTTCGATTTAGTAATTTTTTACAGAAGACTATTTAAATAATTTTTAAGACAATAATGATTGTAATTTTTTTAATTATATTTTTTTAATTTATAAAAGGTGGTCTTTTAACATTTTTCTTTACAGTGACTGTTATTACAGTTTTGAGATTTGACCATCAAATGTTGATATGATAATTTGTAAAAAATTATTATTTCTGAGAACCTGCCTCCAAGAAAAGCATTTATAATGTGATGCTTAATAAATTTTGCTGACAGACTCTATTTTTTGCCGAAATATAATTTAATATAAATTTTGATTTGATGATTTGCTTTTGTAAATTTTTGTATTCTTAAATTTAAAACAATACTTTTCTTTTACCTTATGCCTTGAGATCACTATACATATTTATTTAAATGTAACATCAGATTTAAAATGCTAATGTCTCGCAATATTGATCAGTAAATAAAAAATATATAAATTTAATTTAAAAATTGTATCTTAATGTTGCAAAAAAAAAGTAATTGAAAATATTTCTCATCCTGTTAAAAATTTAAAACTCGCAATTTTTTAACAAGATTTTTACTTTAGGAAGTTGTTTGTAGCATGGATATACTTATCAAAATAAACCAGTAATATTTTCTTCAATTTATGCCACGAGATAAGAAATTTACTTTTCTATAAATTAAACCCTCTCTGCATGTATGTCGAATATGCAGATTTCCAAGATTTAGAGACTTTATTTAACTATTTTATTAAACACGCTTGAAGACACTGCTTAAAGTAGCTACCACATAAATTTAAGAACACGGTTTCGGATGCCATCACCTGTTTTCCATTAACACAGTGCTCACCGTTCGAAAATGACCTTCATAATATTATCTCACTCCTTGCAGCGTAAATCACGGTGGTTACCCCTCATATCACCCGCTCATCCCGCCTCCCTTTAATGCCCTCAAGTGCTAAACTCAGCGGGTCTCCGAAAATTGAATTTCACCAAAACATTTTAGGTGCTCACCTGGGTATGTTCTGTTCACTGCGCATGGCAACACTTACAACATCTGTCGCTGTCTTAGTTGTCATGGCAACCTATAAAAGACAGGTGAGAATATGTTACACATATATGAGGATAAACTCTAAGAGATCTTTACACTCTAACAGATGTATATTTATAAATATGCGTTAATAAGATAAAGAGACTTAAAATTAAAGAGAATAAAAGTTTTATAGAATAGCTTTTACATTTAATAAAATAGTGCTGCATATTTGTATGTGGGTATCAGTTTAAGCTTAACGCTACAAAAAAATGTGGTCTGCCATCATTCAAATTTGCTTGTATTTTTCACGCATACGTTGCAACGTTTACACATATGTAGATGCATAGAGTGCATAACTTTAGATGTACCTGCAATTATATATATATATAATTGCAGGTACATCTACAATCATGCTCATTATATATATATATATATATATATATATATATTGCAGAAAAATTCTGGAAAAAAATGCATGACATTATATTATATGTACAAAATAAAAAGGCTTTATTTATTTCGAGCATGAACATCAATATTTACTTGAATTTACATGGAAAAATATTTTAAATATTTTCCAATTATATTGAATCATAGTAGAGTAATGTTATGTAATGTTGTATATACATTACAACAACACCCCACAAATGTACAATACATGCATTGTGAAAATGCATGATTAAATCAATTTCTCTAATAACTTGGACTCTAAGAGTGAATTCCTTAAGTTGGTCCCACAGGAAGAAACATAAATGTGCTTGATCGCAATGGATATAAAAACGTGTCCATCTAACAAACTAGGTATTCCATATAAAACTAAGCATACACACACAAGAAAGAAAAATCTACAAGAACTTCATCGTTTTAGAGCAATAGGGAAACAAATCCATGTCATTTTGGAAATCAATTAATACATACAATGGTGAAACACTAGTATGAATATCACTAGAACTGCTCAGACTACAGATAAGATCCATTATGCTATCACATCATATGTCAGCCCATACATTTATAAGCCAATGGTTCTAAGCCAATGGTTCTTCCATTGAAGCCAATGGTTCTTCAATGGCATAAGATTTTGAGCCTAACTATATCTGGTTATCACTAGTTAAGTGATCAAGCGAGATTCGTAATTCATTCGTCCACAAGGCATGTGCAATGCTGACATTAACAGTTTCGCGTTGTTCCAACAGCCATTTAAAAAAGAGTAACTGAAATTGAGGAAACACAGAAGTTTTCGTCTTGGTTTGGCTTCAGCCCTATGTTGTTCTATAATAACAGACGCACACAATACTGCTATAGCTCTCTGGTTACACACTTGATTTATCTTCCCGGCTTGCATCAACTTCAGTAATTCTTCTGCACATGTAACTTTCTGCTGTCTTCCAATCTATTCACTTTCTTTCCAAGTTTTTTACACTTAATTCATTTCTGTAAGATAATTTTTTTAAATAATTTTTCCCTCTTGTAACTTTAATTATCCCAGTGGCTTCCAATCAAGCTGGTAGAACTCTGTTGGAGTTAAGTACAGGGAAGTTCGCTGGTGTCCACATCTATACCGAAGTACTACATCTTTATTTTTTTGTCGTAAGCCCAACTAGCATTAGCCTTACTATTATCAAATATTGAACGAAGTTGGTAGCGACGTGATTGATAATGACGAGATTACTGCTCAGCAGTTAGTAAGGCATCATCATCACATTTGAAAGAAGATAAAGAATATGCTTAAGCACTCAGGAACTGCCTGTACTATGACTACGTGAAGATTGCTGACAGATGCAGCCTTTTTGAATGCGTTTTAAAGGGTACCTTGACACCATTTCAAGATAAGAGCATACATTTTTTAACTTATACGGTAAGGATTTTGTATATTTTCCTGAACAACTTATGAAAATCTATTGTTCATTTTAAATTAAAGATTTTTTTTATACACCAGGTATGTTGTCATGCATTTTATACTAAAAACTTGTTTGTAACAGTCTAAATTTTGGGGGATAGTTTTTTTCCAAAGGAGAAGTACAAGTTTATCAGCTTCTCGGATGATATGGCATCTTTTAAGTAACGAAATCATTGTATATATGGATTACCTGTGCAATTATTTTAATATAAACAATATATATAACATATGTTATTCGAGTATGTATGATATATATTTCTTATTGTACAGCAATTTATGAATATTTGTACTGTGAGAATAAAATTCATGAGTATAACAATAGCAAAACTATTAAATGAATTCATATAACATTTAACGATGTGTGTGAAAATGTATATTAATGTTAATCATGCAGAATGACGTTAAGTTATTTATATGTCATCTATCTGATCATTTTAAAAAGGAAGAAAAATATTACTGAGTGAAGTTTGTATTTTGAATGTATAAAATCTATTTTAATTTTCCTTTTTTTACTAAAAATGATAAAAGTATTCTAATAAAATTTCTTTTAAAATTATGATGTACATTTTATAAATTCTTTTTAGTTTCCTAAAATGAAATGGAAACAGTATTTTTATACGATATTAATCTCTCATTTATGCTTACATGTTTCTTATTTATCTTTTTTTTATAGAAAAGATAAATAAAATTTCCCATTAGTCAATACATTTGTTAAATATTTGGAACTAAAATTTTAAAGAAATCCGAATATTTTAAAATATCATCCAGAATTAATTAATTCTGCTTGATTTAATTGGGACTTATTACAATTTTGCTTTATATGAGGCTTAAAAATATCTAGTAAAGATGTTTTCCAGCCTTTCTTCAAATGATTTGAAAATTCCTTTGAAAGCTTTTTTTTATTATGAAATGTTGTTGTTGTGTCCATAAAGGTGCAAAGTGCAAATGAATTTTATATACCTCCCAAAGTCCTTGCACTATTCAAAGAAGAAGGGGTGCTATTTTTATTATGAAGTGTCATGGTGATATAAAATTATTATTTGACATAATGTATTTTTACTGTAAAAAAATTATCGAAATTCTAAAGCTTAAAAAAATTTATCATGTTTACATTAAATTTTTCCAACAAAACACAATACTTCATAACAGAATCAAAAATTTCATGCCACTGACTTCATGAAAACCCTCGCCGAGCTGGCAGCCGAATGGTTAGCGCTCTTACCTTCGGATCAGCAGTTCGTGGGTTCAAATACCACTTTGGGTATGGATGTTTGTAGTGGTTTGGAATCCACTCTAAACCGTAGGTCCCGGTCTAATTAGCCCTCGAGTGCAAAAAATGACCGTTGAGCGACAAACAAATCAAGTCATGAAAACACTCTTAAGCTGAATTTTACAGTATGCAATTTAATATTTATTTATGTGTATGATAAGAGAAATAATATTGAAGACAAAAATAAGAAAATATTTACTTGAATACTCAGGGTTATTAGAGAGGCCTGAAAATAAAACTACATGTATCTTACATTAATCTTCGAATGTTTTGAAGAATATATTTTGATATTTAATAATTAAGTAATTGTATTTTTAAAGAGATGATTATTTCTTTATTTTCAGCTATTTGCAATCCTGTAACTGTAAAAATTATATTTTTGTATGTTTCTCTAAACAATAATTCTGAATTAGTTCTTATTTCCGTGTTCTTCCGAAATAAAACAACGAATAAAATTCTTAGATAGGTAAACCTATAAAAGCACTTGGCCAAATAAAAAAGGACTATCAAACTAACTGTAAAAGTCAATTTTACTGAAGTATATCAGAAATGCTGCATCGTAAACATGCTTTCAAACTTCTGAGTTACTATTTTTTCACAAGGAATTCGTTTTATGCCCAGAGTTTTCTGTGTTTTTGTTATAATAATATATATTCTAATTCTCAGATAGTTCCCTTTATATAATTTTTTTTTTATATTTCTTTAACTTTAAGATCTTTTTAACCGATAAGAATGTAGAAAAAATAAAATCAAATAGGTGATTTTTATTATAATATAGTCCTTGCATACAATATGTAACAGACAGAGGTAACTACAGTTAATTACTAAAGTAAAATATGATAAAAAGTCTATTTCACACAGAAATATGTCAAAAATATTTTGTAATTATAGACATCTTTGTTTTTGATTCTTTTCTTGGTTTTTTAGAAATTTTCGTGGCACCAACATCCCCCAAATATAATTTTTTTTAATTTACAACAAAAATATATATGAGAATATTATGCATCGATATATATATATGCTATCTATCAACAGTTCATATATACACTACTGGCTATTAAAATTTCTACACCAAGAAGGCGACATGCTACAGACGTGAAATTTATACGAAAGGAAGAAGGTGCTGTGATATGCAAATGATTAGCTTTTCAGCGCATTCAGACAAAGCAGGCGCCAGTAGCGACACCTACATTGTGTTTAGATGAGGAAATTGTTCAGCCAGTTCCTCATACACAAATTGCATTTGAACGTTGTTGCCTGGTGAAAAATTGTTGTGATGCCTCGTGTAAGAAGGAGAAATGCGTACCAGCACGTTTCTGACTTTGATAAAGATCGAATTGTAGCGTACCGGGATTGCGGTTTAACTTATCGCAGTATTGCTGCTCGCGTCGGTCGAGATCCAATGACTGTTAGCAGAATATGGAATCGATGGGTTCAGGACGGTAATATGGAACGTCATGCGGGATCTCAACGGCCACCTATCACTAGCAGCCGAGAAGACAGACATATTATCCGCATGGCCGTAATGGATCGTGCAACCACGTCACGAGACCATGAGTCAAGAAACGGGGTCGTTTGGAAGACAACAAGTGTTTTCACGAAGAGTTCGACGACGTTTGCAGCAGCATGGACTCTCAGATCGGAGACCATGGCTGCGGCTTCCCTTGACACTGCGTTATAGACAAGGGCGTCTTCAATGGTGTGATCAACGACGAACCTGGGCGCACGAATGGCGAGACGTCATCTTTTCAGATGAATCCAGGTTCTGTGTACAGCATCATGACGGTCGCATCCGTATTAAGCAGCATCGTGGTGAACGCACACTGGCAGCGTGCATTCGTCATCGTCATACTGAACCATCACCTGGCGTGATGGTATGGGGTGCCATTGGATGCACGTCTCGCTCACCTTTTGTTCGCATTGACGGTGCTTTGAACAGTGCACGTTACATTTCTGGTGTGTTACGACCCGTGGCTCTACTCTTTATTCGAGCCCTGCGAAACCCTACGTTTCAGCAGGATAATGCCTGACCGCATGTTGCCGATATTGTACGGATCTTCCTTGATACGGAACATGTTCGGTTGTTGCCCTGGCCAGCACGTTCTCCAGATCCTTCTTCAATAGAAAACGTCTGATCAATGGTTGCCGAGCGACTGGCTCGTCACCAAACGCCAGTCACTACGGTTGATGAACTGTGGCATCGTATTGAAGCTGCATGGGCATCTGTACCTGTACATGCAATCCAATCTCTGTTTGACTCAATTCCCAGGCGTATAACTGCTGTTATTACTGCCAGAGGTTGTTCTGGGTACTGATTTTTCAGGATCTATCCAGCCAAATATATTTTTTGAAAATTTAATCACTTGTTATTTCTAGTATAATATATTTGTCCAAGAAATATCATTTTGTTATCTGCATTTCTTCCTGGTGTAGCAATTTTAATGGCCAGTAGTGTATATGAAGTATTATATCAGAGGACTGGTCCTCCATGTTGGTCGGGCGTGAGGCTGACAACCCCTACCTGTAAAAATCCTCACCGTTCTGAAACCGAAAGAACATGAAACCGGACTGTTTTCTCGGAGACTCACTAAGGAAGCTGACATCGTCAACTATATTAAAATATATCGCTTGAGATTTGAGGACCATATCTAACAAATGAATCCCTCGTGTATATATATATATATATAAATATATATATATATATATATATATAAATATATATATATATATATATATATATATATATATATATATATATATATATATATATATATATATATATATATATATATATATATATATATATATATATATATATATAACACCGTATATATATACGTATGAAAATAAAAATCTAAAAATTCGCTGCTGACTGAAGTTTTAATTTAAACGTGAATACATAGGTTTTCCAGCTGAACACATAAAAGTGATCAAATTAGAAAACAGTTTAATCTACTTATGAATTGAAAAGATAAGAAATTAATGCACTGAAAACAGAAGCACATTTTGCATTATTACTTTTTCGGTGAAATTTGTCGAAGTAAGCAAAAACCAAATAAGCAAAAATCCACTTTTCACCCAAGTTTCTGCTTTAGTACGAAGTTCTTACACTTTAACAAATACTAAATAATACCTATTAATATATAATTCAATTAACCGAATTTCGCAGTCATGTTTTACACCTTGAAGAAGCTCTCACACACAGTTCATCAAAAAATTGAATAAATACTTGAAATTTCCTTCGAAATTAACAAATATCGAATATAGGATCAATGTATTTCCGATTGGTGACATATTGAGGAAGGTGAAATCACGTTGACGATAGATGTAAAAAAAACAATGCCTACAGACCTAAAAAAATTCTAAAAGATAGTTATTTTTGAGGAAACAATTACACTGCATGAATGTAGAAAAAAGTATCCATCGGATGCCATGAATATTATGTCTTGGCTACCAACGATTTCGTATAGAGGACAATTATAAAAGGAGAAAAAGAGTTATATGCAGAGAGAGAGAGAGAGATTGAAGGTATGTGCAGATTCACTTCCTGTCATTGTTTAAATCAATCAATCCACGAGTAGCATAATGTTATCTTGAAAATAAATGCCATATAAACTCCGCTGCTCCACCTGGTGAAAGAAAATGGCACTTTTTCCCATAAGTGAGAATTGAAAGTATTATGATATCGTTTTTAAGATATTTTAATTTAAGTGTAAGAAAAATCAATTTTATCGTAATTATAATTCAGTAATCAGTGTGGTAAATAAGCTAGGCTATTTTTGATTTGTAACTAACGCAATGAACCCTATAGTGTATGGGACACAGAAGAATTTACATATGAGAATATTACCAGATGGTGATAATAATATTAGTTTGTATATCATTGTAAAAAAATATAATTAACTCTTTAAAAAATCCACACGGTTTATTTATGCCTCCTGAACAACATTACGATCATATGTAATTTAGTTGGTAGTAAATATAAAATTTTTATCTCTGCTAAATTTTCCCTCATTGTAGATAGGACATCTTAAGTTCTCATTAACACATACACATTGCTTTGTTTCTTTCAAATTCCGTTTAAATAATTTCCTTATATCTCAAATATAACATGACTTTGCAGAGTTAGCTTTAATAAATTAACGTTCAGTGGTTTAATGTGGGTTCGAGTCTCACCTTAAGAATTGATTTTTGCAACAGTTCGGAATCCACATTAAACTGTTTCTTCTGATCCGATTTATCCTCATGTTTAACAAAAACAACTAAGAGTAAAAAAGTAAATAAAGTCACGCATAACATCTTACTATTATGTTAGGCACAAGTGCTGTATAATCCATGATACCAAATTCTGAGTTTGGCAATATTTTGGTGGATTTTCTTATATACTTGGAAACTTCGTTTTTATTACGTCATATATATGGAGACCTATAAAAATTATGCAGAAATTTCTATTTTGGTAATCCTAGTATTTACATCATCGCGCACGTCACGATACGTTATCTTGGCAACATTTCTTCATCGCCAAAGAAATTCAGAATTCGGAATCATGGATTATACTGCACCTATGCCTTATGTTATATTGTTACAAAGTTTGTGAATATTTCTTGCATTCGTCTTGAGATATCGCATACAGATCAGAAGTACTCAAATTCTGGGGAAAAAATAGAGCGACGAAGGCGTGATTTTATGTTAAGAACTTTTTTTTCCAGTGATTTGACAGCATGGCGACCACTTGGCGATTTGGAGAGATTCTTGACGGCCACTTGACGAGATTTGTCAAGAAATAGATAATTTTATAAACTTCCGCCACCTAGTCTGTAGGGCCATTTCTAAGCGAGATAGCCTTGAATCCTCCAGAGTCTTGGAGAAAGACCAAGCTTTCACGCCAAGTAAGTTATATATAGCATCCTTTCATTAACCGAATAAGTCAGTTTTTAATTACCAGCGGCAGTAAAAGACTAGTGGATACGAGCTCTGTCTGAGGTGTTTCAAGATCTCTGTTTTGGGGAGCTGTTTATCGTGGAATCAGTTAAATTGATACTGTATAATTGTGATTCGTAAAATTCTGTAACTGCTGAATTTTTCCGGCATCTTTTAGAAAGTTCTACAAATAAAAATCCTGTGATGTTTAAGAGTTTATTTTATCGACTCTAAATCAACACGAGCCTCGAAGCTCGGTACAATATGATCATTGATATTTCACACATGTAATACTCCATAACAAATCTCAAAATTAAAATTTATTATTTGTCAAAGTATTTCTAATAATTTTGTGTGAATAATTATTAATTAAATTTGAGAAACATTTTTAGATATTTGGCATGCTATGTAATCTGTCATAATTTATTTAATAAAAAATATTTATTCTCGTTTCACTGCACTATATTCTTAGTTTCCTAAGTCAAAGCTTTTAAACACAACTGACTTCTTCTCAATGTTTATTCAGTTAAAGTGAAATAAGGTCAGCACATAAATTTTCAGAGTCCTTTCCAAACTTTAACACTAAATGAGTGTAATGACTTTAGCATCTATGAGTCTTAATATGAACGGTTTCTCTCAACACAATGATTTTCACCCAAATTAAATATGGAATCCTCTGTTTTCGGGATTTGTTTTGGCTGTTGTATAATGCCCGGTTACTAGGATTTTCATCTTTCAGTACTTCAGAGGGCAAAAGTGATGAGACCTTATATACTGGGGTATCCAGTGGGTGTGTCACTATAGCCCTGGTAGTAGGTTTTCGTAATTTAAAACCAGGGATCAAGTTGAAGACTCCCAGTCATACCTACCACCTCCAGTGGTATCATTTCACATAAAGGACATTGCGACTAATATAGATTTACAGTGCCTCAGCCATTATCAGTGAACACGACAGATCTAGAATTGTGTTGGGACTCAAACTCGCAAGCATCCGATAAGGAAAATGAATGTCCTAACTAACCAGCCGCACTAACTACGCACCGAGCCCACAATAAAATATTCTCGGGATATAAGAATGTAGCTTCTGCCTATTACCAAAGTGTTACATTGTAAGAGAACGTATTTTTTAATTTCTTAAAATGAGGAATATAATGTTGATTTCTTAAGATCTTATAGGCATTATTACACACTACTATGAATTATGACAATAAATATCAGGATTTTTTTTAAATAGAAATTTATGTTAATTTGGAAACAATTATCTTAAAAAAATTATTAAACAAACAATGATATATAACTCCTCCATCAGACTTTAAGATATAACCGCTATATTGTCCCTTCACAGTTGACTTTTGAGTTATTGGAAAATGTGTCTTCAAAATAAAATCAAGATGTTATGGGAGTCACACACAAATCCCTGTTCGGCAAAAGAGTAATAGGATGTTTTGTAAGAGTATTACCAAAATAAATTGTAGGAGAATAAATCAGGGTAAATATTATTCAGCATACTTTTGAGACTAAGAAAAACTCCAGCTTCTATTAAGATCTGGAATGCTTATATATTGAGGCAATAACTTTGTCCAGTTTCTGGCTATTCGCTGAGAAAGAAGTTATTGCATTAGTTTTTATGGAGAATCGATACCGCCCCGCCATCAATCTTTAAAACAATTTCATAGTGTTTTTCACAGATAACTTTAGACAATTTTGTTATTTTGATGCAGGGTGTAAATATTTTTAAAAAACACACATATAGTTGTGCTTTATTAGTGATTGCAACCAACATAGAATTTTATGACAATAACACAAGCTAGTTTTTTACGCTTAAATACATTATAATTAAAAAAAGTTGCAATTTTCAAAATATAAAAACAAAAACAATAAATAAAAATGGAATGCAAGAAAATTTAAATTTAATAATTTTAAAAGTAAAATAACTTTTTATTTGTTTGAAGGTGTAGTAAACATAGCAGAATAATACCAAAGAAAGCACAACTTAAATATTTTTAAGACGCAAAATAATTCGAATTTGTGTTATTGAATAAACTATTTAAATTGGTGTAGGACACTGTAACATTCGTCTTCGTGATAATTTTTGTCGTAGAATTTTACTGAATGTCAAGTGTGTAAATTTATAACAGATCACTAAGGGATTACACAGGATAAACATTTATTAACAGAACATAAACCACAAACAAACACAAAGATGAGCGTAACGTAACATATTATATACCATCTCCTCTTTCTCATCCTTCCTCTATCGTATCTAACTCGCTCGCAGCGCTAAATGGGGCCAAAATTAAAAGTTTTAATCAGAGATTTCTCTCTAATCCTGACAGACATATTTTTGCGATACAAAATGTCTCATTTTTTTAATTTCAGAAAAGTAATTTATTTCACATATGTTAATTTTTTACTATACATTAAAAAACGAATAGTAAAATGTGAAAGTTTTCAACTGGGTTTTGAACGATTTTCAAATTAAATTAGTTTGCTCGGATTTCTAAGAGGAGGAAAATCTTTTTTCCAATGAACTATTTAAAAAAACATATTCGATCATATAAAAATTCGATGACTTAGTTGGAAAAATAAACTAATTGTTTTGAAAAGGCTGAGGGATGGTCTCAAAAGCAGTATGTTGCAAAAATACCAAAGCCGCAATTCAAGTTTCGAATAATTGTGCGGAAGTTTTCTGTTGTTGTTGTCTTGTGCCAGCTAAGCTAACATATTATGGGGTGTGCTGCTCTACTTTTCCAACTGAACCATATTTTAGTGTGGAGTCCGACTTCTTCAGTACACACATGCCATAGGGACCCGTTTATAGGGTAGGCAACCATTCACAACTCATTCACACAAGGAAAGGAAAAAGACTAGATAGACACAGAGAAAAAATACATCCATGCCTGAACTGGGATTCGTACCCAGGATCTCCTTATCCGCAGTCAGGTACTCTGACCACTAGACAGTGTTAGTGGCAATTTTTCTCTTAAATTTTTATTATTCTGCCAGAGCAAATATGATTTGGTAAAAGGTACATTAATAATTCCTATTTATTTATGAGGTTTTATTTTTATCAAGATAGTGAGAATAAGCCAAAAGTATTTTTAATTCCATTTCAATTTTCTTCATTATGTAACTATAGATTTGCCAATTCGTATGAAGCAACTTCTGGGAAGATTGAAGGCACATTATTTATTTGAAATTTAAATTTTGCCCTGATTATACTGTAAAAACACTTCCAAAAAATAATTGACACAATCAAATAACTGGGCTATAGAAATACTAGCCAAACTCACAAAATCGCTTACAGTGACCGGAATTCATTTTATCCAGTTTCTAAAGGCTTCCTATTTGGTTTAAGCTATAGATAAATCATATAGCCTAAATGCGCTTTACTTCACTTCAATTTTGTTATTGTAAACCGGAACCTAATATAATGGCAACATTGAAAAAATAAGTTGTGAAAGCTAATATAAACCTCATCGTATTGATGTAAGAGTGCGAGACGTGATCGACATGCTCTAAAATTGAATAAATAATGAATCTAATAAGTTAGTGAATTAATATATTTGTGTCCTATACAGAAATCCTACATGTCTGGAGTTTTTCCTAACTCTTACTGTTGGTTATATCAGCTGTTGATCACAATAATGAATGTTTTTGTTGTGTTGTTGTTACCTATGACACTTGGACAATTCAAGCTCGCCATGCCTTGGCTATGCGAATTTAAGTCAGTAGGGTAAGTCTTTCCTTTAACCAGAGCACCTCGTAGAGAAAGTATGACTTTGCACTTTAAATCCTCAAGATGGCACCACCAGAGGATTCACTCCAGCAATTTTGACAATGATCTGAAGGGGTAGGGAATTTTCTCCAGACCATTGACCCCATGGTAATTACTCAACGACCGACCACAGGACTTTCGATTCCACAGATTTAAGGAGTACGCATATCGCATGTACTCGGTCCTACCATTTCTTCCCTATAATTTGCCTTTTGTTTAACAAATAACATGTTATTGAGCATTAATTATATTAATTCGAGGATATTTAGCGACAGATTAAATTATGAAACTGACAAGAGAGATAAAAGTATTCTGCGAGAACTCTCCTTTCATTTTTTTGATATTTGGCGCATCAGGAATCAAACCCCGCCCTTCAGGACGGAAGGTCGATGTTCTAACCAATAGGCTACCATGGCCCTATAGTGAATGTTAAATGTGTTAATTGAAACAAATATATATAAGACTTAAAATGATCGTATAATAAATAAAATCTGTTTTAATCCATGATAATATATTCAAAAATAATATTCATATATTATCATATATTCAATATATATTATCATATATTCAATAATATATTATCATATATTCAAAAATAATTATTTTTGAATATATGATAATATATATTAAAAAATATATTTGAGCTATATTTTGTCAATTGTAAAAACAAAAAATATCAAAAAAATGAAAGGAGAGTTCTCGCAGAATATTTTTATCTCTCTTGTCAGTTTCATAATTTAATCTGTCACTAAATATCCTCGAATTAATATAATTAATGCTCAATAACATGTTATTTGTTAAACAAAAGGCAAATTATAGGGAAGAAATGGTAGGAAATAAAAATTTTCTAAAAGAAGAATAATCAACAGTAATTATGATTTCCCAATTATGGAATTAAAAATGTTCAGTTGTAAATCATATTTCATTGAGAGCAATCTATAAATTATGGTTCTAAATATATAGGTATTTCAATTAATAAATTTACGATAATTGTGGTACATTATTGGCTGCCATTTTTGTCAACTTAGAACTCGCTTAATGAAGCCAATCACAGCATGTTTTGAAATCATGTTCATTTGATGGAATAGATGTCTAAATCTTCACACTCCTTTCCACAGAATGGATGCTGATTCTGATATCATTGATTGTACTTATTTTGTCCTATTGCTAAGAAAATATAGGTACTTTAGAGACATAATTATGTCAAATCAAATCACCATATCAAGAAATCTAATTTCAAAAGTAGCTCTTCTACCCAGCGTAATAGATAGTTTACTAACTTGTTTTATCCATCAATTCCTAAAGATAGGGATGTACCACAGGCTTGCTTGACATATAAAATGAATGGAAACACATTGTCTAAAGTTTTGACAGGAATTTCATAGTCAACGCATATTTATAAAAATAATAATAGTTATGTCAATGTCTATGCTTGTATTGACCTGCTAGGGAAAAGTATTCAAGTGACCAGATGTTAATGGGTTTTATACTTGATACAGTGAAAGAAAACCTTGTAGTGAGCTTTTACGCTTGTAAAAATTCTAATAATCCTTTGCTTGTGTGATGTGGAGAAGAGGACCATAAATTTGCTGTCACTTTACCAAAATTCAAAAGTAAGTCGTTGTTGGTTGTTTTCATTCATTTCCATTGGCAGATATAGATTATTGATTACTTAAGACAATAACCTAATATCAGTCTGTTAAAATATAAACATTATTATTTTCTTTGAATATAATGTATTAAAATGTTAAGATAAACATTATTAACTTCCTTATATATATATATATATATATATATATTATATACATATACATATATGATAATATATATATATATATATATATATTATATACATATACATATATGATAATATATATATATATATACATATATGATAATTAACTTTTTGAGATAAATAAAAATATTATGAACATTTTCATTAAATGAAATGTATAATTATTAATTTGTCTAGTGAGTTTTCTATCTTCTCATAAATTAAAAAGTCAAGAAAATAAGTTCCAGTATTAAAAATGACATTTGTGTTGACTGTTTTCTCTTAGGTAAAGTATAACTATGAAACACAATTTATTTTAAATTTTAAATTGTAAAAGTAATTACTCATATTTTAAGTTCATATAATTACTTACTGTTGTATTAAACTTGTTCCAAGAATCATTATAATCATACTTACTACTTCAAATTTGTCAGAATAAATTTATTAATCGATTGCAAATTATGATAATTCATCTGATGATGAAATACATATTCCTTCATAATTTTCATGGAAATCACATTTGCTAGTCGAAAGATATTCATTAATCAATGCTGATTTATTTCAAATATCTGAAGATTAGTGTTTCGTCTTAGTGACAGTATTAAACAGAAGGATAATACATAAGTAATTATTATTGAAAATTGTGTGGCTTA
Source organism: Latrodectus elegans (assembly GCA_030067965.1). NCBI lineage: Eukaryota > Metazoa > Arthropoda > Arachnida > Araneae > Theridiidae > Latrodectus > Latrodectus elegans. Next base: position 64,841,935 of record CM057812.1, on the reverse strand, counting down.
TAATTAATTTTCTCCACATTTTCCGACACTCGTTTTTAGATTGCATTTAATGAAATACCTTACGTCATGGTACTTTGACTCTTAATGTTTTTCAAATTCTATAACTTTGTCATTATTTAGAATGACCAGATATTTTTCAAGAAACAAATGCACAGTTTTATTTTAAAACTCAATCAACATCATCTTATCAAGATAAATTTAACATGGAAGAAAACATTGGATTATTAGTTATTTTAAATGAAATTTTATAGCAGAGAGATATTAGAGAGAGAAAAAAGATTTAACAATAAAATGTGTTTTAAATTATTTTTATGTAAATAAAAATTGAAAGCCAGATATCTATAAGCGAAATGGTAAACTCAATCTATTCTCTTTATTACTTATAATAATAGATTGCATTTAAATTAGTATAACCCGTGGTGGCCAAGTTGTTAGAGCATCCGCTTCCATCAGGAAGGGTGGATGCTCCAATGCCGCCAAAGATCTACAGAGTGCTTGCGATATATGTGCTAGTTAAATTTGTGGAATCGGTGGTCGGTCATTGAGCAATTAGTATGGGTGCAATGGTCTGGCGAAAATTTTCTTACCCTCCAGATCAATCTCAAAATTGAGGGAGTGGATCCTCTAGTGGTGTCATCTATCGGAAGAGTTTAGAACAAACTCATACGTTTTCCTTCGTTCGTGCTCGTTAAATATGTGGAATCGAAAGTCTAGGAAAATTTCCTCTCCCATCAGATCAATGTCAAAATTGAAGGAGTAGCTTTGTGATGGTATCATCTATCGAAGGATTTTCGAGGAAAGTCATACATTCACCTTCGTAGTGATCTGGTTAAACGAAAGATGTGCACCCTACTGAGTCAAATTCACATGATCAACACCATAGCGATCTTAGTTCATCCAATTGTCATAAGTAACAACAACATTTAAATTAGTCCAACTAAGACTTGAATACTTAATTTTTAATATAAACAAATAATATTTTTTAATATTTGATCTATATATTATTTTTATAATATATCTATGCCCATTTATTACTACTGATATTATGCTCAATCATCAAGAAAAAGAAATTTTCTAATATGCTCTCTTATCTTGACAGTAAATAACAAATATTTAGCTATATTACAAACTCGATGTAATATTGATATACATAATGGGTGATCACTATAATGAAATAAATTTATTCTTGAATAGAGTAGTTGCAAAAGTGATTAAAAAGGAGTTTATTCATTATCTATTAAATATACACTTAAATGAAAATTGAATTTTCCTTTTAAATATATATATATATATATATATATATATATATATATATATATATATATATATATAAGATTTACCATGTATAAATAAAGGTATAATACGTTTGCGCTGATGAGATATGCAAATCCTTATGCACACATTCTGGGCGAATGTACTGCCACCTGACAGATCTAAACAAAAGAAGAGACTGGTGATTTGAAATACGATAAGTGCTTTTTCGTCGACATTGTTTCTTTCGTTGGGTAAAGCTGTTAAACAACGCCTTGTAGTAGACATTTATTGTATGCGCATGAACCGTTCTGCAACATCAAGAACCGTACAACAAGAGATCCAGATTATTCATAGTATTAAGTGTCCACTCATGGCATTTGACATCGTTTGTAGCTGAGGTGAATCTCTATATTCCTACGTCTACCCTTGATTCATTACTACAGCCACTTCCAGCATCAAGGGTTGGATGGATGAACGACATGGACCAAGGAATGGAACTATATCATCCTTACTAACGAATACCGCTCTCCTGCTTGCAATAGAATAATCATCATATTTGTGTCTGGGGATATCGTTCTGAGAAACTGCTCAACTGTTTTGCTGGGCATCACCTTTCTGGTTCTGAATCTGATATCATAATTTGATATAGCATTGGATTTCACTTCTATATTTCTCTAGTACACATTGCAGGTACACTGAACACCAGAGCTACAACTCTGAACTGTTGGAGCTCATGATTTTACTATACTTTCAGTGCAAGCCATCAAATATATTCCAACAGGATAATGTGCAGTCACACGTGTTGTGATGATTTCGCGAACCTGTCGTTTCCAGGATTGTTCAGTAATACCAAAATATCTCCATTTTTATGACACATTTATTTTACATTAACAAACATAACATTAATTATAGACACAAACATAAATTTAGATGGTTCTTTTTACATTAATTGAAACACGTGTATTTTCCATTGCCTGGAAGCGGGACCTCCGCTACCACACGTATTCACACCCAACCACACTCTTGTGTCTCTTACATCGGCACATAACGAAATCGAAAGTTCTCGTCTGTTAAGTGCTTGATTTTCACACGTGTTATGCAATTTTCAAGAGTTCTTACATTTCATTTGAGACTGAATTTAAAAATGCGGAGTACGCAAATTGTTAATTTCATGTTCTTTATTAAGCATTTCTGAGAGTTTTTAGTACGCAAGCCCCAAGAAAACGCTGGATCCTGTTTGAGTTCGAAGCCGTTGCTCATCTGACGGAATACTAAAGGACGTTTGCTTTAATTAACTTTGTGGGGTAGAAAAAAATCTACGAAACATATTTTATAAATTTTAGTGTTTTTTTTTTAAAAAAACTTTTTATATTAAGATATTGTTTTTTTGGGAGGAAGCCTCCCTATGACAGTCTTTATGCATTATCTATTAGTTTTATCAATTTTATTCAATTTTAAATTACACAAAGTGTATTTTAAATTTCTGCAATTGGCTTACTTGTTCTCGCAAGTGGCACTGTTGCACAAGAACTGGCATTAGATATATCAACCGCTACTACACCAGATCATCTTTAACAATATGTGAAAGCCGCATGAATTGATACATCCCAAATATATATCCAAAGGCTCTTTGATTCTATGCCTAGGTATATGTATATGCTAGGTATACAGAGTTCATAACCAACAATGATGACCATTCTAGGTTCTGATTTTGTAATCATCCACACTTCACAAGAGGCTTTAATTTCAATCATTGGATCTTTATTTAACATATTATTTTCAAAATAAATTTTGGTGTTCTATATCTATATCTTTCTTGATATTGCAATTTGGGCTCATGTATAAAGGAGAATGAGAAAAATTTCAAACTTCACATAATCACTAATACACTAAAGTGAAAATTTCAAGTATGTAAACTTCATATTTAAAATGTTTATGAGTTTGATTACTGCCTCGAATGTTGATGTTTATAATGATTCGGAGTCAATATTAAAGTGTAATTCTTTATTAATAATATCTTTGTTGTTTTATGATTACATTTTTGTAATAATTAATCATAGAGTAACGATCATACCCTCAGCATAAGAAAATTTAAGCATTTTGTTAACCTTTGAAAATATATCAAAGTGATATACAGAATTTAATTATCTGGAATATTTTTGATTAAAAGTTTGATTCATTTGTAAAAAAACTTCATTTTGAGCTATATTTTGTAAATTAAGTATATTATTAAATTTATTTCATAACTATCCCAGGAGGGGTTTTACATTTTATTCGGCATATTCGTAATACCGCGTAATAGATTAAATGTAGAATATAAAATAGACTTTAAATGACATATAAAAATTTTTCCATGCAAATGACTAAAATTATTTTTTCAGATAAACAGCTGTATGTTTTAAATATTCATGAAAGTTCACCATTACATCTGTATCTCCGAGACAAAATATTATAAACAGCAGGTACAAAAAATTATATGTGAAAAATACCACAGTTATGTCGTAATTTATATTATTTCATGTCGTATATAATATATTATTTATGTCGTATATAAATTATTTCAGAAATCTTATCAGTTTAAAAAAAAAGAAGAAAAAAACTGGGATAAATGTAAATGTAAAAATGTCTTAATTCCTAGCTCGTTTGTTACTGTTTGTTACTTAATGTTTTCCAATCCGCTGCGCGTGTTAATACAGTAATGACAATAAGCGTTCGAAATTCACAAGTTTTTACAACATTTTAAAACAGAATGCGATAAGATAATTTCTTTTACAAAAATAGTAATGAGATGATTAATAAAGATAATAAAAATGTTAGACTTGGGATCAAAATTATGATTTTTTAACATATTTGCTAAAACAGACAAAGATAATAAAGAGACAAATTGAGATTATAAACATTATTTTACAGATATCATATTTAATTAATATTATTATTATATGTTTATTCTATATTAATAATTGTTCTTCAATTTATATTTAAATAATACATTTTTGTTGTTCATTTTTTTCATTGATAAGCAATAATGCTGTTATACTCCTCACTAAACTAAACTCCGTGGCATGACAGCCCATGTGAACCAAGGCCTACAGTTCCCATAACTGTTTTAATGATCGAGGGCTACATATTGCGAAGTATATGTCCCAGTTAGAAAACCTAACGTGAAACTACCAGTGTTTAGTTCCCAAGCATGCTTGGTACTCAGTTTATCAACCCACTGAAAAGATGAAAGGTTGAGGCACTCCTTACTAGGCTAAAGACTATAAGACTTTTTTTAACACCCACAACATTTTGCTTTCCGAGAAAACTTATCAAATATTGTGCTCATGCATCATGAAGAAAGTATTTCAGAAAACATCCAAGCAGCCACTCCAATAATATGTATTCTGAAAGCTAAAAAGTATTATACATCTTTTATTGCTCATGGTGGTTCATAACCAACCTGGAATTGTATACTCCAAAGAGTGAAGTCTTATAACTAAGTTTTGAAAATTAATAATGAGAAGAGATCACTGAATGAGATAATCATGACACCACACATTATATGGCCTAATAATTAGAAACTTGTTGCATGCTCCCTTTGACCAGCAGCGCTAGACCAGGTCCATAATGTTGAACACCTTCAAAAAATCAAGCACCATCAAAGATCGTTATATAAATCATGCTTGGATAGCCTCCGGCACTCAAGGATGTGTTCTGGCATAGCTGTTTACGTGAAGCATTGGTACAAGTCTTAAAAATTTTGATGCTCTCAGAAAATTTTAATGATCTCAGGTAACCACTTCGAAAGCGGGCGAGAACAGTTTGTTCCTATCTTTTAAAGCCGTGAACCAATGAGCTTCCTGAACGAGAACACTGATACCTCTGGTGACATGGAGGGATAATCCATGTGATTTTAATCATGATTTTTACTTTCGAAAAGATTTCTCAAAAGGTGAGATGTGACTTTTTTGGAAACTTTTTCTCATTTTATTCTTCTTGTACATAAATTAAATATGATAATATTTTTTGAATCATCTGTGATGACAGCCTAATAGTCGAATCCTGTTATAAAGATTTTAAGCTTCTACTCGTATTATTTGCCTTAGGAGAGAATTTTTCATAGATAATATGCTGTATTCCCGTATAGCAAGAGAGAAGCTTTATGAATACCCAATCAGATACCAATCGTGTATAGTAAAAACAGAAAAGCTGCATTTATTTGTCTTTATTCAACAGTGCTAGAACAAGTCATAACTTGTAATTTTAGATGTGATGAACTAGGTTAATTATGCAAACATGTAATATTACTGAATAGAAAAATGTGACCATGTTTGGTATAAATTTGTAATAATTGACTAAAAACTCTGAATAAAAATATTAGATTTTTAAATTTTTTTAACAACTTCAATCAATTTTTATAGTTTCTTATTTAATCTTTAACATCTTATTTTGAATCAATTTCTCACACTGATTTTTTAATACGTCTTATATTATAATGTGCTTTTTGAAAATATCAAATGTTTTTATTCAGAAATATAAAAATTTTTTTAATATGAAATCAATATTTTTTGTGTTTTATAATCCTTTAGTTCAATTGCAGTTAATGTCAGTTAAAAATGCATAATAACTTTAATTAATCATTTATATTTATTTACATTTTAAATTACTATCTACGGTAGTCAGCAAAGCTCAGGCATTGTATTCAAGGCTGGAAGGTTGCTGGTTTGATACCTGTATAAACCAAAGACAATCATGATCACTAATGGTGACTGGAGCACGTAACATACGACATGGTCCTAATATCCTCCAAATAAAATAATATCCTAAGGATTATATGCCTATTTTTAGTCTAGAAATTCTCCCCTTTTCCATGAGCGTGCATGTTTGTCAAAGAGCTTTTATTTAATTTATTTTACATTAGTTTCTTTGTATTTAAATATTATTTAACATTGAAATATAAAAATTTAATCACTTAATTTTGATTTTTTTTCCTGCAAATAGCTTAAAAAATTTCAAATTGTAATATATGTAATGCAGAAAACATTTGGGTTGCAATCAATAGTTTCTTTTTACTACATGCCTATCGCTTAGGGACTGAAAATCTGAAACATCTTTTCTATGATCACAAGGAAAAAGCTTAGATCCTATTCTAAACACAAGAACATTTTGTCTATAACATTATACAGTTAACTAATCATGGCTTCATGTCTGTCTTTTGCAGAGGTTAGGAAAGTGAAAGAAATGTTGACAAAAATGTAGCATCAGCATGCTTCCCTGTACCTAATCCCGAATTAGACTTCTATCAGTTAGATAGAAACATCCTAATGGGAGTTTTCTTAATTAAGAAGCAAGGAACAATCAGAAGTCTACAATACTTGGCTTACCACCTCCAGAGGTATCAATTCATAGGGAGGATATTGCAACCACGACCTGTTTAAAATGTTCCAACCAACATCAGCGAAAGCAACGAGTCTTTGGTTGAGTCAATACTGGAACTCACTATCTTCGGGTAATGGTAATGAGTACTCCAGCCAACCAGACCACCGTGGCCATTATAGATACAGCTTAGTGTAATTATCAAGTGTCATTACCATTAACATTACTTTTCAAAATTACAAAGTACTTCTCTTGTAAAACTTAAATTAAAAAATCAACCGGATTCCTGGAATGGTATATTTCTAAAAACGACATTAATACATAATCATAAAAACAATATTTACCATACATTGATTGCACTTAATCAACATTTGACCTCATGCTGCATTAAATCTTAGCTTTAAATCAAGTTGCGCAACATGCTATTTTCCAGAGCGATTTGTCATATAATGCAGGATTAATTCCATTCTTACAAAGGTGTGAAAATCGAAAAACACCCCAGAGAAGTCATTCCAAAAAATATTATGTGGACAACAGAAACTCAATGTTTTAATTCTCATTATTCAATAAATGCTAGTATTGAGTCTTCAATCTTCTTCCTCGATGAGCAAGATCTTATTTCTCGATGCGCGATTGTGTAACACAATATCACATGAATTAATAATCAACAACATTTATTTATTGTTAAACGTAAATAAATCAGAAAATAATTTGTGTAATTTAAGAATTTAAAGTAAAAATACGACAAAAACTGAAGAAAAAAATTCATTTGTGTGTGTGTTTTATTTATTTATTTATTTTTTTTATAACAGGAACAAATTTAATTTATCAAGAGCTTTTGGCGATAAGCAGATTCACATTTTGGCTTGTTTATTTTTCTAAGCAGACTTATACATGCTTATTTTAAGCATTGATTTCTAATTAATGGACCATATTACACATATTGCTGAGGCACTGATGACTGTTTCTCATACGCCACTTTTGTACTATCTCACCGCCGTTTATTAAAATATTCCCAACAATTGCTACATATCTATCGAAAATTAAACTATGACTGCTTATTCTAATACCCCAATCAAGTTTAATGAAAATATAAGCGTATTCAATTATTCTGTAAAAAATTAGAAAAATGATCAAATAATTAAAATATGAATGAAATAATAATTGATAAAAAGCCATTATTTGGTAGAATTAAATGATGATTTCGGTAAAAGTGATAATAATATCATTCAAATTTTCTCTGACATGAAAGTTATTGTAAACGTCTGAATTATGAATATGTATGCATAAAAATTTTGCGTATATTCACATAAATTATATTCATATTTGTATAATATATAAGTATTTCATTTTATAATAAGATATTAAATACTTTTCATAAAGCTTGTGTTAAATTATTCTGTTTATAACATATTTAAATCATAAATAATGTTTAAAAAAGCAAAAATTTGAAGAAAATTTCATAGAAAATTCATTCGGATTATAGTTTAATCATCAATATATATATATATATATATATATATATATATATATATATATATATATATATATATATATATATATATATATATATATATATATATATACACTACTGGCCATTAAAATTGCTACACCAAGAAGAAATGCAGAAAACAAAATGATATTTATTGGACAAATATATTTTAGTAGAAATAACAAGCGATTAAATTTTCAAAAAATTTGGCTCGATATATATATAGATCCTGAAAAATCAGTACCCAGAACAACCACCTCTGTGTGTGACAGTAATAACAGCAGTTATACGCCTCGGCATTGAGTCAAACAGAGATTGGATTGCATGTATAGGTACAGATGCCCATGCAGCTTAAACATGATGCCACAGTTCATCAACTGTAGTGACTGGCGCTTGGTGACGAGCCAGTTGCTCAGCAACCATTGACCAGACGTTTTATATTGGTGAAAGATCTGGAGAACGTGTTGGCCAGGGCAACAGCCGAACATGTTCCGTATCAAGGAAGGTCCGTACAATACCGGCAACATGCGGTCGGGCATTATCCTGCTGTAACGTAGAGTTTCGCAGGGCTCGAATAAATGGTAGAGCCACATGTCGTAACACTCTAGAAATATAACGTGCACTATTCAAAGCACCGTCAATGCGAACAAGAGATGACCGAGACGTGTATCCAGTGGCACCCCATACCATCACGCCAGGTGATGAACCAATATGACGATGACGAATGCACGCTGCCAGTGTGCGTTCACCATGATGCTGCCAAACACGGATGTGACCATCATGATGCTGTACACAGAACCTGGATTCATCTGAAAAGATGACGTCTCGCCATTCGTGCGCCCAGGTTCGTCGTTGATCACACCATTGAAGACGCCCTTGTCTATAACGCAGTGTCAAGGGAAGCCGCAGCCATGGTCTCCGAGCTGAGAGTCCATGCTGCTGCAAACGTCGTCGAACTGTTCGTGGAGACACTTGTTGTCTTCCAAACGACCCCGTTTCTTGACTTACGGCTCGTGACGTGGTTGCACAATCCATTACGGCCATGCGGATAATATGCCTGTCTTCTCGGCTGCTAGTGATAGGTGGCCGTTGAGATCCCGCATGACGTTCTGTATTACCGTCCTGAACCCATCGATTCCATATTCTGCTAACAGTCATTGGATCTCGACCGACGCGAGCAGCAATACTGCGATAAAAAAAACCGCAATCCCGGTACGCTACAATTCGACCTTTATCAAAGTCAGAAACGTGCTGGTACGCATTTCTCCTTCTTACACGAGGCATCACATGCATTTCTTGCTTGGTTGGAATAAACTGATACTTAAATTCTTTAAAATAAGATATTTTTTTTGCATGCAAATATTTTTAAGAATTTCCATCATGGCCAATATTGCTTTAGTGTGCATTGTTGTGTTGAAAGTTGGCAGCGAAACTTTAAATTAAGTAAAACACAGTGTGGAATTTCAAAACAATTGCCAAACGATTGTACCAATAATCTGTAAAAGATAGTTGCAGGACAGTCTAAGTAGGACAGGACAGTCTAGTAATTATAAGATCAGTGTTTGTTATAAATAATACAACATTATAGAAATCAGATATTACATTTCTCCTCTGCATGCACATTTTTAAAATATAATAATTTTCCTCTTTTCTTCCAAGAAACACGTGAACATCCCTATATCCTTCCGAAAATATTTGAAATTTAAAAATACTCTAGTGATAAAGCATCTGTATTACGCGATAACAATTTATCTTATCCTGTAAAAGACCTATCTAAAAAGCATAGAAATTCAGCAAAACTGAATATAATTATTTATATTACAAATTATATATCTAAAGCAATTTATTGATCGTAGAAAGAAATATAAAAAAAATATTACAAAACTAAACTCACTAAATATTGTTGTTGTCATGGCACAAGTGCAAAGAGAGAGAAAAAAAAAAAGACAAATCATATGGGACCAAAGACGTGGAGCTGTGTCCTAGCCACATCTTCAGCTTTTTCAGTAGAAGGTGTCATGGCAGCAGTTGGGGTCTATGCTGAAGAGGGTCGAAGCAATAGGGAAACGCCTCCACTGGTCTTCCAGTGGGTGGTAGAAGGGAACTAAAATACCTCCCGCGGATCACCAGGCAGAAGTCCAACTCCCGAGGCAATGTCAAATCCCTTTATGATAAGTGCAATAGTTTCTAACACACTAAATAAAAGAATTTAAGTAAATTTTTAACAAATTACATCCCATTTGAAATAGGTTAAATGTTACTGCATAGTTTTAAATCTATTGAGTCTGACAGAACATGATGGTTCCATGAATTATTTATATACATAGATTTCAGTAGCTTGATATTGTGCTTGTTGGAGAAGCATTTGTATAGTTCGGTACCATTTCTGCAAGACATCAGAGGAAGGAAGTGATATTTCTGTTTTTTATACAGTTATCTTCCCATATGGTTTCTCAATGAGCTGTTAGTAGGAATGGAGTTTTCAGAAACAGAAGTCCCTTTGTTTAACAAAAATTGTTGAACAAAGAAAAATTGCGGCAACATTTTTCTATATGCACATTTCATAATCTGACAGTTTTCTTGATTTTCTTTGATGGGATTAAAGATACGACTCGTTAACAAAGGGTTAACAAGGAAAAGTTTTCCTAGTATCTGTTAATCTTTTGAGAATGTTAAATAGCCTTACAAAATGCTTTTAGATAATGTATTACATAGAATGAATGAGATCTTCCTAAAGAAGACTTTGGAATTTTTCAAATTTTGTTCCATTGACGTCTGAAAATTTTTAAAAATTAGAATGTTTAAGAGACTCTCAACACTTGAAGAAATAGTACTTTAAAGCTACAAAGCCAATAAAGTGGCTTTAAAGTCTCTTTTAAGTTTTGGAGCTAGATGATAAGCGTATAAGGATATTACATGAGCAAGGAACACGCAATCAGCCCTAAAACATCCTCGAACATCACGCACTCCGAGGCATTATGGCGTGGGCAGGGATTTGATTAGGATACCGCACTGACCTGCACATCTTTAAACAAGGTTCTGTAACTGCTGTCATGTATCGAGATGGAGTCTTAGAACCCATTGTGAGATTGTACGCTGAAGCAGTTGGCCCTATTTTGTTTTAATGGACGATAACGCACGTCCTCACACATCGTCGATGATTACCTGGAGAGTGAAGAGATCGCGTGTATGGCGTGGCCAACACATTCACTCGATCTTAATCACATTAAAAATCTTTGGGATGCTCTCAATCGTGCTGTATCTTCTCGTTACCCACCTCCAGCCTCTCTTATTGAGCTGGAAACTGTTCTAAAAGGAGAATGGATATTGCTTAATTCTGTGATGGTTGACCACCTAATTGAAAGCATGGTCACAAGGTGTAAACTTTGTATACTGATGAGAGGGGATCACATACCCTATTAATGTCCTTTTTTTTCATTTTATGCTGTTTATTTTCACTTTATACATAATTCTGTTTAAATCTACGGTATGCCATTATCTGATTAACTTACAAAAATTTACTATTGTTTTCATTTCTGTAAATAATTATTGATTTTATTTTATGCATAAATATATATGCTACTTTCCTGCTAAATTTTGTGTCAATCAAAGCAGTATTTGTTAATTTTTTGGCATTTTACATCGTGCTTAACTTTTGAAAGTGAGTGTATTTTGTGATATTACTTATTCCTTAAAAATACACACAGTTTTCTGAACATGTGAAAAATTATAGGGCAGTGTATATTTTGTATACTTATCTAATGTAATAAAAATTACAAATAATCCCATTCAATGAAGCGAGAAAAGAGTTGCACTAATCTATATAAGAGGATTTGCATATTTTCTGAAGAATTTCTTTTTCATATATATTAAGGAAAATATTTGGAGCACATTTTCTTTCTGTACAAGTAAGAAGCATTCAATACCAAATACAAATATGCAGCTTTGGTGAATAAGGATCAAAGTTAATTTTGGTGTTATATTTTATTTTTTAATATGGAATAAGTTGTAAAATTGATATAGGAATTTAAGGTAGTTGATCTTACCAAACCAACTTTATATTTGCTTGATGTAAGACTTTTATTCTATTTTTTAAAATAGTGATAATTGTGATATTTCTAAAAAAATAGTAAAAAAAATGTTTGAATTATGTCAAATAAAAAACATATTCGCTACATCATTTGATATTTTTGTAAGAATTTATTGAGAATAGATTTATATTTTATTATTTATTGGATGAAGTGTTTTAATATTTTTTATAAATTAATTATTTTGATTATGAAGTGTAAAAATTATATAATAAAATGTTTGTCTTCCTATCTTTTGGATTTTACAGAATTTTCTCATAAAAAGATATTTTCTTTACTTAAAATTTGCAGCATTTTATGAGTTAGAATAAGATATAATTATGAATAATATAATCGAGAAATATATTTATAAAGACAGTTATAAGTGAATGTATATAATTATCTTCGAAAAATATATATATAATTATTCATTGAGAAAAACTATAAGTAAAAAAGAAGTTCGATTGAAACATAAGAAGTATTAGTGTGAAACAGTTTAATTTACCTTCGGAGAGTTCAGAAATATATGAGTGCAATTTTTTCTGCATGTTCTTGAAATAACTTGATTATTCAAGTCATTTCAAAAATATGCAAAAATAAATTAAAATCTGATAATAAATTAAAATTAATTATCAGAAGGTGACATGTTCATAAATACAAGAATGAATTTTTAAGCATGTGATCGAACACTTCTTAAATTCAGGAAATCTCATAGTATCTTGAAATTGAACATGAATACAGTTACAGTAAATTTTCACATAATATTTTTATGCCCTTCTGAGTAAAAACAGAAACTTTATAAAGGAAATTTTATTTTAAATGAAAATGCATGATATCAGATAAAAATTGTCTGAAAAATGCCTTATCACAGAAAACCATTTAAGTTAATTAATTTATTAAATTTTATCCCTGTTTTTTTTTTTTTTTTTTTTTTTTCTTGGTGATATTTAATAAATTATTTACGTTTAAAATTTGTTTACTTGAGTAGTTTATTGAATATACTTTTTAAAATGATTAAGAAAAGGTAAGAAACCAACTGTAACACTTGAAAACAACTTATTTTTTACAAAAAATCTGTTCAAAATATTGTTAAACCATAAATTTATCAAATCGCGCATACTGCAGTATGTTGTTATAAAAATAGGGTGAAAAAATTCCCATCGAAAACAAAGTATAAAAATTTCAACCAAAATAGTTAATTCAGTTTGTACACAGATTTGAGAAATCAGCAAAAAATCAACTTTTGAATACTGTGAAAATGTGTTCAGAATTTAATGACTAATTTTTTACACTGAACTTTTTCATTTTCATTTTAATTTTTTCACTGAAACTTTCAAAACGCTGAAAATATTTCTGTTTCGAAAAACTAATTCAAAGGTAAAAATTAGAAGATTTTTCTTTAAATATGTATTTTATGTAAACCAGAATTATATTTTAATGATGTTTATTTACTGATGAGAGAAAATAAATTCAATATAGTTTTTGGTTAAAACAGGCTTATAATAGAATTTGGGGGGGGGATGAATTTAATGCAAATTTTAATTAGTGAATCAAGAGAATAGTGAGAGTCCTTGTAGGATTGTAGGAGGTGTACAATTGCGTCAAATAATTTGATACTTATTCATGGAATATATATAGATATAATGAAAAATGTTCTTTATTTAAATAGAAAATGAATATAGAAATATAGAATAGAATAGTAAATAAAATTAAGAGTGTTAGCTCAAAATTGATGCTTCGGAATAGTTATTTTATCATGGCAATGACGCTAAAATTGCTGTCTCTCTAATGTCATCCAAGATTTTCTTAATATTTAAATACCCCCTTAAAATTTCATTTGAACTGAATAGAGTGCAAAAAAAAAAAAAAAAACTATCGGTAACAATTCAAAATTAAGAAAGGAAAACAAATGTGACCTAAAAATTATATAAATTATAGAATAGAAGAATATATTAATGCTAAAGTTGGTAAACTTTATGACTGACGGAGTTTACCTAAAATGTTATATTATTTATTAATAATTATTTTCTAACCACTGCAATTTCTAATAATCATTTAACTTTAGTTGTGCATTTTTTACTATTTTTATTTAATAATTATTTCAAAAATAAAGTTCGCATTTGATCTTAAACTATTAAATGTTCGGCCGTGAACAATTAATAAATGTTTCTGAATAATCATTAATAAGAAATATTTATTTTTGGTTGACACTTTGCCATTAGGATATTATAAACTCCATTGTGACATTAAAAACTTTGAAAAATAACTTTTTCTAAAATTTTTAATAAGCTAAATTAAATTCTATCAAGAGTCAGCATCATTGAATAAATTATGGAAATAAGAATTTTAATTATTACAATAAAAAATGTTCTTCGATAAATAATTTTTTTAAAGAAAGGAATTCTGGGTTAATATCATTTTTTCCTCATTTTGAATCGTAAAATGTTTGCAATTCTAATTGAAAATACTTGTATGTTCTTTTTTAAAAAAAGCCTTTTATTAATAATCAAATATTTAATATTATTTCGTTAGAAAAGTATTCTTTCAGGGACCGCTGAAAATTATTCAGATGAAAAAGTAAAATATGTTTCTATGGAAAAGTAATTTTATTTAGTCATAAACCCGGAAATAATCGCTTTAATACTTCAATGAATCTGATTTTCATAGATCTTTAATTTTATGAATATTAATCATGAAGCAAAAAACTCTAATTTTGATAATTGAAATCTTGATGAAATATTACAATTTTGTTCAATATTGATTGATAATACTTTGTGAAAGAAAAACTAATAACAAATCAGAGATTTATATTCCATTTATTCCATGAAATTATTACAGGTTTTGATTAAATTTCGATTGCACAGTTAAGCTGATACAGTGTATTTTAATAGTTTTATTCATATTTCAAAAAAATTGTTTTGAATGTTTTTATCGTTTCAGGAAACATCACTTAGTAACAATTTTATTAATTGATTATTTTCTATATTGTTTGCTTCCTTTCGTGAGCAAAAAATGTGAAGTAAAAATATCACTTTAAATTTACTTTAATGTGCATTTAGAAAATCATTTTCTCAAAGTTTTTGTTGACGAGGTCTAAAACAAATACGATGCTTTTAGTGATGATGATTCTAAATATTATTTTATATATATATATATATATATATATATATATATATATATATATATATATATATATATATATATATATATATATATATATATATCAGTATTTTATTCAATACAATTATTTCTCATGAAGTAAGTAAAGCTTGCGTATTTTAATGACGACAAATATCAACGCTTTTTTTTTTTGAAAACCATTATATTCTAAAAACATCAAGGTACATAAAATTTCTGTTTGATTCCTTTGAATTTTCTAGCATTCATGGCTCTTATTAAGAGAACATAAGAAGATAAAATCCAATTTTAGATCTGGATATATAATACGCACAATAGGCTCAATGCCGCCCAACTTGTTTAGTGATCAGCGTGCCTGATTGTGGATAAGGAAGTCCTGCGTTCGAATCCCTGTCGGGCATGGATCTACTTTCTCTCTCTATCTATCCTGTCTTTGTCCTTTCCTTGTATGAATGGGTTGTGAATGGTTGCCTACCCTATAAACGGGTACCTATGGTATGTGTGTACTGAGGAAGTTGGACTCCAAACCTATAAATATGGTTCAGTTGGAAAAGTGGAGCAGCGCACCCCATATTGCCAGCCTAGCTGGAACACGACAACAACAATAGATTCAATTATTAAACCCCTCTCAAGAATTTAAAATTAAATAACATCAAAATCCATTTGATCATGTACATATATGCACGCAAAATAGTCGACTTTTTTCCTTTTACTAAAAATATATTTTTATAAAAATTTAGGATGTATAATATTAAGTTACATAATATATAATTAATATGAATATGTGTCACACACCCACAATATGTAAATAACAGAAAAACTATGCATGAAGGGAAAATTCTAAATTATATATATATAAAATCTTCATTAAATGTTACGTATTATATATCTATGTATAATCGATCTTATGTATAATATTGTCAATGAATATTAAACATTTAATATTAATTGATAATATTATATAAAAGACAAAACTAAAAACACATCATAAATACATATGATTAATTACGTATATGTATTATAAACTGAGTTCATTTTATCAATACATTTTGAGGTAAAAACAAATCAATTTTATTCTATGAATTTATTGTAGGTTTTTATGAGTTTCATCTTCAGAGTTAAGTTTCAAAATCATACATTCGCTTTTAAAGTTTTGCTCATTAAAAAAAATATTTCCAGTGTTGCATTGCTTTTAAAAATTATCCCTTGTTATCAATTTTATAAAAGCAAAAAATTGCAGAATAAAAAAGTTCCTGTTTTTTTATTCCTTCATTTTAAATTTACTTTAAGGTACATTCAGAAAACCGCTTTATTAAAGTTTTATATGAGAAAGTTAAGAACAGGAATGATGTTTTTATTGCTGATGAATCTAAATATTATTTAATATGGTTTGTTAAAAATTCTACTTAAAATTTCATGAATAATTTATTTCATTATTCTTACAACATCTCATATGCCATTTCCGTTCTGAAAAAAAAAAGTTATCTTAAATTCAAACGGAATTTTTTTTTCATTTTTTTTATCCTAATGTGTATTTCAAAGTTACAAAAACACTTTCGATATTTAATGTAAAGTAAAATATTAATATAAATAAATAATATAATTTATTGAAATAATAATTCCAAACACTAATTATCAACTAACAAAATACTGAAACAAAACATTGAATAAATAAATAAAAATCTTCCTCTATAAAGGAGAGAATTTTTGACATTACATTCACACTCTTGAATATTTTAAAAGAAAATAAAATTAAGTTGAAATATTACATTAAAAAGGATATATTTTATTTCAAGTATGGGCATCATAAGGATAAATTGACAGTAAAAAATTGTGGAAACTTATATTATGGAATGATATTTTTCTTATTTTTCAAAAAAACCGTAAAGTCATTTAAATCATCTTATGGTGACTAAATCATTTATTTTAGAATTAATACTGTAAATATTTGTGAATTAATATCACTTCACTTTTATATTTTAATAACTGTTAAATTGTCACCAAAAAATAAAAATAACTCCTATTGACGTCGACTGGTAAATGATTGATTCATAAATTAGCAGTTAATTTTAGAACATATACATATATAGTAATTTATATAAGAGATAATTTCTCTCTATTCAAATTAATTTACAATTGTTAATGAAATTAAAATAAAATTGAACACCTTTTACTTGTCCCTATTGTCATACTCATAATGGCATTTATTTATAAAAATTATTAATATATATTATTTTCTTGGACCTTTAGGAACGAAAAATAAGGCATCTGAGAATGATGAATCAGAAACATGAAGTTAGATGAAAATGCAACTAAATGTAAGCTCGTATATTAAATACATATAAAAAAAATCAGCTTATTAATATATATTATTAATATAACTCGTATATAAAATTAGTTTATTAATATATATTTCTTTCAATTTAAAACTTCATACACAGTTTATTCTAAGCAAAATTGGACTTTTTTCCCACTATCTTCCCATAATCATTTTAAGAACTCTTGAATTTTTCTTTGAGAAAATGACGTGCTCTTTGATAAATGTAAATGTATTTTTATGTTCCAGTTTCAATTTTATGTAAACTTCTTGATGATACCCATATAACTGATTTAAGCCCGTACTATTGGTTGCAAATACAACTCATTTCTGCACTTTTTGAAATCTTTTATTGTTTAACTATGCCCATAAAACTTTTTCTGCTTCTGTTACAAGCTCAAACATTTATAATGGGGCTTTAAATTTGTTTGGTTAGATATACTTAATGCCTTTTAAATT
This sequence comes from Latrodectus elegans, assembly GCA_030067965.1. Classification (NCBI taxonomy): domain Eukaryota; kingdom Metazoa; phylum Arthropoda; class Arachnida; order Araneae; family Theridiidae; genus Latrodectus; species Latrodectus elegans. The sequence goes on along the minus strand of CM057812.1, from coordinate 64,823,850 downwards.
ATTTATTCATTTCAATGTTAGATCGTATACTTTGCATTACGTTTGGCAATTTGTAATGTAAATTGGGTAATATGCATAATACATCATTAATTATTATTCGTTTTAATGTCGCATTTTATGATCTATATGTCGGTCATTTTTAATATATATTGTTTTGTTTAATCTTATTTCTTTTCATTGTAACTTACTAATATTTATTTCTTTTCATTATTCAGTGACAAAAAAGGAGCAAGACTTGATCAGTGAAATTTTCAAATTAACCTATTTTGATACAATGTGTAAACCTGTCTGATTACTTGAATGAATAATGTCTAAGGACGTCTTGCTCTATTTCAACAAAACTGTTTTTTTTTTATTCTTTTTTAAGTTACTTTTCAAACAGCCTAATTACTAAAAGTCGCAATAAAGCATTTGTACTATAGCAGATATTACCTTCCAAAAATGTACATTATAAATGGTGAGTAACATTCACTTGGACGTAAGGAAGAAAACCAGAATAACTACCAAGCACCCTAATCGAAAGTTATGCATTCACTTATTTTGGAGGCACGTAAATTCATTTGCGTATTTGACGTTAATACGCATACATAAAAGAAGCTCAAACTACAGTGTAGCTCCAGTGGTAAACATTATGCATGTACGCGCTATATAAGAGAGCGTCAATCTATAGCCATGCTTTAGCTGGGTGCTTTCCAGTGATTTTCGCTACTACAATCTCGATTACTAAAAATATTAGCATTCACCTCTAACTCCTCGCTGACAAACAAATGTTATTTGTCCTTTTCATTTCACTATAGGACGCATTTTATAAATATTTTTTGGGTTCTCAAAAATTAATGATTGTGTTATCATGTTCAAGGGAATTTTTTTCATTCTGGATGAAAACTCTTCCGAAATCATTCCTAAATTGATATGTCAATAGAACAACATCCAATATATATATATATATATTTACACTTGTCAAGACTCTAAACCCTTTTGTGATACGTTATTATACTTTATGATTTTATGATGTCTCTATCTACCAAATTATGTGTGACAAAAGATGATTGTGGATGCAAATAATTTTTTCTTCACTGGGGGATCAAATATGCAGAGAGTATTAAGACATTTTTAGAACAATTTCAATAAAGAATTTTGAAAAAGTAATTGTGTTAGAATAAAAATTTTTGGCAACAGCTTATTATTTGAAATGAGAAATATCGTCTGCTACTTTTAAATTTATTGTTCTTTCAAAATGTAACGTGTAAACAAGCTGTGGATTGAAGGACATGTTTTTACGCTTTCCGAAGAGAAATATTCTTATTCCAGAATTCAAATACGTTGCGAAATGCATGTTATTAAAATTTCTAAGTGCTAAATAAGCAACGTTATTAATCGGACAGGTAAAAACCGTGTATCATTATTTCTACATGGAAAGAAGACTCCAAACGAATATCCAAAAAATGTACGTACTGTTTCAAATGTTTCTAAAGTGAAAACGCTGGTAACAAGAGAAAATCCACCAACACAGAAATCAATTCCAAAGTGTTTACACGCATCTGTAGATTATATATCTTAAAAGAAAATAATTTAGCAGAAACACTTTTTCACCTGGTGCTAAGAATTTATGTTTTCCAATTACTTATTGAAAATTAATGTTACCTCTCCTTTAATAAGAATTTTTTTTTCAAAAAATCTTATTTTCGTTTCAGATTGAACTTTTTTGTGCTTATCATTTCTTAAAAAATCCAAAGAATACCTATAATTTAGCTGTGTATAATAAATCGCCTTCTGATTAATTTTTCGATTATATTTTAACTTCTGTTTTTCTAGTCCACAATATTTTTTTTTATTTTTCAAATATCTAGAGTTAAAGATACTTCTTAGTTTTTATATAATAGCTCGAATTTTCCTTGTTTTGCTTTACATTTCAAGATGTTCACGATTTTATCAGGAGCTTGTTTCATTAAAAGTCGATCCTCTTCTAAAACCATTCGACTAATATATTGATTTCTCATAACATTTCACTCTTATAGTGAAGAGAATTAAGAATTTCTATTTTTAGCTATACAAACAAAGATATACAATTTATAAATTTGTATTATAACAATAATGATACAAAAAGTGCAATAGAAGAATTACAATACCTGAAATACAAAATTAATACATAAAAATACATATTAAAAATGCTTTTTATGTACATTAATAACCATTTTTTGAAAAATACACTACACAAGTATTGTAAGACGTCTCTTAAAATACATAATGTCAAAAATAAATTAATTAATATAATGTAAATATATAAATATAAAAGCAACAAAATCATTTAAAATGAATGACAAAATTTCAGTATTAAATATTAATTTTCGCTGTATATTTTTCAAAATAAATGCATTCGTTAAAGTAAAGTAAAATATAATAGTCTATTTCTCTTTTTTTTCTCTATGCATATTTGAATTTATATAAGTATTCTAATTATCATGCTTTGCATGCTGGAAGATTTTTGTAAATAGTATTAAACACCTTATTAGATAACGATCATTTGTACCTGAGTGAGTTTAAAAAATAGCGTGTTTCTTGTCAATATGGAAAACCGTAAAATAATTAATAATTTAAATGATTTTAATATGATTTTCATTTTATTTTATCCTATGCACAGATGTTAAATTGAGAAACCCGTAAGTCAAAAAGGAAACTTGTAAGTAGAAACAACGTAAAATGATTATTTATGAACTATAATAATATTTGAATGAATCAAATTCAATTAAAATTATTCAATTAGTTAAAGTATTTTCAAAAAAAAAAATTACATAAATTTGGATATATTTTTAGTTTCTTGAATTAAAGTTTTATGATAGAAATTGTTGTGATTATAGGTTACAAACTTTATTAAACATTTATAGATGTTTAATTCTTACTTTTAATATACAAATATTCACAAAATATTTATTTTTGAATAAAGAATTGAATCTATTTTAATCATTCAAATTAAAAAGTATGCAATGTAAAAATTTATATAAAAAATATTAAAAATAACAGCACAAAAAATAATGTTGAAATTAAGTATTTCCGCATAATAAATTTCTCATGTGGCTCGTAGTTTTGTTAAGACAAATATATAGCATTCAAAATGTAATCCATTAACTATTTACGAAAATTCTCTAAAACTAATTATTAGTTGACCAAAGATTAATGTCCAAGAACTTTCTCTAACTTTTATCGACTGTTAAATGGGAAATTATTTACATTTATGATTTGTGCTTATAAATTTACTATATAGAATGCATTTAATTGAAGAAAACAATAACGATTAAAATATTTTATAACAAGGATGATTTCAGAATTTATCGTCAAATGAAATTTTAAGGTTACAATAATGGTTTAAATCCTTAAACAAGACATAACATGGTATGTTGATGTAATAACTGTTTGCTCTATTACATACAATGTTTTTACTACAAATTATTTCCTAAATAAAACATTAAAATATGATTTCTGTTGATTATTTGTTAGAAAATTATTGTTAAAAATATTCACAAAAATTAGGTAGACGAAATAAACGTTAAACATAGGGAAAGTGCATTCATTCAACAGGTTTGAATAAGCGGTTTTGATCAGTAAAATCATCTATTTTTAAAGGACTATGTTATTTGCGATACAAGTGCTTCCTTATAAATATATATATATAAATTAATAACTAGAAATATTATTTTTTTTAAATCATTATGTATGTATATTCGAATGAGTATATTATTTAAAAATATATGTACGTTAAGCCAACTGTTACAACAACAGAAACTATTAAATTTTAACCAGGCACTTAACAGCATGCATAAGCAATGGTAATTGTAATTTTAGAATTTTAATTAAATTCCATGATTATTAGAATAAGCAAAGAAGTAATTTATCACATGTGTTTTTTTTAAGAGACCAACGTACAAGCGCGGTAACACCGGAAACAGGAAATCACATGACTTTAACGTGAACCACTTACCTATCAGTTCTCGTTTTCGCTCTCGTTCTTAAAGTTGACAAGCTCTCATTTCTCCGCGAAAAAGGATAAAAACTGGATACGGTGGAGCCTGTAAAAAGGAGAACCTGGATTTCTGGGCATTGGAAGCTCAACTGGTGGACATAGTGGCAGCAGGGGAGGGTACAACTTTCTCCTGTAAGCTGCGAATTGGGCAGTGCTGTTTTCGCGCACTAGAGAGCGCGCTAGTCGTCTATTTCTTTCCCCCCTAACCCTATACACTCAATTTCTTTTTCTTATTTGCACTTATTAACAATTTTCTTCAGGGCGCGTTAGAAAACGCCCTGGAGTTCGGAGGGAAAATGTTAATTGAAAAGAACTGAAAAGTAGTTTTCGTAATTAAAACGCTCTCTGGAAAAAATGGTTTACAACGGAGAACCTCATGAATAAGAAGATTAGAAGAGAGAAGCTTATAAAAGAATCTATTTTGCCGCAATGAAAAGAAAAATTAAATTGAAATTTGAGAATATGAGCATGTGTTGAGAAATATAGAGTACCATTCTTCGTATTTTAACCCTGAGGATTTGGGGAAAATTCTACATTAATATAATCTGATAATTTTTGAAATTTAAATGAGGTTTTCCATTGTGTAAGAATTTTCAAAATATGAATAATTTATTTTGAGACCACAAAGAAAGGATAAATAATTTTCGATAGACTACATGCTTTAAATTTTTCGTAAAAGAAGAAAAATATATTAATAGCATTTTTCTTTAAGATTTTATTAACAGAATGAATAGAAGACACTTAAATGGAAAAACGTAGAACGATCTATTTATGTTATAATAATATTCTCATACACATTAAATATCATCTTAAATGTGTGTAAAAATTAACATAAAAAATTCACCATTAAATTAAATTTTATTGTTATAAGAATTTAAAATTTGACCAATGAAAGTAATTTAACTTTCACTTACAAAATCGCAAAACGTTAATTGCTTTATCTATTATCTGCAAAAAAAGACTATATTATTCAAATACTTTTCATACGAAAAAATGTATAAAAATTGTAACTTTGTAAATGATGGTAACTTTGTATGTAATGAAACAAATTTGAGTTAAAATGCTGATAAATCGCCAAGAATTAATTTATGTAATGAAAATTTAATATAAAAAGATTTAATAATATTATGAAAAATATATATATATATAAATAAAATCGCGAATATATCGGGGATCCAACTACTACGCAAGACTAACTGCTTATGGATCGGACTAGGACTTTTGAAGAGAAATCGGAAGATTGGTCTCAGTAACTTCTTAAGAATAGGAAAATAAACTGCGGCATTTATTTTTCGCATGATTATCTTCAAGCGTGGGAGGAGTGGGTTCTTGAGACTTTTCCGGGCTCATTCCTTCGTGATACTTGAATGACTACTTTTGATCTCATATAGATTAAAATTAAATATTTCTCACTTAAAACAATGCTCAAATTAATCCGTGTATAGAAATTATAGTTTAATATACAGTTTTTTTACAATTTACTTATCAGGAGGTCCACAGACAAGTTGATGTATATAAAACTTACTTCTCTTAATTTTGGAATTAAAAACACTAGAGATTTAAAAGAAAAGGATAGTTAAAGTAAAAATTCATATCTCAGAGTAGTTTTTAAGATTATAATGTATTCACATTCGTGCAACTAAAAAATTTGTTTAAGAAATGTATAAAACTATTCGATTATAGAATTTTTCAGCAAAAAATAGCTGTAATAATAAATTATAAAGATAACATATTGGCGACTTCGTTTCCTAATTTCTGCCAAGACATACATTGGAGCTATTTTGTAGTTGAGAATAATATGAACGGTTAATTCTTCATACAGTGATTATAAACTTGAATTATTATAACTACACTTTATTAAAATATATAGTACTCTTTTCTTGTGAATATATAACAATTGAAATTTATTGCAAATAGTATTATATGGAATGATAAAAGGTAATATATTCAAAGGAATTATCCTTAATAATTTGAAGATAATATAATATGCACCGATTTTAGCTAAATACTATAATTTTTGTAATTTTGATTTCCTGATAGCTATAATCAATAAGATTCCGAATAACAGTTTACCTTGTTGTTGTAATAATTTCTCGTACAAAATGTTTCGAAGACATTTCATGGTTAATTAATGCATTGTGATGAAATATATTTTGATACTCATGCCTTATCATGAAATTTTGGACTCTTGTAGAATTGCATATATTCACTTTTGGCTAACACGATGAACAAATCATTTGTCACACACACACACACAGTCAAAAATGCACTCGAACGAATACTAAATTAACATCAAAAAGTATGACCATAAAATGTTATCGATATACAGGAAAGGTGCTATGCATTATAAGTTGAAAAGGCGTACATTGACCTAATAGTGATATCTGATCGGCACAGATGCTGTATAATCCAGGATGCCTAATTCTGAGATTGGCAATTGTTTGGCGGATTTTCTTATATACCTGGAAACCTCTTTGTTATTACATCATACATATGTAGACCTATAAGAATTATGCAGAAATTTCCATTTTGGTAATCCTAGTATTTACATAATCACGCACGTCACGATACGTCATCTTGGCAATATTTCTTCATCACCAAAAGAATTCAGAATTTGGAATCATGGATTATACGGCTGCTGTGCCTTATGTTATACTGTTACAAAGTTTGTAAACATTTCTTGCATTCCTCTTGAGATATCTCATACAGATCAGAAGTACTCAAATTCTGTGGAAAATCGAGCGACGAAGGCGTGATTTTACGTTAAGAACTTCATTTCCCTTGATTTGGCAGCATGGCAACCACTTGGCAAAATTCTTGGCGATTTGAAGAGATTCTTGGCGGCCACTTGGCGAAATTTGGTAAGAAGTAGATAATATTGGAAACACCTGAGCTCTAGGATTTATCTAGGATTATATCTAGGACCATTACTATGGGTGATTGCCTAGAATCCTCCAGAGTTTTGGAGAAAGACCTAACTTTCACACCCAGTAAGTTATAAATACCACCCTTCTATGGACCGAGAAAGTCAGTTTTTAGTTACCAGTGGCAGTAAGAGATTAGTGGATACGAGCTGTAGACTGAGTTATTTGAAGATCTGTGTTTTGGGGAGCTGTTTATCGTTGAATCAGTTGAACTGTATCTGGCAACTTCATTTTAATTACTTCATATGTATGGAGACCTATAAGAATTATGAGGAATATTCTATTTTGGTAACCCTAATATTTACGTCATCGCGCACGTCACGATGTCAATATTTCTTCAACGCCAAAAAAATTCAGAATTTGGAATCATGGATTATACGGCACCTGTGCCATCTGATCCTATTTCGAAAACTAAACGAGATGTGGAAAAACGCTAATGCAAAGTTGAAGAGAAACAATTTATTTTAATATCAAATGTTATCTTGCACAAAGACATTTTAAAAAGACGCAAATCGTGCACATTGGTTTGTATGCAAATTCTACCAAATTTCATTAAGAAATACTTAGAAAGAAACAATAGTTGTCATCTGTCTTATTCATCTCATCAATGTACACACATCTCGTTTAGTTTCCGCACTTATCATCACCCTTTGTGCTATCTTTTTCCCTTATTCAAAATGCACATTTAGATCCTCAAGTTATGTTTAGATCCTCAAGCTTCACTTAGGACGAAATATCAAAACTTCATTCTGAATTACATTACAAACATCCGTCATGTGGCATCGAGGAACCAATAGTTCAGAATCCTATCCCATGTGCAAGAGTGTCTATTACCATTGGGCCTGGAATCGCAATTGTGTTTTGCTGAACATGAAAATATCTTTTCAGACGCGTTGCGTTTATGCAAATACGCAGTGTGTGCAAGTGAGCAATGTTTCTGGTTTACATTATTAGCATTTTTTTAGTTTTTTTTTATTTTTCTTTGATAGCCTTCCGCATACTTCTTCTAGAAGTACTCAAGTCTTATAGAACATAGAATCTTTTTTTTTTAAATACAGACAACAATCATAGTTCCTAAATGAAGAGAAACATTTGGATTTTGAAAACTCTATATCGTAGCATAAAAGTTTATAATAGTTGTAAATGAAACAACATTAGATATAGTTGAAATCATGGCAACTTGAAGTAGAGATATAAGTTTTCACAATCATTTATTTTAATATTTTAAATTGTTATGTGCGAACTTGATATTAATTATTATATCACTAATAGAATAAATCAGAATATGTTTAAATTCTGATGGGATTTTAGTATTTAAAAGTATGAAAGTTTCTCTAAATAGAGCTTTTGTCTTTTGCAAGGTATGAATACAACTAATTCAAACAGTTTACTGTATCATAAATGTATATAAAAAATACATGGAAAAGCATACAATAAAATGTATATTAAATAATCTAATGTTTTTATCCTTTTTTAAAAACTACAAACTATGGTCTTGAGTTTTTAATCATCTTATGAATTCTGGCGATGACTTCCAGCTGCGTCCTTATATATGTATAATTAATGCTGGTTTATGCAATTCTCTTTCCATAGTAATTACAAACTTCAACAGCTTTTTTTTGTATTCTGCATTTTCAAATCATGCTTCGTAATTTCTAAAAGGTTAAAAAATAACATATGTTATATTTCTGTGTATGCCTTTTCCTGGAAAAAAAATTATATGCTAAACAGTACTTGTATAATGCATCATCACAACCACTTTGTGATTATCACTACTCACAGGCAATAAATAATGGCGTACAGATTTCCGGACTGTCTCTCTATACTTAGCACCAAATTATCTACAATTTTAGAGGTAAGAATGCAATTCTTCAATCAGTATCTGTTTCAATTGTTGATTGTTCCCCAAAATAGGTATGTGTGCTGTATGGCATCTCCCCACATATGTTTTATGGGATCTAAATCACAGGGGAGTATTCTGATCAATCTACTCCAGTGACATCATCGTTTTCCAGTTGTTGCTGAACAGCAGGAACCCAGTATGATTATGCATCGTCATCCATAAGAATAAAGTCTACTCTATTGGCAATTCAGAACAGACGCAAATGGAGGAGGAACACCATCTTAGAACAGCGATCTGCAGTTACAGAGTCTTTGTCGAAATTGTTTGTTTGCCTCTTCAGCAGAATACCTCCTTTGACGACAATTCCAGTACCACTTTAATGGTCTCTTTCAACGATGTTTCTTGGAGGGAATTGTCCAAACCTCTTTCCCAATCAACTGACATTGAGAACCACTTGAGGCACTGAAATGACACTTATTCGTGATAAAAACACGATTCTGTTGGTAAGATGTCCAATTTTTGTGTTCCTTACTCCAACGTATCGCCAATTTTCAAAGGAACACAGCATTCAGGAAGGTTTGCAAATAAGCAATCTTTTTGGAGTCGTTTCGACACAGTAAAACAGGACATTTGTTACCTCGTAGCTGGCTGATTAATGACGATTATTCACTGTATTTGTTTTCCTAGGGCAGCTACTACCAACTTTTCTAACATTCTACTATCTGTACTCATTTGGAAAGACTTTTTACGTGCGTGAATTGACACTTTTGTTAATCTCGAAATCTTCAGCTATACCAACACGCACCTCCTCCAACTTTTTTATCATTTTTTTCACAGTGCATTTTTATCATTTTTTTCACAGTTTTTTTTAGCAGTGATTTTCTTTAATCACGTTTCCATTCATCCTTTTATAACAATCTTGAGCATCACGAGTCGAACGCAAGCATTTTGCAAACGCTGACGTAGACTGTGGTGTTTTGTTTATGACATTTGTATTTCTGATTACGTGTTCACAGTCCTGTGATAGTAAGAAATTTTTTCCTGCAATTTTATGGCTATCTATTTAAAATTGAAATTGTTGCTTATGTTCTGCACACCAGTGTATTTAATTTTCTTCTCCTCATTTTATCTGAGGAAATGATTCTTTGCCCATGCCTAAAATACTTACAGATATATTTAATAAAGAATGTAAGTCTTTGAATGTCTACAAATATTTTAAGCATATCATATTTAATAATTTGCCAAACTTTAAAATTTAAATATTTTACAATTTCATTAAAATTATATTATGATTTACGTCAAACTTATGTGAGCATTTTAATTTTATTCAGGATAATGGTTGTGCCTAATGTTAAGAAAATTAAATTATTCAACTGTAATCTGCAAATCTTTTAAAAATTAATCTCTTTTATTAAGACAATTACCACAACTATATTGCTGAACATCTTTATTTGTACATAAAGATATATTCTTACTGTTTTGATAGTTAAATTTAATCATAAACAAAAAGTGCTTAGTATTAATCTAGAATTTTAAGAATTTACAAACTCTTTTTTTTATAAGATTAGTGGTTTACAACTTCCTTATTGTTAATTCTGAAAGTTACTTAATTTTACTTAAAGTTCTGAAATTTTACTTAAAGGCATGAAAGGACCCATTAATGGGATTTTAAAAATATGAGTTTTTCATTACTATCTAGCGTTTGTAATTATTTTGGAATGTTCCCTATATTTTCAAATTGAAATGAAAGTTTAGCTTTGAAAACCCAGCATTTTCAAATTTAATTTTTTAAATCTCTTTACCATCTCTCCGATTCGCAATATCAGAAACTATTAACTTGATCAAGGTTTTTAGACGTATTGTATTAAATATCCCTTATACTTCTAATTAATAAGGGCATAAGAGTTATACCTCTATGAGTAATAAGTGATGTGAAACAACAAGAAAAATGTACATCAAATTTCATCGAAAATTTTCAAACATGTGCAACATGATGGTCAGAGGCATTTATTCCTGATAGCATTTATTTCTTATTACTGTGTGTAAAGAGTTTTCTATAAGATGCAGAAAATAACCAACACGTATATAAATGATGAAGATTTAATTTCTATGTGTGTCTATTAAAAAGATAAATTTAGAAAAGCTAGATAAATTGAAAAACGAATACTTGTTTAGTACATAGAAACAGCCGGGAAGTGTCTTCGGGATTTTGAAACAGGGATCAAGCAAACATTCTCAATATGTTTTCTGCCACCCCCAGAGGTGTCATTTCACTTAAGTGACATTGCAACCATGCTCAGTTTTAATGTGCCCCAACCATCTTTAGGGATCACGACGGATCTTCGGTTAAGCCGAAATTTGAACTACCTTTCAATAAGGAGAACGACAACCTAACCAATCAGGTCACCTCAGCCTAAGCAAAAATATAAAATTGTAGTATCCCTCTCCCAACATACATTAAGTGCTCTCTGCTGTTCTGCAGTTGAACTCTTCAGTGAATACGAAGACTATGAATATTGGCAACAAATTATCCCCTCTCTCCAAATGTAACTGCAATGTTTTTTTTTTCTTTTAAATGTTTAATGTTAATTTATTTTAATCTTGTTTTAATGCTAATTTGTTTTAAGTTTGCTTTAATGTTTGTTTTTTAATGTTAAAAATATAAATATTTCCTCCCTGAGTCTTCAGATCCTTTTTTTCTAAATTATTTAGTTAGACCCCGCCTCTTATAAAATGTCATCTCAATATTGCTCACTCTTCTGAATTTAACTGAAAAGTAATGTTTTTTTTCTATTACTTCTACATTCAGTCTAAACTAATAAAATCCTTTTATTTTTTTGTTTTCTTCACTGAATTTTTTTCAGGAGTTAAATTAACAAATGTTGTATAAAATGGAATGAAATTTAGGTCAAGATGATAGTTTCTGGTTAGCATACAACAAGCTTCCTTTCGCTTAAAAATTCTGACAACAGCATTTGTAATTAATTTAAAAAATTATCAGTGATTTGAACTTAAGTTGCTTATACTACTCTCTAATTAAACTCAATTTGCTTCAAAAACAAAAATATTTGGCTGTTTCCTTTTTTAGTAGAATGGTTTTTTTATTCTTAACTACTGGGAGTAGGGAAAAACTATGTACCTATCAAGTTTCGTCAAATTTATTCTCCAGTATCAAAATATAATTTTATTTTAGAAAATAACGTTACTTATTACTTTTTATTTGTGAAATATGCACCAGGTGAGTATATATTAGAATATTACATAACTAAGTGACCGAAAGGCATTGCTGGCAACAGAAATTTCATATTTGGAAAGCTTAATAAACTGTAAACTCCAGTTTTGCATTAGATATTTCATTATAAATTGAAGCCCGTCTGAGTCAGGACCAATTGATTTTCAATCAAGTGTATTACAGATACGTCTAAATTGTTAGATAAATTAATTCGTATAATTACAAAATCATCAGTTTCCATATTAGAGTAGCGTTTAAGCATTTACATTTATTATGAGCGAAATTTATCAGATTTTTCATTGTTTGATATCGATTCTTTTTCAAACATACACTGCTTCTGTATTTATGATTTATTAAGGATGGCAAAAGTATGATTAACAAAAAAAATGCATAAAACACGAAGTTTTTATTTAAATATTATAACAGTGAATTGATAAAAATATATTTATATTGAGAAATATACAAAAAAAAGTAGTTTAAATCGGAAAATAGTTGAAATAGGGACATATGGATAATATTTTTTCCTTTACAATTAATGGAGTTTGAGTATTGAAAATTATTTATATTTATTAACAAAAATTTTATAATATTTGTAATTTCATATTATTATTTGATGCATGAACCATGTTAAGATTGGTTAATAAGAAACAATTAAAATAATATAAATTTATTTTTTCTATTTTTTGATATTATTTCTTAATGTTTTTTATGTTACATTTTCTAATGGAAATAATTTTCAGTTATTTTAAAACATTTTATAATTGCACATAGCAAGATTTAGTGTTGCGTGGGAATTTCATTTTCTAAACACAAAATGAAATTATCCTTCATAATATTTATAAATATTTTCTTAATATTTCCATCTATTGCCCTTCCAGTCAACAGATAAATGTATTATTTTTTTAAATTAGAATTTTAATAAAAGTTGATAAATAGCTGCTTCTTAAGAAAACATTAAAAAATAGTTTATAATTAGTGTTTTCCTGTCATAAAATGATTTTGAATTATTCGATTTTAAGTAAAATAATTTTGCTTAGAATACAGTATTTTTATTTAGAGTGATAATAGGTTTGTATTTGTAATTATTTTAATAATAAAAATTAACTACTTAGAATTATAATAATATGCAACAAAATTTAGTCAAATAAATTTAATGAAACTAATAATTCATTAATAGTTTGCATTAGTTATTTACATTCAATTTTTTCCTATCAGAAGTTTTGTAAAAATGAGGCGTAAAGTTATAAATAAAAGGATTACGAATGTTCGAAAAATTAAACCAAATAGCATCTGAAGAGCTATTTATAGTCCAATAAAACAATGACGTTAGTAAAGAAGGAAAAAAAATTTAAATAGATATTTTTGTTTCTCTAATGTTAAAAATGTTTATTCAAGAGGAAAAGTAAGTCTTAAAAATAATATATATATATATATATATATATATATATATATATATATTATATATATATATATATATATATATATATATTATTATTATTATTATTATTATTATTATTAACTCTTAAGATTAGCAAAACATTAAAATGCCATTGCACACATATATAAGTTTGAAATAAAAATAATTAATTAAATTATGCTGTTTAAAGTAAAATATTTAAAATATATTTCATTTTAACTTTTAGCCGCCCAACTTCCTAGCCGCAGCCAGGCACGCTAACCACTAAGCCGCCCAACTTAGTGGTCAGCGTGCCTGACTGCGGCTAGGACGATTCTAGGTTTGAATCCCGGTTCGGGCATGGATGTACTTTCTCTCTATCTAGTCTTAGTTCTTTCCTTGTAAGAATGGGCTGTGAATGGTTGCCTACTCTATAAACAGGTGCCTATGACATGTATATACTGAGGAAGTTGGACTCCACATTAAAATATGGTTCAGTTGGAAAAGTGGAGCAGTGCACCCCATAATGCCATTCTAACTGTCAAACAACAACATTTTAATATTTGTAAAATTATTTTCCCAAAAATTTATTAAAAATTCATTTAGATTTTATACAAATTTATAATCCATATAATTTGAAAAAAATAATAATTATTATTTATAAAAGTATTCTTAATGTAGCTCTTCATAACAATTATTTTTCTCTTTGTTAAACTCCTAGAAGTAAAATTTAAAAATGTTGCTGTGAAAACTAACTAAATATGAGGCTTTTCTTTCTTTATAGGAATCTTAAATCCAAAAAATTAATGCGATTTATTGAACAGTCTCCAATTTTTACAAAACTGTATAAGTTATTTTCAACTGTAATATCTTTTGTTATTCAAAATCGGTTGCAGAATCTGCGTCAATCTACTTGGCGTTTTACTTGAAAAATTAATTTTCATGAAAAGGTAAAATACAAAACTAAGAAAATAAATAAGAAAACGTTATTTCTTTCTCGGCTTTATTGAATGATGTAATCAGATTACCCTTTCATGCAGTCAAGCAAATGATTTCCTTCCGCTCTTTTCGAACTGAAGTGAAATGCTGATTCTGTTTTTTTTTCTTAACCCTGAAAATGAAGCATGTTGTGATAATAATGTTATTTGCTTTCTTGTTCTTTCAACCCTATTTCAGCATCATCAATTTTCACGAAAATTAAGAAAGAGAGATTAATAAATATAGCTAACAATGTGTAGGAATCCTAAATAATGGCAAATTGAAACATTCTTGTACAAATGTTTAATTATAAAAGGATAATTTATATTGACTATACTATATACAAGTACTTTCATATCATTTATTAAGACGCTTTTGTTGATTATAATTTTCAAGATAATAAAAATCGTTTGAAAGCTCATAACAATTATAAAAAAAGTTGACTAAATTTATTTTCCCTTAAATTTGCATATATATATATATATATATATATATATATATATATATATATATATATATATATACATACATACATACAGGGTGTCCCAAAACGACCGCATAAACTCTGCATAGCTACATAGCTAGATACCCCGTTGGGAGTGCATAAAAACCTCCCAAAGGAGAGTTCCTGTACTTGTATTTGTGTTTTCGAGAAAAAAGCGAAAAACAAAGTATGACGTCACTGCTGGTGTAAAAAAAAACACTTTATTGACATATCAACAGCAGTATATGCTGCGGATATCGACGGGCATACTCCCTAGCAGTTTGTAAGGCATTTCCCTTATATGGGCCGTATGTTAAGTACATGTCGTAGTAGTCAGTAACGGAATACATGGCCACCATACAAAGACTACTGGTAGCTGCAAGATGCAGCCTTTTACATATATATTGGTTCACCGGCGATTTATCGTCATTCCATGCCGCGTGCATTAATGACACGATATTGGCGGTGAAAGTTTTAAACATTATCGTCTGGAAAAATATGAAAATAATGTTGTTGATATGTCCAATAAAGTTTTTTTTTCTTACACTCCTGCAGTGACTTCATACTTTGTTTTTCGTATTTTTCTCGTAAACTAGGGATTGTTCAGAAACGCTTCTTTGGGCAGTTTTTATGTACTCTCATCGAAGAATCTAGCTGTGCAGAGATTATACGGTCGTTTTGGGACACCCTGTATGTATATATACATATATATATATATATATATACACATACATACATATATATATATATATATAAAATACCAGGTAAAATATAATATACTAACGAGATTATTAAATAGAAATAAAATATTAACAAAGATATAATTTGTATCTTAATTAGCTCAAAACCAGCTAAAGATAGAGGTACCCAAGAATATAAATATGATACAATGTGAAAATCAAAAACGCAAGTAGGACCGAAATTTCAAATCAAAGATTAAGAAACTAAGAAGCATACAGACAATGTTTTCACAAGGCAGGAGATTATCCCTTATGGATAACAGATAAACACTCTTACTTAAGTTTATTTTAATTTAATGCCATTAGTGAACATATGATGGATCTTTAGTGGAAAGAATAGGGAATTTATAACCTTTCGATAACAAGAACGATGCTATTGCTGACAAGACCACACCAAGGCTATAAAAAAATCATTTAATTCCGCGGATACTGGGGGAGTGGGATAGTTACTAGTCAAATGTGTTGTTGTTGTTACTTATTACACTTCGACAAGCCAAGCTCGCTATGCCTTGGCTATGCAAATTTCAGTCAATATAGAGCGTCTTTCGTTTTAATCAGATTACCACGAAGGTGAAAGTACGACTTTGATTTTTTTTTAATTCTCCGATTGATGGAACATTGATCTGAAGGGGGAGGAAATTTTCTCCAGATCCATGGTAACTGCTCAACGATAGACCACAGGACTTTCGATTCCACAGATTTAACAAGCACATATCTCATATGTACTCGGTGGGACTTTGGTGGGATTAAGAATCTAACCCCATTCTTCCGGATGGATGGCCGATACCCTCACTACTAGGCTACCACGGCCTATTAGTCAAATGTAAATTCATCTAATAAAGCTTATGGTTACGGGGGAAAAGAAAAGTTATATGACAACTGAATTAACGAACCCAAAGACAAAATCCTTGCAAAATATTACTGTAACATACACGAATTTAACATTTTTAAACACTTTTTTCTATGTTCATGACGCCGAAATTTTGCTAAAATTTGATTGGATAAACATTTATTAATTATTACTAAAACAGTGAAATTTGCCATTATTTAAAACTGAAAGTAGCATTTGTTGATGAACAGAAGTTGTACCATTTATGAAGACATTTCACATTGCGGTAAATAGACATCATTCGAAATAGGATAAATATATTTATTAACACATCAAAATTGCGATATTTAAGGAATGCTTAAAAAATCTAAATCATCAATCTTTAATATTTATCTTTATGAGAAACTTAATATAAATTAAAATCTCATCTAAGATGTGAATTACTTAATGTTGTCGTAAACTCTGTTCAAATTGGTATAAAAATTTTGTATTGATATTTATATCTGGTGTATCATAAATATATAATGATTTGAAGGAATTACGGATGGTTATAGTTTGCTTGTGGGCCAGTCAAATAAGCCCTTGTATAAAAAGAAATGACTGTTCGACGATATGCAAATCAAACTCTACCATAAGAGATAGTTGAAATTGGTGACTGAGAGTTAAGTATGGTGAATATACCAAAGGAAAATCATTTAACTTTCAGGAATATTTGACATGGATAAATTTTCACAGTATTGTGATCTCTTTCTGGTTAAAAAAAAAACGGAACAATTTATCTTCCAAACTGATTTTTCATAATACAAGACACAGTTTGTAAATGAGGAATGAGTCATTAAATCTGTAGACTTCCTCAAATGGGTCCTAACATTACTGAAAATAGTTATGTTTAGGTATAATATCAAAGAGAATGTGTTTTTCTTATTCGAAAAAAATTAATTTTGGGGTATTGTGAGAATCAGATAATTAACTGGAACTTTTGATTTTGCTATCTGCCATTTGAGGAGATAGGATGGAGTATTCGTGTCTAAAAGTGAAGAAGGGCTGATTTTATTATTATTATTATTATAACCAAAGGTAGTGAAAGTATCGCTCCTGGTTTATGTAAAATGCGTATCTTTTTAAAAATCCGGAAATATCTCTAAATTCATGTTTGTGCCGTAATGTGTAATAAATATGTCATTTAAAAAGAATGCGTTTTGTGTTGTTCAACTATCCTGAAGACGTCAGAATCGTGAGAACAGCATAGGAATCATTCAACATCCAGTTTTGGTATTAGTTTTTTGTTGTATATTCTTTAAAGTAAAACCAAAAATATTTATTATCCGCCGAATAAATTGTCTTCCTGGAGAACTTTTCAGAGATAATGGGCTGTATTCACTTGTCCTAAGGGAAGAAACCCGGAAAACTTTCTGAAGGCCAATCTCGACAGTATATCATGCTCAAGGCAGCAACGCAATATCCAGCTCCCGTTATTCAACTGCTGTTGTGATCGAAACAGGGTATTAACGCATGCCCATTATCATACCTCTAGGTTACAATGAGACCTTTTGCCATAGTTTGACATAGCGTAGTGGACAGCTTACAAGCCCTTTTAATACCCACCATATCAATTTATCTTCCTGGAAGACTTTTCTAAAATAGTGGGAAGTATTCAAATGTCGCGATGGTCAAAACATGCATCATCTAATCCTCCATTATTTAACAGTGGTTAATCTGGAATCCAGGACCTTATACTTCAAAAAGCGTTGTCCTATCACTTGGCCATTGTAAGAATCGAATTTTCGTCATAGTTGTCCAAATAGTTTTTAAAGCCTTACGAACAGTCCGCAATGCTATTCCGAAATTAATATGTTTAGTAATGTCAGATTTACTTGTCTATTTAGGAAGATATAGCTTTGAAACTTTTTTTAGGTTCAAATGCTATTCTTTGATCTTTATTCTTCAGTAAATTGTGTAAATCTTCATTCTTCCGTAACTTGTGACTGCATGGTTGTACATCTTGTAACTGTAATATAAGATCTATAAAGAAGGGCGTTAATTTCTCTTGCGTAAAAAACTCATTCCAAAATTAAAACTGCGTGGAAGCTTACAGTTTTTACTTCTATAGGTAGTACAATTTTTGTATAAAATGACCCTCTCCGTACCCCGCAACATCAATAAACTACTGTTAAATCTGTGTTGAGCTTCAGTGGCTAAGTAGCTTTACGCCGCTTCCCATTAAATTCAGTGAAATGAAGCATCACTTGCCGTAGGCTGTGGTTGGGAAGGTGGCCACGTACTCCCCTTCATTGGGTTGCTGGAGCTCCGTGGGCTGGGGACATGTCCATGTTAATATGGGACGTCCAAAGTCCTTCATTTGGTGTAGCGTGGATGTGGAGAGGAGGAGCCAGCTCATGTTGACCTCGTCACCTGAACGTGGTTCAAAATGACGAGGTACTTGGTGATGGGCGAGTATTCCACACCCGTAAACCTAAAGGTACATTCCGGGGCTCGCCCGCACCACTATGTATGCATGTTAAATCTGTAAGTGAATCTTTTAGAAACTGTGAAGTAGCTATTAAATTTCTTTTTCGAAATTACTAAATTATCAGTAATTTAACCATATGGCCCAAAACCACGTGTCTTTGGTCCTTACGATTATCAGTAGTATTTACTCTTTACTTTTTTAAAACGTGCATCAGATAATTTATTATATTTACAATATCTTTACTGAAGTATTCTTATCCACATATGACATAGTATACGAGAACAGTGTATTTTCAGGTTATAATTCATTGATTAGAATATATTAAAAGCATATTAGACATTCGTTGAGCAAATCTACCAATTCATTTACGACCTTTCTTTTCTTGATGATTATTTCATCACCGTTTCTTTTGATTTTCAGTCCATTGCTGTTTACAGATTAAAGATATATAAAAACCAGTAACTAAGTCCTCTTTGTAAAAACAAATTTTTCTTACCGGGTGTGGCATTGTTTCCTCTTATAAAACGAATTTTGAACAGAAAGAATTACAACAACGTACCAGTTTTTCAATTTACAGCAAGTATAACAACGTGCATGAGCTTTGAACTTTTTTCCCGCGAGACAAATTATCTTTGCTTCACAGATATATTGAAATTAATCGATATAAGTTTAAAGATTGCTTTTTAACGATTATAATAACCAGCATTTATTTGTGTTGTTGTTACTACAAATGACACTTCAACAAGCCAAGCTCTCTATGCCTTAGCTATACGAAATGAAGTCTGTAGGGAGAGGTCTTTCTTTTAATCACACAAAACGCCGCGAAGGTGAAAGAGCGACTTTGTTTTTCAACTCCTCCGATAGATGGCACCACAAGAGGATTTACTCCCTCAATTTTGACATCAATTAGAAGAGGGAGGAAATTTTCTCCAGACCTTTGCACCTAAGGTAACTGCACATTTATATGTATATTTATGTGTATTTTTATTTTATATAGTTGAAATATAATCATATAAAATAATAGCACACTATATGTATTTAGATAAATAATTATCAATTATATTCTTCTAGATTTCAATTTATATATTTATCACTTTTATGGTACATAGCAAATACTTATATTCAAGAAACAGTTCACAGGTACATATTCTGTTTAATAAAAAAAACAAGTATTTAAAGGTGAAAAAAAAACTTTATTCCAAGTAATTTTATTTTCTCCTTTTTTGCCAGACAAATAACATTTATAAATTTCTGGTTATCATCAGTAAACATAGTAATTAGAAACTTAAGGAGCCATTGTTCACATAGTACCGAGTTAAAATTGTTTCTTCCTCTTCTTCATAAACATCTCAAATAGACTCTGTAACTGGAGATCTGCTTGGGTGTGTCTCCAAAGAGGCTGTTAAAGTTGTGCATAAAATTCTTCTATGGTTTTTTTGGAATTTTATGACTGAATATGACGTTTCAAGCAAAGCTGAACTATCGAGAAAATTCTTTTAAATTAAATTCATTCACATTATCAAACAGTAATTTTAACCGAACTATTCTGAGCAATTTTGGATTTAATTTATAAGCCGAATCTTAAAAAAAATATCATCAAAATTTTATTTTGTAAATAAAAATATTTATCGTAATTTAATGTCATTTACTAAAATATATCTTGTTTTGTATAGAATATGAGCTAATATTTTTTTAATTTATTGCTATATATTTTGCGATTTATCTGCACAAATTATACATATTTTTTTATAATACACTATTAAAGGTAAAGAGTAAATTATATATCAAAATCATTCATACACTTCATATATCCAAACAGTTTTAGTAGCAGGTCCAAAAATACTGAAGATTTATTTGTCAGACATTATATATATATATATATATATATATATATATATATATATATATATATATATATATATATATATATATATATATATATATATATATATATATATATATATATATATATATATATATATATATATATATATATATATATATATATATATATATATATATATATATAGACTGTTACTGTTATAAATACTTTATATATTTATAATAACTTTGGAATCTCATATAATGATTCAAAAACTGCTTTTCAAACGTCAATGTGTATGTATATTGTGCATAAAAGTTCTCGAGAAATTTTTTTAAATATTCAATATATTTCTTTAGAATTTTATAAAATATAGTTTTATTTTAAAAGTGATGTATCAAATTCTATTCCTTTTTGTTTTTTTAATTTAAACCTAATTATTTTTATAGAAGAGTTCTTATTTGTTTTTTAATTAATATTAGTAAAAATGAGATGTAATTTTCACAACAAATACTATAACGCTTAAAAAAATTTTTGTATTAGATAAGAATATTCTATAATTGGAAACTTTTATTTTATTAATAAAAAAATCACTACAAAAAGATATAGCAATTTTTTAAGATTATATATATATATATATATATATATATATATAGGCATGCATTTTTCTTATTTAAGAAAACTGGAATTAGGATTTTATTCGTAACAACTTAAATTTTGAGCGAAAATATCCAAATTAAAGAATTATGTTTATTAATTCATCCTTTGTTTACTTTCCCCGCGCAGAATTGCATAAGCAATATAGTTTTGTTTTTCTTTTCCACCCTGTGGATCTGGAAATATATATAGCTAATAATGAACGCTATCTTACTTCCGATCACGTAAGACATTTCCGGTATTTTTCTTCCGTAAAGGACCTTTTCTTGCATTTCATTCGTCTTTCTTTTATGGCGCCCATTGCATTGCCTGGTTTTGACGCGTTTCGGTATTTTTTATTAGGTTGGTGAATAAGTTTGCAGGGTTTTTACCAAAGACTTTTATTTAAACAAAAACAACAATTTTATCAATAAATTAATCAATTATATATTCGCCGTTGCTGTTTACAACCTCTTTCCACCTCTCGACCCATTTGTTGATGCCTTTCCTCCAAAAATCGCCTGATCTGGTGTCAAAGCAGTTTTTGAGCCAGTTCTTAAGGACCTCTTTGTTATCGAAGGTAACGCCTTTCATATGGTTTGACAAAGAGCAGAAAAGATGGTAATTGGTCGGAGTAAGGTCCGGTAAATATGTCGGATGCTAAAAGACATCTTATTCAAGCTCTTGGAGTGCGGCTTTGACAACTTGTGCAGTATGGGGTCTGGCGTGGTAGTGAAGGAGTATGGTTTGACCATGTCGATCAGGTCTTTTCAGTTGAATAGCCTCATTCACGTGGTGTAGCTGGGCAATGTAGAGTTCCTTGTTGACTGTGGCATTCTTTTTGAGCATTTCTCAGTGCAGCAAGAGGTACTTAAAAACTGGCTCAACAACTTCTTTGGCATCAGACCAGGTGATTTTTGGCGGAACGGCATCAACAAATGGGTCGAGAATGGAAAGAAGTTGTAAACAGCAACGGCGAATATATAATTGATTAACTTATTGATATAATCATTGTTTTTTGTTTAAATAAAAGTATTTGGTAAAAATGCTACAAACTTATTCTCCAAACTAAAAATATGCAATATTTTTACATTTATATATAGTCCTTATATTATTTACTGAAATTTGTATTCAATAGCATTTTTACATATCATTTACATACTTTCCATATGCCTTTGTAACACTAGATTATCAATATTTTATTGCATTAATTTATATGCTATTGTATGTGTGTGCATATAAGGATTTATATATTTACAATCTGAAATTATTCGATTATTATATTGCTAGATTACTGCAGAATTCGGAATATTAACGAAGTGCAACTTTAAAAGATGTTCCAGTGCTGAAATTTTTCAAAAACTTCCGAAGATTATATAGACAGAATAAAAAATACCAAATTTCATTACTTAGTTTTTCTAATAATTTGTTAAAATTTACTAGTTAATGGTAGTGATTACCAATAATTCTTTCTATTTACTCTATTGAAATGTAAATTCAGATGAAAAGATCCATTTTATCATACTTTTGCTCTTATCTTTACTAGGAAAGAAGGAAACAAATAAAAAAATGGAAGAAATAAAAGTAACCTAATTCTAAAACCTCTTTTTGCAATAAGCCAAAACAAAATTCATTCAATGAATGTTGAAAAGTTTTTTTCTTTCTTAGTCAAACAAATACTTACTTTTATGAAAAACATTTCCACATCTATTCGCAAAAATCATTGGCTGTTAACGAAATCGCCACTAGAAGTATGGCTGGTCAGAATATGAACAAGATCTTTTTCTACCAATTCGATTCTATTTAGGTTTAATCTCTGGCATGCAGACCGCTGTCAGTGCGGTAAACCTGAAACCATAGATCATATTCTCTTAGATTGTCTTTTATACGAACATCCGAGGAATCAACTACGGAAAAAATTAGGAATAGGAGCATTATTATTCTCTTGGATATTTGAACTGTCTACAAATCCGGAAATAAAGATTCTTGCATGCTGTAAATTTCTACGCCTGTCTAACAGATTCTAATTTTAATGAAAAAAGAAAGTTACAACTCAAAATCCACCTTGAACTATTTTCTAACACGAATTTATAAATCCGAATTTTTTTTTCCTATATCAAGACCTTTCTGCTAATGATTACCGACTTCAATTGACTTTACTTAAATAATGTTCGTCGATTGACTACATAAGTAATCACCAAATACCTTCTTCAACGAGAGCTACAAGCATCTTAACATAAAGCTCCAAAAGTTTCCGCGCCACAACCTACCTACCTAAAGAACATTTCTTTCTAAAATTCAATTCTTTCGAGAACATAGTGTTAAGACCTGTTCGTTATTATAACATCAAAAACAGAATCTAAATCTTTAGTCTAAATCGTCAAATTAAAGGTTAATTTAAATGCAAATTTACTTTTAATTTAAATAGGAGCTTCAAGCATGAGTGTATCCGCCATGTTGGAAAATTTATTTGGAGAATTTGCATATTTCCTTAAGGTCCGTGGATTGTAATTAAAAGTTTAAATAGAATCACGTTTTTTATGCTAATTTATATAAGTGACAAAAGATTAAAAATTTTAAAACTATCACCAAAATTGTGAAAGGCAACATTTGATCTAAGGAAATATGTTTTATCAAACACCAACATAACACAAGCATATGTAAAAAATTTACATTAATAAAGCTGTTTTTTTTTTCTGTCATTTTTAAATAAAGGGATAAAAGCGACAATTTTATGAAAATTAAATCATGAAATATTTTGAATAATTGATTTCTCGGGATAGGTAGCCTATAATATATAGCCATTGCAAAACATGAGAGCATCTAAAGCGTGTCGTGAGAATTTCTAACAGATCATATTCACGTATTACAATGGACAAAACCCTGAAAGCATAACTGAAATTTGAAGAATATTCTCTCTATTTACCCCAATACATATGATAAGAAACGAAAATCAATCTTCCGTTGTTAAACAATGGCTGAGATCGAACCTGGAATCTTCCATTCAGAAGAATGTGATCATTTTAGTAGATCACACAATAAGCAAAATAACAAAGACATTGTTGCCATTTAAAGTTCCTTGCATAATTCTTCTCAATCAAATAAAATAACTCATATAGATTGAGAAATAAATCATCATTTATAAGCAAAACATATCACTTAAACAAAAAATGATTAAATGTAATATTTTTTTAATTTATATAAAAAATATTGCATGTAAATATTCACAAAAAATAATAATCGAAAAAAACATGCCTCCTCTAGCTTCCTACAGCAGATGACCTTGATATTACGCAAAATATATTACTTTTCTACAAATAAATGATACGCGAACATTGAAACAGAGAATCGAGAAATTCTAACAAAAACTATTAATTTTCACTAGAAAAATTATAAATTTTTGCTGAGAAAAAATGTAATTAAAAAAAGTTATTCGTAAATTTATATTATGGTTAAATTAATTTTAGTGTGAAAATAGTTCTTTTCTTTAGATTAACTTTATTATAAGGAATTAATAATATATTAATTTCGCTAATTGATGTTATTTATTGAAGAAAGCATTTCATTAATGAGGCATATTATACATGTGTTGAGTAACATTTCCTGCATAAATAACAAAAATAATGATGGGCATTATTTTTGTAAACATAACGCTTATGAATGATGCATACTATATGTAAGTATTAATATATTATATAGCACATTATATTTTATGTTATATATAAAAAATATAATAATAAACATTATATTTCTGCAGGCCAATGCACATTTTGTGCCAAAAACGTTGTTGTTTCTTATGACACTTGGACAAGCCAAGCTCGCTATGCCTTGGCAATGCGAATTTAAGTCAATAAGGAACGTCTTTCGTTTTTATCAGAGCACCATGAAGGTGAAAGTACGTCTTTGCTCTTTTTAAATCCTCCAATAGATGTCACCACCAGAGAATCCACTCCCTCAATTTTGACATTGATCTGAAGGGGGAAGAAATTTTCTCCAGATCATCGCACCCATGATAACTGCTCAACGACCGACCACAGGACTTTCGATTCCACAGATTTAACGAGAACGTATATCGCATGTACTCGGTGGGTTTTAGGCGGCATTGGGAATCAAACTCCGTCCTTCCGGATGGTAGTCCGATAGCCTAAAACGTTTGTTCATTCAAGCAGTAATATAAATTCCAAGTTGTTAGATTAATTATCTTTATAAGAATACTCTTATTCATTAGGAATTTATAATATATTCTCAACGAAATTTTAATTTATTTTCCTGAATACAAATATATATTTTAATCAATGTAATTGATAAGTCAAATGGTTTCAATATTATTTTCTTATAACTAATATATACAAAAATGCCAAGAAAAAAAAGAAGAAATAAACATCAAATAGTATATAATAATAATGATCTTCCTTCTTTTTCTCTATTGTATAGCTACCAACTCTACTGATTTTTTCGGGAAACTCCTGATTTTTCGTCATTTCTACCGATTTCCCGATAATGAATGTAAATCTATTGATTTTTTGGCAATTTCAGAGAAAAAATTAAAAACAGCCGAAATTTTTCCGGAAAACTTTATCGAGTTGTTTTAGGAGCTTAAATAGTCAACAGAAGGCGCATTAATGCATTGATAATATATATATATATGTATATATATTCTTTTTTTAAATATTATCCTCTGAGAGTTTTTTTCTCACCGTTGGAGGAAGGAACTGTAACCACTTGGTCACCTAGACTACTACAAGTGGGCTATCATATAATTAACATTATAGGCCAGGTGCCTGTTTACATAAGCAGTTCAATTAAGATGAATAATACTTGTTATTAGTACTTCAATTAAGATGAATAATACTTGTTATTAGTACTTCAATTAAGATGAATAATACTTGTTATTAGTACTTCAATTAAGATGAATAATACTTGTTATTAGTACTTTAATTAAGATGAATAATACTTGTTATTAGTACTTCAATTAAGATGAATAATACTTGTTATTAGTACTTCAATTAAGAAAATATTTCTATCAAACAAAGTACTGGTCACTGAATTAAATTAATTTTTTTGCTTATGTTTTACATTTCTACGTAATTTTGTAAGTTTAATACTTATAAATTGCACTAGTATAATAAAAGTTACTCTATAAAATAGATATTGGGTGATAAACATTGTTTATTTTTTTACATGTAGTATATTCTCTTATATTTCATAGTTTCTTTATAAGGTTTATGAATATTTTATTAAAAAAATTAAGATAGACACATTATATTTTTAGCATAAATCATTCTCAGAATTTATAATAGACAAAGCAAAATTGTGTCTTTTTGTTGCACTACCGTTTCAAACATTCTGTTTCAAGCAAAAATGTCGCTAGTAGTATCTCCTGATTTTTTCCCTCAAAATCGGTAGAATCTACTGATTTCTTTTTTTCATTTTTTTTCTTTTTTTCTCCAAGGTTGGCAGGTATGCTATTACATATTGCTCCCTTTTATCCTACAGAAAAATGTCTTTATAGAAATGAAGGTAACGATATAAATCATATAAGTGAGAATTATGTCAGTAAAATAAACGATATTGAAATATTGAATAAAGGATGTTTGTGATCAATTTTGAAGTTATGCTTACATTTAATTGCAGGGCAAAATGTTAGATTAAAATTCCCATATTAAAAATATTCAATATATTTTTTAGTCATATGTAATTTTCATCAATGGTAAAACTTTATCTGTCTACATTTTGTCTCTTTTTATTAGTACATTCACTTAACAATTTATTTTGACATCAATAAATTTCATAAAAAATTAAAAAAAAATTAACGTAAACTTTCATCAGTAAAATAAAGTAGGTAAAAACTTTATATGTCAATAAAATTATTATTGACAGATAAAGCTTTTACCTACTTTAAATAAAGTAGGTAAAAATAGGGGATATATATTAAAAAACCCGTCAAAGCCTTTATAATTTGAACCACTATCAATCACTATGGTTTGAAAGACTAAAAATATCTCTTTAATTAAATTTCTCTTATTAAAATTTTTGCATTTCCTCCATAACATCGTAAAATTCTAAAGAGTGAAATCCCAAAATGATGTGGAAAATTAATTAAATGAGATGTTTTCTTATTATTTAAGTCAAGAACTTCACATTTAATAAACTTAAACAGAAAAACTCCAATCTCCGTCGAAACGACGCCGTAAATTCAAGTAGTCCTTAATTGTAATTTCCTTTGTTAATCAAAATTAAAGAGCCGTTGTCAAGCTACTTAAGAAACCTTCACTTCAAAAAATTTATTTTCACAGAAGAGTAGAATTATATAATTATAATAAAACAACAAGTAAAAAACAAGTGCTTTTCCACCGCAGCTTTGTTTCACGATGTAATTAGATTATCTCTTCATGCAGCCAAACAAATGATTTTCTTCCGTTCTTTAGAAACTTTTAGTGAAGTGCAGATAACAGAGAACTAAAAAGAACAAGTAAAAAATAACTGTGACTACAGAGCTTTTTTTATTAGTATATTCATTAAACAATTATTTAGACATCAATAAATTTCATAAGAGATACAAAAATTTATTTAAACTTTCATCAATAAAATAAAGTATGTAAAAATTTTATTTGTCAATAAAATTATTACATGCACATTACAATAATAATTTCTCTTTATAAACTATTACTTATAACTATTATAATGTTAAGACGCAGATTTAAATTTGTGCCGTGAGTTTATCACTCATCATATTAGCAATAAAATATTTATTATCTTCTACGATTGCAACATTAAATTTACAGGAATATTGTACAAACGAAAATAAACACCATTCTCAACAGGCTAGTTCTACTCCTTTTTTTCTTTAGAATCCAGCCTAATTTCTTCTCTTCCTTTCTAAACTAGGTTTTGCTGCATGCGCAGCGCCATCTCACGTCTTCGAAATCATTACAATAATAAAAGCATTTATTTACAGAATTTTTAATGTGTTTCAATTTATTAATACTTTAGTTTAAATTAATCAGAATAATTTTAAATTCACAACAATAGTACAAGCTAAAAAAATTCATAAAAATTTATTTTTTACCAAATTTTCCATTATAGAAAATTGTACTTCGCTACGCTTTTGTAAAATCCGAAGAGGCTACATAATTATTTACCAGTGTGAATTAAATAAAATGCAAGTAATAATTAACGTTGTGTAGGCTGTGTCATTCACTGACTTCAGTAGGAAACCCTTAAAAGTTTTATAAAATCATATCATGTTTAATACGGCGGAATGTTTAGACTAAATAATAAATACTGTTAAATAGGCGTCTTAATTGTTAGGCATTTTCAACACTCTATTTTGGGGGGGAATGTTTCATATGTTAAGGTATTATAAAGAAGAAACTAGAGCACACAACGATACAGATATGAATATAAATAACAGAAAAACAATTCTTTCCTGACATTGCATTTATTCGTGAACGATAAAAAAAAATTCAGAGTTCTAGAACACTAAATTTCTTGGTTTATCAAGATTTTCCCAATTAATAAGTTCTGTGTAAAAAGGGCCGAGCTGGCAGCCGAATGGTTAGGGCTCTTGCCTTTGGTTCAACAGTTCGTGAGTTCGAATCCCATCTTGGGCATGGTTGTTTGTAGTGGTTCGGAATCCACTTTAAACCGTAGGTCCCGTTCTAATTAGCACTTGTGAGCAAAAAATGACCGTTGAGCGTCTAACTAACTAACTGTGTGAAAAAGAAATTTTAAGGATTGATATAAGAATTGAGCTGAAACTCATTACTTGTTTATTTATTTCCGTATCTTTTATCTCCGTTTTTTGGTAGTATTGATATTTTGATATATGAAATTTAAAAAGAATTTGAGTAGCGCATGATAATGTCGAATATAATTTGAATTTACTTAAAAATTTTCTGCAAATAAATTTAAGAAAATTCTGAGTAATGCATAATAATGTTGAAAATAATTTGAATTTACTTAAAACTTTTCTGCAAATAAATTTTTCCGTAACTCTTTTTGAGGTTGAGAGAAAAGTTGCATATCATTAGTAAAATATAAAAAAACAAATTTCATTATTTTAAAGCATTGGGGAGAATAATAACATGTTTTTATAATCGATTATTATATGTTGAATTACGAAAAAGAAAAATCAAATAGGTGATACTTCTGTATTTACTTCCATATAAAATAATTTTTTTGACTTTCAATAAAGATATTCTTTAAAGACAATAATAGAGTTTCATACAAGGGATATGATATCCATCGAATTCTTTCCACTTTAAAGTTTGCGAAACGTTTTTCAGATCTTTATAATTCATCTACTTGAAAAAAAAAAAAAAACAATTGGAATAAATTTACTTATCAAAACAACATATACTGCTGGCTTTTAAAATGATACCCTAGAAAAAAGTTCAAGTAATATAATATATATATATATATATATATATATATATATATATATATATATATATATATATATATAGATATATATATATATATATATATAGTTATTGAAAGGAAGAACATATCATTTTAAATATTTAAAAAATTTGTAGGCATAGATATCCAAAGTTTATTGTCCAGGTCACATATCTATCTGATAGCAAGAGCTCATCATTAATTCACTTAGGCATGCAACCAAAAATATATAAATGGTGTAAGGGAACGCGAAGACTCAACATAACTTCACATTAGGAGCCAATTCTTCGATCAAACTTATTGGTAACGTGTCACACATTCGACAACAATTGGTGTAACGTTTCCCATTTTTAGTAGATCATGAAAATATGCTGACTTGGGTGTATTCCCCATTAAAGAATTTCAGAACTGAAGAGCAGACAATGACCAACAGAATACTTCGTCTCACATAATGTGTCACACACTTGGTAACGATTAGCGTGACATTTTTCATTGATATTAGGTCATGAAAATTTGCGGACTTGGGCGACAAATTGTATTCTGTTTCAAAGAATTTCAATTATTCTGTTTCAAGAAGAAGACGACAAATTGTATTCTGTTTCAAGAAGAAGTGCAGAGAGTGAGCGCCAGCATACTTCGCCATATAAAACGTGTCACACATTTGGTAACAATTAGCGTGATATTTTCCATTGATAACAGATCATGAAAATGTGCTGACTTGGGCGACAAATTGTATTTTGTTTCTCAAAGAATTTTAAAACAGAAGTGCAGAGAGTGAGTGCCAACATATTTTGTCATATAAAACGTGTCACACAATCGGTAATAATTGGCGTAACATTACCCATTGATAACAGATCATGAAAATGCGCTGAATTGAGTGATAAAGTTTGTTCTTTATCAAAGAATTTCAAAACAGAAGTACAGAGTGTGAGCACCAGCACACTTTGTCACATATAACGTGTCACACATTTGGTATCAATTAGCATGACATTTCCCATTAATAACAGATCATGAGAATGTGTTGAATTAGATAATAAAGTGAATTCTCTGTCAAATAATTTCATAACAGAAGTACAGAGAGAGTGAGTACCATCATACTTCAACATTCCTTTGTCGGGCTCTCTATCAGTTAAATGGAAGCAGACGGGAGTTTTCGTAATTTAGAAGCAGCATCGAATACATATTGGAAATATGCATTCCTTAAAATATTGCTAAATATGGGTACTGCATGCAAAACAGGAGTTCATTAGAGAACGTAATTGGTAAAGTCAATCCTACGTTCAAGTTCATCGATGATCACAGCTCTAGAGACGCTCTTGTTTATGCAGCATTAAGAGTATCTGAAGTCAACTAGCCTTCTTAAGAACACTAGCAGTTGTGAATATCATTGTACTGGTATCTTTCATACAACTACATAACTTTTACACCGCGTAATGGATAGCCTAACACTTTACGAAGCATTATTGCTTCCCCTTTGCAAGTTGCTCTCTTGGAGGATTTTTCATAGATAGCTGTCCGTATTCATGTGTCTTGAAAATTCTAAAGCACCAAACTCGACAGACTTTCATGCAGAAATGCAACATTCATCTCTCTTGTCGTTCATCAGTGGCTGGGATCTAACCTAGTAACTTTCGAGATGAATGTTAGCTGAAAATGAGGTTTGTTCACTATGGTCTAGTGATATGGTGAGCCAAACTCATTTATTGAAACCATGTTCGAGATGTACCTGGACAATTCTTCAAGGTATTGCTGATAACTTCCTTTCATCTTAGCTATTAATGATAATGTCATCCTGTGTTATTGTCATAAGATCATTGATTCGAATCATAATTATCTTCTGGGCAAAGCTACGGAATGTCGACCAACGCCAGTGAAAATACCATGACAGGATAAACTGTAATAATTTAAGCAACAATTCAACCTTGATCAATATCTAGTAGGCTATCTTTCTTATGCAAACATTAATAACATTTTAAGCCTTCATAAAACATTGAAATGAAATTTTTATATGAGTAACCAACTACAAAACTGTTTCAGTATACATTGTAGATCTAACACACAATTACCATCATCTCTGTATTAATGCTGCGCTGGCAGCCACCTGATCAACGCTCTTACCTTCTGTTCAGCTGTTTGTGAGTTTGAGGCCCACCTCAGACTTGGATGTTTCTATGGTTGGAAATCAGCTTTAAACTGTAATCTTTGGTCTATTAGTTTTTATGTGTAAAATAATTACCTTTGAGCGACAAACACATCAAACCAACTTTATGAATTTGTTGATAAATCATGTGAAAAATACTTGCTTTCCCTATCGGTTATGTAAGCTTCGTTTTATGGCATGTCGCCTACTTGTTAACAGTTTTAATAGCCAACATTATGTTTAAAATACTTATGATTGTATTGTTTTTATGAATATATATATATATATATATATATATATATATATATATATATATATATATATATATATATATATATATATATTATATGTGGTTATTTTTTGAAAGATAACTTTCATCAATCAGCATTTGTTGAAATCTACTCCAATCAATATTCAATATTATTTCAAAGTTAAAATGAATTTTTATTAAAAATTTTACATTTAATTACCTTTTATTAATAGTGAATATTTTCTTGGTCTTCATCAAATTTGTAAGTGGTGCGGAAAATTAATAATTAAGGGACTAGATATTTTTCTCTTTCTCATCTTCAAAACAAGTTCTTTCAGTTCGAAAGTAAAAAAAAAAATATATAATAAAATACAGCTAGAATAAATTTAACCGTTGAGTTTCAATCTTCCCACAGTTCTGCGGCAAACTTGAGTGGCTTGTATCGTTAATAGCCTTCGTTAATCAAAATTAACGATCCATGTCAAGCTATTTAAAAAGCATTCGCTTGGAAAATTCAATTTCCTTGAAAGAAGAAAGTACAAATTTGTAAGAAAATAAGATGTAAAACGAAACTTTCCTCCACAGATATGTTACATAGTATAATTAGATTGCCTCTTCATGTGGTCAAGTAAATGATATTCTTTTGCTTATAAGGCATTTTATATAGAGAGAGAAATGCAGTTTGCTTCCGTAGCACCAAAATGTGTAAGTAAAAATAAGAAATAAAAGTTACTTTGTTTTTTGCTTTATCTCATCGTTTTAGTATAATAGTTAGCTTCAGAGATTAATGACAATAATATTATCCATCAGGTAGAATTTTTATTCACACTCTATTTCTGTTCTATGTTCGGATTCCCATATCTTCTAACAATAATATGATCCGAATTTTATACGTTCTCATTTCATAACTACGAATAAAGTGTTATGAAATGAGAATGTCAAAGAAATTCTGACCCTACTCAAGGAATAAATTGTGTGAACTAGGGCCATAAAATTAGATCGTAAATGCTAAACGATAATGTGAAAGGTATGTGAGAGATATAAACGAATGTTTTTTATTTCAAGGACAGGGCAAATAAAAGGAATAACACAAATAAAACACACAAAAATAACAAAATAGACATGAGAAGAAGACAGAACAATTGAATGTAATGCATTCAATTGTCCTGTCTTCTTCTCATGTTTATTTTGTTATTTTTTGTGTGTTCTATTTGTGTTATTCCTTTTATTTGCCCTGTCCTTGGAATAAAAATCATTCGTTTATGATTACATAATCGTAAACGAGATGACCGGAGTCATTGCCCCAAAAGTTCTCTGGCTTCCCAATAAAGAGATGATTCAGTGCTGCACAGCGTTGGAAGTGAGTCCTATTCATGGCTCTGCCAAGGTGCAAAGCGGAAATTAGAGTGAATTTAAGATGCCAATGAGGTGCAGGTGTTCAGCCAGACAGTGGTGACCTGTCAGGAGTCGAAACTGTGTCACAACTTCACGACGTGGACCATCAGGGAAAATCAGAAGATCGTCTTCCCACCGCTTGGGTTTTATCTTTTCTTGTAGTTTAGAGGCTTAAATTCTTGTCTGAAAAAATTGTTTTAAATGTAGCTTTATGGTGTGGTAGAAAATATCTGTGTGTCTTGACTGGAGAAGTCCTGCACCCCTCTTTGCGAAGGAGTCCACCTACTCGCTTCCATAGATTCTACAGTGCCCAGGTACCCACTGAAACACAAGACATTTCTTTCGTGATATCAAAATTTCCAAGAGCTACTGGATACGAAGAATTTCATTAAATCGGTGAGCAGATGTTATCTGGATCATATACGCAAATGTAATGCAACAGATTCCATTTTACAAATAATATGATGTAACACAAATTTTAGAATAAAAATGCATAAAATACTGCAAATATTCAAATAGTTATCTACTTATTCAAGGCTTGAATAGTATAATTATTCAAATAGTCCTAACGTGTACTGAATAATTGTGCTGTTGGAGAGGATGGCTCTGATCTGAATGCCACTTTTCTTGAATATTAATTTACGCTAAGTTTGTTTCCTTTAATGTTTCCTGATTTTCCTTCATTACGTCACGTGAATAGAGATCCCACTGCTTAAATGCTTCTTCCAGATGTTAAGACATTGCAGATGCAAAAACACTTCTGTAGCTTTTTTGTTAGGCGATTCAATATTCCCAGGTCTGTCACAAAAGTGTTCCACGGGTCTGGATCCATGGTCACTGTCTTTGAAATGAAAGGTCCAATATTCTCAGGTCTGTCTCAAAAGTGTTCCACGGGTCTGGATCCATGGTCGCTGTCTTTGAAATGAAAGGTCCAATATTCTCAGGTCTGTCTCAAAAGTGTTCCACGGGTCTGGATCCGTAGTCGCTGTCTTTGAAATGAAAGATCCAGTATTCTCAGGTCTATATCAAAAAGTGTTCTCATCCATAGTCGCTGTCTTTGAAATAGAAAGATCCTGTATTCTCAGGTCTGTCTCAAAAGTGTTCCATAGGTCTGGATCCATAGTCTGGATCCACGGTCGCTGTCTTTGAAATGAAAGATCCAATATTCTCAGGACTGTCTCAAAAGTGTTCCACGGGTCTGGATCCATAGTCGCTGTCTTTGAAATGAAAGATCCAGTATTCTCAGGTCTGTCTCAAAAGTGTTCCACGGGTCTGGATCCATGGTCGCTGTCTTTGAAATGAAAAGTCCAATATTCTCAGGTCTGTCTCAAAAATGTTCCATGGGTCTGGATCCATGGTTGCTGTCTTTGAAATGAAATATCCAATACTTAGTACCAACTATTATTCAATTACGGGAGATTGTTTTTGCATCCTACTGTTTTTAGGTATGAAAAATGAGTGATTTTGAGTTTTTGATTTCTTGTCTTGCTATATGAGAATATACAACTATATCTATTAAAAAATATCCGGAAGCGAAAAAGCAGTAGAAGTTATTAAAACTTTACAGCAGCTTTCTAATAGAAGTAAGCTGCTCTTAAGAAATGTTTAAGCATGTTAAGTAATCCTTTTGCTGAATAAGCTTCACATACTTAAAAAATAATATTTAAAAATTATTTTATAAGATGCTTTTTAGTTTATGTTGACATGTTTTCTTTTAATTTACACTTAGCAAAGTAAGCCATCACCATTGACTATCAAAATTACCAAATACAAATATTGTATTATATATTTGTGATAAATTTCATTTCATATTTCTCATGCTATATCTTTCTTTGAAAGGGAGAAAAGATATTATGTAATTCTCAATGTTTTAACCCTATTAAGGCGCATATTACAACCAATTTTAATTAAATGAAATTATCAATACATTTATGATTAATAATGATCAGAATGATTAAACGTGGCAGAATCCAATGAATATAAGTATGTTCATTAGGATAAGTTAGCTTTGGTTTTAAAAATTAAAAAATAGTCCTTGAAAAAATGATTCTTGAAATTTGGCAAATATTAATTCGCCCTAAAATTAACATTTTTTTAATTTTATCACTGCATAAAATGCATTTCCCTATCGAAGAATAAAATTACTGTTAAATATTATACTATCTATCGAATTTAATTTACCGTAATGAAGTTACAAAAAGTTCATAATATATTTTATAGTATTTTAAAACAATAAGGTAAATTTATTAAGAAAGTCCAAATATGCTTATAGTAATATTGAAATTAATTACAAAGGTTTTCAGATATTTTTCTTTTACATAAAAAGCTATTAAGCCAAAATTACGATTTAATTTATGGGTAAAAAATGCCATTATATTTATAAAAAATCTCAAATTAATTTACAAAGAAATAAATGTGATCATTATTTATATAATAGAAAGCTTCTCTGTAACATTTGACCCTTTAATCTTGGTTATATTGATGCTATAAAAAGTGTGTATTCACTAGTTGACAAAAAGTTTTTCAAAGAAAATACTAATAAATATCTTAAAGACGTAATAATAACACAGGAGTAATTTTGCACACAGACAAACATTGTCTTAGTTTTGCATCCAAGTATTATTGAAATTAAAACTCTAGAAAAATAGATTCCGATGTATTTTTAATAGGCTATTAGTAAAATAGGTATAAGTGTGATATCCCCTCCAAGTGATCTCTCGCCAAGTCTAGCGTACTTTGTTTTGATTATCCTGTTGCCAATTTAAATTTTTGTTATTGTTCAGATTTTTTTGTTACCAGATTTAGTTTTGCTCGTTTGTTACATCATTTTTACGTCATATATATGGTTCTTTTCAGTGGCAACAGCATTTGACGTTTTCGTTTTGCTTTCAATTCAAACTTTTTGTTCTACGTTTGTTGTTGTGTTTCGTTGTCGCCAGAATCCAAACATCCTAAACTGTTCTTTTATTTATTTTTGTTAATTTATTATATATATATATATATATATAGATATATTAATTTATTATTATATTTTTCTTTTATATTTTCGACGTCGTAAACTGTTCCTTTTTAATATTTCTTTTTGTTTATTTATATTTATCTTTTTCTTATATATTTGTGTTATAATTCATTATTATATTTTTCTTATATATTTTTCCATAATATCGCCGAGCATATTCGACATGTGAGATTGACGTCATATCAAATAAGTCATTGTTATTTACTTATCTCTTTATTTTGGTTATTTTGATTGAATTACCGGTTATTTTGAAGAGAAGACAAACCCTTCAAAAAAGTTTTCATTTTTTAGTAATATTTTTTTAGATTTTATATGCTATTGTGGGATTTATAATTTTCTAAAATGCGTATTTTTGGAACTAAAAGAAATTTTCCGCGTTAAAAAACATGCGCTTATTTTGGCGACGAAAAAAAGTCGCAATGATCGCCAATGGGGGTATATCCAACTAGTTCCGCAAAATATGCTAATGAATAAAATACTGTCACACATTTATAGAGAATCTAAGAATATCGAATTTTATTTACATGAGTTTCAAGTAAATTGGCTACATAATAAATAATTTCTTGGAAGTTAAACAACTTTGTTTCATGCTTCTAAAGATATCCAGTTCATTTCAAGAATCTTGGCAATGGAAAAGAATCAACAAATTTGTACTTAAAAGGGATTTATTGATATAAGTAGAATAAGGAAGCATTATTTTATTTTCTTGAATTTGTACTTTTTCAATATATTGTACAATTAAGCTACATGATGATAAGAAATATGATAATGCGAAGTGAAATAATAGCTTACAATTCTCGTAATGAAAATTAAGATGATTACGATCTGTCATTAAGTCATATTTATTCAACAGATTTATGCTTATCATAAAGTAAAAGCGAAAAACCCTGTTCAACCCATGAAGAATTTAAACATAAGAGAATTTGAAATATTGAAATCCATGAAAATCTAGTAATAACCAGTTTTACAAACCTCGGTAAAAATGTCATATGATCCTTTTGATGCGATGCCGATTTCAGTGATTATTTTTACTTTTTCCACTCTTATTGTTGTCATATTTTTAACTGCCATAGAGTGATCAAGAATCTTATTGGATATCTACATTTTATAATTTTGATTATTGCGTATTCTCAAATATCACATTTAATTAAACTTTTTTAATTCGCTTGAGCTACTTTCGAAAGCATTCATGCTTTCAAAAGTAGTTCAAGCAAAAGTAAAGTTTCAAAAGTAAAGTAATGTTTCAAAAATAGTTCAAAGTAGCTTTGAAATATTCATGCTTTCAAAAGTAGCTCAAGCAAAAGTAATCAAAGTAAAGTTTCAAAAGTAGTTCAAGCAAAAGTAGTCAAAGTAAGGTTTCAAAAGTAGTTCACAGTTGCTAAAAATAGTTCACAGTAGTTAAAAATAGTTCACAGTAGTTAAAAATAGTTCACAGTAGTTAAAAATAGTTCACAGTAGTTAAAAATAGTTCACAGTAGTTAAAAATAGTTCACAGTAGTTAAAAGTAGTTCAAGCGATTATCTTGGACTTAATGTCATTAGAATATATTGTTTCTCCTGGGTATTATCATTTTATTTCTTATTTCACTCTGTATTTATTTCTTTGATTTCAAATTTTTTTAATTATCATATTATAAGGATATTAAAAACATGTATAATTTTTACTTAAAAGTTAATAAAATAAATCTATTTAAGAAGTGAATGCATTTTTATGCAATTAATCAATAGAAATTTTTACTAACTATTCGAAATTTGTGTTCATATTTGTCCGTTTTCATTTTCATACGATTATACAAATTTGATTTTTGTATTCCTTATTTTTAGTTATAAATCCTGGTATTTTCATACTTTTCCAAATATTTGTTGTTATTCAACTCAAATTTATTTTCTAATATATTAATAACTTTGAAAAAAATTTTAAAAAAAGATATTTATTACACACAATTACATGAGTTTGATTACATTTTATTTATCGCCGAAGAAATTAAATGAATGTTTTATAATTCTCTGTTGAAGAATTCTCATTATGAAAGGCGATCAGTGGACAAATCATGCTTTTATTTGCTTGCTCACGTAGATGGCCATTAGAGGTGCAGTGAAAATGAAGCTGTCCATGCGATCTAGTACTCCACCGTGACCTGGTATGGTCCTTCCACTGTCTTTAACATTAAAAATTCTTTTAATGAGAGATTCAGTAAAATCGCCAAGTTGTGCTAAAATGGCAATTACGATGCCAACTATTGGAGAATAGGTAATTGAAAATAAGTTTAAAAATATTGAGCCCAATATTGTACACACTATTCCAGCTGAAATTGCACCAAACAGTCCCGACCATGTTTTTCCAGGACTAATAGTTGGACAAATTTTAGCTCCACCTAAACATTTACCAAATAAGTAAGCAGTGACATCAGTGCTCCAAATTGTTAATATGAACCATACTAATACATATTTTTCTTGTGACACATTATATATGTATATTAATGAAGCATTTGGTAATGCAATGATTAAAAATGCGAAAACATATAAGACTCTATTGCCCTGAGTAAGGTTATACAATTCAAAAGAGGATAACACTGCTATGGAAAAAATTAATAGGTAAAAAGATAGGTCACTGAAGTACAAAGCAAAAGAAAATATAAGCAATATTACTATTGCAAATAATATTCTAATCAAAAAATTGTCAGCCATGTTTTCTTTTCTTTTTTTGGTACAAGTTTATAATGTCACATCAAAGTCTAACAAAGAAAATTAAGCTAGAAAGTATAAAAATATTATTCAGCATAAGTTGCTTGCCTTAATAAAAGTTGCTAAACTTTTCACCGCAGCCATTTTGAATCACAATGAATCCAATCTTGGCAGATCTTTAATACCTAAAATTGTTTCGAATTTATCTGTTGATACACGAGGAAATTTTTTCATAAGACTGCTTTTATCGTGTATAATTTCTCATCTTCTTCTGTAGTCGAGTGCTATTGTAAATCATCCTTCT
Source organism: Latrodectus elegans (assembly GCA_030067965.1). NCBI lineage: Eukaryota > Metazoa > Arthropoda > Arachnida > Araneae > Theridiidae > Latrodectus > Latrodectus elegans. Next base: position 64,784,283 of record CM057812.1, on the reverse strand, counting down.
TGCATGCATTTCCTTTACTTTCTAATTCCATGGTGACTTTTTTCTCAGAAACACAATCTTAAAACAATTATAAGACGCAGCCTATTTTTTTAATTATAATTAGAATTGATTTTGTTCTATTAACTTAAAATAATAACTCAAATATTTGATAAATTTGTTTCGTAAGTTTAAAAAACTTTCTATGGAAAATGCTTCTTAAGTAAAAGAAGTATAGATAGGATTGTGAAATGTTTATTATTGTCATATGTTAACTTATTTTATCTGCTTATGTCAACTTCCATTTTATGTTTCAAAATAATTAATAAAGACTTTTTAATTTAAATACCTAAAATAGTTTAGAACTCTTAAAATAGTTTATACTCTTAAGGAAAATATAGTGTAATACTTCTCATAATTAATATATAATAGATCCAGAAGAATAAGACTCTTGCACATTTGAGTAAGAAGGGTGGAAGAAAGTCTCCCAACAAAGTCGCTGTATGGTATTTCTGACCACCTGCACTACATAAGGCCTCATCTAATCGGCCAAGAAAGTGCACCTTTAGGATTAATCACACAGCTAGTTTTTGTCGTTACAAAACCTGTTGCAGACGTTCCAATTGCTGATGAATACCAATTCACGACTATTGTGAGCACGGTGATCGTTTGGATTATAATAAACACCTGGACGACTAGACACCAGCTTCATCAGAGAAGGGCAAATCTCCCGAACTGAATTTGTGAAACCAATGCCTTGCCGAACGTTTAGTCACAACACTATTCCCAAACGCTTGACATATTCAGTGACTTGATGCAGCAGATAATAAACCCACTTTGAAATCGTAAGTTAAACAACATGGAACGAGCTCCTTCGACATGTCCATTTCTCTTCGCTATTGTACAAGATACGAATGATGAATGTGCGTGAGAGATTTTCTTTTATAACCACTAATATTACTTCTTTTAAGAAATCGGTTCCTCAACTAAGTCATACACAAATTTGCATACTTATACTCTTCTTCATTTCATAGCAACGAGAAAACAGCAAGAACTTTCTTGTTTATACTTTATATATTTAAAAAATATGAGACTATTGTAATCTATAATCTGTATAAAATTCAAGCTAATATTTAATTGACAAAAATCAAAACAAATTACCTATAAATAAACAACACACTTCAATGGCGTTTAAATATTTAAGCCAACAAATTAAGTTTGCGTTCTCTCACCTTGTTTGCAAAAAAGATTTTAACAAAATCTTTTAGGGTTAAAATTCGTTTTAACAATAAAATATGATTATTTAAACACATTCATTTTTGGTAAATGTTCTTTTTTACATAAGTGGTATCGCAGTTGCCTGAAATCTCTTGATAAATTCCAAATTTTAAAATCCATCACTACATAAAATAAAATGATGATGTTAACAAAATAAGCCAAATAAAATAGGTTGAATGGTTACCTTTAACTAAAATGTAACATAATTTACTCTTTTTATTACAAGTACTTAATCTTTTTATTACGTACAGACAAGTATAGTGCGTTTCAAACAGAGTTACGCTGGCAGAGTACAGGAAACATTTAAGTTTGGCAATGGTTAAAATTTGAAAATAGGAATTAAATTGGTAGACATAATAAAATGTAAGGTACGCATTTTTATTGATAGTGAATTTTAGCACACATTGATTAGAACATAAGAGTGACACACTTAAACAAATCAAGATGGCACATTTTGTTTAATATAACATAATAGATCTCATATGCTAATCCACCAAAGAATTTGACAGTCCGCAGACCTTTACCTTGTTCGAGTTTAAAAATTTTCTTATTAAAAAAAAAATAAAGAAATAAAAATTTTAAGTTATTTTTGTCAATTGAACTTTAACTATTTTTTTTTCTTTCCTGTTCTATTGCCAACAGAAAAATGGCCTTAAAACAACGTGAATTTCCAAACAATAATTTTCGGCATCAAAAAATATTTCATGTATTTAAGAAAAATGCACTTTCACACAAATTTTTAATTTCGAATATAACGTGAATATATGCCAAATCTTTCGAAATCAAAGTCATAATCACCCTAAATGAATGTCATAAGTTCGAAGCTATTTCGACGTTGTTAAACGACTCTTATCAACGCACAAGAGATTTGATTTGTTTGTCACTCAATGGTCATTTTTTTTTGCACGCGAGGGCTAATTAGACATGGGCTTATGGTTTAAAGTGGATTTCGAACCACTACAAACATCCATGCCCAAGGTGGGATTTGAACCTATGAACTGTTAAACAGAAGGCAAGAATGCTAACCATTCGACTGCCAGCTCCGTAAGAGGGTACGATCAACTTAAATTGGCTCTATAAAACCTTTGTTTAGGTGTTCGAGGAACATAATCATTGCTTTATAAATAAAATGTTCTTCAACAAATTTAAATTTCTAATCGAACAAGCTTATGCCACCTCTTCATCTCCTAAATAAGATGTAACATTTCCAAAGTCATTCGACTATGATTAAAAGGCTTGTGCTGAAATTCATTCAATATTGCTTATGAACCATGTTTATAGCACTCATATTAATTTATATTTTTCGTTAATTTTAATTTGAGCATCAAATTAAATGTAAGATGAATCCACTAATTCATCTTGTGATGAATCAATGGATTCAGCTCATACAATTTGGTATTGAATTTTATTTGTCCAAAGTCTATATATAACAGTCAAAGGGCTTGTGTCAACTTACAAATAATCAAATCAACACCACCATTTAAAATTAGAATAAACTAATCTAAGCTTTAAATTGGGTATTTGAACGAAACAAAGAACTAATTAATGATTAAACAAATTAACCTTCGATTCGACTGTTCATGGATTCAAATTCCCCTCGAACATGGATGTTTGTAGTAACTCGTAATCCACTTTAAAAGGTAGCTCCCTGCGTTATTAGTCCACGTGCATAAAAAATAACCTTTGAGTTACGAACAAATCTCTTTGGCTTCACCTATGTATGCGCAGTTATCATCAACTCAGAGAAAAATAAAATTCACTGATGAATATTATGTTCGTCCAGTCGTGCAACACTGTTTCATCAATCCAACCATGCTTTCTCAGAAATGACTACTACCATGGTGATATTTTCTATAAATGGGATTTAAATGGTAATCGTTTTAATGGCCCTCGATACCAGATCTATAACTCCAAGTTTCTTACAGGTTCTATATTTTGATGTCTGAAATTAATGCCAACAACAAATTATGGTAAAATTACGATTGAGACACTGTTGTTGAAGAGTTAGCTCCTTTCCAGATTTGATCTTGTATTGAAACTGTAGTCTAGAGCTCTTACGATAGATGACTGTCTGATTCACTGATTTCAATAGAGTGCACTTGCGATATGGTTTTGAACAACATGCCGAATACTTTGTACCAATTCAATCAAACTTTTTCTTTGAAGCCTATTATTTAATTTCAAGCTCGGCAAGCTGTTATAACTTTGAGTTAATTGCAAGAGTAATTTTCTTTAAAACCCCATGTAAAAAAATGCAGTTTAAATTATTCTTGAAATATTCTTTAAACTGTTAATTTGTGTGCAATTTAAAAGTATATTGCACAAGTTTATTTGACATCACTTTGGTACCTCGAATTCCATAGTTTTGTCTTTATGTTTCTTGTTACATATATATCTTCTTCTCTCTCTCTCTCTCTCTCTCTCTCTCTCTCTGTGTGTGTGTGTGTGTGTGTTTTTTTTTTTTTTTTTTTTTTTTTTTTTTCTTAAAAAATTTATAAAACCTTTTATGTAGCAAAAAGCGAGAAAGCAAAAAGGAAAAAACAAAATTTATCAAGCTTTTTATTAGCATCATATTTAACTTACATAGTACATTAATATTAGTTTGTAATAATTTAAAATGAAAAGCAGTTTAGATAATTTAAACTAAAAAGTCATTATTAAATAATGAATTTATTAAAAATATTAAAATATTTATGATCTTCAAGAAAGTATTTGGAAATTTTTTTCGCTTAAAAATGGAATTATAACAATATATATTTAATCATAAAAGTATATTTAACCAAAAAGAAATGCTTAAATTAGCAAAGAATAAGAAAATCTCCAAATGATTACTGTTCACTTTTAACTTTCTCATTTTATTACATTTAATTATAATTTGCTTATGTAATTTATTTATTAAGCTTAGGATAATATAAAATTAAAATGTTCCTAAACTATTCTTAAAAAAACATGTTTGAATAATATTCTTTAACTAATATTAAAAAATTTCGACACCACTTTAAAAAAAAGTTAATTGCATAAAATTCCTGGTAATTATTCATTTTATATTAATAATTATTAATTATATTATATTATGCTATAAAATTTTTAATTAAAATTTCTTTTAGAAAAGAAATGGTAAAGTTTAATTTTTAAGAAACTGAATTTCCTAACAAACTATTAAAAAAAAAAAACCCTTCTCAAAAAAACAACTGAAAATATTTTGAACTGATTAATTTCCAGCTTTCCTTCAGGAGTAATTTTGAAAATAATATTACCGGACTATAAAATCCGATCTTGTCAAAAATTATTGTTTCATTGATATTATCAAAACTTTGATGTTGCTTTATCTAATCTTCTTGCAGTTATATCTTTATACTCAAGAATATTTTTGCAGTGTATCCACGTCAATTTCACTTCATATCTTCCTTCACCACCTTTTCTTAAATTTAATCTAAAATGATCATTTACCTCCATATCAATATCAGTTCTAGTTTAATATTCAAAAGAATCTTTAATTTCAGTAGCTTCCAACTCCCAGAGATTTCTAATATCTTGATTGTGAATTAAAAGTGAGATAACTACATTAGAAATACAATTTACATATCCATTAGTTTTCAGCTTTCCATCAAAACCGGTCCAAGAAACACTTCCGTCGCAATTATATTTGATCTGAGCTTTTGTATTTATCCAGCATAAATATTTCTAGCAAAATCTGAACCTATTAACATATCGATATGTGGATTGATACAAATCGACATCTGTGATACAAATTCCATTTTCAGCTAATTCTTAGATCCATAAATTATAAGCTGATCTATAACCGGAATTTGTAACTGTAACCAGTATGCACATTCTCAACACTAATATAATATTTATGATCATACTAGATGTTCTGCTTCCAAACACAACAATCAGAAGCTCATAAACTTTTATGAACTTCTGATTTTAATCCTAAAGCCTCTAGAGTTGCTTTTAAAATATATGAATATTCAGATACAGTATCAATCAAATGATCTTACATCAATTTTTTTTTCCTTCGTGTCAAATTGCGACCATTACATTTTGAATCAAAACTGTTCCTGTAGTACACGTGTAAGAAGAAGTGTCATTTTCAATCGACAGTAACTTGTGATTTCTGCTTAAATTCTGGACAGTAAATAATGTAATGTTTCTTTCTAAAATAAACACATTGAACTCTACTTTTGCTCGATGTTCGATTTTAAACATGAAAAGCAAAAATGTCTTTGTTTCTGGTTATTTTAATTTGCCATTATAATTTACATTTTCAGCTTTATAACAGTCTTTGCTTAAGTGGACACATAATATACATTTATTAACTTCTTCTATTCGTTTCTTTCACTCCTGAAATCAAGTTACTTGCAGTAAGACTATTAGTTTCTTTCCGATCCTTTTGAATCTGCCTATAAGCATAACTTTGTCTAGTACCAGTCTGCGAAAGTGATACGTTCTTCTCCCGCTGCCTCTGCTGGAAGAAAATTCAGCAACTGAATTAACGTTGCACTGCAAGATTTCTTTTCTCCAACCGAAGAATTTAACTACACTTTCAAAATGTCTTCCGGAATGAATGATTCCACTAGTGGAAGAAGAATGACAATCGATTCTAATGATCCGAGGGTTCTAATTTATCACATAATTGAGTGAGTTTTAATTTGGCAGCACTCTTAACTACTGAAGTTAAGAGTTCACTTATATAAATATTCTACTAATAGCTCCTCTCACCCAAATTTTTCTCTGATGCTTTTAATCGCCTTCGGATAATTTTTTGCCATTAGAAGACAACTGACGATAATATCTTTCGCTCTTATAATTGGCGACATTCATTGTATTATATATTGGAATTCGTCATCGAGATCGATTTATTTATCATCGTGTATATGTTTAAATTGGCCCAAAAATAGAACCAGTCTTTGACTTCTCCGCCAAATTTCAATTTTCGGCAATTTCAGTTTCGATTTCTCACTATTTGACAAATTTAAGTTTCATTGTAACTTCAACAACAGAATTGGCTAGAAAACAACAGCTTCTATAAATTTTACTTTATATTCATATTCTACTGTGAATAACTTTTACCTTTACCGCCTGCACTTAATGCAAGTTCTAGAATTTCGCCATCAAGAGCGACTAAATTCGCATTTATGCGTTCTAAATAAGCTAATTTAATCTTAATATCACTTATTTTTATATTTTCCTTTTCAAACATAAACATTAAAATTTTATATACTTTCATTAAAACTTCTCTTACCGGAGATCGCTTCTTAACAAGATGTTCCATAAGGAATTTTCTATGCTTCAAAATCTTCAATCAAATCTTCTATTACCAGAATACCAAATGTCGGGATCGCCAGTTGTTAGATACTACAGTAAATGATAACCATTTTTTTTCCTTTTATACACTCTTTTTATTTACTGCCTCACTTAATTTATATTATATTTATAATAAATGTACAAATCTTACTTCATTTTATTTTACGATAACATAACTGATGACACTCAAAACAAAATGGAAATACAGAAACTAAGATGGAAATACAGAATTAATAGGTTGACTAAAACTAATCAATTATACTTGACAGTTTTTATTTAATATTGCGCATCAAACTATTGAAAAATGTAGCAAAACATTTGAACATTTGCCACATTCTACCGTCTGGGTTCTGGGAGAACACACCGAGGAAAATAGTCTATATCCAATTGCTACATAGTTTGTAACTTAGAAAACTACCAAACTCTCTCGCTAACAGATGTTCCTACAAAAGCACAATCTTTTGCGTTCAGCATTGAATGGAATATTTTGTTCTGAAATTGCAATCATACGACTGTTCTGCAGAGAGAAAAAGTTATCTGATTTTGGATCATCAGTAGAACTAAGATAAGGCATTAACTCTAAATCACTGATTACTTTTGAATCACTGGATAGAAAAAAGTCCTTTATTTCACATTAAAGTAATTTAATTTTTTCTGTGTAAATCTTTTTTCTTGAAATATATATTTTATGAATTATTGATGCACATGAACAAAAAGAGAAAAATCTTTTATTCTTAAGGAACGGAAAAAGAAAAGTTTCGACACTTCGATTATTTCCTTGATTATGTTGTTCGAAGAAATGAAGACATATGGTTAGAACATAGAACGCGCTTAAAATTCTTATTGCGATTTTGCACAGATCAAAAATACTTATTCAAGATTTATCATATATATATATATATATATATATATATATATATATATATATATATATATATATATATATATATTGATCAAGACTCTTTGTTTGTAATCTTTCAGAACAGTTAGTAACTGTTCTTTTTTCAGAAAAGCGATTCCCGTTCTTGAAGGTAGAACGTCACTATTATAATCTCGAACAACGTTAATCTAAAATTATATATTCGCTTGAAATTAACTTTTTTTAATTTTTAAAATTATAATTGTTTTTTCTCAGTTTTTGATATAGCATGTCTTCCAAAATAGGGGAAGCTAATAAAAAATATTAAGTTCTTAACTCGTGATTATTCATTTAGTTAAAGCTAATATGATTGAGGTAAAATGATCTTGAAGAAAGCAACTTTTGATTATTCCTTTTCCAATGCAATTGCAGTTAGGCTTAAAAATTAGTTTTATTATTAGATTTTTCATTCTAATATTTATTATTCATTCATTCAAATGTATATTATTAAAATTTTCAGTCAAATGTTTATTAATACATTTTTCTGAATATAAGATTTTCAATAAATTTTGATTTAAAATTTGAATAAAATAGTCAGTTAAAAGTTAAATTTACGAATTCCAAATTTTAAATTAAAAAATATGGGCAAATATTTAATAAAATGTAGAATTTTAAATTTTGAAATGATTTTTTTCAAATTTTTCCCTTTTATTTCTGTAAAAAAACGATATATGTTAATAAAAAAGATTTTATTGAAACAAATATTACAGTTACTGAATAAAATAAATTTAATACTAAATAAGCACATAAACAATTAAATAATTGATAATACAATTAATGTAATAATCAGTTAAAAATAAACCTCTGAAGAAAAATCTCATTTGCTTAAAAATTTAAAAACAAAATTTAATAATTAAAACTTAAATGTAACTGTCAAAAATGTGTATTCTTAAAAGAATGTTATCAAATGGGAATTATGGATACTCATAGGATTAAAATACCTTTTTTTTTTTTGTTTTTTTCTTAAACTCTTAAAGAAGAAAAAGTATTTTTTAAATATAAATAAATATTTTTTATTACATTATATATATACTATTCCAAAACATAATTAATTCAAAATCAATTAGCAATTATAATCGAATGATAAAAGTCATTCTATTCTTTTAAATGTAAATTAATATTCTTTTAAATAATTATTGTCATTAGATTATATACTACTGCAAAACACACTTAGTCTAAAATCAATTAGTAATTATAATCGAATGACAAAAGTGATTCCATTATAGTTGTTCCAAACGCGCATAATTATAAAAATGTTTTATTATGTTACAATTTAACTCTCTTCTCACAATTCGTTTCAATTCTAATTTCAAAGCATCTTTCGCGAAAGTGACATTTTACTTGGATTCTTATCATCCCCATAAAGTTTCAAATGAACCATAAAAAGGTTTTATGTCATGTCCTAATAGCCATTTTAGCCATTTCTTCGAGCAGTTACCCAATTCTAGAATCTTCTTGAGGCTTTTATGAAAAGCTGTAGGAAACAATCTTTAATGTAGTAGGACCCAAACAACTAGATCTTAAAGGTACTAATTATGACATTTCCTGCCGTTAACCAGACTGTTTTTAAGTGTCATTGTCCCCTCTGATCATAAAATTCTGAGCATTATTGCTTATATCGAGCATCAGCTCGCCATCAAACTTGTAATAAAACAAAGCCATTGAACTTTTGTTTCCTTTTAATTACTTTATGTATTCCGGAGAATTGTTAAAAAATGTAAATATTGGATAACTGTTAAATGCTTAACTTCAAGTAGTCTACCAACTGAAATTATTGTATATCTAATACAATAAGTAGTGTTTCGACTACCAAGAGTTGTTTTTTATATAGTAGGTCATATTTATGTCTTACAATGGAGAAAGCTATCAATTATCAATCAGTTTAGTTGCGTTACATAGTATCTAGAATTAATCTAGGAGAGCTTATTTAAACTTTATTCTCCGAAGTGTAGTCCCGCCACTAGGACATGATGAGTAAAATAAATTCTAAATCATTTTTGTTTGTTGAATTAGTACATTTTTCTGACTGCATATTGCTTCTATTGAACTCAGGAGACCACCTCGTAATCTGAATCATGATGCAGTCAATTCCTAAGCTGGTATTCTCTTCTCTGAATTTCAACATAAGCAAAGCTCATTAGACCCATCGAAAAATTATAAATTAAGTGCCCTGTCAGTATAATTGTTTTAATGAAGTCTGATATTATCCCAGGACAATTGTCTGCGTATGAGAATAACATCTTTACCAATCAGACTATAATATCAGAATTAATATTTTGCTTAATTATATATACATATATATATATATATATATATATATATATATATATATATATATATATATGTGTGTGTGTGTGTGTGTGTGTATATATACACGGTGTCCAATAAAGTCCATTGCCACCCTCTTAACTTCGGAACGGCTGCTGCTATATTCATAAAAGTGGTGTCTAGGTATAGTAAAACAGCCATGCGCTACTGAATAAAACAGGCTACACCGCCACCTGGTGGAAAACAGCGGAGTTAGCATTTTTATCTCGCAAACGAAACGAGATAGAAAAAGTTATTTACAAAGTTGTAGAGCATCTTCGATTTAAAACGAAAAGATGCATTGTAGGCATTAATGTGAAGAATACAACGGTTAAAACACGCATTTATTGTTTCGTGCTATGGCGTCACAAAACGATCTAAGAAAGAAAAAAAAAGAAATAATTATAACGATATACTTTATTTAAGATGTTCAAACTTCTCACCATCAACTGCAAAGCACATTTGGATCCTCGCTTGAAGATTACGTTGCGCACGTTGGAACACGCAACCGTAAAGCGTCGTTTAAGGTCCTGCAAATTTTGTGGAGGAGTCGCATATACCTGCTGTTTCAAGTATCCCCACAGGAAAATCTCCAGTGGAGTCAGATCAGGAGAGCGTGGAGGCCACTCTTCGAAACCGCCATACCTTAGTATTTGGCTGCCAAATTCCTTGACGAGGTACTTCTTCACTGGAGATGTCTTGTGAGCAGGCGCGTCGTCATGTTGAAACCATAGATTTTTAAGATTAAACAACATCAGGTTCTCCACAAAATCGGGTAATACATTCTGTAGCAATTGTAAATATTGTGCACCCGTTAGCGTGTCACTGTAGAATATTGGACCTATCAGCTTGTTATTGTAAATTGCATACCAAATATTAATATCATACCGCATTTGATGTTGAACGTCGACGAAACATTTAGGATTTTCCAGGGCCCAGTAATGGGTGTTTTGCCTATTGTACATACCATTCCGTGAAAAGCATGCATCATCCGTCCACATTATATCTGCCAAGAATATTGGCTGGACCTGTATATGATTCATGCCGAAGTTGCACCGTGCATAGCGTCGCTCGGCATCCCCGTCCATTAAAACCTGTTCAGGCGTTGGTCTGTATGGATGAGCACCTGATTCGCTTAGGATTTTCCAAACCTGGCTTTTGGAGAGACTACAGTGTTGACTGATCTCTCTTACGCTGCATTTCAGATATGGAAGTGCATAAGCTAATACCTCATCCAGTTAAGTGTCATTGTCCCCTCTGATCATAAAATTCTGAGTATTATTGCTTATATCGAGCATCAGCTCTCCATCAAACTTGTAATAAAACAAAGCCATTGAACTTTTGTTTCCTTTTAATTACTTTATGTATTTCGGAGAATTGTTAAAAAATGTAAATATTGGATAACTGTTAAATGCTTAACTTCAAGTAGTCTACCAACTGAAATTATTGTATATCTAATACAATAAGTAGTGTTTCGACTACCAAGAGTTGTTTTTTATATAGTAGGTCATATTTATGTCTTACAATGGAGAAAGCTATCAATTATCAATCAGTTTAGTTGCGTTACATAGTATCTAGAATTAATCTAGGAGAGCTTATTTAAACTTTATTCTCCGAAGTGTAGTCCCGCCACTAGGACATGATGAGTAAAATAAATTCTAAATCATTTTTGTTTGTTGAATTAGTACATTTTTCTGACTGCATATTGCTTCTATTGAACTCAGGAGACCACCTCGTAATCTGAATCATGATGCAGTCAATTCCTAAGCTGGTATTCTCTTCTCTGAATTTCAACATAAGCAAAGCTCATTAGACCCATCGAAAAATTATAAATTAAGTGCCCTGTCAGTATAATTGTTTTAATGAAGTCTGATATTATCCCAGGACAATTGTCTGCGTATGAGAATAACATCTTTACCAATCAGACTATAATATCAGAACTAATATTTTGCTTAATTATATATACATATATACATATATATATATATATATATATATATATGTGTGTGTGTGTGTGTGTGTGTGTATATATACAGGGTGTCCACTAAAGTCCATTGCCACCCTCTGAACTTTGGAATGGCTGCTGCTATATTCATAAAAGTGTTGTCTAGGTATAGTAAAACAGCCATGCGCTGAATAAAACAGGCTACAGCGCTACCTGGTGGAAAACAGCGGAGTTAGCATTTTTATCTCGCAAACGAAACGAGATATAGAGAGAAAAAGTGATTTACAAAGTTGTAGAGCATCCTCGATTTAAAACGAAAAGATGCATTGTAGGCATTAATATGAAGAATATAACGGTTAAAACACGCATTTATTGTTTCGTGCTATGGCGTCACAAAACGATCTAAGAAAGAAAAAAAAAAGAAATAATTATAACGATATACTTTATTTAAGATGTTCAAACTTCTCACCATCAACTGCAATGCACATTTGGATCCTCGCTTGAAGATTACGTTGCGCACGTTGGAACACGCGACCGTAAAGCGTCGTTTAAGGTCCTGCAAATTTTGTGGAGGAGTCGCATATGCCTGCTGTTTCAAGTATTCCCACAGGAAAAACTCCAGTGGAGTCAGATCAGGAGAGCGTGGAGGCCACTCTTCGAAACCGCCATACCTTAGTATTTGGTTGCCAAATTCCTTGACGAGGTACTTCTTCACTGGAGATGTCTTGTGAGCAGGTGCGTCGTCATGTTGAAACCACAGATTTTTAAGATTAAACAACATCAGGTTCTCCACAAAATCGGGTAATACATTCTGTAGCAATTGTAAATATTGTGCACCCGTTAGCGTGTCACTGTAGAATATTGGACCTATCAGCTTGTTATTGTAAATTGCATACCAAATATTAATATCATACCGCATTTGATGTTGAACGTCGACGAAACATTTAGGATTTTCCAGGGCCCAGTAATGGGTGTTTTGCCTATTGTACATACCATTCCGTGAAAAGCATGCATCATCCGTCCACATTATATCTGCCAAGAATATTGGCTGGACCTGTATATGATTCATGCCGAAGTTGCACCGTGCATAGCGTCGCTCGGCATCCCCGTCCATTAAAACCTGTTCAGGCGTTGGTCTGTATGGATGAGCACCTGATTCGCTTAGGATTTTCCAAACCTGGCTTTTGGAGAGACTACAGTGTTGACTGATCTCTCTTACGCTGCATTTCAGATATGGAAGTGCATAAGCTAATACCTCATCCAGTTGAACTTGCCGTCCTACCTTAGCTGGTCTGCCAGATCGAGGTTGACTAGTAATGCAACCTGTCTCCCTAAAGCGTTTTACAGCAGAAAGGATGGTTTGATGAGAAGGATATGCGGGCCTGCAGGGAAACGTTGGTGGTATAACCTTGGTGCTGATCGTGCCTTGCGTCGACATTCACAGTGCAGTAAAACCATCTCACAAATCTCAACTTTGGAATACTCAGCCATGATCATGAGCATCAACATACTAAAGCCCCAAGAAGATGACTCTTTTATAGCTGTCTCAGGTGAAGAGGCGTGACGTTTCTTACGTATTTGCATATTGCATTCAAAATGTTGGAATTACTTTTAATATTTCCGTTCTTCCCATTTCGAAATAAAAATAAAAAATTTAAGTACGAAAACGATTATTTGTTTTTTTAATTATGCACATGTACGATGTGCTACGTCACAGCACGAAACAACAAATGCGCGTTTTTACCGTTGTATTCTTCATATTCATGCCTACAAAGTATCGTTTCGTACTAAATCGAGGATGCTCTAATACTTTGTAAATCATTTTTTCTCTCTATCTCGTTCTGTTTTTAAAATAGGAATGCTAACTCCGCTGTTTTCCACCAGGTGACGCTGTAGTTTGTTTTATTTAGTAGCGCATGGCTGCTTTACTATATCTAGACACCACTTTTATGAATATAGCAGCAGCCGTTCCGAAGTTAAGAGGGTAGCAAGGGACTTTAGTGGACACCCTGTATGTGTGTGTGTGTGTGTGTGTGTGTGTGTGTGCGTGTGTGTGTGTAAGACAAGATATTAAGAGAACATCAAATACCACGAAGAATTTATATTTGTTTCTATAATTTTTTATGCTTATCTAGATTATACTCCATGCCACGACAGTCTTTGTGGGCCAAGGCAAACTGTGTCCATTGCTCTTTTCATTACCAAGGGCCCTGGGGTGCGAAGCACATATCCCAGTTAGGTGGCCAGCTTAAATTGCGACCCACAGTGGTTAGTTCCCAAGCATGCTTGGTATATCAAGTATCTTGGTATGTACAGTTTATCGAGCACTGTAGACCAAGGATCGAACCTAAGACCTGTGCTTTGGGAGCGTGAAACGCTGCCACTGAGCCGCCGGGCCTCTTTTACACTTATCGGAGACTGAAAACGAATGAAAGCTACATAGCTTTCTATGAACATTCAACAAACTGAGTTGGGTTTCATTGCAAGGTTTCCACAAAGTGCCAAGATTAAGAGTTATTGCTTATTGTTTTTAATATTTAACAATGAAAAAAATAGAAAACGCTTGAAATTTTCCTTTCTCCGTGTAAAAATGCAAACTTTATATGACTAGCAGGAAGTAAATTGCTAAATACTCGTTTGATGTCTACGTTTATTACATTTGCGTATAAATAAACAAATGCAATATTTTTGCTACTAAAATATTTTTAATGAATATTTTAAAAAGTAAATACAATATATACTCGTATAATGGTTAATTTAGAATTCTGTTATAATTAATGAATATTTTTTAAATTTAATTCACCCCTGCCTATTTAAACTAACCATAAAATGGATGTTTTGTCATTTGTTTTGCTTTTTTTTTTTTTTTTTTTTTTTTTTGCTGTTTTATTAATCATGTGTTATTGGCTTCAGTCAGCAGAAACGGCTTCTCAAACCGATGCTTCGGTCTTTACATAAAAAATCGTTTTATTAACAAAATGAATTTCGACATTATTCTCAGGCATTCGATTGTGAACTTTGTCTTGTTTACTCGAAGAATGCGATTGGAAGACAGAAAAAAAATTTGTCCACAAGTAGGATTTACAAGGCCGTCTCTCAATATGATGTGACGTGGATAAAAATTTATCTGACGTCATGGATATTTTAAACCAATGAAAATCGTAATTAAGTGACGTACTGAGAATCTCAACTGTAACGCGAAAGAAACAACCACTTTATGGTTAATAAAAATGAGTACAAATATATTTAGCTTTATAGCGTCTTCTTTGATCGGACAGTTAATAAACTGTGATTTTTCATCAGTTCATTTTTGATCAACAAAGATATGCAAAAATGGTGAGGTTGCGAGTTTGTTACTTAAACGAGTAAGTTAAAACTTAACAACATATTTATTAATATAAGAAAATAAGACTTGAAAAACATTCAAACATCACACAGATGTCTCCAATACAATGCTGCTCGTTCAAGATTATTGGTGCGTTAACATTCAACATGTTGCCACTACTGGCTTATAAACTTTAAATATTAAATAATGCTGCTACAATGGGGACCTAAAAAATCCATGCATCCTCCGTGTCTTATAATGATAGGACATCTCTTTGAACATTAAAGTCTCGGGTTTGGTCCCAGCTCCTTTTAAGCAACGGTAAGTAAATATTGCGCTTCTACTTTCCGTATAAGCAACAGTCATAGTAGGTCCTTGAATGTTTGCCTGGGAAACCACCTAGCAACACGAAAAACATCCATTTCTACAATTAAACATGCTGAAAACAGAAAAAACACATAACAACAATATCGTGATATTCAACACAGCTGGAATCAAACCAAGATTATCCCATTCTGAATGTATGAGAATACTACCATGTTATTTAAGAAAGGTTTCTTGATAATGAAAGTCCGGTGGCTTAGTGGCAGAGTTTCACACTCCCAAGACACAAGTCCGAGGTTTGATCTTCGGACTGGACAAGCTCGACTCAGACTTTCATCCCTTCAATGGGTTGAAAAACTGAGTACCAAGCATGCTTGAGAACTATTCACTGGAGGTTTCACCTTAGGCTGACCGCCTAACTGGGGCATATGCTTCGCACTCCAAGGCTCTCTATTATGAAAACAGTTAGAGGCACTGTAGGCCTTGGTTCACATGGGCTGTCGTGCCACGGAATTTAGTTTAGTTCTTTATAATAAAAACCAGAAAAAATTCTAAAAAAAAAAAAAAAAAAAAAAAAAAATCCAAATATTGTTACTTACTTGATATATATCGCAAATTATATATTTGCAACGAAATTAAAAGGTAAATTTTTAAACTCTTCCAAAATATTCCTTCCTATTTATTCCTGCAAATTTTCTAAATTGTGCAAAAAAATTTTATAAAATTTTATACTAAGGTAGTAGTTTGTATATAATTTCGCATAAGATAAATATAATTAAATCTAGATCTTTGCGAAATATAAAAAAAATAATCTAATTCGATTTATTAAGAACCTCATTTTCCTCTGATCATAAATAATTCTCAGGAAAATTTCTCAATTGTTGCAGAAAACTAATTAAACAGATATTTCATTCCCTTTTGAAGTTTCATAAATATTGACAATGTGTGAAATCAATCTCATCACAACTTCGCTGAAAGCTCGAGTGGTGCGTAACTTAAACAACCTTTGTTGATAAAAATGAACGAGCCAAAGTCACTCTAAGAGCTTACTTGAAAAATTCACTTGTTTCTAAGAAAGAAAATACAAATTTGGAAGAAAATAAATTAAAAGGAGTGTTTTCCTCCGCAACTTTGTAGTACGATGTAATTAGATTATCTTTTCATGCAGTCCATTGAATGAATTTCTTCCACTATGGAAAAGCAGACTTAGCTTATTTAGTAGCAAAGGTAGAAAGTAAAAATAACTGAGATAATAACATTATTTTCGCTTTCCTTCAACACTACTCGGCAATCATTAACTTTCAAAAGGAAACTATTAAAAATAATAAATAAATATGCATAATAGAATCTTTTTCAAAAAGATAAATTGACAATTTCTTACGTAGAATTCCCTTTATGAAACTGAAAATTGTTAAACAAAAATTATTTATTTTAATACACTATTTCTTTATTAAAAATATTTTCTTAGATTTATAAATTTCTTAGCAAATATTTTTATTGAAAAATATTTTCTTAGATTTATAAATTTCTTAGCAAATATTTTTTTTGAAAAATATTTTCTTAGATTTATAAATTTCTTAGCAAATATTTTTATTGAAAAATATTTTCTTATATTTATTATTAGCACTCTTATTTAACAAATTTATATTGAATGAATTTTTTCCTCATAATCTTTTTTCAGAAACTCGATTATCACATTTTATCTATGTATTAAATATTTGCAATTTATATTAAAAAAATTAAAATGTAATTGTGTTAACTTTTGATGTCATTTATTCTTTACATGGCTCTTTTAACGATATTGCAAAATTTTATCATAATTTTAGGTAATGGCTTCAAATTAACCAGTTGCTGTATTACCATTTTTAAATATTTAAAATGTAAGCCATTCTTTCTTAAAATAATGAAAATACTTTATTATTTCATTTCTATTTGATAATAATGTAATTTAACTTATTTCACATACGTTTTCCTCAATAACCTGTTTTTATTTTGTGGTAACATTTTTAAACGCAACTTTTCATTTTTGCATCATCTTTTCCATTTATCTCATTATAACTTTAACCGTAATTTTTATTCAATTGGAATTTTTCCTTCTATTGTGTCATGAAAAAGACGTGTGGACTTGCTAAAGGTCTTAATGAGAATTTCTCCTACAAATTATTTTGCTCAATAAAGAAATGAATTAAAGAATGATAACACTGAAAAAAGTGTGTAGCCAAGAATGAATATCCCGTTGGAACTTAAATATATGTTCCAAATAAAAAGTTTTATAAAACTGATTGCACGAAAAGTCTATTGTTTCACCTGCACTGCTATCGGCCTGACTAATTTTCAGAGTTGACAGTAATACAGAAACTTCTTAAATATTTTTTTCAATGAATTTATTTCGCCTTAAGAAAAAGCTTTTAAATGAAAAACTTTATTTTCCCAACAGTAATGTACACTACTGGCCAGTAAAATTGCTACACCAAGAAGGCGACATGCAACAGAAGTGAAATTTATACTAAAGGAAGAAAGTGCTGTGATATGCAAATGATTAGCTTTTAAGCGCATTCAGACAAAGCAGGTGCCAGTAGCGACATCTACATTGTGTTTAAATGAGGAAATTGTTCAGCCGGTTTCTCATACACAAATTGCATTTGAACGTTGTTGCCCGGTAAAAAGTTGTTGTAATGCCTCGTGTAAGAAGGAGACATGCGAACCGTTTGACATGTTTCTGACTTTGATAAACGTCGAATTGTAGCGTACCGGGATTGCGGTTTATCTTATCGCAGAATTGCTGCTCGCGTCGGTCGAGTTCCAATGACTGTTAGCAGAATATGGAATCAATGGTTTCAGAACGGTAATACGGAACGCCACACGGGATCTCAACGGCCACCTATCATTAGCAGCCGAGAAGACAGGCATATTATCCGCAAGGCCGTAATAGATCATACAGCCACGTCACGAGCCGTGAGTCAAGAAACGGGGTCGTTTGGAAGACAACAAATGTCTGCACGAACAGTTCGACGACGTTTGCAGCAGCATGGACTCTCAGCTCGGAGACCATGGCTGCGGCTTCCCTTGACACTGCGTTATAGACAAGAGCGCCTTCAATGTTGTGATCAACGACGAACCTGGGCGCACGAATGGCGAGACGTCATCTTTTTAGATGAATCCAGGTTCTGTGTACAGCATCATGATGGTCGCATCCGTGTTTGGCGGCATCGTGGTGAACGCACACTGGCAGCGTGCATTCGTCATCGTCATACTGGCTCATCACCTGGCGTGATGGTATGGGGTGCCATTGGATACACGTCTCGGTCACCTCTTGTTTGCATTGACGGTGCTTTGAACAGTGCACGTTAGATTTCTGGTGTGTTACGACCCGTGGCTCTATTCTTTATTCGAGCCCTGCGAAACCCATCCGTTTCAGCAGGATAATGCCCGACCGCATGTTGCCAGTATTGTACGGACCTTCCTTGATACGGAACTTGTTCAGCTGTTGCCCTGGTTAGCACGTTCTCCAGATCTTTCACCAATAGAAAACGTCTGGTCAATGGTTGCCGAGCGACTGGCTCGTCACCAAACGCCAGTCACTACGGTGGATGAACTGTGGCATCGTGTTGAAGCTGCATGGGTATCTCTACCTGTACATGCAATCCAATCTCTGTTTGACTCAATGCCCAGGCGTATAACTGCTGTTATTTCTGCCAGAGGTGGTATTGATTTCTCAGGATCTATCCAGCCAAATATATTTTTTGAAAATTTAATCACTTGTTATTTCCAGTATAATATTTTTGTCCAATAAATATCATTTTGTTATCTGCATTTATTCCTGGTGTAGCAATTTTAATGGCCAGTAGTGCATTTGAAAGTTTTATTTATCGGATGACATTTAGCATTTTTCTTTACATGCAAAATGACACTTTTAGAAGGCAATGAATAGAAGACATGTTTACGCTCATCCAGAAGGAGGATTCTTCAAGCTACCATTTAATTTTGCTTCTTAACGAAGTCAAAGCTTTCAAGCAAATAAAAATTACACGCATTAATTTTTTATCAATTTTATTTTAATTTCTCTTCATAAAAAAAAAACATTTGTAAATTCAGTAAAATTATTGAGAAGAAATATGATTTATGCCAAATATTTAATTTTTATAAAGAATTCTGTTAAATAACAAAAAGGTATTTAAAGTTTGATTTAAAGTGCTTATAAGACATGACAAAAGAAATTTTCAATCATAATTTGCTATAAATAAAAAAACTTCAATAAAGTGATAATTTCCTCAACTTTATGCAAGACTTTTTTATTTCACATTATATTATTGACATTTTTTTTTTATTTCTAATGCCTTGTTTCTACTAGGATATTCCATCGAGTTGAGTAGTGTAAGGGGCGCAAATGATGACACCTTATGTACTTCGTCATTCAGTGTGTGTGTCATCGTTGTCTCGAAAGTAGGTGGGTAATCCAAATTTAGAAACAGTGACCAAGTAGAAGATCCTCCAATCTGACTTAACACCTTTAAACGTATCATTCCACATAGAGAACATTGCAACCACGACATATTTTACGTGCCCCAACCATCATGTCAAATATTCAGTTGGGTCGAGATTCGAACTCGCTGCCTTCCGATAACGAGAGCAGATGCTCAAGCCAACCAGACTACCACGACCTGTTGTAATATCACGAACAAGTAGACTTCTAATAACACGTCTGTTTCAGACACAAAATCATTACATCTTCAGAAAGGTAATTAATTATTAACTGTATTGAATACTACATCAGCACAATGAAAACTATTAAAGCGCATTTAACAGCGTTAAAAGATACTGAGCGGAGGTTAATTTCATTATTATAAAGTGCTTTGCTCACTTTTAAAAATATTTTGCTTTCCCAGTTTCATTAAAGCAAATAATTATTTACAAAGTAATGAACGATTTGTCAACTTAAGGGCATTATTATAACTAGCATTTTTAAAAAGGAAAAAAATTTTCATAGGACTGGAGAAAACTGAATATCTATGGCTCATTTTTAGGAAAAAAAGGAGGGGTTAATTTACATTTTAAAAAAAGATTTTTTTTTTTTTTTGTATTATTGGTTTTTTAGGAATTTAAATTTACAAGAAAATATTATTCATAAAAATAGAAGATATGAATCTTAGAATATAAATAAAAAATTAAATATTTGAATTTTAATTCAAAATACTATCCAAATACAGTTCTGTTTGATAATCAAACTATTTTAAATAATATATGTGTGTGTGCACGTGTGTGTGTGTGTTAAGAAAAACTGAAATAATTGTAATAAACTGGTGTTTTTTATTATTATTTTTATTTATATTTTTTTTATCCTGCAAATTTCCTTCATTATTTCATCCATGCCGAATGTATTGTCTTATTTAAGAGTTGATATTAAACTAATATAAAAGTGAAATTCATTTTGTAACGCAATTTTTAATAAATCGTAAAATATTCCGCTTAATGTTGATATTTTTACTGTGTATCAAGTTATTATTTTAAAGTTAAAAGTTTATTTGGCCCTCATCTAGTAAATTAAATACAAAAACTCTTAAATCAAGCCAATGAATTTTCTTTTATCAAAGATAACTTCGAATCCTTAACAATTGAGATGTTTCCTATTTAAATTAAGATTTAAAATTTTTTACATTGTTAAATATTGCTTAAAACAAAGAAAATTTAAATTCTTATTTAATTTTCATTTTAGTATAATCATTTGTGCTATGAGTGATTGGCTTTGAAACAGGTGAAATTAGTCTATTTACTGAATTTTTATTTTGTGTAATGACACCTTCTTGTGCCATTTAAAGATTTAAAAATCAGAGTTAAGATTTATGCATGTACCACGTATTGAGAAATTTTATACAAACGCACATATGGGCATTAAATTTGGACACGTAAATATGAAATCAACATATTTATCAACACAGTATAAATTTAATATTTATTTTTTACTTTTATTTTTAACTTGCAAATTATAATAAAATATCACATTGCTTTTTTGACTCCCAGGTGGCGCTTACTTTAAAGCTTAATGTTCCATTTCCCCAAAACAAAATCCGAAAATAATGAAACTTTATGAATTTCTTATTTGTCTGGGATGTCTTTTCGTGAATAGGATACAAACCTGAACTAAATATACATTTTTGTCCACTGACTGTCTCCGGGGTTGAGTATCTGTGATTAGAACTTCCGGTCAAAACGTGTGCCCTTCCTGGCGTCGATAAACACTTGATAGTTGAAAACAGTCTTCTAGATCTCCACAAAGCAATATGGCTGATCATGGAGTTCATTCCTACCACGACCATGAATCTGGTTGTGGATCTTCAGCTCCAGTAAGTTTGCTATTAAGCTTCATTATTAATTTATTTCAGTTACTTAAATTTGCTTACAATTAAGATTATAATACATTAACTGACATATGAAATAATTAAATATAACTTAATTGGTATATTGTTTATTACAATTAATTATAGTTTAGCGTATGCTTATAAATGTTTACTTTATTATGTTTATTCCTTTAAAAATTTTATTAAATTTATTGTATAACTCTAAATTTAACATAAATATTAAAGGAATTCCCTATCTATTATTATTCTATAATAAAATTTAACCATTAAGAAATATTTATGTATATAAGTTTATATTGATTAATACAATAAGAACTAAAATAGTTTCTCATGCTTTGTGAAACAACGAATTAAAATTAAAAACTATATAAAAAGAAAATTAAGACAAGCGAATAGCTTATGTACTTTTTATTTAATAAATAATATTTTTATTTTACATATTAGAATAATTAAGGTTATAATATGTATTATGATTTTTTTCGAAACATATCTTTTATTAAAATTTATGATTCAGCATCAACGAAACAGGAAAAAAAAAGTTTCCTTATTATTTCATAATGAAAATAATATCTATAACATTGTACGTTTCTGAAATTTTATGACTTAGAAACACAAAAATTCAACCTAAGATGTATTAAGATTTAGATAACTTATCTAAATAGAGAGAGAGAGTAGAGAGAGAGTAGAGAGAGAGAGAGAGAGTAGAGAGAGAGTAGAGAGTCATAATTTTTTTATCTATTTATGGGTTTTTTTTCTCAATAGAGAAAAAAAGAAATGTTTGTATTAAAATGCTTTTCCCCAAATTAACTTCATTTGAGAAATTTTAACTTAGTGTTCATAATTTACAAATGTGTGTGTGTGTGTGTGTGAATAATTTTAAATCTGAATTCTTTTACCATTTCCACTCTTTTCTTAAGGGTTGAAATGCATTTAAATTTACAGAGCATACATCATCGACTTGCAGAATTTTAATCTCTTGTTAAATTGTTCATATATGCTATTATTGTCCAAATCTTCTTTTATAATGGCAAAATTTTTATAATAATAATAATTCACTTAGATTTCAAAAAACATCGTAATATATTTTAAAAATGTGTTTTTGCATATCATATAAACTGAACGAATAGGACGAATAGCTCTTGTTCGCAAAAACGAAAATCTTGTTATATAAGTAAAAACATAATGTAAATAACTGATACATAATTTTTCACAGATTTAATGCAAAAAGTTATTTTTAGCATTCTTAAAATAATCAGCAAACATGTAAATGTAAAGCTTGTGTGTTAAAATATTAATTAACTCTTATCAATAACAACAAAATTTTTATATTTAATTGTCACTATTTTTAATGTTTATAATGCCACCATTTACTATACATAAATATATATTTAATAATCAATCGATAGAAATTTTGATGAATGATGATTTTTTAACTAATTCAAATAGCTTTACATTTATTAAACTATATAAATATATTTTTGCAAAATTCATTCTCCTTTCATTTATTAATCACTCATTCTTTTTATTTGGTCTAAAGTTACGGGTATAGTTTTAAATAGTGAGTAATTTTTTAATACAATTCTATACATTTTAATGATTTTGAACAGGCTAAAGAATACAAATGTCTGAGCTCTTCATTTCATGTAATTGTTCATTATATTTAATTTAGGACCGTGGTAGCCTAGTGGTTAGGGTATCGGGCTTCCATCCGAAAGGATGAGGTTCGATTCCTAATGCCGCCAAAGACTCCCTCCCCCGAGTATATGCGATTTATGTGCTCGTTAAATCTGCGGAATCGAAAGTCCTGTGGTCGGTCGTTAAGCAGTTACCATGGGTGCAATGGTCTGGCAAAATTTACTCCCCCTTCAGATCAATGCCAAAATTGAATAATTATATCCTCTGGTGCTGCCATCTATCGGAGGGTTTGAACAGAAAAATTTGTACTTTTACCGTTATGGTGACTGATTAAAACGAAAGACACTCCCAATTGACTTAAATTCGCATAACCAAGGCATGCGAATTGTGCTTGTCCAAGTTTCAAGGAAGCTGGGCTTGTCCAAGTGTCATTAGTAACAACAATTTCTAATGAAGTCTAGTTCTTAAGAAAAATTCAAGCAATATATATATGTATTAGAAAAGTAGGGTAATAATGTACAACAAAATGTTTCCTAGAAAATATGTGCTTCTTTATAAAATCTGAGTAAAACAATTCCTAGACATTTAAATATAGTGCTAATAAATTATTTAAGAACTACAAAAAATTACGCGGGTTGAAAAAGAAAATATTATGAGTTCTTTCAGAAATTGTGTCTTAAGTAGTTACCATGATAAGGGTCTCCTCTTAAAGAAATCAAAATAGTAATGGCATTATAATTCCGCCAAACTTGTCTAGTAATCAGCGTACCTGACTGCGGATAAGGAGGTCCTGGTTCCGAATCCCGGTTCGGGCATGGATGTACTTTCTCTCTATCTATCCTGTCTTTGTCCTTTCCTTGTATGAATGGGTTGTCAGTGGTTGCCTACCCTATAAACGGGTCCCTATGGCATGTGTGTACTGAGGAAGTCGGATTCCACGCCAAAATATGGTTCAGTTGGAAAAGTGGAGCAGCACATCCTATATTGCCAGCCTCACGACAACAACAACATGGCATTATAATCACTTACTCTCGCAGTTTTAAGAAGTGCTCTGTAGTATACACTAACTTGTGCAGTATTCTTAATTTTAATGATTTTTGTGATTGCGTTAACAATCTTAGCAGTTTTGAACTTTCTACCATATGTGTTCATAACACTACAATTTAAGTTTGGTATTTTTATTAAGAAGAATGTTACGAATAAGGTACGATTTCTGTTTAATGAGACTTGCGCGAAACAGATTATTTTCATGGAAGATCCTGAAAATTTTTTCTGCAAAAAATGTTTTCAACATCATATCACTTTTTAACATTCGAGGATTTATAGTATTGACTTAAACAAATTCGACCAAATTGTAAGTAAATTTTCTATCAATAAGAGCTCACATCTGTCTAACTGCTTCAGGAGCACTCTCTAAACCCGTTCTCAGAGGTTTTGGGAAAAAAAAAACATTTAGAAAAATATTGATGTAAAAATAAATTTTTTACAGAAACCTCGAGTATCTCCAATAAAAAAAAGAAAAGTTATTTTTTAAAATTTATTTTCTTAAGTGTTAGAAAAAATTTTTTACACTTGGTCAAATCAATAAAAAGAAGATATTTTTAATCTATTGACACAAAAAGTGGCTTAAATGTTTCAGATGTCTTAGATAACTGAAATTTCTTAATTTGGGAAGCAAATGAAAATAACCACTAATCTGCTGGTAATGGATTTCATTAATTACAAAGGAAACATAGTCTAAGAGAAATAATAGAATTCTTAGATTTGATTTATCACTTTGGATCACATTTTTATATAAGAGGGATGATTTCATAAATTTAAGCGGCTTGAAAAAATCCTAAATTATTGCAAACCTACTCCTAAGATGAAAGTCAAATTCTACAAACAGCAAAAATGAGACCCAGAACTGTTTATTACCTACTAATTTTGTGAAAACAAAAAATTAAATAAAATAATGTTAGATGGATCTGCAAATGCACAAATGAATTAGCTTAGGTCACACACTTCGTTTCGTTAACTGATGTAAGTACATCTATTACATTTGCTGTTATCAAAAAAGAAAACCGCAAAATTTCTGGTGATGCCGAATCCATTCAACACATGGTTCGAATAGTCTCTACTTAGTTTAAATGACAATACAAAATAAAAAATTAAGTTTACTTTGCAAAGAAAATGCTTCATACATGTATACAAAACAAAAAAATTTTAGCGAAATCATTTATTTGAGTAAAATATAGAATAGAAACTGGAAAATTAAGCCATCGCCAATTTCAGCTCTGAATTTGACAGTGAAATAATGGATTCTGGCTCAGATTAAACACTTAAAATATAACCGAGAAAATCAAAAAGAATTTTAACATTACATACTTTTTCAATTTCTATGTTTTCTTTATTTCTCTCTGCCATTTATTATTTTAAAACTAAATATTTACTATTTCTAATGAAGTTGAAATTTCTTTTTCAAGGAACAATATGTATATTGTTGCTCATTGTAATTGAAAAGAATTGATATTTGTTATATATATATATATATATATATATATATATATATATATATATATATATTCTTATTATATGTTAAAACGAATAGAAAAGTCACAGTATCATTTTTTTTAACTTTAGTACTCTGATTTTTCTATTACAATCATGAATATTTCTTAAAAGAACAAATCCATAAAAACAGATTGAAATTTTTATATATTTTTCACTTCGTATGAAGCCAATTATATAAATTACGTAAATCTGACACTTTATGTATTATTAATGACTGATGTGGTATGAATATGATCAGTAAATTGATGAAAAATTTATTTAAATGATTATTTATTGAATAAATTAAATAATTAAAAAGAAATAATTGAGACATTTATTAATTATTAAAATTAGAACCGAAATGTTTCTTACTAAAAGATTTAGCAAATTTTAAACGTATATATTAGTTATTTAACAATTATTTAGTTTAAGAGTAACCAAAAAAATGCGATATTAAAAATGATTTTGTTTTCGATATTTGAAATAAAATGTTAAGATATTATTTTTTGACAATAAGTTTAAATCTATAAAATTAATTCTTCAAATATTTATTAATCAACTCTGGCATTAATAATGAAGTTGAATAGGCACAGAAAATGTCATATTCATCCGCCGTGCGATATTTAAACGACACACTTTAAACTTTGCCAATATTTGCAAGAACCTGATCTTTACAGAGTTGTTAATTTGATTTTCTGCTTTTTCAGTAGTAAGAAAATTCTTTCCCCTATTTGCTTATCCAGGATCAGTAAGCAATTAAAATAAATATTCTATTCGGCTCAATATGATGATTTTGTTTTGAATATATTCTCAGAAATTGAGATTAAGATATTAGGTACAATTTAGCAAACAAGGAAAAATGTATATAGAAAATAGGTCTTAAGGCTGTACGTATACTTATTCAATATAACTATGAGATTGCTATTTATTAATATTACTTGTACCATGAAGTTATTGTGTGGAAAAGTATGTTTGATCAATCGTAATTTATTTTTTCTATGCATCATTATTTTCATCTTCATTCCTCTACACTTTGAGCACAAGAAAAATCAGTTCACATTATATCTGATTATAAAACATTTACTCCATAATAATAATCCGCGTTTTCAAATTTAAAATGAATCCTAAAATATATTGATATAATGGTCTGCTTTAAAATCGACTAATGATATACCATTCATTATTATAGAAACGTTTTTTTAACCTGTTTGGGGGCATAATAAAAGATAAAATAAAACTATAGGCATGATAAAAAATAAAAATAGGTATAAACTATACTATACATTGTGGTTGATATATTGACGAATAACACTTAATTTTCAATCTAACTTTAACAAATATGTATATTCGTTCTTTTATAAATATTTATATTTGTTCTTTTTTCTCATCTTAATGAACTTATATTCTGCAAAATAATTAAATAAAGACTGTAAAAACTTATTAAGCTATATATTTACTTATATTACAAAAGTTTTAATTAGACACATTGTCTAAATCTAATTCAAATTCATGAATGAAGCAAAATAAATATTTTAATTTAAAGCTTACAATGGCCTTACAAGCCTAAAGCTTACAACAAAATTCAAATGAGCATTACTAATGGCATAATTAAAGTGAAATTATGACTAAGCCAAATAAAATAGTTATTTTACATATAGATTATTTTCAGGAAATTATTTAGCTCATGTAAAAAAATAAAAAACCTATTAAGGTCTTAAAATAATAGAACTCGATGGAATTACTAAGTCCCGTAAATAAAATGTACTTTGCTTTTGGTGATTCAGAATTCAATCACTTTCCAAATTCAGATATCCTATGAGAAGTTCTGGCAATGGAAGTTTCTTAAGACCACATGGTAACATCCAGTTGTCATAGAGCGACTTCCTAATCAGGAGTCGACAAAGATGCTGTAGATCTTGAGGTCCTTCGCATCGGATCCGCAAGCTGGGCAAGATTGCTGTCGAACTCAGCCTTCTAACAATCATAAGGATTTCCCTGCTGTTCCTACCCTGAGATTTCAACAAGATTGAAGGGTCCACTGCGGTTACGGCCCTGAGGAGACAATTCCCCATCGTCTTAATCCTCTCCGAGTATTCGATGGCGAAATCACCGCAATTAACGCTGTCTCTTGTAGGATAGTTAAGGAAAACGCCAATGACACCAGTCAATAACTTGCCGACATCTTCATCCGTAGGTAAGGCGTTCACAAAGAGGCCATACTTCAGCAATTTAGGTAAAAGTTCTGGATACTGGAAAGACAGGGAACAAGAAGGAAGGTAGAGATAATTTGGATTAGTATGCCGATGGGCGACTTCGCTCATCAAGAAATATTGTTCTGCGAATCTTTTTCCTCCGAAAAGAAGTTTCTTCTTGTTAGCGTGCTCCATGAAATAGTCTACTGGTTTGACCTAAGTTTATAAAAGGAGTTTATTCACTATGTGACAAGTTACTATGGAAAATTATTTTATTTAGAACATATTTGTTTGCGGGTTACAATAGAGTAATTGTAGTAATAAAATCAGTTAAAACATCTGAAATTAAGTGAATAAGAAAAAAAAATTTATCTAAATTAAATTAGGCTAAAGTATAATTATAAAGTTATATTAGTTCTTGTCAGTCCATCAAAGATATTGCTTTTACAAAAGGACTAAAGTGACTCTGAAATATATGATGCTAAAGATACGCAAAAAATTACCTCAATTTTTAATGCATTTCAAAGTTTCTTGTACTTTTAAAAGGTAAATCATCATAGATGATACTAATGAATATAATACCAAGCAACTTAGTAGCAGTCCCATTCTATATGGGAGGGACATGTTAAAACTTTGTCCATATTAATTTATTTTCATACTAGTAATGACTTTGCAATTTTAACTTTTTAATACTACTGTGATTTTAATATAATTTGTCTTAAATTAGCTTTATAATTTCATGAAATTTATATGGTTTAATCTATATGTTCTCTCTATTAGAGTTCATTTTTTAAGATAAAGAAAAAATTACCGTATATATGTAAGCTATTCACATATAAGATTCACAGGTGGTTTTTTACTCAGCAAAGCATTGATTTGTTGAAAATTTAAATTTCAGTAAAAAAATAATATGAGCTCGAATAAAAGCTTAAAAAATACAGCTGCTAAAAGATGTGCATTCATGTCATTATTTTTTTTGAATAAATTTATATGCAGATATCTCTTTTTTTTAAAATTAGATAATTATCCATTTTAAAATTTTTTTTATCGTGCGCCATACTTTTTTTTCTCAACCATTAATCTATGTCAAGCAGCCCAATAAACTCTAGAATAAAACAAAAAGTCATCTTCCACAAAATTTCTGCAACGTCATTAAGTCCGGGACAAGAGTAGAGGTGGTCACCAATCATTTCTTGCACTCCATCCAAGGGCAAGTTGGAGAGTCAGTTAAACCAAAATGGTGAAGGTGAGCCTGAAGATAGTTATGCCCTATCCTAAGACTGAAATTTGCAATGTCTACAGCCCATGGAGGTTGCACGGGACAAGTTTAGTCAGTAACGATGCCCAAGTCTTTCCTCTCGCATAATTTTCATACATATTTTCACGAAAAGCAACTATATTTGTCTTAACAAGCATTTTAATAGTGTGGTACTCCAAAGCTAGACAAGATAGCTGTTTTAAATTAATACGATAAAAATACTCTTGTAAAAAATATTTTTGGTGATATGACTACCATATTATATTCTTTTTACTTACTAATAGTGTGTTGCTGCTGAAGTGTGTGTGTGTGTATGAATCCACACAGATAATAAATTAATTCTTACAATTATAATTAGTCTAAAAAAATCAATTGTGTGAGGGATTGCTTTTACCAATTCTTGGGCTAAGACAGCGTCCATCCAAGTGGTGCTGATGTGATAAGTGATGCTGGTGGGTTCACTGCTTTTCACCATTTTCATCTTGTTGAAATCTCTGTAGTCGAAGAGCTTTCCCAAGTCCTTCTTCACTTCGTACAGAGTTTTAAGCAAGTAAGCAACTACTTCACTATCCCCATAGCGAATCCAAAAGCACCTTTCCAGAAGATACTTCAGAATTTCAAACTCAAATACATTGGAACTGTAAGAGAGGCTAGAATGAGTGACAGATGAAGTCATACAGATGGCTAATATTATAATAATTTTAGCACCAAGTCATTTCACATCTATTGCTTGCTCAAACGAGGAGGACATTGTGAAGAAGTATCTTGTTTTAGGGTATATGTGTAATTAACATTTTTATGCGTGAAATCCGCATTTGTATCGTTATATGTAGTATAACTTCTTAACTCACTCATCAAATCCTCAGAGTTTTAATTCTGATATATTGAAGAATACGACTTCCAAGCTTTCTTATAATAATGTACTTAATAAATTTTTTCACGACTAGCAAATGATTTTTTTTTCATCTTATAAACAAGTATAATAAGACCTTTCCTATTATTCCTCATAGGAGTTTGAATCATCCTCTAATTGTGTTTGCTAATTAAGTTAACTGTTACTATGTGTGTGGACCGGTATACTTGCCTGTATCCTGCCCTAAATTCGTCTCTACCAATTAGGAGTAAGCAGCTGGATGAGAGTCTTCGTGATTTTGAAGCTGGGACCAAGCAGAAGACCCCAAATACTTTGCTGCCGCCCCGAAAAGTATCATTTCACATGGAGAACATTGCGATCACATAAAATTTTAACGTGCCCCAAGCGCCATTAGTGAACACCACAGCCCTTCAGTTAAGCCGATATTCCAACTCGCTACCTTCCGATAATGACATAATAAACCAGGCCATCACGTTCTGGTCAAATAACTCTATCAGACATTTGTTGCCTTGCACTGGCGTTGACAACTGAAGCAAAATGTCAAAGCATGGAGTGGCTTTGTTTTTGTATCTCTTCTTCGGAAAATAACCAGAGCAGAAAAACCATGCATTAAAACGATGCTCTTCAATCTTTTTTTGATAGTCAAGGCACTGTCCAAAGGAATTGACAACAATCCCCACTGTACAACCCCTTATAAACACCAGAACTTTCCCGTGAACATCTGGGCAGTTATCCTTGGCAATTACATTATGCTAAAGTGTTTGACCGGCGCAACATACCGTATCTTCTTGAAACAAATGCTTCCCAGTTTATTGCCGGCTACTCCACTGATCTTAAGAGACGTGTGGCTTACGCACGATGGAGTCACGGCACATTTTTCCATCACAGTCTGTAACTTTTTGAATGCCACATACATATCCCGCATGATGGATCGTACATAGCTGACCTGTGGCTTAGCCTCCTCGCTCACCGGACCTCAACCCATTGAATTTTTCTTCCGATGGCACATGAAATCCTTAGTGCACGAAACGCCTGTAGACTCAGTTGAAGATCTTGTGGCTAGAATCATTGTTGCCAGGGACAAAATTAATATGTTACCTGAAATCTTCGAGAAGGTGGACCAGTCGTTCCTTCGCCGGTATCATCTGGGTGACTACACATATTCTGAACATTTGCTGTGAGGTTTTCAGTAAACGATAATTATGATTGTGAAACTTTTGGTATTATTCATTCGCTTAACCAGCACTGTTGTATATGTTGGGCAAAAACTGTCAGGTGGGAATTCCTCTTTTCTACCTCTCAGAGTGAAATACAACCCTATGTTCCTCAGTAATTATTGCTTGTCTGGATGGGTAGTATCACTCCTCTTTTAGAATCGCTTTGTATATATATTACTACATTATAATATATAAAGACATATTAATATATTAAGTTACATTATATAAATAGTTCATAATAAGGCATATAGTAATGCCACATTAATTAAAGAGTACAGCATGTAACACACACACACACATATATATACGAGGGTTGCTATTTATATTTCTGGCCTAATAATGAAAAAACAAATATGTAGGATCGAAATTGGTTTTATTGTTTTTCAAAATATTCTCCATGATGATCAATACACTTTTGCATGCGTTTGAACCAATTTTCAAAGCACTTTTTCCAGTCCGATTGAGGTAACTCCAAAACATGCGTTTTGAATGCATCAACTGCTTCTTCGGGGGTCGAAAATCGTTGTCCACGTAATTTATTTTTGATGTGTGGGAATAAGAAGAAGTCATTGGGTGCCAAATCAGGGCTGTTCGGCGGATGACCCATCAGTTCGATCTTTCGCTCCGTCAGAAATGCCTTTGTTTGAGTCGATGTGTGAGAGCTCGCATTGTCATGATGAAGAATGATTCGCCTGTTCTTCTGCTTTTTTCGAATTTCTCCGATGACTTCTGGCAAAGAAATGGTCGTGTACCATTCAGAATTGACCGTCCTGCGTTGCTCTAACGCCACTGTTGCCACATGACCGTTAATGCTGAAGAAACAGGCAATCATTTGTTTCGATGTGCTTCTTCCTCGAACAACTTTTGTTGGTTTTGCCTCGTCTTGGAAGACCCATACAGTTGATTGCTGTTTTGTTTCCGGCTCCTATGCATAGATCCATGATTCTTCACCTGTGTAGATGTTATACACAGCCTTTGATGTACCTTGAATGTATTTTTCCAACATTTCCTTGCACCAATCGACACGAGCCTTTTTTTGAGCGTTTGTCAGATTATGCGGGATCACACGCGAACAAATTTTTTTTTACACTCAAATGTTCATGCAATATTTTATTGATGCTAGTCATACTAATGTCCAAAGACGCCTCTATCTCACGGTATGTCACATGACGATCTTGCTTTATCAGTTCACGCACAGCATTGATCTTTTCTGGCACAACAACGGATTTTGGACGACCTGCACGGGATTCGTCCTGGATCGAACATCGACCACGATTAAATTCGTTATACCAATTTTTTACAGTGCTGTAGGATGGCGCTTTATCGCTGTATAAAGAATTAAGTTCATCGAAGCACTCTTGTCTTGACAATCCACGTCGAAAGTTATGAAAAATAATGGCACGAAAATGTTCACGATTCAATTCCATTTTGTTGACAGAGAAGAACTTTTCAATTTACTGTCAACAACACAAATAAAGCTATAATGGTAAATCGTCTGCTGAATTTATGTTTAAAAATATCAAACTTTCGATTAAAATCGTCTTCGGTCGCCTAGCAACACTTACTGTTGCCAAGGCCAGAAATATAAATAGCAACCCTCGTATATATGCGCTATGTATACTTATATGTATTTTGTGTATTTTGAATGCTTTTAAATATCTTAACACACTGATATATTTAAAAGCATTCAAAACTGTTATATAACTTCACACTTATTTGATTACATTTTTTTATAAATTGAATTCATCATCTCATATTAGCCAAATAAATCCTTATATAGGTCTTTAAAATAAAGCCCAACTCTACAGCATTCAGAGTAGAATAAGAAAATAAGGTAAAGAAGAATAACTAAATGTGCTATATTAACTTCATTCAAAGCAAAATTCCTTGGAATGCTGAGTCACTATGTACGTGATGGTTAGATGGGAACAATATGGGGGGGTACTGGTCACAGATTATGTCGACACATTTATTATTTTCTTAAAATTAAACGTCTTCAGACAGGTGTAGATAGAAAAACTATTCTATGATAGAAACAGTCGCGTATTTATGGTATTAAGAAAATATACAATAATTTTTAAACAAAGCAAAATGATATTTTCGACTCTATGTAAGCATAAATACAGTGAGAAAATCTGAATTATATAAACAAAAATATATTTAAAAGAAATTGACAATACCAAACAACTAGGAGTGGGTAAAAAGAAGATTAAACTCTCTCTCTCTCTCTCTCTCTATATATATATATATATATATATATATATATATATATATATATATATATATATAGACTAATGTGTTGTTCGTAAATTATAGATATGGAATCTCTGAGTAAAAGAAAGGATTATTAGAACTCATAACTTATTGAAGAATTGAAATACGACAAAAATAATTTTTCTATTCGGATTACATTAACCCTTAAAATGCTTGAAATTTGCAAGTACATACTATAAAATTGTTGCTTATAGTATGCGTATGGTGTATCTGTTGGCGAAAAATCAGATTCCATTTTTAAGAAAATATTGAACGAAGTATAAACGAAGTTTGAATATCACATAATTCTATATAGGACAAACGATTCCTTTGTAGAATTACTATGAAACTTTATTTCTGTGATAAAAATCTTTATTCTTAATATTTTACTGTCATTTTTTTTTGAGAGGAAGAACGGGGATGGAATTCAGTGGGGAATATTTTATTAATGATGTAAAATATTTTTTACTTTTTAATTAAAGCATTATATTTAATTAAACATTGTAATTTTAATTAAGGCTAAAAACACTCCATAATTAATAAACTCGTCATTATGCTACACAAATATTTTTTTTCATCTTTTCAAAATGCACATCAAAATACTATAAAGTAGATTATACGTATTCTTAAACAACTCCCGCAGAACAAAAGCTAAAAAACAATGTTTCCCCTGCTAAGAAAATAAAGAACAATTCACTGGTTGCTATAGTAACGGACAAAATCATTACATTTTTTTAATTGATTTATTATTAAAAAAATTAAATAATGATTTATTGATTCATATTTACAATACATTTTTTTATTTGAATCGAAGAATTTACGACCGAATCATGATTTTAATCTTTATTCAAATAATAAATCAAAGCTGAAAACTTAATTTAATAATTTGGTTACCTTCATAATACTATAAGATAATTAAGATGTCTTAAAAGCGGCAAAATTATATATAAATTATTTTTTTAGTTCTATTATTTTACTTATTATTGTATTTACTTACTTTGCGTTTATAACACAAAACACATACACAAGTTGGTGAATTATGCCAACTGATGGCACAGTGATTAGCTTCTCTAATTTCGAAACAGTAGGCCCCAGGTTCGAATCTTACTTCGGGTATGAATGTTCCTTTCTCTGTCTGTGTTCTTTGTTCATTCACTTTCGGGACGAAGATGCCACACCCAATGGGTGCCCCACAGTATAAGATGCCATCACATGCGTCCCTTGTAGCGCTGACTTGTTGTATCCTAAGTGCATCAAGGCATTAAAAAAAGAACTATTTTTAACTATTGATACGATATGTTCACTGTAACTTTCTTCACGTTAAATATTGAGAAGCAAATACCGTATCAAACGAAGTAAGCGTCTTAGCTGACATTTTTTTCTGATATACGAAATAATTTGCTTTTATTACTTAACTCACACTATTCTCAAAAAGCTGATAGAAATGGAAAAAAAACATAATAATTTAAAAAATTATAGTATAAGCATTGAAGACTAATGTAAAGAAAATTATAAATTACTAGAGCGTCAATAAAACAACGTAGTATGGAAATATATTACAAAATAGAAAAGTATGCCTACAATTAAATTTCCTAAATGTTTTTAACATAATTAAGTGAAAATATTAAGCTGATTTTTTTTTAAAGTTTCATATGGTTTCTAAAATATTATTGAAGCTATTATTTTATTTTTCCTCGCAAAAATATCGGTATATATTGGCGCTGTTACTGTAAAGTAATATTGCAGAGATTTAATTTACAATGCTTATCCTTGTATTCGTGAATGTTTTTCTTGCTAGAAATGTAAACATTAGTTATTTTTATGAGTTAAAAATGAACGAAATTCTCCGACGTTAAACAGTTAATTTATACAGTATCAAAAGAATGTTTAACAGAATAAGTATAATTATTGGGTTATGTTATCATATTTTTTTTTGACCTGGCAAAGCAAACATTGCTTCCATTCGCAAAATGCTGCGTTTGTTCCGTGGTGAGTTAAATTTCTCATCTTTATAATGACAAATTAATTTGAAAGAAGGAACAGGTGCTGTATAATCCATGCGCCAAATTCTGAAATAGGCGATTTTTTGGTGGATTTTCTAATGTATCTGGCGACCTTGTTTTTGTTACGTCATACATATGGATACCTATAAGAATTATGCAGAAAATCTTATTTTGGTAACCCTAGTATTTATGCCATCGTGAACGTCATGATACGTCATCTTGGCAACAATCCTTTGTCGCCAAAAAAATTCAGAATTTGGAATCATGGATTATACGGCACCTGTGCCTGAAAAAAATAGCTTACTGTGCAGTCGATGGTTCTGACTCTGCCAAGTCGTTCTCTATAAGATGGCGCCATTTTCGAAACTGTCTATAAACTTTTCGTAAAATAGCAGGACTAATATATCTACTCTTATGAGTTCTTACTAATTGGTTAATACTTCTCATTAATCTGTCACATTCAGTTTTATCAAATGTCTCCATTCTACATTTGCTCTATATTGAAAATTTTGGAAAAATATAAATCAATTGTGTGAAACCAAATATAAACAATTTTGTTTTGAATAAAAAAAAGTAAACAAACAATTAAATAATCAATATTTCGTGCTAAATACACGTGGTTTCTTGGGATCTACATTTAAATTTATCAATTAAAATTTTATACATAACAAAATGTACGGTTAGTTGGCATTGATTTTGAAAATTGTCAGAACGTCTGAAAATCTATCTTAGAGCTACGACATCTGGCAATGAAAAATGTTATTAACAAAGTCGTAACTATTAGACATAATCATTAAAATTGTGTCCTGTGCATGCATGTATATCGAATTTATATAAAAGCGTACAAAAACGACAAAATTAATATAATTAATATGTTTAAAGTTTAAAATTGCTCTTGTTAATAGGAATTCATTACCATCTAGATTAATAAGTCTTAAAATAAGACATGTTTCGAAGTCCAAACAAAACGAGGATTCTCTAACAAACTATTTTTGTGTTTTTACTTATAAAGTTGACTTTAAAAATTTACATAAAAAGTTTGCAATTATTATAAAATTCAAAGAGGAATTTTTTTACAAATCATAGGCTTTAACATATGAACAGAAATGTTTAGATATAAAAATATAGTTTGAAAATAGATTGTAAAGATATTCAAGATTTTGATAATGGTGCACAGGTGCCGTATCCAGATAAAGTTAAAATGTTTGAGTATAGAAATATTCCTATTTTTAAACTAAAAACTAAAAGACAAATGAGTTAATTACGCTTAACGTATTACAGGACATTAATAGTCTCAAAACAATTGTAGGTTTTAGTTCACCAGAAAGTTAATCAAGTTTTCAAATGCTGACAATTTTAGTGATGAATAAAGATACATATGCTCAAGACAAAAATAGTGAGAAAATCGCTTGTGCTTAGCTTTAATAATTTTGTACATTTTTATATAGTAAACAGATTATCTTCACATTATAAACATTATCAAATATACGACACCGTACTTAATCAATGTGGAAAAAAGACTTCTACTTTTTCCTTTGGGCACAGGTGCCGTATCCAAGATTCCAAATTCTGAATTTTATGGCGATGAAGAAATGTTGCCAAGATGACGTGTCGTCACGTGCGCGATGACGTAAATACTAGGGTTACCAAAATAGAATTTTCTGCATAATTCTTATAGGTCTCCATATGTATGACGTAATAAAAATGAGGTTGCCAGATACATAAGAAAATCCGCCAAAAAATCGCCAATCTCAGAATTTGGCATCCTGGATTATACGGTACCTGTGCCTTCCTCTGTACCAACACATAGAATTTTTTCCCAACAGTAACATCAAATTTTGCGTTTTTAAACAGAAGTTTTGAACTAAATGCGACTACTTGGAGGACTAAGCATACATTGCTAACGTCCATTGCAAATTTTTCGGCAACAAACCGGATTTTATTTACATAAATATTAAAAAAAATTTCATTTTAAATATATTTAGTACTATTTGCCGAATAAATATATAAAATTCAAACTTGATTTAATATTTTAGTGCTATTCATGAAATTTTTGAGCTTATTTGAATAAAAACGTATTTGATTGGAAGTAATGGCGAATCAGCTTCCTTTTCTTTTATCTGGTGACACTTTTATGTTAATTTAAATTAAAAAATGATTTTGAAGTTCTTAATGTAAAAAAAAAAAAAAAAAAATTAAAAAGCTGGAATACAAGATTAAGAACTTCAAAAGGGGAAATTTCTTGCATTTAATGCAGCTATTTCTACCGACAGTTTTTTACCTCGGCCTCCAAGTAATTTTTAATGATGATCATTTGACGAAGATTACAACGGAGATGGCAAGGTCTTTTCTGTTTCCCAATCACACAAGTGGAAAGCAATACGTTATAATTAAATTTACACATAAATTTTAGCCATAGGAAAATTCTAAATGAGGTTGAAAAGGCCATTTCTCTAATATTTTGTCACAAATTAAAGAAATATATATATATTAATCTGGTATCATAAATTATTTTCTAATACGAAATAGCTTTTAAAAAATCAATTAAAAATAATAATAGATAAAAAAATCTTATTTTTTGAAAAAAGAAATACTATTTAAATCCATTCTATTTATTTAAACTATAATTTAAATTCATTGGAATAAAATATTTGGAAGAAACAAAATTTTTCTTGTAGTTCATTCAATATTATTTTATTCCAAGTTGATTTATTAATATTTCTCAGTTTAATTTTTCACAAATATTTTAATGTTTTTTCTTTTATTTTTATATAAAATATTTAATTTTGACTTAACAAAAATACTTAACAGCATTTTCATTTTGAATTGAAAGAAATGTTAATAAAAATTAATAGTAAAATATTATTAAAAGAAGCTACTGACGGCAAAATCTTCCCTAGTTCAAGAAAAAAGATTGATGAAAATAACAGAATAAGATTGTTACCGCACATTTCCTAATTTTTCATTATGTAAGTAAATGATTATAATCATAATAAAAATTTATTTAGTGACAATAGACAGAAAAAAAAATGAATTAAGAGGCATATTTGTGAATCACTTTTTGTACACATTCACATATGTTTAGGTGATTATCTGAACGCAGAAACCAAATTTTGTTTACATCTGCTTTGCAATTAATCACATACTTTTATCCATTGAGACAATTCTCCACATTTATTTTCAAATCACTTCCTAAAAAAATCTTGTTTCAAAGAAATAGAAGAGTTTGGAGAGTGGCATAGTTCCCAGCATTCTATGTAAGACACAGTGCTATGATTCAACATGCCCGAAAGTTTGCACGATGTAAATATGAATTATGGATGAGGACATCTCTCTCTTTCTCACATATGACATCTTTTTACGTATATTCTCGTCTTCTTTCATTAAATGAGATCACTTTTTTACGAGTGTTGTCCTTTTAAATTTCTGTTGTAAATTTTTTACAATTATTATATAAATATTAAAAAGTACTACAAAACATATGACAAAAAGTATTAGAGCGCAAACATACTTTAGAATAAATTTACTGACAAATTATTATTCATAGTATTCTATTATTTTACATTAAAGAGGACAGTTAAAATCGCACTTGATATTTATCATTATTAGCGTATTATTGGTAATAAGATTCTATTTATTGCCTAAAAGTTGTTAAAATAAATATATATAAAGAAAAAAATCACAATTGTGTTAAGTTATATATCCAAAAAAAGTAATATAGCAAAAACATGGGGCTTTATTGTATAATAAAAGCCTTAAAGAATATTAAATTGGAAATAAAGCACAGTGATAGAGAATAATACAATAACACGAAGAAGATTTTATCAAAAGACTTGTAAAGAATTTATTAGATTTGAGAATAAATGCTCGAAAAGAATGCCACTGTCAACAAGGAGCTCTACCTTGCCAAGCTACACCGCGCGAATGAGGCTATTAGACTGAAAAGACCTCATCGACAAGGTCAAACTATACTCCTTCACGACAACGCTATATCCCATGTTGCACAAGTCATCAAAGCCGCACTCCAAGAGCTCAAATGGGAGGTCATTTACCATCCACCGTATTCACCGGACTTTGCACCGATCAATTACCAACTTTTACGCTCTTTGTCAAACCTTACATTACCTTCGATAACAAAGAGGTCCTTAAAAACTGGCTCAACAACTGCTTTGACACCAGACCAGGCGATTTTTGGCGGAACGGCATCAACAAAGTGGTCGAGAGGTGGGAAGAAGTTGTAAACAGCAACGGCGAATAAATAATTGATTAACTTATTGATATAATTATTGTTTTTTGTTTAAATAAAAGTCTTTGGTACAAATGCAACGAACTTATTTCCCAACCCAATATTTTGGAATCCTATGATGTTTCAGATATTTAAATGGAATTTCATAAAAAGAAATGTATACTAAATTTGACCAGCTGTATGAATAAAGCGATATTACTGATGTGATAGAAAATAAGTCAAACGTTTTACCAACGCAAAAATCTGCGTGCATAATTTTACAGATAATTCGTACTGGATGAGTTAAAAGACAAGCGAAGCCTTTATCAATTCATGAAACGAACTTATAATATACCTAATTTTTAGAATACTAATGTTCGCGCGTCAACTACGTCAGAGCTCAGAGTTCATACGACAGAGGGCATTTGCATGCCAAGCAGGAAGGATGTGGGTAAATGACTCTGGTAAAACGACACCAACAATTTTCTATTAAAATTCCTGCATTCATATTTAATTGTTTTCTGTTTGTGTTATTTGTTAAATAAATGCAATAGCGTTGTTGTCTATGACAGCTGGTCCGTCTTCTCTTTTCTCATTAATAATCTGAACTGTTGACACCAAATATTTAGAAACAATAATAGAACTGTCTTGACTCGTTAAAAACAGCGGTGAAAGTGCCCAAAACAATAAAAATTATGAATTCCAATACTTAGTTTATATACGGACCATTATTATTCTAAATATTAAAATAATATTCCTGCATTTATAAACGTATAATGCTCCCTAATATAAACAATAACGTTCTGAAACTACTAGAAAGTAATGAAATCAATTCTGACTGAAGTGTTGGTTGGATTTATGTAGAGCAGTTATGTAAATTCTTATCATTCCGTTAATAAGGTAAAGAAAGACTGGGATTAAATTTGACTGTGATTCAAAGTATGGCATAACTTGATTGCGATTTAAAATTGCGAGGTATTTAGTTGAGGGGCTGTGGTAGCTTAGTGGTTAGGGCATCGGTCTTCCGTTCGAAAGAGTGGGATTCGATCCCAATGCCGCAAAAGATCCACAGAGTACATGCGATATATGTGCTTGTTAAATCTGTGGAATCGAAAGTCCTGTGGTTGATAGTTGAGCAGTTGCCATGGGTTTAATGGTCTGGAGAAAATTTCCTTCCTCTTCAGATCAATGTCAAAATTGATGGCATAGATTCTCGGGTGGTGCTATCTATCGGAGTAGTTTAGGGCAAAAGTCGTACTTTCACCATCGTGGTACTCTGGTTAAAAGAAAGACACACCCTTCTAACTTAAATTTGTATAGCGAGCTTGACTTGTCCAAGTGTTATAAATGACAACTTAGCTGCAGAAATCAACAGCAAAAAGCTTAGTACAAACCAATCTCTTCAACTCGAACAATCAAATCCATCATCTCGTGGTTTTGCTGCACTTGTATCAGGAAATCAGTTCTTTGTCCTGATACAAGTGCAGTGAAACCAAGAGATTGGTTTTTACTATCTCTGGATGGATTTGTATACATAAAATTTTCCTATACTGAAATCTTTACTATTTTAAAATCCGTAGTTTACGCATATATTATTTTTCTAGATTTATCGTGGCGGAGAAGAAAAAAACAATAGAGCACCCTAAACGGATATTGATGGAAAAATTGTATCTATAAATACATTTTTTAATCAATGATTCAGCCATTTGTTTACATTATTCTTCACTGAAAATTGCAAGTAATTTTTGTAGTTATCTCTAAAATGTTTACTATAACTTAAACTGTTGCATTTTATGCTTTCATTCATACAAGCCTCTATTTTGGGGTCTCTATTTCGCAAATTTAAAGAATTAATATTTTTAAAAATTTTCATATTCTCAGTTAAATGATATTTTAATGCCTTGAGCTCCAAATTGATTAAGAAATTTATAAAATTCTTTTATCATGAAGAATATCTAAATAGAATAATACTTTACTGAGATATTTCAGAGATTTAATTCAAGTTCGAAAGTTTCCATCTTTTCCTATATGCGAATCGAATATCATCACAATTTCCATATTTTAACAAAAATTAAACTATCTTACAAGTAAGACCCTCGAAAAAATGTAATTTTGAAAACAAATTTCAGCTATTTTAATATACAGCAGGTTTATTTTATTATACAGAAAATTTAATGTTGCTATGTTTAAAAGCAATTTTTTTTCTACAATGTCTCAATAAATTTTAAAAAATTTATGCACAATCACACTATTATTTTAAACTAAATTTTACAGAAATTGAGATTTTATTTTCTCATCATCTATTTCTTCATTCAGATTTATTTGTATTTTAACATTTTAATTTTTATTTCTTTCTGAAAGTTCTTTGTGAATGTATGTATGCATAAAATATATAAATATATGTTGATACACTTTAATTCCTCTTTTCTGATTAACATTTTGTAGTAAAAGAAACTTAAAGAATATTTAGTTTATCTATTAAGGAATATTTAGTGTATGTTTCTCTAGTATATCAATTTTTGTTTCCTCAAAATGAAGGAAACTGAAGCATTAAAAAGAATAACTTAAATTCCAGCATTTATAAATTTAATATTATTTCTAATAGCAAGTACATAGCCAGAATAAAATGTTTAATAGCCTAATCAAATTGTAGCATGTTCAAAATGATTATGAAAAAATTGAACGTTTATAGAAGCTACACAGAAATTGTCACATTTTTAATTGGTTTGTACTTCACAAAAATTTAATGGGTATAATTAACAACTATCGAAATAGTATTAAAAAATGAACAAAACCAAATCAATTTTTTTCCATGTAACATTGTGTTGAATATTAATTATAGGTTCCAAAGATTCCGGACCGAAAACCTTGTTCCTGCTTACAACAAGGAACAGAATGTCGATGCAGTTCAGATGGAACAACAAAATACACAATTCGTCTTGAACCTTGGGCATATTACAAAACTGTAGTTTTTGGATGCCTCCTAGGATGTCTCTTACTGTGGTTAATGCTATATATACCTTTGATCACAAACAGTTTAAAGAACAATGACTAATAAATCATTATGAATAAACTTGATGTTTAATATTTATTAAACCATAAGAAACAAATATTCAGATTTCCGTAAAGCAAAATTTTTATGTATACTTTCATTAAATAGGCTA
Source organism: Latrodectus elegans (assembly GCA_030067965.1). Taxonomy (NCBI): domain Eukaryota; kingdom Metazoa; phylum Arthropoda; class Arachnida; order Araneae; family Theridiidae; genus Latrodectus; species Latrodectus elegans. The sequence continues at coordinate 64,741,193 of CM057812.1, read as the reverse complement.
TACATAAATAAATTATAAGCCTTAAACCTGTTGTGTTTTGAATTTATCTTTTATTTTCAAGAGCTTAACGGATGTAAAATGTGTATCCATAAGTTTTTACAAATTACAATTTATATTTGTATTCTGTAAAACTGTTATAATTTTTTAAAATTAACAAGAGAATGAGTCTCTTTATTTTGTTAATTACAATGTTATGGCAGCAATAATTTAACTTATATTGTTGAAAATTGTCATTTTATATGCATAAAATGTGTTTTTATTTTATTTTTAACTTTTCATTTTATAGTTATTGCCAGATTGATATTTTCCTGAATACTTTTATTGCATCTTCTATTTCAGAAATTGATGACATAATTCTTTTTTTAAAAAAAATGCAGAAAATTTTATTATGCTATTTTATTTTATACAAGTATCAAAAGCAAGTTTCTACAAAAGTAATTTATCAAGATTTTCATTCTTAATCTTAAATTATATCATACATTAATGTAATTTCTGAATAAAATTGCAATTTTTAAAATATACACAAAGCATATACTTTTAAATTGTTATAAAATGTTTATTTGTATTGCATTGTTCATTAGTATTGCTTGATTCATTACTGCATATGATTTCAGTACTAAATATAGTTCATTGCAAACAATACATAAATCACTGAATATTTCAGTAAATTAAACACACAAAGTTGACCATTTTAAAACAGCAGTTGACAATTTTAAAACAGCAGTTGACAATTTTAAAACAGCAGTTGACAATTTTAAAACAGCACCATGTAATAAAATGTTTGATAAAATATTTAACAAAATGCTTGGAATATTTAATAAAATATTTGGAATAAAAAAATCCATTCATATAGATAAAATTTTAACAGATAAAAATGTCACATTCTAAAACTGAAACAAATAATCAAAAGTAGGACATTTTTTACTTAAAAATTAAAATAAAACAAACAATTCTTTGACTCTTTTGTTCAATTTAAAAAAAAAGGAAGAAAAAAACATATTACACAATGATAAATATTTAGTACCTTGGCTCAAAACAATAACCGCGATTAAAAAGAATGGAAGACATTAATAAACACAATTTAAATATTGTTTATTTCAAACATGTAATAATAATAAAAATTAATATAATGTAAAACATAAATTATAACCATCTTGCATCATTTTCGCATAAAATTAGCACTTCATAATATAGATTTTTTATCACAAGGAATTTCACAGATAATTATAATTGCATATTATACAGTTGCTGCAATTTTTTTTTAATGTTAAAATGATTGAACAGTAACAAACAATAATGAATATTTTAACATCAAACCACTGGTAGAAAATCAGACAAATTGCACATGGATTCAACATAAAAATTTAAGTACGATAATAAAAATATATTAAATCTATCAATCTTTAAAAATAAACTCATCACTAACATTTTGTAAATATAAGTTTTTATGTGCAGACATATTTTCCACAAAGCTAACTTTAAAGGAATAAATAAGTGGAACAAAATTAAAGGAAATTATAAAAGACAAGGCACATGTTTCATAAACATATTAAGTAGAAAATAATAGCAGCCATTAAATCTGTAGATTTAACTGTATAAAAAAACAAATAATGAATTAGTGAAACACAAAATCTAAAAATATGAATCATCTTCAAATGGATGTGCGGAAAACAAAAAATCACTGCTGCATCAGAAGAAATTGAATCAGTTTTGTGAAAAATTTGATTCTGGATAGTGTCAAGGATCAACAAATGATATCATAATATAGCGAGTTCCATTTGTAACAGGAAGTCCTTCATGATAATGAGTAAGACGACCAGGATGCATCAGTGACCATCCTAATCTTAAATCTGTTACACTGCAGTTATATCGTAAGAATCGACAACCACCGCCCTAAAGAATAAATATAACCGTTTAATGAATATGGAATTTAGATTAGAATAACAATAAAAAATTAGCATTTCAAAAATTTCCACTCTTGTATTTAAACAAAAACATAAAACAATCAAATAAGGAATAAGTTTACACATCTTTGTTTTGACAATAATTTCAGATACATCAGTCAAATAAATATATAAAATTTACAGAATTTTAAAATATTCAATATTATCTTTGTTTTAGGCAATAAAATTATCTTACTAAAAGTGAAATGAAAATTTGTATCATGTTTTATACAATTTTTTATGATTACTTCAATTGATTTTGTTAGTTATGTAAATAAAAATCAACAAACCACAGGAATATTTATCTTCTTAAAAATAGCCTAAGTCATTACGTGAACAGTTATCAAGATTTTCTTTTTTTTAGCTTCCATTTAATTATTTAATTTTCAGTGTCATTTCTGCAATATTTTTTTTATTTATAACTAACTTTTTTAATTTAACTAACATGTTTCTTCTCAAAGATAATAAAACTAATTTCCTCGTTTGACTTATACTAAAAGGATGAGTACTATAGAGCTTTATTATATAAAAAATCAAAAAGTATTTATTTGATGTTATCAAATGTTATTTGCAGTGATTAAAGTTATATACAAGATGGCTGAGGTGATATTGTATTATCAAAGACATTTAAAGGTCAATGGGAGCATAAATTGGTTATAACAAGTGCCTTGATATGTTGGAAAAGAAGTTGATGTAGAAATATGGATAATAAACATCAAGGACCTATTGATAGTTTATTTAGAACTACATAATTATCTGAACTTGACTCACATTTGTATACTTTTGCTTTTCAAAACCTTCAGTTGGCTGCTAACTTCCAAGTAGCAACCATTGCTGCCAGAACTTACCTGTAGCAGAGTCTACAATGCAGGTTATAGTCTGACTCAATTTGGCCATCCAATTTCATGCATTTCTATCATGCAACTGCATTTGAAGTCGTCCAATTGGTTACAAGGACCTCAAAAATTTTACTATTAGTGTTATTTGTTATGTCTTTAGAGTATAATGAAAAAAGGTAAATCTTCTGCTACCATTTCTTATTTCATATCACGGAAATTGAACAGTGAAAATATATGCCATGAGTAGAATCAATCTATTTTGTCTTTGAAAATGTAATCCTTTGCATACCCAAATTTGCGTATGAATTTCCAAAAAAATCAAATTATTATTATTATTTTTTATCTTTTTATTTTTATTTATTTATTTTATTTATTTATATTTTTTATTTATTTTTTTTATTTTATTTATTTTATTTATTTATTTATTTATTTATTTTTTTTTGCAAATGAATGTATTTGTGTATTTTCATTACAAGATCTTCTACATCTTCATCCTTATATTGAAGTTAACAATAGATATATAACTTCAAAATATTCTGTTAGTTTTCATTTAATTTCTTAAAAAATGATAGAATCTGCCTTTAAACAAATTTCACTTATTTATAACTTACTAATTTAAACCTTTATTTAATGATGTCATAGTATAAAAAATCAATGGTACCAAATGGGGGGAAAAAAACAAGTGTGAGATTTTTGCACAATAAAGTGTAAATACTGCTTTTTCAAACCTTGATTGCCAATTTGATATATTTTTACCAAGGAAAAATACCCTTGATGCACTTTTAATAAATTTTTCAAATAAAAAGAAAAATCGATTTCAAAATTAAGACATTGATACATTGATACAAATATCTCATTTAAGGCATTGATACAAATATCTCAATCATTTAAATCAATTATATTGACAATTTAGAGTTCAGCAAAATTTTACACGCGTAAAAATATTGAATGGTAAATTATGTTATAAACAATTTATAATTGAAATAATATAAAAATTGTATTTTTTGCAGTCTTGCAAATATTCAAAAATTCTGCAATTATATTAATGATTTACACAAAATTTACATAGATAAATTAATATGTAACTTAATTCGTAAGTAAGATGTCATGAACATTTTTTTAAATGTTTACTTAATCAGAACTGATGCAAAATTTAAATCAGAACAGATACAAAAAAATTCATTCAAATAACTAAACATTACAGAATATTTATTTTATTAAATAAATTTATAAGTAAAAAACTTAAAAGTTGTATTTTTATTTATTTTCTGAAAAACAAAGCAATTAAAATATAATTAATAAAATCATAATTAAAATATAATTAATAAAATCAATTGTGTCCCTTATATATTAAAGAAGATCATAATTGGCATGGAGAGCATAGCTGAAAATAAGACTCGTTTATCACAACTACTTGCAACAAGTGCCTTATTACCATCCTTAATTTGCAATATCAATGTTTTTGTGGGTAAGATTTTTAGAAGGATATTTTTTACATTTTTAATTTTTATAAAAATAACAGATTTAAAATGGAATCCAGATTTTATAGCAATTTTCATAGTATATAAGTTAACATATAATAACATGAAACAAACATCCTACCTCATAATCTATTTTAGGCCTATTCAATGCTATGTTAATGGTATAAGTAGAAGAATCATGATGTGGTCGAAGAGAAGGTTGCTCATCAGGTCGATAGCGAACAACGAAATTCATCATAGCTTTTGGTGGCTGTGAAGAGCAAAAATAATAAAATGTTCAATAAATACATACACTATTTGATAAAAATTTTAAATAATTTTTTTAAAAGATTCAGCTATATTACTGATAAATTTTAAGCTATATTCCTGATATATTTAGCAGGTGACAAGTTAATTGACATAATTACTTTTTTAATTACAATAAAAATTTGATGCAATTTGAATAACAACAAATTAAAGAGAAGCACATCACTAAATGTTGCTAATAGAATTACATTCCGAAAATTATTTTATGTTCCCTAAACAGAACTAAAAATATATTTTGGCAAATATTGTAACTATACTGAACTTGGTAACAATGACAATATTCTTAACAATCATTAGTTAATATTTAATTTGGAACAAAGAGCAATTAAGGCACAAATTAAGCAAATAAGAGTATAAGCAGCATTGAAAAAGTGAGAAAAACTTATGGGATTGAATATTATTTAGATATAAATAATTCGATTTTCAAATATACTTAAATCTTCAACACATATTTAAATATTGTTAATGAAAATCTGTTAATTAAACTTGCAGTTACTTTTTTCAAACCAAAATTTTGTTTTGAAAAAAAAATTAATAAAATAAAATTTCCCATCAAATTGTTAAAATTTTGATGGGAAATTTACATGAAAAATTTTTATTTAACGTAATTTAATTAGATTAAATCTGAGAAAACAAAAAGAAAAATGTTTATTTATTACTATATGCTTCACTATATTTATCACTCTTAAATAAAAGGATTTCAGCTAAAAAAAAACAAATGGGTCATCATTAATACATACTATTCATACTTAACTTTCGCAAAAATATTTAAATTTGTTAAATTATATTTCTATATGAAAGAATATCTTAATTAATAAAGACAAAAAAACTTATTTTAAAGCTACATTTCTTACACAAAAATGTTGTCTAAAGGAAAATTTAAATCTCACACAAATAATAAAAATGTATGAAATTTGCAATTACATAGTTTAATAAAGATGCTAACAATTTGATAAACTATATAATTAAGAATATTTTATATTATGTATTTATAATGTTAAAATATCCAAAACAACATGCCCCATTTTACATGCACATGCAAATATTAAATGTTTATTAATGGAACTAAAAGAAATAAAAACAATTATTAAATACTTGCATACGTTGATTACAAAACTCGAATATATTTACTGAATTACAAAAACTACTAATAATTTATTTTTATAAATGAAAAAAAAAACTAAGCAAACAATTATGTATCTCTGATATATAATATACAATATCCCTTTTACAAATTACATTAATTATCTATAAACTCTTTAACATTTATAATATAAGAATCTACTAAACAAACAAATATTTTACAAATGCCTGTAATCACAATATTTTTATCCAATTAAAAACAATTATTAAAGGTTGCATGAACAATAGTCCATAATAACTGCACATGAGCTTAGTAGACATGGAATACATTCTAATAATTAAATTTAAAAACAACTTTAACTACAATAAAAGAACTCTATTAATAGTCATATTCCATTTTCTCTTTATCAGCAAATTGGACAATCATATCAAATTTATGGTTCCAAAACTTTTAATATCAAGATTTTTAAAGATACATAAAGGGTAAAAATGTGAGCCACCATGACCTTGACTGAAAAGTGCCAGCTACTCAATAAACAATTTTTTATAGAGGTCATTAAGAATGAGTATTAAAATCAGAAAGTAACACAAACAAGATTATATTATTAAAAAGGTAATATTCTAAAAAATCAAATTGAAAGAGTATTTTAGATGCACCACAAAAATACTATCTATTTAATCCTCCTTATTTTTTTCCAAAAATTAGAAAACATTCTCAACTATTCAAAATGTTTATATAACTAAATCTTTGAATTCTTTCCCTTTATAAATAAAGTATACCATTTCATCCTTTAAACTAATCTTAAATACTTACAAACGGAAAAAATTAATTATAGATTTCCATTGAAAATAAATGACCCATAACCATCTATCAATGCATGGAATTTTTTAAAATTTAATAAGTAAAATAATCCGATTATCTTATTTCATTAAAATTTTAGCCTTAAATTAAATTCCCAAATAGAAAATTAATAGAATGAGTAATTTCGATTTTTCCAGTAACATTAACAGAACCAAATGTCAACCATTTTCTCATTCAATATAAGAGCAGAACCATCACCTTCAAACTTGACTGAAGGACTATGTAAAGTCTAGATTTGTATTACTTACATCCTCATACTTGAATGTAAAAACTGAATTTTTTAATTGATGATTGTAATCTCTCACGAATTGAATCCATTTAGATCCAAGCTCCACTTGATCACTGAATACCTAAGTAAGTTTGTAAATTTACGACTGTGTTTAGTTCCTTACAAAATTATCACACTAGGATAGAGTAAAAGTGTATTTTCGAATTAGCACATGTTTCCCAATTTTTACTGAATTATTGAAAACAAATCTCACTCAGAAAACATTAGGATTAATATTTTTCAAAAACTTTTGAATAATAATTTTTAAATACTGACAAAATTTGAGGATTTTTAAAAACACTATCTTATATATATATATATATATATTGATTTATAATATTATTTGATATATAAAAATATTATTTAACAAATTATAAAAACTTATAGAAAAGAGATCCCAATAGTATTACAACGTTATACTTTAATTTTACTTTCATTGTGAAAGAAAGAAAAGGAATCTACATTATAAAAAAGAGCAGTTATTATTTTTTTTAAATTAATATTTCAATTTTTTATACCAATATACACATTTAAGTTTTAAAGGAAATGTCTAATTTATGAAGCTTGATTAATATAAAAGGATTATATTTCTAAAAAATATTGGCATTTATTTTTATTTAAAAATTTTACTCGTAAGCAAACAAACAATTAATTATTTCAGTTTTCGTAGTTTGCAAAAAAATTCATACGGTGAATGAAAATTATGTACATTATATTATATTATATATAACATAACTTGACATCTTAAAAGACAAAAATTAAAAGCTATATACATTGAAATCTAGATATTATATTTGTAATATATTATGTAATAATATAGGCTTATAAGGTCTATATTATATGCTATAAAAAGATATATATTAAAATATATTTTGTTCATCTCTATCTATAATATTATTACAAAATTATTTATTTGAAGGAATATAAAATTTGAAACAAAAGAATATAAAAAATATTTGAGAGCCTAAAGATATGAAAAAAAAAAAATATGAAGTGTATTGAAGTGCTTCCATTTATAATTTCCTTTTCTAAAAAATATCCATATAATATAATGTTGAAGAACAAAACTAAATATTTAACTTTTATAAAAAATGGTTTTAAAATCATCTAAAATTTCCTAAATATATGAAATACAAGAAATCATATAAGAATTTAGAAAAATGTACTGTATTTTATAGTTACATTTATTAATATTTAGGCATCAAACACTGTAGTTTATCTATATTCAATTATAATTCAATTTTAAATATTAATGTAGTTTGTATTTAAAATAATTTTTATTAACCATTGTGCAAAAATGAAAATACACATTCACATGCATAACTTTAAATATCAAATCGATGTACATGTTATAAAATTTCTTATTTAAAAGCTGATTTATGTAAAGATAAAGTTAAAGATCAATAAAAATAGGCTCTTAGTTGGGATAAAAGTTTTAATGTTACTAATCTTAATTGAAAAAATCAAATAAGATAAAACTAGAAAATAAAATTGAAATATGTTATAAATGTTCATATATGTTAGGTTAGGAATATTAAAACTTTTCAAATTCAAATCAATACATAAGTAATATATATTATGATCTTGTCCTGCTTTCAGAAGCAACTTGTTTCATCAATTGCTTAAAGTATTGACTGATATAAAATACTTTTGGTAAAAAAGGTACAAAACAAAAATATATTTAACTACTAAAAATTATTTGGAAATTTGATGAACAAATAACTTTTGTATGTATTTTTAAAATTGCATAACAAAAATGAAAAAATATTCATTTGTTATAATTTTGAATAAAATTATGCTGCTTCTTATTTGGCTTTCTTTAAATTTCTGATTAAATAATGAAAACCAAAAAATCCCAAGGAATATTGAAAACCTGAAATGCAGAATTTCTATGTACAAATATGATAATATTACATATAATTTGTGCCACTCTAAAAAATAGAACTAAAAGAAAAACATGAAAAATGGAACAAAAGAATTTTCACGTGTTATTCATAAATGAAATCTTCATAATTGAATTTAAAAATTATTCAACTCTAAAACATAGCACAGATCTTAAGAATCTTCTCTATTATATTTAATTGCATTTTTTACTTTCAAAAAATTCTAGTGAATATATAGTGATAACATAATGAATGTATCAAATACTATACAATAATTATAAAAATATAAGAAAATATCAAATTTTGTAAAGAGCATAAAAATAACTTAATCATATAAAGTACAAAAAAAAAGAATATTTCTTAAAACAAAATATTAGATATGAACTCATTTTATATAGGTATGAGAAAATAAAAGCTCTTACATCATGAGTATAACCAATAAAAATTTTCTCTTGGACAGGCCGTATATATTCCCTCAGAAAATATAACCAATGCTGCTCAAGTCCAACTTGATTCATATGAATGTCTCTAGTAGGAACATTTTCATATCCACCCGCTAAACGAGGATCCTATTTCATAATAGATTTCAAGTCCAGTATTTTATAAAAATGATTTTTTATTAATAAAACAGACAGTAAAAACAAATTTATTAAAACACTGCAATACATAACAAAGTTTTGTTTTTAAAATTAGCACTTAAATTTGAAGTTAAAAGTGCTTTAAAATGAGGAATTTATCAAAAGTTTTTCCTACTTACATTACTGAGGTTTAAATTTGAATGTTTAGATCTTAAATATACAACTTAAGAGTTAAAGATTTTTAAAAAATGGCCTTATCAAATTATTTTAGGGATTTAAATATTTAATTATGTAAGCATAAAATTTAAAATATCTTTTAAAAGTAATGGCACAAACAGCAATTATTTGTATCTTCCAATTAATTAATACATTTGAAGTAATGAAAATAAAAATTACTCAATATTGTATTTAAAAAAAAATGCTACTTTTCTTTTTAAATAAGACTCATTTTCAAAAAATCTGAAATGTAAATTTGTTTGTTCCCTTTCAGAGGAATTTATTTACTTAATCTCCCCTATCAAAAGTATATCTACAAAAAAGTAAGCTTTTCAATACATATTCAATGTATTGAAGAGCCTGTAGAATTTCAGGATCCATTTCTGGAAACCATTAGTAAGGAACCAAAACTATTAAGTAGCAAGGAATCAATTGTATAAAGAAGTTTAAGTTTATACAAATAAAATCATTCATTTAATTTCCAAATATTTAGTTTCAATAAAAATTAAAGTAATTAAAAAACATAAAATATTAACTAATATTTGCAAACATGACAGAACAAAATTAATCCATTTCTAAAAAATAATAATAACAAAATTCCTCAAAACTTAGACTAATAAACATGACTTTAAAATCTTTTAATAAAAAAATATATAGCATTTATATTTACATTAAATTTAATAAAATCTCTGCATAAAAAAAAAGAGAAAATATTCAATAGATCAAACATTTTTTTTAAGAATTTATAAAAAAACTTATAATAAGAATCATAAATTAATGTATTGTTATTATGATTTAGAATTGATATCATTAGTTTTAAATTACAAAGATATCAAAAAATTATATTATAAACTATTTCTCAAGTAATAATTATTAAGTTAAGCATAAAAAAAAAAAAATATTACCTTATTTGATCCATCTGACCACTGTCCAAAGTTTTCCATTTCCTCAATCAAATGTTTGCAGAAAGTTGGAGTTACAACTGGAAACCAATATACATCTGGGCAAGGCTAAAATGTTTATTTGAAGATGAGAGTAAGATCAAATAACATGAAAGATTTGTGTAAAATATATAAAATAAATACAAAATGACAATTTTTATTTAAAATAGATCACAAAATATTTGGAATCATTCCTTTATCATTAAATAAGAAAACCATGTAGTTAATATTTTACAAATAAATAAAATGTGATTATTGAACATAATATAGAATTTAATATAGACTAAGCTTATTTTTTTTTAATATTTTTTAATTTTATTTTATGTTAATAATATTTAAAAAAATATTAAATTATAACTTTCTTTATACTTAAGAAATCTTTTTGACAACTATTTCAGCAATAGAATAATTCTAGTTTAGTCACTTCAGATTTACAAGTAAAAATATTTTAATATAAATAAATACAATTTACAAAATAAATATCAATTTAAATTAAGAATATTTCATTATTTTTTAAGCATATTACATAAAATTTTATAGCTGCAATTATTAAAATTGTAAGAACTTTTAGCAACAATTAAATTTGGTAAAAAACCAATTAAAAGAAACAATTTTAGTAAATTCTATGGCTTTCAATAAAAATTTTTAAAATTTTTTATTTGATGTTTAGTGAAAACTTTTATTAAATTATAAAAATATACTTACCATATCCACCTCATAACTAGGATCTAAAACTTTAGAATAGTTTTCATGGATATATCGATGTTCCCAGTCCTAAATGAAAAGATTTTATAATAAAATTTATTCCTCAAAACTATTTTTAAGTAAATAAAAAGGAAATATATAAATAACAAAACCATACTGAATACTAACCACTTGGTTTGTATATATTTCATACAGTTCGTTATTACGATGACTGGTATCAAATGTTTCACTATTTATAAGGTGACCAAATTCATGAAGATTAGAAACATACATAAATATACCCTAAAAAAAAGTAATAAGCATCAAAATTTTTTTTTGAATCAGTCAGCAATTTTATAAATATGTAACAAAACCCATAAAATATTCAAATTCAATTCACATACACTAATATTATAATAGCTTTGTTTTATGTTAGGCTGTTGAAGTTATTAAAAATGAAAGCTTCATATGATTATGATTTCTCTAAATACCAAAAATATTAGCAAAATGTGGAGATGATTGCATAACAGATATTTAACATACATAAGTTCAGGAGGCATTTCGTAAGTCACATGAAGCAGTCTCAGATTTCAAATATACAATCCAGAATAATATTATATATATAATCTGGAATAATATAATATATATAATGCAGAATAATATGTAAAAAGTATAATCAAGCACAAATTTTAACTTTTTAGGCCTAGTTCACATTGAATATTCTTCAGTAATTTTTCAGACAGCTAATTCAATTGAGATAAACAGTTTGAAAGCATTGAGTTTAAGTTGCACTGGAAAATTTTAATTCACATGCAAGAGCAAATCCAACAAAAATTTATAGTACAACAATGTTACAAAAATTCATCTTGAGGTGAGATTTGAAATCAAATTATTAAATTTCAGAGTGTTAACTATCCACATAATAATTCTGCATTACCTCTTTGGAAGTTCAATATGACTAATTTACTAAATTTATTAACCAGTCATAACTAATTTTTCCTTAGCAATCAATTAAAAAATTCTGCTCTCACATGATATAAATATAGTAGTTTTCTCATCATATGTGTATCAAATTTGAACAGCTCAATGATCTAACAATGTAAAATAGAAAAATTATTTCACAGGCAATTTATATTCTATTATGTACAGATTTATCATCGTCATAGTGATTCAGCTGATTCAAAATAAAAATAAGAAAACAAATCCAAACTTTAAACATTTAAGAATAATTTTAATATTTCAACACAATCCTTATCTCTAAATGAAAAATCAATATCACTATGATGAAAGATCATTAACTTCCACTAATTAAGAATGATGATAAAAATTTTTGTTGACTTTAAAAAACATTTATTGGATAAGAAAAATCTATAATAACAATTTTGAGTATTATATATAAGCTTAAGATTGTTTACAAATGTTATCTTAGGGAAAGAGAAATAATATTTTGATTAAATATTATGAAAGAAAAATCAAAATATATTCTAAAAGTAGTCATATGAAAAATGTTTATTAAAATACTCCATTAAGTATTTTTCAATTGAATTTGCTTTTACAAAAATGTGATTATAATAAAATTAACTATATAAAACCACTCTTATATATATATATATATATATATATATATATATATATATATATATATATATATATATATATATATATATATATATATATATATATATATATATATATATATATATATATATATATATATATATATATATATATATATATATATATATATATATATATATATATATATATATATATATATATATATATATATATATATATATTGAAGTATAAAACATTGAAATTTTATTCTTAATTAAATTAATTAATGTAATAAAATCTTAATTTATTTTTATGATCATTAAAATGCCATAAAAATTTCACTTTATAAAAGAATAAAGTTCAATAGATTTCTAAATTCTAAAAAGTGAGAAAAAATGTATAACAAAAAATCTATAATAACATCACTTTATAGTTATAGCAACAGAATTTCACATAATTTTAATTTTTTATTACAATTTTCAGTAAGTAAACATAATCAGTAATGTTAGAAATTATATGAAAATAATTTAAATTTTTATCTTAACAAGCCCTTTATTTATTCATCAAAAGCAAACAATTAGTTAACATCAATATGATGCAACATTATAACAATGAATGCAATGAATAAATGACTTGCTCAAAGAGAAAAGGGAACATGTAATTCAACATAAAAAGAAACTGAAAACCTGACAATCCTTTACACATTGTATAGAATGAGTTAATTCAGAGGACTGTCTCTGATAAACAAAGTGGTCATTGTAATCAAATGGCTCATTAGTTATTTGATCAGGCATCTTCAATAAGAATGACTCATAGATTAAATAGTTGAACTATTCAGCAACAATGAATGGGTTTATATTTCTCCTTTCATCTCAGATATTTGCTAACATTTATTTTCTTGTTAATATCTTATGGCAATACAAAAGTCACTTGTTTTTAATTGAAGCTGTCAAAACACAGAGAATATTTACAAAATGTGTGCAATTTCATCTATTAAAACAGGAAAATATTTCTTTTCTGATAAAGCTGAAGCAATCTATATGCAAACTAAACAAAGTTCTCCTGCCATGAAATAAGTTAATTAAGCTTACATTCATGTATTTGAAAAGTGTTTTCAAAAAATTATATCATAAAATTTACAGCATAATTATGCATTTACTGTACAATAATATTAAATAAAAAAATACTTGTTTGTAATATATATATAATGAAGTCAAAATCATAAACACTTTCACAATGTTACAAATTTGTAATTATAATTAGATTATAATTAATTATAAAATTTGTAATTATAAATAGATGGATCTACTTTCAGATATTAACTCATAGCAACAGCTTGTTGTTTGCATTTGAATTGTAATTTGAATGAATTTAGAGACCACACATTCATTTATTAAAATATCTGAATTTCACCCTTCCCAATAACAAACTATAATGTATTTTGTTTAAAAATTGATAAAATTCAAATTTCCATCGCTATATCATGAACATACAACATCTAAATAACATTCCCAATACATGAATCGACAATATATAGAATGAATAATCTCTCTAATGCATGCTAATGTATTATCTCTACAATTAATAAATACTATTTCAAACAGTTGAAATAGTTTTGTTTTTAATTTTTTAATCAATATAGAGCAGCTTTATAAATTTCCTGAAACTATTTAGAAACGCATCATAAAAACTAATTAAAAACAGCCTGTTCAGATGAAAAAATACTTTACACACATAAATAAAAGCTTTTAATAACTGCATAGGTATATTTCGTGCACTAGATTTTCTATAATGCAAAGTATCACTATTTTTTCAATGAATACTGCATTTTATTTACTTATGCAGAAGAAAAACTCACTTTATCTCGTAGATTCTTGCAGAAGGCCATATCTGGATCAAGCAACCCATGAATGTATGTTGGGAAGTCATCTGGTTCCTTTAATAGAGATCCATGAATAAGGTATGCATGATTAATATAAGGAACATTCCAAACACCCCTAAAGAAAAAACATGACAATTTTAAAATTTTGTACCAAATGCAATTTAAATTTTGAACAAAACAGTGAAAGAATAATAAAAAAAATTATTGAGCGCTCAAAAGAAATAGTTACATTTTCAAAACTTATTATATAAGGGGTAATATGAAATATTTTGATCAATATCAATAAAAAAATTAATTTTCTACCTTTATTATAAATGATTCTTTTAATTCTCTATAAGTATAATTTGACATGATAAACCCTTATATTAATCCAAAATAATCTTAACAAATAAAGACAGAAAAACTATTTACTAAATATTTTCAAAAACAAACTTATTGTTTCTAAAGGCACTCTTAAAAATCAGAAACAAAATATGTTGTTGAACTTGTCTTATAGTTTACAAAGGCCTCAGCTAGATTTTGTAAAATTCTCAGAGTTGAGAACTTTGTAACCCAGCATTTATTTGCAAAATTGCATGCATGTTATAACTAAATTCATTTACAACATTTATTTATGTTTCAAAAAAATCAGGAAACTACGTTAGATATCAGATAAGTAAAACTGGAAACAAGAAAAAATATTTTAGCATTTATATTTTTGAAAATTGAGTTTTCTTTTGCAACCATTAAATAATGGTTGCAAAATATTAAAAATTTATCAAAAGTCAGGGAAAACATACTTTAATGTTAAAAATTAACAATTGAATATAATTGAAAGATTTTAATAAGAAAATAATTCAAAGATTTTTAGTTTATCTCTAAATACTAAACTCTCAGATTTTTATCATAAATTTTCATAAAAATAAAGAGCATTTATAAAAATTAGAAATATGACTTTTTTATGCAGCAAGTAAAATAAGGCATTAGAAAATAAAGCATTTTCAATGAATATTTCCCTAAATTTGAAACATGTCATAACGCCAAAGATAGATGGTAATTATTTCACTGTAGTTAATTTGCATGTATCAGATGTGTAATACAAAAAGCAAAAACAAAAGTGTTTCAAAAAATAGCAAAAAAAAAAATAGCTGTCGATCAAAATCCTTGACACTATTTATTCCCAAACTTCATTTTTTTTTTAATTTTTGTCAAAGTTAATTGATGCAATATTTGGTATGTCTTATAATTGAAATCAGGCTGTATAACAGAACTGATCTTGTTTCTCAATACTGACAAGTATATAATTAGCTATATTTAAGATATTCTTAAATTCCTACAGTTATATTATATTCTCATTTATTATATTTGTTAAATTTTTAAGGTAGCTATATTGGCAGGAAACAACACAAATGCAAAACATACAATTAAAAATACAATTAATTAAAGGTAGATTAATTCCTGGTTATGACAATTTAAACCAATTGTACTGCCGCAAAAAAATTCAATTGATTCATATAAGAAAGAATTAATTTTAGAGTAATAAGTGCTAAAATTTTGTTTTTACTGAGAATAAGTAAAATAGAATTGAATAAATTACATTTTGTACTGTAAATGTTTAAAAAAAAAATTGAAAATTGTTAGCGGATCAGACTTTTAGAATTCAGTAAAGTATCATCATTTCATCAAAGAAATTATTCAGATAATTAATTCACTCAATAGTGATTTAATGAAAAATAGATTTGTATTCTATATAGTTAAGAATTTATTAACTTAAATAAACAAAAAATGAAAATAATAAATAAAAGCAAAAAAAAAAAATCATCAGATTATTATTATTGCTATTTATAGATAATCTCATGTACCAGAAAAATGTATACAAACATATATTTGTAAATTACAGATATATAACCAATCAACAATGAAAAGTAGACTACGCCTATTTAAGATATATAGTTCAGCAAAGATCAAAGATGTAATTTAGATTGATTATTGCTTGTACAATGGCAAATTATCAAGAATTAAGTAACTTTAAAGCATTATAATCGGCGTGTTTCTTGTGTGCAGATCGTTATGTTACGAGGGTTGCTATTTATATTTCTGGCCTAATAATAAAAAAACAAATATGTAGGATCGAAATTGGTTTTATTGTTTTTCAAAATATTCTCCATGATGATCAATACACTTTTGCATGCGTTTGAACCAATTTTCAAAGCACTTTTTCCAGTCCGATTGAGGTAACTCCAAAACATGCGTTTTGAATGCATCAACCGCTTCTTCGGGGGTCGAAAATCGTTGTCCACGTAATTTATTTTGATGTGTGGGAATAAGAAGAAGTCATGGGTGCCAAATCAGGTCTGTACGGCGGATGACCCATCAGTTCGATCTTTCGCTCCGTCAGAAATGCCTTTGTTTGAGTCGATGTGTGAGAGCTCGCATTGTCATGATGAAGAATGATTCGCCTGTTCTTCTGCTTTTTCGAATTTCTCCGATGACTTCTGGTAAACAAATGGTCGTGTACCATTCAGAATTGACCGTCCTGCGTTGCTCTAACGCCACTGTTGCCACATGACCGTTAATGCCGAAGAAACAGGCAATCATTTGTTTCGATGTGCTTCTTCCTCGAACAACTTTTGTTGGTTTTGCCTCGTCTTGGAAGACCCATACAGTTGATTGCTGTTTTGTTTCCGGCTCATATGCATAGATCCATGATTCGTCACCTGTGTAGATGTTATACACAGCCTTTGATGTACCTTGAATGTATTTTTCCAACATTTCCTTGCACCAATCGACACGAGCCTTTTTTTGAGCGTTTGTCAGATTATGCGGGATCTAACGCGAACAAATTTTTTACGCTCAAATGTTCATGCAATATTTTATTGATGCTAGTCATACTAATTTCCAAAGACGCCTCTATCTCACGGTATGTCACATGACGATCTTGCTTTATCAGTTCACGCACAGCATTGATCTTTTCTGGCACAACAACGGATTTTGGACGACCTGCACGGGATTCGTCCTGGATCGACCACGATTAAATTCGTTATACCAATTTTTTACAGTGCTGTAGGATGGCGCTTTATCGCTGTATAAAGAATTAAGTTCATCGAAGCACTCTTGTCTTGACAATCCACGTCGAAAGTTATGAAAAATAATGGCACGAAAATGTTCACGATTCAATTCCATTTTTTGACAGAGAAGAACTTTTCAATTTACTGTCAACAACACAAATAAAGCTATAATGGTAAATCGTCTGCTGAATTTATGTTTAAAAATATCAAACTTTCGATTAAAATCGTCTTCGGTCGCCTAGCAACACTTACTGTTGCCAAGGCCAGAAATATAAATAGCAACCCTCGTACCTACATCTTTGAAACAACAATGAAATGTGGATTTTAGCGAATGACTGTTTCACAAATGTGCTGTGAACATCGATTGTGCAGAAAAACATTGAATCTCAAGTACCCAATCGGACGGAAAGACCTTGATGAATAGGATCAATTACAACTAATACGAGTTTTTAAACTTCGGAACTGTGAATGCTATTTCGTTTTATTGATTGATGAATGAATATCGTTTTATTGATTGACCCACATATAGATGATATTGACTGCAGGCACAAAGCTTTGCGCCTCATTTGGGGCTGCTAACAATATCACCAGACATTCGATAACTAGATATATTGCCTAATCCAACTAATCTCATTTCAAACTATATTGGACGTTTTTGAGGATATGAAAAAAAACGTTAGAAAACTATTGATCCTATATACAGTAGACGATCGTTTTTACGAACCTCTAATTTATGAACAATTGCGTTTCTACGAACTAGTGGGTATTCCCAAACCTGACACCATAGACACAATGATAAATTTAACTTTCGATTACGAACTAAAATTTTGAAAAAATTTCCTGTTTTGCGACAAATAGTACTTTACTGTTTATTTAATTCTTTTTATGTTTTAAGACTTGATATTTTTCCAATCTTTTTTATTTGATTTCCTTTTCATATAACAACTGAGAATTTTATTCATTCTTGAATGTCAGTAAAGCGACACGAGAAGACATTATGAGACGACCCAGACATTATGAAAATAATAGTCAAAGATAAGTGGATATCAGACATTTAATGAGGAAGAACCAACTTGTCTAGTGGTCAACGTGACTGATTGCAGATAGGGAGCTCCTGGGTTCGAATCTCGGTTCGGGCATGGATGTAGTTTCTCTCTCCATCTATCCTGTCTTTGCCATTTCCTTGTATAAATGGGTTGTGAATGTTTGCCTACCCTATAAACGGGTTCCTATGGCATGTGTGTACTGAGGATGTCAGGCTCCACACCAAAATATAGTTCAGTTAAAAAAGTGGAGAAAAACGCGCCCCATTATGCCAGCCTAGCTGGCACAAGACAACAATGGGGATGAATTGTGGTGCAGAATTCGACTCATGTTCTCTACGTACATAAAGACATAGAGGAAAAAACTCCTCTCCGCTACGTTTACGTTTGCTGTGCTGGCAGCCAAATGGTTATCGCTCTTGTCTTCGGTTAAACAGTTAGTGGGTTCAAATCCCACCTTGGGGATGGATGTTTGAAGAGGTTGGGAATCCACTTCAAACCGTAGGTACCGGTCCAATTAGCCCTCGTGTGCAAAAAATGACCGTTGAGCGACAAGCAAACCAAACCTACGTTTACGTTAGAACATAGAAAAAGAGGAAAACTAAAAATTTGAGCTCTATTGTTCTGTACGGAGTTGCGTTTTATTTATGATGTTCTTCCCCCCCCCTCCCCCAAGAGAGAGACAGTCAATTCCGTTGAGGATTTTTCATAATTAAAGAAACGAACGTGTTTATCACAACTGGAGTAAAAAAGAAAATTCTAAAAGAACAGTGGACGAAAACATTAAATACGACAACAATCCAAAAAATACGAAATCTCAAAAAAGTGTCTCTCCACCATTTCAAATTCTCGGGAAAATTCCTTGTAAAAGGAAACAATATTAGCAAAAGTGCTCCCGTTCGAAAATATTGTAAAGAAGTAAAACATCCCTGAACTGAAAAAAAAAAAAAGCTTTTCTAGCTTGGCAGGGAAAAATTCAAGGAATGAACAGCACAAGAGATTTCAAAGCATCAGACTATTGGCTAGAAAAAATTTAAAACTAAACACGGTTTGCGTTTTATAAAATTGTGTGGTGAAATGCAATCAATAAAATTAGAGAAAATAAGTGTTTTTTTTAGTGTGAATCCTATCTTGATTTGTTTCATATATATATATATATATATATATATATATATATATATATATATATATATATATAGTGCATTTTAAATAATTCTTTCTAATATTTTATTTATAAAAGAATTAGTTTGGTCAAAAACAAACAGATCTTAATAATCTAATACATTATTTTTCTATATTATAAGAGCTGTTTTACTGGTCTCTACGAGTTTGTAAAAACAAGCGCCTACAGTATTAATAAAAGACTGTTCAAGCTGGTCGAAGAGCTGTAATGATATTGGACGAGTGTGGAGATACCGTTTTATTGAACCCCTCAATATAAACTGGTTTCATACATAAGTATTCAAATCACCCATTCTTATGTTCCGTGCACTCCGACGAATTAGGTTATTACAGTAAGACAATGCAATGCTCCACACGTCAAAAATTGTTCCCAAGATCACTTTACTGAATTTACAGACTTCCACAATGGCCATTTAAATCCTAAATCCGAACATTATAAAGGACGTCTAGGAAGTTTTACAACATGCTTTTGAGAAGTCTAGATATCTTGTCTAGATCACCTTGCATACGTATGGATTCGTAGCTGTAAAATCATGAAATAAATTACTTATAGGATATTTTTATTTATTAATTGAGTCGAACACATCCTGTTGCCTTAATTCTGGGTGTTCTTGAATAATTTATACTCTCTCTCTATTAGGTAGTCATAGCAAATTTTCTGGCTCTTAAATAAACAAACATTCATAAATTAATCACAATTTTTTTTCGGTTACAAAAAAAATTAATTAGAAGTCCTGGATTTCAATAATAACTTATTTTTAAAGAAATAAAAAATAAAAACAGGAAAATCCAAATGTAAAAAATTTCTTAAAAAATAACACGTTACAAATTTTACAACTTGTGAATACTGAAATTTATTTTAATTTATTGAAAGAAAAAAGTTCTAAAAATGTTTCATTTTTAAACCGTATCAAGGATTTTATTGCACATTTAATAACATTCAATTAAATCATTTTTAAAAAATTAATTTTTATTCATTATTTCTATTTTTTTATTTAACAATAATGGAAACAAATTTTACAAGAAAAATCTAATTTTAAAATAAATTGATTAGGTTGTGGGGCATAAGTTCGTAGCGTTTTTACCAAAGACTTTTATATTTAAACAAAAAACAATAATTATATCTATAACTTAATCAATCATATATTCGCCGTTGCTGTTTTCAACCTCTTTCCACCTCTCGACCCATGTGTTGATGCCGTTCCGCAATAAATCGGATGGTCTGGAATCAAACCAGTTGTTGAGCCAGTTTTTAAAGACCTCTTTGTTATCGAAGGTAACGTCCTTCATATGGTTTGACAAAAAGCAGAAAAGATGGTAATCGGTCGGTGCAAGGTCCGGTAAATATGGTGGATGCTAAAGGACATCCCATTCAAACTCTTGAAGTGTGGGTTTGACCAACTTGTGCAGTATGGGGCCTGGCGTTTTCGTGAAGGAGTATGATTTGACCATGTCGATCAGGTCTTTTCAGTCGAATAACCTCATTCACGCGGTGTAGCTGGGCAATGTAGAGATCCTTGTTGACTGTGGCATTCTTTTCAAGCATTTCCCAGTGCACCAACAGGTCCTTAAAAACTGGCTCAACAGCTTCTTTGACACCAGACCAAGTGATTTTTGGCGGAACGCTATCAACGAATTAGTTTTATAAGTATTGATTTTTGTTTAAAGAAAAGTCTTTGGTAAAAACACTGCGAACTTATTCCCCAACCTTATAGTAAATCATTTTTACAGTACAAAGAAAAATATCAATTGCAATTCCCACGTTTAAATCTGAATTAAAACAATTATAAAATTTATGTTTGTTATACGGTTTTAAACTGAAATATCACATTATAAATTGGAATAAAATTAAGGTACAAATTTTACAGAAATATTTTTTGCTTTTTCGCAACAAGCCAAAGCACTTTCTGCATAAGGATATTTTTTCACAAATAGAATAACTATTTGAATATATATCTCATTATTAGATCATCCGCTTAAATAAGTTATCAGTAGCAGGTTTAATTACTAAAAAAAACTGATTTATTAATAAATTCTGGATTATATAGTTATAACCATGGGTACACAAATTATTTTTATTATCAAGATTGAAAATGATGATTTTTTATTTATTTATTTATTTAATTTTTTACAGAAGCTTTATAATATTCCTTATTTCAAAAGTAAAATGTCAATGAGAAATTTCTCATAAGTCGTCAGCTATTGGATTTTCTTAAACATAAGAAATCAGAATTTTTAAAACCGTTCATTATATAGACCACGATTCACATCACATTTTCTCATAGTTAAGAACATTTATTTTCCATGGTAACTCCCAAAGAATGTTAACTAATCTTTAAAACCAATATTGTTATAATAACAAATATGATTGTTTGAAACTTGTTCAAGAGTAGATAATTTCTAACACTGTTCGGCGGTTATAACTTTATTTGAGATGAAACAAAAATAGGAATGCAATGTTATTTAATCCTTTGATAATTTAATTTCGGAAAACCTCTCTAATTTAATTAAATTTTTTAACTTTATAATTCCTTACAGCAAATGCTGAAAAATATTTACCACCATTCTGAAAGCATACATGAACACGCCGCACAATATTGCTTGACACATTTCGGAACATTAACGACATTTCAAATGATTTGTTTTTATTTTAATTCATCAATGTTTGCGAGACAACATCACAAAAGAAAATGTAGCAAAATGGGGTCTTTGATCTTAGTAGCCACAATCCGGTTGAAATTAAGCGGTCATCAAAGAATTTCTAACGTTCTTCCTTTGTTAAGTTTGATTGAAGTAGCCCCGTCTTGCTGAAACCAGCAGTAACGGTCCTGATAAATTTAAGAATAAATAAAGACGATTCCTTCCGAGTGGGGAATTTTTTTTCCCCTTTATAAAAAAAATTTTGAGTATTTACATAGTCATTAATGTGAAACCAAGCTTTATCAGGAAAGTAAACATTATATTTTTGAATGATAATTGCAAATAAATCATCAAAACCAAATACAAAAAAAAAGCAGTTGGTTTCCTGTATCACTTGAACATAACTCCTGCAAGGACAGTAAATGGTAAAATTTCAAATGGTATTTCACAAGCTAATAAGCGGAACTTTAATATTTTGTAGATTTACATGGATTTAATTCCAAAATATTTTGATATTATAAAGCTTTTCTGGCGTGTTAACACAGTTTGTACTCACTTTTTACTTACAAACATCATATTTCCCATTGATCTAAATATTTTATCTGTTTTAATGAGGCAGTATATATTTTGAATGCAGTGGTTTTAAAAGCAACTTTAAATGTGAGATGATTATATAGATTACTATTATACTGCTCCCCCCTTATTTTGAATGCATTAGTTTTCATGGAAGCTTTCGTTCCTAATACTAGCTTCATTAATTGATTACTTTATATATTTAATTATTCTTTTTCTCCCTCATTTCTCATTAAAAAATACTGTTCGATTTATCATTTTATGTTCTCCTAATATCTTAAAAATGAATCATTACCGTATTGTCATTATGTTAGACATTGAATTTAATCCTGCTCAAAGCTGAAGTCCACAGATAGGATAAAATTAGCATAATTGAAAACAAATATCTCAGTTTCTATAACATCAGAAATTAGACGTAATTGAAATCGTTAGGATACAAGTCATTAAAGATAACACTCAAATCTAAAAATTCCAAAATAATTGAATGAAAATTTATCTCTAAGATACCTATTTCTAAGACGTCTCTATTCTAAAAATCGGCAGGAAATAAAATGGATTCCGTCGTATCGATTCATATCCAATAAAATATTGATTCATAATAGGATTCTCGGTTAAATTGAAACAATAAGATTTGCTATAGGGGCCTATTGAAACGATGTTTTAAATTGCAGCTATGATCAATAACATTTTTTCACTTTAAACTTGTATTCTGAATGTTTTTTTTTCCCAATGGCAGATTGTAGACAGTTACAAACTGCAACAGAGTTTATTAATCTATTGTTCCCTGATACCAAGGAACCGACCAGACACAGCGACCTCTTAGCCGCCGAGGCGTTACCCAGGGTGCACCACAGGGGATGGGCCACCATCGCACACTCACACATGCCATAGGAACCAGTTTATAGGGTAGGCATCACACATTCATACTTCATTCACACACACAAAGAAAGGACAAAGACAGGATAGAGAGAGAGAAAATACATTATGCTTGAACCGGGATTCGAACCCAGGACCTCCCTATTAGTAGTCAGGCGCGCTGAACACTACTCAAGTTGGCCGGCTGTATGTATTTTTAATGTTGTATCGCGTATCTTTTCAATGCATTTTATTAATATACCAATACTTGGAAAATACAGATAATTCTAAAAAATGACAGTTAACACCACAACATACTGCCAAAATGCATGAATTGAAATTTTCCGAGATTTATAAAGTATTCTAAAGTTGCAAGATAACGCATCAGAGAGCTGAAAAGTTGAATGGATAAGTGAATTTCTGGTAAAATTTGTAATAAGAAATTATAAGAATGTGTTTTCATTAATTATTTAGTTGCCCTAGAAAAAACACACAACCTTTAAATTCGGTAAGTTTTCCAAGAGCTCAGTAACCAGTTTGGAACAAAACTTTTTTGAAAGGCATGTAGTTTCAATAAAATTCAAACGATCAAGTTTATGAATCTGGATTGAAACCTTAATAGTCATGAGATTTTACTCCAAGAGTTTCAGGGGTCAATTTGAAGTCAAAATGTCTTTCATAAAAAAACCCGTTTTCTAAAAGGGAAAACCAGGAACTATTGACATTCCCAAACGATAACTGTCTGATATTCATTTACAATAAAGAAGGTATCTTATCCTTTTCTCCATTATTCATTTATTAAATTCCTAAAGTAAAACAAGCCAAATAGAGTTCAGTATTACTTTCATTATATGTGTAAAAATAAAGACTAATGTTGCACTTTTATGCGACAATTTTTAATAGTAGTAATATTCAATCATAACTTACTGAAATTTGTCACACAAAAGCATAGTATTTGTTCTTTGATCTTATAACTAGTAAATACAGGTAAATTACCTTCTCTATTTCTGAATTTTAGCTTAAAGTATTGGAAAAACAAAATATTTATGGAACGACATAATGTAAAATAATGTAGATGAAGCAACACAATAAAAAATATTGCATCGTCGAATAAATGTCAAATTGGTTTAAATAGTCAAAAAAAATCGTTAAATAGATGTATTTCTCTATCTCTTTAATATGTTTTAAAATATAAAAATTAGTCAAACTTGAAAAGATAAACAGTACTACTTATACACAGAATTATAATAACAGATTAGTGTTAGAAATAAATACTCAATTGCTTTAATACAGGTCACAGAGTATCAATAACATTTGCTGTAAATTAGCAATTAGCATTTTTTGTCGGGGTGCTAAATGTTTGATCCCCCTCTGGAGAGAAGTGGGTTTCGATTCAAGAGACTAACTTTCGCGCCCCCTGAAATCAATAGTCGCCTATTCCTTGCCGAAAATGCAAGCCCACCACACAATAGCTGCGGCAGCTTCTGCCGAGAAGCGAATTAATCTGCACTTGCCACTTGGGGAGATCAATAGGTGGAACCGCTAAAAGAGGAGCATCATCGCATCCCCCGAAGAGAGGCGCAAGAGCAAGCACAGCACCTATCCAACAGGAAAAAATAGGGGGAAAACCACCTTCTAGGGACTTCGACGAACACGTCTCGTTTTAATTGCTCTTCCTTTTCCAATTAGGTAAGCTAATGTGTTAAAAACATAAATTAAGTAAAACTTTGCACTAAATGAGATCGATAGATAGATAAATATCCCTAGTGAAAAGAGTGACGTCACTTCTTATTTCTTTGATGGGAAGATTTGTTTCAATTAACTTCGATGAGTGGGTTTAATGTCGGGATCGAGCGCAATTTTCTTCCTGTAGGATGCACTTACTTATTCTATTTTCGGTGCTGTTGTAAATTGAATTTGTAGTAGATAATAAAATTGTTCGGAGATTCAGTAGATAGTAACGACACATTAGCGAAAATGGATTCGACAGCTAATCGGCTCCGAAAAATGAATTCGTTGCCAGCGGACGAAGAAAATCTTGAAATTTGTCCTTTGAATTGCCACATCTCATTAAAGTATCGCGTTCTACAAGGAGAATTAGATTAACTCAATTCATCTTTTAAGAAAAAGAAGATATAGGCAGAAAAAAAAGAAGAAGAAGAAGAAACGGCGGGTTGGTAAACATGTGCTATAATTGAACGCCTGCTTCCAGCGAATTTGTTTTGAGCTAATAATAATTTCAGAAATTATTAAAAATGTTATATGCCAGTTAGTCAAAATTTATGGAAGATTTTAAAATAATTATTTTATAAGATGTGAATACATTAAAAAAAAACAATTTTCATACAATTGATTAGATAAGTAGTTAAACTGTAATACAGTTAATTAAAAAATTAAAACAAAATTTCGAATTCTCATTTAAATAAAACTTTTAAAATTTTCATTTTTTCAACAATTTGTTAAATTTATAAATAGAAATGAATTATTTGATACACACTTTGTATTAAGGAATGAAACAACTCCAATTTTATGTAAACACGAATTATTTATTACATAGTTAAAATTTTGCTGTTCACCAATTTATTTATAAATTTAAAATTTAACTTATTCTTTCTTTTTCATAAAGTAGGAAAATATATTTTAAAAGAATACATTCAATAAATTTTCACAAACCAGAAAAGAATTAATTATTGAAAATAAACTTTAAAAAATTAATTAATAATAAAAAAATAAATTTTGAATTTATAATTAATTAGGAATACTAATGAGTTATTATTTTTCACTTCAATGTAGTTTAATAAGAAATTTTTGCTTAATAAAAATATGATATAGTTATCCTACACTTACTATTAAATTATAATCATTTTTTTTTCTAAAATACAAATTATTCATTATAAACACACACAATTATTAAAAAAAAAGAAACATTAACTATAGTATGATTTAATTTCATATTTGAATAATAATTATGCTTAAAGTTTCTCAGAGAAAATTTTGCCAAATTTAAATCAGAATTCAAAAAACACATTCTCATGCACAAAAATTTGCCTGATAGCCAAAGAGAAATTGATATTATATGATTTTCTTTCTCTTTGATATTGTTCTTGCATCTACAATTTAAAAAATTAACAGAATTTCCCAAGAATAACAATCTGTGAAGAAAAATTAAATTTCGATGATACAGAATTCTCATTAATTGATAAGATGTATTTTTCTTTTCAGTAAAGAAAACCTGAATGTAATAGAAGTTCTAAGTATTCACCTATAATTCAATTTACAGTCAACAGCAAATTCAAAAAAGACGAATATGAAAACAAAGTAAACAGTAATTGATTTACCTTACAAAGTAAACAGTTATTTACTTTGTGCAGTCAAATTTATCTTGAAGGTGTTAAAGAAAATAGTCCATAGTATAAATTAAAAAATTTCTAGTACAATTAGGACTTTTGTGAAACATAAGTGCATTAACTATAAAGTGTCATAGAATGAAAAGAGACATGCACATAATATATCTTTTGTTTATTATCTTAAAAAGAAGTTTAAGAGTTAAGATTCATTTCTTTATTTTAATATTTATAATATCACAAATATTTTTATTTCACCTTGAAATTGAAAGATAAGAGTTTTAATCACTGCTTGATTATAATAATTATTTTATATTTCTCAGAATCATCTGATTCTGAGAAAAACCATCTGAATTTGGAACATATGATTTTTCTCAGAATAAGCAATTGTTCATGTAAAGTTCTAATCACATAATAACTAACATTTAATCAGCCAAGAAACTTTAAAATTTTGCAGAGAAATTAAATTTAACTAAAGAAACAAAACAACTAAAAATGCAATTAATAAATAAATCAGATGCCATATCCCAAAATATTATACTATTTTACAAACCCAATAAAATCATTTATTTACCAAACGTTTAGTATTAAAAGAATACATCAAGAATAAGTTTAATCCATGGATTTACTATTATACTTTTTATATTATAAAACTATGTTTAAAATTATACTTAAACCTTTTTGAATAAACAACATACAAATAAAAATTTCGAATTCTACAAGATAATTTGGATAACCAAAGCACATTGATCTACTTATCAAATAAAACAACTTTTTGAAACGTAAAATTTAAACTATATAATTTCAAAAAACTACCACAACTTATTCTTTTTCAAATTCAATAAAATAGAAAATTATTTCAAATAAATTAAATATGATTATCCAGTATCTATTTCATAAAATATTTAACCAATAAGATATTCTTATGATTTTTAAGGAAGCCATCAGATATTCTCTATGCACCAACATGAATTTGAAGCTGATTCTTTTCCTGACATGCATCGTGGGCCTGCTGATTAGCCTATCAGATGCGGCTAGAAAGGGAGGTGGGAGGCGAAAAACAAAACACAGAAAGATGGGTTCCAGCAGATTGATATTCTACACAAACGCTCGAAGAAAAGAATACTATGATAACGAAAACGTAAGTATATTCACATCACTATGTTTAAAGATCTATTTCAATCGCAGAAAAATAAAGTAATAAAATGCACAAATATTTCCATAAAACTGATAGTGGTTATTACATGGATAAAATTTCAAGTTTTATGAAGGGCATTTCCAGCACAATCAATGAAATATGAGCAATGTAGTAGTCATTTATATTATAATCAGATTCAAATTTGTTAAGCCTAAAAAAATCCACAGACAAAAATTCTCAAAAATAAACACTTTTTATGAATTGCACATTCTGACTCATTCATCAGATTATACATTTTAAAGTGTGCTTAATTAATGTTTCATTGAAAAACATTTTCAACTGGAATAAAACTATTATAAAGAATACATTTTCATTTTATTTCAAGTCTTAAGGAAATTAGTTTAATGTAAATTGGATACTTTATATTAGAAATTTTTAATTACCCTACCCATCAATATATATACCATTACATGACATTACCACTTTTTAAATGAGGAATAACCTACAATTTAAAGTGTACTTCAAACCACTGTAGCAATGGTGGGATGGGAATTAAATCCCTAAACTATTATGAAAGAGTGAAGCTATGGCCTTAGAAATCAATTTGGCTTTTATATTTCTTGGATAAAAGGCATATTCACAATACAAATGATATATGTATCTCATACCATGTACTGAATCTGGAAGCCATTATAATGCACACAAATAAAATTCTTTAAATATTACTTAAGTTCCATTAACTTAGTTATAATAATAAGAACAATAGCACATTGATATACAATAAAACAATTGAAAATAAATAATTAGTTTCATTTATACTTTATTTTATATAAAAAAAATAGCACATATTTTTTACATTCTGTTAGAGAAAGTTGATAATGAATATATCAAATGGTAATAAATATTCAAATTGTGATAGACTAACTTAGTTTGGCAAAATAGGTAAAATAATATTTACTTATTTTTTAAATTGATTTAGATAATTGGTTTCTAAATTTCCCCACAACTGAATAAAGTACAGATAAAATGAAAGTGCTTGGCCATAAGAACCACAATGCTTGTTTTAAATATTAACTCTCTTAATAAAGTTAGAGTAATAAATAAAATATTCTTGCTTTATAAAAATATACCTTTTTCCATAAAATATTTTATCAAACAAAAACATTATAAATTTCTAATATCTTTTATTTCATCAAGTATATAAAAAAATTAAAAGAACTAGAAAATGATAACAAATAAATAACAATGTTCTTTTTCTTGTACCCCACAGGGTGCTAAAATTATTAAGGCCTCACATTTTGATTATGAATTCATATTGGGCCATAAGATTTCTTTCATCTGTGCTGCGAAAGGGGACCCTAGACCTCGAATAACATGGTTTAAAGATGGTATAGAACTCCACTCTCACCCTTATTTACAGGTAATTCTAGTTTTACTACTGATAATCAACCTTTTTTCTAACATTATTAATATTTAGCAAAAATTAATGTTTCGCAATAGATAACGACCTGGCAAAAAGATCATGACTTTATAAAAAGCAAACTGGAGATTACACCAGCCAGGCAGATGGATTCTGGGACTTATGACTGCGAAGCTAACAATAAGTACTCCATTGATCGACGCAGCTTTAAAGCAGATTTTGGATCTATCAGTAGATAAATGACCCCATGTAATGCAGCAAAGAATATTTTCACAATAATTGTTTCTTTTAATAGACACTTAAAAACAGTTCTTTGTATGTTACTGTTAAACAGTTCTCAATTGTCTGTCATCGAAATAATTAAATTTTTAATTAACAATAGCAGACATAAACAACCCATTTTGAGAATTACAACTCTATTCAATGCTCTTCAATCCAATTTTTAAATAGCAAAAAAAAATTCACAACAGACAAACTATTTTGCATAAAAAATGGCTGATTAATATAAATTAAATGATTTTCTCATAGAGCTAAATTCAAACAGATCACATTACTCATTTCAGAAAGATAACTTTGGTTACTGTTGAATAAAATTAAATTAATATACTTACCTTTAAGAAAATATAATGAATCACTTTTAAACTGAATAAAATTTGCTACATGTAAAACTTATGAATTAAATAATTTTTTTAAAAAAAAATTTCTGACATTTTTTAAATAAAAAACTTGAATTTTAGAATTTTGATTAAAAAGAATATTAGGATTAATTGCATATCAATTTCTTAAAATAATTAACAATTTTAAAATTTAAATTTCTCAATGCATTTGAGAAAACTTTTTATTTTATTTATTTTTTTCCTCCAGTTAACCAAAAATAAATACATCAAATATATTTTTAAATATTGAATAATGAATAACAATTTAATGTAAGTAAATTTGAATAATTTTTTAAACAAGGACTAATTCTACTAAAATTTAAAGTGTTTAGAAACATTATAAATAATCATATTGATAAAAAGAAGTCTAACTTACAAAGTTTGCTCATAGTTGAATGTCAAAATACAATATAATGGCATTAATAACCATTACATATAAATAAATGTAACACTGCTTAAATTTATAAACAGTTTCATCAGTTTATTAGGAAAATCTCAGTTTAAAAGTACTAATTTTTTTCATTATCACACACACAGAAATCAACATTACAGGGAATTTCTAGTACATTATAAAAAATATTTAGCAACACTGTAAAATATTCTACCAAACATTTTAGTTTATCAACATAGAATTAATGATTCTGCAATTTTAACTGTTCTGCAGAAGTTAATTTATGCATCAGTGTCATTACTTAAATATGATCCAATGATTCTGAGATTGTAGATCAAAGTTACTTTTGAAAACTAATTTATTACCCATTGCCTAGGCCAAACCAGAATTTCAAAATGTACACTATGTATTAACTTTTGCACTAATCTTCTTGTTAAAATAATAAACTTTACATTTACATTTCCATATAGAAACACTTCAGTATATTAAATTATAAATTCAAAACTATGTACATAAAATTATAAAAAAAAGTTTCAATAAAAAATAGTTCAACATTAATAAAATTATAATCTCAAGTTAACTTAACATTTGAAAATATTGCCTTCATAATGTTTTCATTTAAAATGCCAACTATTTCATAAAACTGATTGAGAAATAAGTAAAAGTAATCTTATATCATTTTATTAATTTTGTTTATACATTTTTAGTTTACTATTTAATTGTCAAGAACAAAAAATAAGTTATTTTAAATTAAAATGAATACAATATTAAATAATAAGTTTTTCAAATTACAATCACGTATTGCCAAAAATGCAAAATAGTTCACACTAATTTGAATTTGAGTAGCATGTATTTTAATATTATCAAAGAGATAAATTTTCCTTTCTTAATCTCAGATAATTGAGACTTTTATAAAAATTCTAATTTAGAAATTGTAGACATATATGCACAATAAAGTATTTAGGTTCTTAATTTTGTGCTTTATTAGAACTTATCTCTACATGACTTCATTGATGTAAAATAATGATTAAAATTTGTAACTCTAACATAATATTGATTATATTACAACAAAATAATAAAGTTAAAAATGTCATCACCTTATAATTTTCAATTTGAAAACCAAAATTAAGCACAGATCATAACTAATAAAGTATTTATAGCACAATTTTATTTTACTAATATAGCAATCCAATAATTTATACAAAAGCAATATCTTATACTATGATTAATATTTAACACACAAAAATTAATATTTTAAAAAATTGAAATGCAATGCATATTTAAATGCAATAATCTTTATAAAATAATACAGCATTTGAGTTTCTTTACAGGAATGCTATTTTTTAAATGTACTGAATTTATAAAACATAAAATCATTAAAAATTGCAGTGAAATATCCTAATTTTACAAGTCACAATTTAATAAATTTTAAATATTTATAGAAGCTTATGAAGACATTGCAATTTTTGTATTTTTTTTTCTTTCTATAATTAAATAAAGTGCTTATAAATGAATTTGAGGTATAAATCATCTTTACAGTAAAATAATTAAACTGGTTTAAGTATTTTATTAATTTTACATTAGAGAGAATTTAGTTTCTAAAAATCATAAACTCTGTTTTAGGAAAACATTTTTGTGAAATAATAGATTATTCTAACGTTTTCTTCTGAAATGTTAAACTAGGGTTCAACTGTTTAGATATAATTTCAGAGATCTGTTTTTATATTTACTTTATAAAACTCAAATATTTAAAAATATAAATACATAAAAAACTATATAATAATATATTAAGAATGATTTTTTATAAATTCAAAAGATAAAGAAAGATTTATATGATAAATATACTTGATAATTATATGACAATAAGATAACACTGCATATAAAACTTAATTTGTTTAAATTAAAATAAAATCACACTTTTATGATGCATTAAAATGATTTAAATAGTTGATTATAAATACCGAAATCTCATTATAAAAAAGACAAATTCAAATTGCTTTCTCTTTTGATTTCCCTCTGTAAACATATTCAAATGTTAATTAATATTTGTTAGCTTTTTTAAATAATAACAAACCTTTCATTTTAAATATTTTT
Source organism: Latrodectus elegans (assembly GCA_030067965.1). Taxonomy (NCBI): domain Eukaryota; kingdom Metazoa; phylum Arthropoda; class Arachnida; order Araneae; family Theridiidae; genus Latrodectus; species Latrodectus elegans. Next base: position 64,708,287 of record CM057812.1, on the reverse strand, counting down.
CATAAAAAACTAATTCTTAATCAACAGTTATTAATTTTTTAATGCATAGAAGTTTGAAGATAACTGAATTCAGGCAATGCTGTTTTGATTTAATATCTATGAATGTTTACGCAATTTTCTCACTTATGTCTAACCATATAGAGCAGATTATTGTTGTTAAGCTATGTTGTTTATTATTACTTAAAACTATCTTTAAAAAATAGAAGCAATATTTGATTGAGTTAATTCTTAACAAAAGAGAATTTAAATTATTTAGAACATCTGAAATGAAACTATTCTAAAAAAATAATTTAATTTTAACATTAAAATAAAATAAATAAAATCGAGAAAATTTAAAATCCATTTTTTAAAAAACAATAAAATTCATATTTTTTTCCTTATAAAATGAAGATACCCTTCTGAAAAAGCAAACAGCACAAAATAAATCAAGATTGTTATGTTTATTAAATTAGAGCAATATGAAAGTATAAGGAAACTAAGAAAATATTTTTTTGCAAAATAACTTAAAAATATGGAAAATGATTGATAATTTATAATAATTCTAAATAAAATTTAACATCATGAAATTCTGACCCACTGAGGATAAGTATAGAGGATTTTACTTTTCCCAGTAAAAGATCAGCCAGTTAAATTTCAGAAAATTTGATTTTGTTTTCGGCTGGCACACCTCTCAATGACTATTAAAGATTTGTCAAGCATTTCTGTGAATTGCAACAAATGAATCCTTTCAATTAAAAAAATACTTTTAAAAGGCAAAATGTTGAGAGGCAAATGTTAAAAGATATACTGCAATATTTAGCTGTTAAATAGTCCAATATATAGGTATCAGATATTTTAGACACGCAGCAATTTTAATGAATAAAACAATCTGCAAAGCATGATTTTTCATTAATATGAAGCTATACAGAGATAAAATTTAAATGTTTGGTTTGTTTTTTGCTCAACTGGTCATTTTTTTTCACATGAGGGCTAATTAGATTGGGACCTATGGTTTAAAGTGCTAATAATATCCAAAACCAAAGTGGGATTGAAATCCTCTAACTGTTATAAACCAAATGTAGTTGGTTGGTTGGGTTTTATGTGCAAAGTCATGCTGCACCTAGAGTAACATTTTTGTATAATGTTTTCATTAATTTATTTTTAAAAAAAGCCCTGTTTCCTGAAAAAGATATGAATAATACAAAAATATGGGAGAATCAATCATAGATTGATAAGATACATAACCTGTTAAAGGTTTTAGGGGCAACAGAAAATAAAGAAAGATAAATTTTAAGAATACTTTATAAATACAAAAAAAAAAAAAAACATCAACAAGAAGACAATAATTTTTAGTTATTCACTAATTTTTTTTTTCACATTACAGTTTTTGGAAATAAAAAAACCTTTTACAAGTCTCCAAGGTCAAGACCTCTGAAATCTGTATTTGATTTAAAATCTAAATTTGAAAGGTTTCTTTAACATAAAAGTCATTTTTGACAGTATTAAATTTATACACATTAAGAAAAGAAAATAAGACAAACAAGAACTAAGAATAGTAATTTTTTTAACAAGAATATAGATAAATATAAATAAACTTTTATTTCAGTTAGAATAAAGAACTCAATGAAAATCTTACTTTCTTTTTCTCTTCACTATATCCACATAGTCTACTGAACGAGCATAAAAACCATCAGCAGAAAGAGATCCCCAAAAATTAGACCATAATCTATTTGGTCTCACTAACATAGGAGCAATTACACGCCTGTAATGAAGAACACTCTTACTTAAAAATCCAAATTTGACACATATTCAAATAACTTGAAATCAAAAATATATAATGAAAGAAAAAAAATTTATGAATCTTCAAACACATATTTTCAGAAATATTATATCAATATAAATAATCAAGCAAACACATGAAATTATTAAATATGAATGCTGACAATAACATCTCAAAATAATTCCTTCATTGTAAACTTTATTAATTAGCTTTGTTTAAATATAGCTAAAGAATTTATATATTTGATTTATTATTCCTGTAGAATAATAAAAGATGATTGAAGATTTAACTGTTATTACTTATATAGTTTACTTTAAATCTAATCAAAATTAATTTTATAGGAAACATCACTATAGAATTATAAAATTAAGTTAAAAATATATTGTAATTATAAAAATTTTCAGAATCTTTTTAAACAAATTTTGATCATTAAAATTTTATTCAGTAAGTTCAATAGGGAAATTTAGGAAAAGTAGATCACTTATAAAATATTTTGAAGTGTAACACATTTTAAAAAAAAAAGAGAGAAAATTCTCAATAGCTATCTTTAAAAAAATTTATTTCTGTACCATAATACAAAAAAGTATGCTTTGTTTGTGCAAATATACAATAGATACTCATTTTTAAGAAGCTCTAATTCACAAATACTCGCAATTTTATGAGCTAGTGGCTGATCCTTAACTTAGCCCCATTTATGAGCTATAATTTTGAAAAATCTTTCTTGTAAACTCCTTTTAAAGCATCACTCCTTTGTGTTTATTTTTAATAATCAAGTGTTTTTCCCAATTTTTTTAATTTTTTATTTTGTGGTTGAAAAATTTTAATCACATATTTATGGGTGATTAGTAAACCCTTTGATTTGTGAATTTATGTACACCTAGTGTTGAAATCCTGGATTTTTAAAGCAATTCCTGATGGATTTCTCTCACCTAAACTAATTCAACTAACAGCTCATGAAATAAAATATAATCAATTCTTCAAGTTCAAATAAAATACTTTTATGGATCATGGTTAGAATCACATCATGAAATTAACATTCCAAGTATGATCCACTTGTCAATCTATACTCAGAATGATGTAGCAGAAAAATATAACAGTTAATTCATTCATACATGCAATTTTTACTATCATTATAACTGAAGAAAGCCAAGAACATTAGCAGGACAACTAAAGTTATTCATCCATGATCTTCTACAAAAAAATTCATTACTGTCTGAAATTTTTTTTACGCTAAAAAAATATATAAAATCATATTCTGTTAAAAATGGTAATTTTGATACAAAAAAAAATAATAATAATAATTGCTACTTTACCCGATTTTTCCTTAATAAAATTAAAGTAAAAATTATTTTTAAGTATGAATTTTATATTTTGCATGTTTTTCTTGCATAGTATATACTCATCTTTTTTGTTCCATAAACATTTTATTTGTAAAGTAAGAATAATTTGATAAAAGGATCTAATACTTATTTTTTAAATATCGAACTTTTGATTTTGTAAACTATTTTATTGGTCTCTAAGAGTTCATAAAAATTGAGTGTCATCTGTATATATTGATATATCATTTGAATACACTATTACTTCAATTTAATTATTTTACTTTGTTTATACAAAATACTGCATACAATTATGAATTTTAATAATTGTATGCATCATTAACCTAATAATAATTCATATAACTAATATTCATTATTCTACTTCTTAATTTTGACACATTATATATTATCAATACAAGAATTCAATTACATTTAGTTTATATCTTACAGAACTTAATAAGAATATATTTTGATGAATGAGAAAAAATATAAATTAATAAATATATTCAGAAGAAAAAATTAATTACAATAGAATGTTACATGTAAATAAAATAATTAGAGGCACAATTATTTTTTAATTTTCTTAAATTAATAAATTGGATATATATTTGACATAATATAATCACATTACATATGTCTTCACAAATAATAATAGAGTTAATATGTTTTTTAAATTTATCAGAAAGAAATAATTAGAAATAAATAACTATATTTCTTAGTTTAATATATAATCAAATTTATTGTTGATAAATAAATGTACCTGTTTTGTTCTATTAAAATTCGCAAAGTATCAGGATTAGTTAACTGAGCATTGGAGTCAATAGAAAAATAATAATCACAGTTCACTTTAGTACATTCTTCTCTGAAAAATAAAAAGCACAAATCATGAAACAGTGTTAAGTTAGAAAACTTATTTCATATTTTTATAATTTAAATAATTAATTCATAAATAAAAGACTAAAATTTCACAGGAACAATTCAGTTTATATATATAATTGAATGTTTTACAGGAAACATTATTCAATTAAATTCAATGAGAATTAAAGTAAAAATATATAAAAAGAAAATTAAATGGTTATTTATAGATTGTTGAAATACTTCAGAAAAGAAATTACTATAATATAGATATTTTTCTGTTAACAATATTCCATTTGTACTAATAAAAATATACATTTAAAACTATGAATTAATGAAAGGAAATTAGAAGTAAAATAGATGACAAAAAGAAATTTCCACACATTGAAGCTTTATTAATACGCAAGTACACTTATTAATAATTCCATTTAATTTTTGAAATTTGGAGTATATTTGATTTTTTTATTAAAAACTCCTTAGTTATTTATTAAATATAAAATATATAAGTTAAAATATTCATATAAAAATATTACAATATATCTCCCTAAAAATATAGAAAATTTTAGAAACATTTAAAAAAAAAAAAGTACAACATTTTATTAAATATAATTTTAAAAAATGTCGCTCACACTTATCTTACAGTTAAAAATAATTATATTATAGTAACTGATTTTTTTTATAGATTAAAATTGCATTCAAATAAATTTTATATAAAAAAATTATGAGTAAAATATATATTCAAGCATTTAAAATATTTTCTATTGCCCTAGAAAAAATTTTAGCTAGTATCTTTTAATAAAAAATAAAAAATTTTAAAATATGAATAACATCCAATACATAGAAAAATTGTTTGGAGTTTCCATTTTACCAACATATTTTTACAATTTAACAAACATCTATTCAGAAGAAATCACACACAAACAATGCTTTAAGACATATATAAATATATAATTAGATTATACATGCATAAAAAATAAAGGAAAAATTTCACAATTGGAAAAAATCTTTTAAGGAAATATATAATATAAAAAGTTATAATTATTTTCCCTCATAAAAAAATTAAATAAAAAAAAACGATTATAAATGAAGTAAGTTCTACATATTTTTAAAATGTCATACTAATTTTAATTAACTTTGAAGCATTTGGTAAGCAAACTTTATTAAAATTATTCAGTCATCTAGAGTATCAAGAAAAATGACAAAAGAATTTCGAGTTAAGGGGAAGAATATCTTGTTACTTTGTTATTTTTAAACAAATAAAACCATATTATCATATGTAGATAGTTTGGTAAATTCATGATTTAATTAGATATGTAAGAAAAAAGTAATGTAAAGTATCAACAGATATAAATGAAAAAACGTAGGCTCTAATATCAAATTCAAGAAGTAAAAATAAATTTAAACATATGCATACTTCTAATCAAAGAATCAAAAATATTATTCGAGATTTCAAGAAACAATATCATGAAATTTTCAAAATGCATAAAAGACAAAATGAAAATGGATATAACAAATCCTTGACTGGTCAATAGTGAAGCAGTATACACTAAAACTATATTTTATGCAAAATAAATATTTTAGTAATAGATATAGCTAAAAAAATTAGGAGAAATACCTAAAGAAATTGTGAATAGCCACTATGACTTGAAGCAATTGATTATTTGCTGGTCTGAATGAAATTAACTTAATAAACATTGATTCCTCAGAATTCATAATGAAGAGGAGCAATTATAAATTTTGAAAAGAAACTATAGAAAACTTAACTTAAACTTTAAGGATTTTGCTTACTATTTGTTTAGACTCTGATTATTGGTATTCCCTCATATTAAGGATTCTTACAGAAAGATAAAGCTACTCAAAACTTTAAGTTTTCTATTTTAACTGGTTATTTTTTTTTAAATGTGTTCAAGTACATGAGTAATCTTTTAATGTTTAAATTTATAATTTATCCTTCAATTTGTATAAATTTATTATTGCAAAATTATCATTCTGTAAAATAAATGTTCATCTTTTTCAATTAAATTAAAAACATCACTTCCTTTTGATTGTATCATATTACACATAATGAAATCTATTTTTCATTAACTATAATTGTGTTTATTAATTTTATATAATAAATTGAAGTTGCTTTAATAAACCAAATAATATATTTCACATTTTTGCAGAATTTCAAAATATGTATTTCTCATAATTAAAAAAATCAAAATTAAATAACACCAAAAATGGAAAAATTTAGAAAATAAATAATAATGTTTCTGTAAGCTTTGGATAAGTTATATTACCAATTTTTTTTTCCTAGAATTTTAAAAAGTCAAAAAGCAAACATTAATTAAATTTCATACAGTTGACAAAAAATTTTAAAAATTTTCTAAAGAAGTATGTTGAATAATGACAAAATTGCTGAACATGATATGTAAAACAATGATTTTTTTTCATTATTATTAAAAAAAATAGTAGAAGAGGTTAATATTAAATAAGTTTTAATTTCGAAACATTTATCTCATTTAAAAATACTTACAAACCCAAATTCCTTGCATGCCACTCTTTGTATTCATTTTCAAGTTTCAGGTATGTCACTTTATTATACTTGTGCTTATGAGATGTTAGAAAATTATCAATATCTTCTTTGTGGTACTCAGTCTAAAATAAAAATTTATTTAATAAGTTCATATATATTCAAAAAATTGTATCACAAAATTTTTGTTACATTAAAACACATCTACTGTTACATGTATTTTCAATTTGTGTGTTTTTAATTCTAGAATAAATAATTTATTATATAGATCAGGTAATAAGATTAAGAAATTTATGATTAATATATTCAGTTAACTAAATTGCATAAATAAAAAAGAAAAATATTTGTTTTTTAAATAAAAAGGAATACTTTTTTTTAAAATAAAAAATAAGAATATTTTTGTTTATTAATTTTCTAGTCTAATTAGAAGTAAGTTACTTTAATACAAGTTTTTGATAAAAATCAATTTTAGAAAATATAAAATCCAGATTCTATTAATATATGTAATAGTAGATTTATAGGAAGTTACAGAAATCAATCACAAGAAATTATTTTCAAAATATAAAACATTCAACAATTTAACATTATTTGATAATTTTTCAGTGTTTAAAAAAATACAATACATCTTATATATATATTTGTATTCATAATTTTTAGGTAAACATTAATTTTCATAACTTTTTTTACTATATGTATTTTATATGTTTAATAAATATTAATTCTTTTCAAAATTGCAGCTTTTTTTTATTGTATAATAAAATTGATATTAAAACAAAACAACGTACACTACACAAAATTAATTTATAATAACATGTCTGTAGCAAAATAAAGAACCATTGCAAACATGTGTGTTGTATGTTTATTATTATCAATAACATAAAATGACCTCATATATATATATATATATATATATATATATATATATATATATATATATATATATATATATATATATATATGCACACACACATACATACATATATACATACATACATAAATATATAAATAAATAAATATATAAACAAGCTTTGTGAAGAAAAATATCATTGAAATAAAAAAAATTTAAACATCCTTCTTGGATATCCCACTGATATTATTTCTCTTTTTTATTCCCATAAGTGAACATGTCTAATCAAAAATTTAGTGTGAGCACATGAGGAAATTAAAAAATAATTTTTGTATTTAAATTTTTACTTTACAAATATTAGATATAAGGAATAACATAAGGTAATATTTCCTCTAAATTATAAGTAAAATTTTAGCACCATATAGAAATTTATAAAGATAATAAAATATTTGAATATCTGTGGTGTTTCAAGATTTCTCATAGATTCTAGAGAATCATCCAACAGAAAGACATGTGGGGACTTAGCAATCTAAAAAATAGGCTCTTACTACTAAACTATACAGAATCTGCAAGTAGCATTTATCAAAGTCATACGAAATTAATAATAATTGCTGCATTTCAGTAATTTCATATCAGCTAATCATGTTTTAATATATATATATATATATATATATATATATATATATATATATATATATATATATATATATATAATGATTGAGCAAATAACTTTAATTGATTTATTTATCAAAGAAATTCATTGCTGTTTTATTCCTAAAAAAACAATGAAATGAAATCTTTTTAAAATTAATACAATTCCAACAGCCACTCAATATACCACTGCAAATTTTAAACAGAAGAAGTAAGAGGAAAGAAGCATTTCCAGATTTATATAATTGCACTCATATGGTTAACAATCAAGTTGTTCAATACCATTCAACAATAATTGTAATAAAAGAACTTAATCTAAATATCAAAAATAAGAAAAGATTAATTCACAAAGCTTGTGCAATTGTTTAATATAATCTGATATATGAACTACAGAAAAAGTAATGAAGATGTAATTCAAATGATGATTATGTTTGCCTAATTTGCCCAACACACTGAGAATATTTTTCATACTATGAATTTGTAAAATTCCTTTCTCTTAATAGAGCATCCTCCACAAATAAACATAAAAATTATTCCTTCTACTCCAAATAAACAGAAAAACTAAAGTGGATTAGTTCAAATTATTTAAATATTATTCGTACCTATATTCTTTCTAAATATTTTTAACCTACAACATTAAAAACTTTTAAATATTCAACTGATAAGAAAACTGGCATATCTCAATACCATAGGCCCCTACAAATACATAAAATGTCCATAGCAGAATGTAATATGGGCTCAATTTAAACAGCGAAAAATATCCTAAAAATAACTTCCATGAAACTTAAATGATGATCTAAATTCCCAGGTAATGAATGTGAAATAATGATTTTTTCTGATCAAGAAAATGATGATTATTTCAGATACACACAATAATATTCATATTTGCAAGATCAAAGTAGTCAATGAAAGTTTTTAAAATCAAAATATCTATATTAGAATATTTCTAAAGCAAACCTTGATGTGTGAAGTGTTATATTTTCAAGCTGGAATAGTCCATCAAATAGCATAAGGGATATGAATTGATGTAGGTGACCCAAAAAATCCTTACATGACACCAGCCAGGTATATTAATAAATATATCACATAACCCCGATCACATCAGTTGCACATATTCATTATCAATACAAACACACAACCAGCTTAAGCATTCTCCTGTTGACATTTAGGGTCTACAAGTTCTCTCTCTCATGATTTTCTTTATACTCTCATACAACAATCCCTTCAATATTGGAAAATAAGTTTTATCAGAGCAAGTAGCATATTTCCAGTTATTCATTTGGCAGCTGTGAAAAAACTTTAAGCCTTTAGACTTTGGAGTCAAAAGCAGAACAATGTGTGGACTCTTACTGTAAAAATAATATATCGTTGAAATGGGCTTTGATTCTCAAATCTCAATTCAATATTTGTTTGTTTGTCGCCCAACAGTTCGTTTTTTGCACATGAGGGCTAATTAGACCGGGACCTACCGTTTAAAGTGGATTCCAAGCCACTACAAACATCCATGCTCAAGGTGGGATTTGAACCCACGAACTGTTGAACCGAAGCTCTAACCATTTGGCTGCCAGCTCGGCTATTTCAATGATAGTCTGTAGAACAGTTAACATATTGGCACTTGTTAATGGTCTAGCTTTGAGGTCACTAGAAAATTGGTAATGTGTTGCACATCTACCTTGTTTAAAATTTCTCATCAGCTGTCAATGATTTCTCTCTCTCTCTCTCTCTTAAGATCGTTTTCCAGCTACATCACTATTTGACATTTGATATTACATCACACAGTCAATATTGACAATACATTTATGAGCTGACTACATACAAAAATCCTTATTTAATTACAGCCTGAGAGATGCCATGTCTCATCTCTTGAACACTAATTATAATTCCACACCATAAGTTTATATTTTGATAACATGCCATTGTAGCAATGCTAACTGGTATGATGGCTTTTGCACAACACTGGTTGCCTTTCAGAGGTAGTATATGCCAAATTGAATCCTTGATATTATATCCACCATGCATAACTTTTTTTATATACTGATAAATGTAGCAGTTTTTCTGGTACTTGAGTGTAGATTAAAAAAACATAAAAATTATACATGAAAAATATTTTTTTAGTAATATACTCACACCACAGTGAACAAAAATATCCATTCTTTCTTTAGGGTAATCAAGTAATAAAATACGCTCAAAAAATTCCTTAAGAAATGGAGTAGGATGCTCCACAAATATTGCTAAGATAACATGGGGCTTCTGCTTAACCTAAATATCAAATGAAAATAAAATATTATATGATAAACCAATAATAATTCTTAAGTAATAAAATAATTACATAAAATATAATTAAATAACAATACCAATAAATATTATTGTATCATAATGAGTATCAAATCATTTCTTGATAAAAAAAATTCAAAATTAAATGACATTTCCATAAAAACACTTCCAAATTTTTTTTATCTCATAACAATTTTATACATGCACTAATTAATGCACTGCCAAATTTTTAATTAATACACTTAATAACATTTAGATTCTTAAAATTAAATTTTTTTAATGTATGTGTTTAAGAATATTAATTTGCACACTGAATATAAATTTTTTTTAATAAACAAACAAGTTAAAATTTATAATTACATAGATAAAAAATTACAGCTTTATCAAACGACTTAGTAGAATTAAACAATATAAATACATTACTATTATTGTCAATTGTTATTCAGCCACTTTTTCATACAAATGTTATTTGGATTAAGACCTAGAGTTTAAATTCAATTTAAAAAAGCAACAGATGCCCATGCCTGAGATAGGAGACAAATACTTAACACTACTGAATTCAGGGATTGAATGCTAATCATTTAAATGGCAATTTGATGTAATATAAACAAAAAATTAATTTTCATTGACATGTACATCCAATGCATATATATTTCAATTTAAATAACTTTAATTTTCTCTATTTCTAATGTAAGCTAAATTTGTAAATATATTAATTAACATTCATCAGAATATTTTAATCAAAATTATATCAAGTAATAAATACATTACAATTTCAATAGAATAATATAAAATAAAAAGTTTAAGAGAAGTTAATGTAAGAAAAAAAGAATAATATCATCAGAAAATTATAAAACTATATTGAAATAATCAAACAATAATAAAATAACACAATATATTTTATTAATATATTCATATTCTCCATCAAATACCCTTCAAGATAAGTGTTCTTAATCTAGAATAGTAGAAATTTTTAATGTTGTGAATTTATATTCAGCATATTTAATAATTATGTTTTTCATAAAAAGAGTAATTTAAAATAAAGTAAGTTAAAATTTAATCTACTGAATGTGTATCTATCAATATGTTAAAATCTACAGTGAAATATATATTTATAAATATATATAGACAGATATAGAAATGTATCCATACTTTAAAGCTTTCCAAGACTATAGTGTCCTCAGAGCAGCTTATGCAACCTTTCTTTGGCATCCAAGATTTAGCCAAATAATTGCCAAGAGAATTTAATGCAATCTTTGAGTAATAAAAAATAAGCACATTATCATTTACTTGTAAAGATAAAAATTGTTTATAGTGTTTAAAGATGAGAATTTTGTCATACCTTACTGGCACCATTACCATGAACAACCAAAGGATTTGTCCCATAAGCAGTGTTGTGCAAGTAGCTATCAGTGTCAGAAAATCTCAGCTCAACATCCCCTGCAAATTGAGCAATATTAATAAATCATTATCATATATAGTTTTTAAAAATGACAGTTTAATTTTCTAACAAAAAAAAAGGTAACTTACCTACTGCACCATTTAAGTTTTGAAATATTTCAGCTTTATGGTCAAGCTTAATGGACCACTTTTTCTGAAAAAGAAAGCATAATTTTTTTACTTATATTTCAAATTAGTATTTTCTAAACTATAAAATCTCTTAAAATAATCCACAAAAAATAAATAAATATTAGTGAAAATAAAAATATATTGAAATAAATTAATTATGAAGCCAAAACCTGGATCCCTTCAACATAAAATGACTAAGCATTTTATAGAATAATTTACAACAAAATAAACTGCAATAAATTTATTTAGATCTAAAACATCAGCAACTTATTTACCAGTTGTAATAAATTAAATAAACTGCAATAAATTTATTTAGATCTAAAACATCAGCAACTTATTTACCAGCTCATATTTACATCTTTTATATGATTTAATTTTAATAAAAATAATAAAAGGAAATGAAATGACATTTAAACAATTTTATTTCACGATTATGACCCTTTTCAATCTCCCTTAGAAAATAAAATTCAACTACAATATAAATTTTGCTTAAAAAAGTCAATACAAAATGTCTTATTATTTTAAATACTTTTTTTCAACTTTTATTGATCATGTAACTTTTATTGCTTATAGTGTTTAAAACAATTAAACTACAAACTCTAAAAATACAGCATTTATATACCATTTATGTAATTCATATACATATGTATTGGTGCAAATGAGCCCAAGACTGTACGATAAAAATAATAGGTTTCAGATACTTGTCTTTTGCCTAGTGCCTCATAACTTTAAACAACAATCAGATGATGAAGTCACCCCTAATCTGTCACCATCATCTCCACATCTAAAACATACTTGCAGAAAGACTGGATTTCATAGATAAAAGCAGACATGACCCCAACCAATAGACCTCTAGCAACTCAATGAGGGAGAATAAGGTTATCCTCCTATTTCTGTCTACATCAAGTAATACTTCCCTTCACTGATTTTATAAAAAGCATGAAGCAACAGCACCCTCAAGACCTCATTTAAGACATACATAAAATGTTTTAATACATATAAATATTTAAACCCATGAAAATAATAAGTATTTTAACATTCTCTACCATGCTTAAAAAATTTAATAACTAGGTATAAAAATAATGTCATTATAATACAACTATAAGCCAAGAGTCTTATGATTCCATCATCAGAATTACAAAAGTGATCATTCACCAATAAACTGCACACAACCATAAGGTTTTTGATAAACCCTAATTTGAAACTGAAGTTAGTGTATCGCAAACTCCACAAAAATATTTCACTCTATCAAAATATTTTCAAAGTTTCTTTTAGAAATAACTGTTTCATAAAATAAATAGTTCTCTTCAGTATTTTTTAAGATTAACTGATTAATCACAATAAAATGCACATATCAGCAAATATTTACATTCAATGAGAAGCTCACATGTATCAAAGCATAAATCAATCAATTGATCAGAATTAACAATTTTTACACAATATTTAGAATGCATTAATCCAACAAGATATAAGATAATAAATAGAAACAACAGGAAATAATAAACAATTTTATTCATTTTATTCTTTTTTAAATATTTTTTTTCTTCTTAGTAAATTATATTTATCTGATAAAGATGTGTGTATGCATACTATGTATGTATATATGTGTGTGAAAATATATACCCATAATATACATATTTTATACTTGAATATACACATGCATTGTAAACTATAATTTAAAACTATAAATTTTTTGTTTGTATTTCACTGATAATTTTGTCAAATGTATGCATTTTATAAAAAAAACTGCACAAATATCAAAAATAAAAATAAAGTAAATGTATTATATTTCCAAGTTAAAATATGTTTAAACTATTTTTAGATTAAACTATTCTAGTTTTAAATATGAAATAATTCTCTTTTTAAAAATTAAAATTTTTAATAAAAGAAAAATTCATCAAGTTTTATGAAGAAAGAAAGAAAGCTAAAATGAAAGTCTACTTATAAAAGTTTGCCATTATGAAAAATGGGAAATAAAAACTGTAGTTTATCAGAAAATTCACAAAATATAAAACATACGTTATTTATCCTTTTTTAAAGATTTAGTACAAAAATGAAAATTCTTTTTAAGAAAAATCATTATTACATACATAAAATATTTGAGGAACATTTTCTTAAAAACAGAAAAATGTCAACAATGAGACCAAAAATTCATTATGACAAGAATATGATAAGTAAACTTAAATATGATTAAAAAACAAATTTCTAAATATTGACTTTAAAAGAAAAAATAATAAATATGACAATCTAACAATTGTATTCTTAAATAGATCAAATAATTTTTTAAAAAAAAAATTAATAAGATTATTTACCCTAAGTTCATCATCAATATATATTTTTGTGTAGAAAAGTTGATCATCTTCTTCATCTTTCAAAGATGAACTGGTCACAATTTCATTAATGTATGAAGCATAACCAAGAAACCCTAGAATAAATTTAATCCAAAAATGTCAAATTTACATTTAAAATAATTAAAGAAACTATTAACAATTCTATAAGATAGCTATTAGATTAATATAAAAATACAACATGTAAGAGAATTGCTTTGTCTTAGGAAATAAAATTCAAGATATTTCATAACTGACTGGTATCATCTTTCATAAGACTATATGACAATTTTCAATACTACTTTTAGATACCTGCACTGCTGTAAAAAGTAATGAACACAGATAATTAGGATAATCTATCAATCATTAAATAAAATTTTTAATTTTACAGATTTAAATGATATATGTATTGTTCTACCTCATTATAACTGATGAACTATTAATAAAATTAATGCTTTATTCAAAAAAGCCCTTCGGTAAATCACGATTAAATAAAACAGCAAATATATAGATTTAATGTTCTAACACAATATATACATTTCACAGATATTTGCCTCGTGCAAATTTTTGTGCATTGCACACAGTTATCATGGTAGTTTTCCTTACTAATATCAAAATGAAAGATGATCAATAAAGCTCTATACCAATTATTTTAGAAAAACGCAACATTTAATAATTCAAATTAAAAAAGTAAATTAAATTTGGCCTTCAAAAACAGGAATAGAATAGAATAAAATTCCCATTCAAGATTATTTTTATTTTAAGTATTGTTAATTATGTGAACTACTACAATAAATTAGACATTGATTTTAAAAAACACATATTTAATTACAACATTATATTATTCTTTTATATAATATCAAAATTACAGCCAATTCTTTATTAGAAACAATATAAATAATTATCAAAATTCTCTTTAGATCAGTTAAGTGATACAAATTGTTGGAAAAAAGTTTCATATTATCCTTAAAGCTGAAAACAGCTTAAATTTCATAAAAGATAACATAAACATGATTTATTTATACTATGTGATAAAAATAACATTTACTCTTAAATAATTATCAATAAATTAATCAATAAAATTAAATTTTAAAACTAAAAAATAATTTATTGGCAATGCATGATAATTTTATTATATATATATATATATATTAAATTATAACAACAAGGTTTCCATTATAACAAGTAAAATTTTTAAAAAATAAAATACAAATTGTTACAGTATTAGAAATGTTGTAATATAAAGGTATATTCATTAGAATTTTATCACTCTATGCATTATAAGATAAGAAACGGTTTTTCTAACACTTTCTAAAATACAGAGGCAATTATACTAAAAATTCAGAATTGTAAAAAAATAAACTGATACTAACAAAAACATTTATTTTGATTAGTACATTACAGGAAAGGAGGTGCTAAAGACACAATATATAAGGGTTTAATTTATATGTCAATAAATTTTTTTCCATTTTAATAATTTTCCCCAATTTTTGAAGATAATGTTAGGATAAATTACCAATTAATGTAATTCTTCATGGTATTTTGATAAACATACATCCAGCTCAGTTAAACTTTTATTTCACATCATATTGATAATATACAGTCAACTAGTACTACTTGTTAGGGAAAAAGTTGGAATATATTTCAGCAGCCTCTTTAAGGTTGAATACAATTGAACAATAAGTTTCTTGCACTAAACAGCAGGGAACCACTTACTGATTGACTAGATCCTAGTCAATCAGTAAGTGGTTCTATGCATCCAAGGTACTATCTAGTCACTAGATAGTACCTTGGATGCAGTGAAATTTTAACATATATAAAAAAAAAATTATCATGCCTTGGTAATTGCAAAATATGTTACTTTGTACACAATGCAATTTAGCATTATATATATGTATGTGTCAATGTACATACTTTATTTTTTATAGTTCTTTAACACTCCAAACATAAGAAAGGCTATGAAATACCTAGCTAGTATAATCCATAAACAGAGATGTCGAAATTAATATTATGTATGTTTTATACATAAGTAGTATTAATTAGCTCATTAGAATTAGAATTAACATAAAACATCTCATTTTTTTAAAATTTC
Organism: Latrodectus elegans; assembly: GCA_030067965.1. Classification (NCBI taxonomy): domain Eukaryota; kingdom Metazoa; phylum Arthropoda; class Arachnida; order Araneae; family Theridiidae; genus Latrodectus; species Latrodectus elegans. The sequence continues at coordinate 64,692,082 of CM057812.1, read as the reverse complement.
TCATTTTTGTCAACATTCTCACTTTATCTCATAATATATGCAACAGAAATCCCTAATAAATGTTAAAATAATACATTAGAAATGAGACCATTGAAAATCAATTAAATTTGCAGTTTTTATCTTTTCTCAAGATTAAACGAAATCAAACACACCTTCTTAACAGAAATTCATGTATTTGCAAACAATATTTGAACAAAATAGTAAATACATTATATACAGCTAAATATTTGATATTTTTATTTTGGTTTTTGAGTTTGTTATTTTAATTCAATGCTTATGAATTTTTAATTTTCTTCAGAAGTACTGAATCCTATATTTAATTTGGATAACATTGCATGATTTTACAAATGTAGAAATTGTTTCCTAATTAAATGTTTCTTTAACAATAATTACCATTTTCATCTTCAAATAATTCTGAAGAGGAGAAAAGATTTAATAAATTCATAACTGCAACTAGATTCATTTAACATGGATGTCATTTGTATCTTACAAAAAGGTAATAAAACAAATGAATTCTAGCAATTAAAATTTGTATTTGTTAATATTTATCGAATGTCAAAAGGTATGTTTCTATAACAAATACAATATTTAATATCATATAGTGGACAACTTAACAACCGAATGCTATTTTAAGGTTGCTTTCTAGCAAAACTCACTGCAGATTATTATCTTACAAAAAGAGTCTTTCTTAAATAGTAGGTTGTATTCACATATCTCAAGGGACAGAATTCAACACCCTTCTGATCATCCACCCCAACATGTGCACAAAAAAAAAAAAAAAATACAATACACATCTCATATAAAACGAAAGATCAGAGATTTTTTGCATACTAATATATAAACTTATATTAAGGCCTTTATTGAGGATATTAGATGAATAAAATTAATTTGATATAAAAAGTGGCATGTTATTTAGTTATTAAAATTAAGGTTTTGTAAAATAATTCTAAAACAAACAAAACAAATTATTTTTTCTAATGCTTATTTAGGCAAAATTTACTTACTTAGTAGATACTGATTTAAAATCTAATATTTTTTAAGCAGTACTATTAGACTGAGTAACTTTTATTACAATATATAAAGTTTTAATTTAGGTAAAAGCACCACTTTATCTACTTTTAAGTTTATTAGGAAAATAAAATCATAACATTTATTTTCACAAATTTGAGATTTCTAATAGACCAAAAAAATTCTAAAACTTGTTAAATCTTCAAAAATGGACAGCACAACACTTTGATTGTTTAAATATTTCCCAAGAAAAATTAACTACATTTAAAACAAAAACAAATAACATGTCAGTGATATCTGATGAGAATGCATAATCAAAAATATAATTATAATTTTTTGGGTGTGCATAATACCATACCTCAGCATATGAATTTTATAAAATTATTCATGAAACAAAAGGAAACATATAATTGTGAATAACTATACCCTTTTTCTTTTGATCAATATTAATGTGTTGTAGGTTTTGATTTTATGATAAGTCTTTATAATAATTTGTTTCTAAAGTTCTTATATAATTTATTTTAAATTGTTGCTCTACAATTATGTTCAGTGCAAAAGTACTTATTCAAAATGATATCATTAAAATTACATTAGACACCATTAAATATTTATTAAAAAAAAACTCATTTTTAATTTAATTAAAATTGAAAAAAATTGTTTCATTGTTTGCAGTTGTCAGAAAGAATACATGTGTTTAATCTCCAACCAACCCTTTACATAAATGCTTCAAGTTATCCTAAGATTCTTCACATTGCCACATCTTACACATTTATCAATCTTAACAATGTAACAATAAAATCAAGAATCAAATAACATTAGTCTTGAAAAAGAAATATAAAGCAAAATGATGAAATTGTGGATCTCTGTTAAATTATAAGAAAAACAACAACTAATGTTTTTATAACCATTAATTTCTTTAAGACAGCTGCAGAAAGATAAATCTGCAAATTAAAAATCCATTTTTCAGCATTCCATACCAATCTATGGTACGGAAATAAGGTTTAATTCTTTTTATTGCCAATGATAAAATTTTCAAAATTCCCTTCACATTAATTTTTCAATATTTTCCCGCAATAGTTCTTTATGTATGTATCTATAAATATATATGTGTGTGTGTGTGTATATATATATATATACATATGTTATTATATCATTATTGCAAAAACTTGAACATTCACATGTCTGATTTAATATTTAACTAACATTTAATTAAATATTAAAACTAAATTCAGTAGAACAATAGTCCACATGTAGCCAAGCCCTATAGTGCCCATGTCTGATTTCTTAAAAGAGGATCTAGAATAAGAAGCATATCTTGGTTAGGTGGTTACATTAATATGAAACCCTTAGTGTTCAATTCCTAAGCATGTTTGAAGCTCAGTTTTATTGACCCAGTGAAAAGATGACAGGTTGAATTAATCTTACCCAGCTTGAAGATTGAACCTCAAACCTGTGTACTTACAAAAGCTAAGAGCTACCATTATTGCAAAAGCTTGAACATTCAACTATTTTCATTAACAATCATCTGGTAACATCATGAATTGATATTACAAAGACATTTTATTCCTGTTCATTTTAAATTTGCATACAAAAAACCAAGCAAAATTTCTTTTTCATACAGAGATAACTTTTTCACCGGTCAAATATTTCTTCAATATCACAAAAAAGACAAGTTTAACTGCACAGTTTATTCAACAAGTTTAATTCCAACCTTAAAAATTATTTAAGCAGCAGCCACATTTCTCATAGTACATAACATTAAAAACTTATAAAAATTAACAGAAATCACAATTTTCATACATCAAAATAAATTTTGCTTTTACATGAAAATGCATGTTTATTTTATTTAAAAATCAATTTATAATTACATCAAAACAAATTTTAGCTTTTAAAACAAAAACCATGCATGGGTGGGACAAATAAATCAAACCATATTTTCATTCTTACCTGTATAAGAGAAGTCAGGACAGTCTGCCAGTCACCAAATAAAGCAGTAGTGGTACAGGGAAGGTTAAAGGAAAGCACAAAATACCATATTTAAGGACATATTAAAACTTACAACTTTTACAGCAATTATTCAGTTAATGAAAAAGAAAATGTTAAAGGCTAAGAGAAATTCATGCAATTCTAATAATACAGAAACTAAAATAGAAAAATAAAAATAAGCATAGCAATGACAATTTCCTGATAACTCTTCTGCGTTTATCCTTTTCTTTAAAAAAATTAAAAGTTTGAAAAATTTATAATCAAATTTATTTTTTATAATTTAGCACTTTTTGCATAAAGGTATATTAAAAAATATCATTTACTTGTATAATTCCTTAATATATTAGGCAAATGTATGTGTGCATACATACACATATGTATGTATGTATGATGTAGTATATTTTTGTGTAGTTGTATTAAAAATCCACAATACCATTCCTAGATTTTATCCACTAATCCCTACACAAAGGTGCAAAACCTGCTTGAAGTAAAAAGTTTTTCAACTATCAGTTGGTTTGCAAGCCTCTCTTAGAGCTACTTTCTTAACATGGCACACCATAACTTAGTGACTGGACAGCATTCTTCAGAGTATAGTCCCAAGATCAAACTTGGTAGGCCACCGTTGATAAACAAGAGATGGATATTGCCCTTTTGCATGCATATCTATCAGAGTAAGTAATTGGAAAATTTTCCAGGTTTCCTTTTTTGTGATTTATGAATACAGCCTACTATCTGGGAAAAAACTTCCTGGGAAATGATTTATGTGGGGCATATAAAAATGTCTTATTGTAGTCCTCAACTATTAGGCTGTCCACTATGCAGTGTTAAAATCTCCAACATATGTAAAATATGCAATGTTAAAATCATCACAACATATGTAAAATATGAAGTGTTAAAATCTACATAATTGTATTCTTTACCTACATAATCGTATACTTTATCTACATAATTCTATTCTTTATCTACATAATTCTATTCTTTATCTACATAATTCTATTCTTTATCTACATAATTGTTAAAATTGAGATCATTAGCAACAATATACAAATCTGGTGATGAAATGAGTATCTGATGTTAAAACAGAGAAAAAAAAATTAAAATCAGAAAATCGCTTTAAGATGGCTTTAGGAATGCAAAAATAAATTGCATTGCCTGAATCGCTGCTACCATCTATATCACAAAAGTGAGAGAGGAAACCATAAACTATTAATCTACAAGTCAGAATGTTAACTTCTCAGCAGCTAATACAGCATCATGAATACAGTTATTTTAAATTATGCACTTAAAAATCATAAATAAATAAAATGCTATAACAATAATTACAGTAATAGCTATGAATATATACATAAATATGATACTAATTTTATTTCCACATTATACAGATTTTAATCATGCGTGCATTTTAAATATTTGAATTCAATAATTAACATTATCTTCTCCCAAATTATCCCACAAACATATTTCTCAAATTCAACATCATTAATTTATAGATCATTACTGACTATTCAACAAAATACATCAAAACATCTAACAAATACATACAAACATATTTGCAAACATAAAGTGAGTTTTTAATTTAAAGGCAAACAAAAGTTTTTAATATGCATTCTGTACACAATTTGTAACTTATATAATTATGTTAATTAAATTTCATATTGTTATTTCCTATCACAAGAAAAGTCAGTTTGAATATTGTTATGAACTAAGAGAATAAGATTTCCTCTTTCATAATTATACACATATTTTACATACTGAACATATAAAATTCATAGAATTAAAAATCTTATGCTATTCATTCCAGGCATTTCTAAGTCCTTTAAAATAAAAAATAATGAAATTTATGTGATATATAGTCTATTTTAAACACCTCATATTCTATTAAAATATTAAAAAAATATCTGCTTATAGGTTTCTTTTTTAAAAAAAGGAATTTCTAATAAAATATACAGTAGTTTTAAGTTTTTCAGCATAAGTGGTAAAAACTTTAATACAATATTTAGAAACAAGGATTACAAAAGGTTATCGCCATGCATTTCAAATATACAGTAGTTTTAAGTTTTTCAGCATAAATGGTAAAAACTTTAATACAATATTTAGAAACAAGGATTACAAAATGTTATCGCCATGCATTTCAAATATACAGTAGTTTTAAGTTTTTCAGCATAAATGGTAAAAACTTTAATACAATATTTAGAAACAAGGATAATAAAACGTTATTGGCATGCATTTCAAATATACCATTGTGAATTAAAAGTAAAGCAAAATAAATATTTTCATGAAAAATATATCTTACATCAATAAATTTATAATACAATATGATTTTTAAAATAAAATAAGCATGCATCTTCAATTTAAATTAAAAAATTATTTGAACAGCAGAATATTTTCTTACATTTCTGAATACTTTTCACAAATAAATGAACATATTTTGCTAATTTTTTTTCAATTAATGGCACACTTCAAGAAAATAAATGCTTATAAAAAATAAAATTTTAATTATCTTTACAAACTTCAGTGAAATTGTCTGGAAGATTTCCAATATTTTAAAACTCATAACCATGCATGCGCTTTAAAATGTGAAAAAAATCATTGTAAAAAATATTACCTCCTGAATTTAGGAATCTCTTTCCATTTTCTACCTTAGGATATTTTTCCTAAAAAGTAATAAAATAATTAAATGAAGAATATTTTGAATGTTTACTAATATAATTTATATGTTTTAATTAGTAACTGTAGCATTACACTGAAAGAAAATGAAAAGAAAAAATGGAAAGCAACAGTTATCTTAATTTTATAATTATTAAAAGTTATGATTAGTATATCAAGACTATATAAAATAAAGTACACTATAATAAATATCAAATACATTCATGCAGCAAGCTACATACAATTAATTCAATTGCAGGTCAAACATAAATAATTTAATACTGAATTTTGAATACCAGCAATTTTGAAATTGGTGCTTAGTCCAAAAGCTATAAACAATCAAAAGGAAAAAAGAGAATACTTCCTTTTACCATATCAGTTGTTCAAAAAATTTCAAGTCATTCTAAGATTTAGTGACTTTATCTATACATTGTTTTTATAAAATTTTATTATAATGAAACAATAAAACTCCATAAATGACATCCTGGACTTATACTGGTGTTATTATAAATTTTGGTACTAGCATTTCATCAAAAATGCACTAATGATAGCACTGTGAGGTATATATATATTCAACTAAAAATACTCTACTGATCTCTCCAACAAATCTTATTTTAAGGATCTCCTATAAGTTTTAGCTTAGTTTTGAGAATATTCACAACTTTTTTGAAGACATCTAATTTTTAAAAATAACATTTCAAGAAAATAAATAACTAACAAATAAATATAAAAAATGAAATCAATATTACTTTCATGCTTGTTTATAAGAAATTCATTGTGAAAATTATTTTCAACATTTGGCTATGTGATTGTTGATCATCTAAACTTTTCTGCCAAATGAAAATTTCGCTGATAAATCAATATTAGAAAAAATTAATAAATCCTCGTGGTGTTTTAAAGGTTGCTATAACACATAAAAAAATCACCTTATCCTAAAGTAAAGAATACTAGATATTGGCTGAAATATCAGATAAAATCACTGAATCCTATGTGCAGCCAAATTATTATTATTCAAATTTAATAGCAACTAGACAGCATATTTGGAAAATGAATTGGATATCCAAACAAAATATTTAGAATTCTTAACTCTCAAAAATTTCTAAAATTTGACAATTCATATTTTAGACAGCAGCAATAATATTCTCATTTTTATTATATTTGAAACATGATAAATATTGTTGGTATAGCATCAAATTTGGAAAAAAAGCACACAAATTAATTAATACATCAAATATAAAAAATCGCTAGGAAGCTAATAAGGTCGCCAATCGTGACTAGCGATTTTGGCAAGAAAAATATAAAATCCTTATGATAAAAAATAATGACTCACTCATATATGATAAAAAATAATGAATCACTCATATATGATAAAAAATAATGAATTACTCATATATGATAAAAAATAATGAATCACTCATATATGATAAAAAAATAATGAAGCTTTCATTGAGAGATACAGATGTAGGCACACCCATGTTTCCTACTAATAAGAAAATAATGCTGTAATCCAATAGTACCAAGATTTAAACACACAGTAGTATATTTTAAAAACAATCTTGAACTGAAATGAATGTTTCCTTGTATTCATAATGGCCAATGGGTCAAAAGTAATGATGGTGCAGATTTTCTTTGAAGCATGAATTATAAAGACTTATAAACAGATATATTTATTTTTACTACAGTATTAACTCCTAAACTTTTCCTTCATCATTTCTATACCTTGCATTAAAGTACTGTATTTTATATAAACTATTGACCTGTTGACTCTGTAAATGTGAAATATATTAAATCTCAGATAGTTTCTATAAGACTCTCATGGACTAGTAAAAGGAAAGTGTTCTATTTTCGCTTTTTTGACAATACTAGAGTTTTTCAGGAGTAAGATATAATTTTACATTAGATATTTTGATATTAATTTTCTGCTGGTTTATCAGATTAAGTTATAATTTTAAAATTAATTTATGTGGTTTATTTAAGCTTTAAATAAATGTTATTTTGTTTAGACACAAATACAGTTTATTTCAAGTTAAAAACAAAACATAAACCTCAAAGGGGACAGTATTTATTAGACCTCCATATTTCCTTATCCACTACAACAATACAAGAACAATCAATATCATTTACGACCACTAACAGTAATAATTTGGTTTAAAAATATTTTTCTCTTTGTTCAATTTAAAATCACAACTAAAATTTTAAAACATTTCCAAAATATAATGTAATTCACAAAATAATTATAAAAAGTATATTAGTTAGTGTTAAAATATGAAAACTGTCACTTGAAAAATTAAAATTAGCTGAAGTTGGATCCAAATATGATTGAACAAGAGGTTTTAAAACATAGATTTTCTATCGTGATCAATATTATATAGTTTCATTCTATCACTGGTGACTTTATTTAACTTTAGTCAAACAAACAAAATTTATTACTGGGAAAAAAATCTTTTTTCTCCATATAACAAACACCATCTAAAATAATAAAAGAGATACTTTGAATGTGTTCCAAAATATTTATATCAAAAGATGTAAGTCTTCAACCAGCTTAATAAGGACCATATAAAATATTAAATGTTTTGTGTGACACATTTTACTTTACCCAAAGAATAAATAAATAAAAAGTTTGATCTATCAGGCTTTGTCATTTTTTAGCTAAAATTTTACGCAAAATTGTCAATGTTTTACCAACTTTCACAGTTACTGAATACAATAAAATTATCAAAAAAGTAAAAAATATGCTCATCTTCACTGACAAAACAAGAATTCATTGGCCAACTGATGGAGGAATCCTGTATCCATATTACAACACATGCAATAAAAAAAAAATCGAAAACAATCTATTTCATTTTACATTTTGATTCGTCCTAAATATTTCATGTGATGCAATATTTAGAATTTAAATTTCAAAAATGTGGTAATAAATAGCCTACAATGGTGTTTCACCATCATTAAACATAAATTCATGATCATACCATTCATATTTTTACATTGATTAATATACTTAAAATTGCTCAAAATTATTTTAAAAAATTTAGCTATCACAAGCAATGAAATATTACAATAATACACACAAAGGTAATGTATTAAATTTCAAAAGCAATAATAAGCATCAATTAATTTAACAGAAATAACAGATAAACATAATATTAATATAGGAATATATATATTTTTATTTTTGTAACAAAATTCAACAAATGAGAGCATGTTGATAGCTTTCATAAAAAATATACATTAATATACTATATAAAATTTCATGCTGTTTATTTTAAACAGTATTTATTTTAAATATTATGATCATTAGATTTTTATAGATATAGAAAAATAATATAAAAGAATGTTACAAATTAGAAAAATCAGTCCAACAACAGAATAAATGGTTCAACCTATACAACAGTGTGTAGGCGAAAAAGTATACCACATAACACTATTCACTTTAAAGTGCAAAATATCAATATAATTTACATAACACACAAATATAAAATTATTTCTTATGGATGGAATTCATCATATTTGGTTTGACTGATTACTTTCAAACAAATTCAAAATCTAATTTGATAGAAAGATCACTTTATTTAAGAAATAACTGAATTTTGTGTAATTCAAAATTAAAATAATTCATTAAATTAAAAATAATTATTTGGCTTAATTCTACATTTATGAAATTTTTGTTCAAAGTAAAATTTTGACTCATAAATTTTGCTTTCACAATATATTAAGTTTTCAACATATAATTTTTGTTTTATTTTATATTTTTGCCAAAATTATGCCTACTTTTAATAACAGAATACAAAAATTTGTGAATACTCAAATAGTATGTTTACATATATTCTTATTAAAACAAATTTTTCAATGGCATTATTTTTTAAAAATATTGAGGCAAAATATAGACAAAAAACACAGAATTAATAAAATTTCACAAAATAATAAGCTTAAAATATAAATTTAAAGAACAATCATATCACAGTTTAGAATCAATAATTTAAAAATTACCAACATAAATTTTAAAAAATTGAAAAAATGAACAAATGTTTACTAATTTTACTGAGAGTGATTTTTTACACAAGTTAATACTTTTTAATAAACAAATGTTTTATGCTCTCAACTTACAGCTAAAGAAGAATCTGGCCAGCAGAATCCCTCTGCAGAGAAAAGAACTTTAGCTTTTGTTTTATGGAACTTTTTCAGTATTTCTTCTGGGCCAGCCATAAAAATAACATCATAACTGAAATATTTATAAAATTTATAAGTTCACTTTTTGAATTTATGAATATAGGGAGAAATTAATAACAATTTTTATTCCTTTTTTATTTTATTTTAAAGCTTTTAACATTTACATAAAAAATAAATATAACAATAAATAAAATCATGTACAACAAGAGCCCTTAGAATGTAATAATAAAATTTGCAACAAATAAGTAACACATTCTTTAATTTTGTCACTCAATATTTTAGTTTTTAAAATATAGCAAATTAAAACTATTCAATTCTGCACAGCCAATACACAGGCTTTAAGCCAAATTTGGCAAGAATACATAAATTTCTGTTAAGCCTCAAGTTTGTCAAAAAATGCTACTTTTATGATTGCAAAAATATAAGAATAAACTTTATAAAATGTTTACCAATAAAAAATGGTACTTTACATAGTTGTTCATGATTAAATTTTTATCATAAATAATATACATTAATTAGAACAAGCAAATACCAAGTGTTTAATTGTCTGAACAATAAGAACAGATCAAGTATAAGAACAGTAATTAATAACTTAATAATGTAATAATAATGAAATATTAATCATAATATTAATAAAAAATAAATTAACATAAAGTTAAAATTAGTTAATAATAAATATTTAAATGGCTATATAAATATTTCATATATATGATTTAAAAATCAAGAAAATCCAAAGTAAAATTGAAACAGACATCCTGTTTGGCACAAAAACATTTTATAAATCAAAAGAAAACAATGTTTATTAATTTAGAAACATTTCAGAACTATTTTAAATAATTTAAAATAATGAAATTCAAAATCAGCAATTTCAGTAAATCATTTGGTATAGCCTGTTTTTATTTTAATAATTGCTTATCTTAGTAGGCTGATTTATTTTTCTAAAAATTAATTCTTAATTTGGCTATGAATATTAATTTTTCTTTATAAGTACATAACTGATTTAATCAAAGAAACTTTTAAGATAACAATTACCTGATAAAATAAAATAAAACACGGCAAATTTACAATTATAATTTAAAATATAGCACTTATTTACGTAGTTCTCCAATAGAAACACAAAAATATTTTTCTAAACTATCTAAGACATGCATACATTTAATAAATATATTAGTCTTAAAAATTGTAATGATCTATACCATCTTTGTATAGTGTTTTGATTACTATAAGGTAAATAATTATCAATAGTAACTACAGTAATCTTCTAATAACTGGGAGTAATAATCTTATAATATCAGAAAATCCTGGATCTATATTATCTTCTAAGCAATGAGCACATTATATAAAATGAAAAAGACTAGTCCCATTAAAAATAGTTTAAAATCAAATATTCTTGATTGGAAGAATACATAATCAACACTATTTTCCTGTAAAAACTTTATAAAAGCTACACAAGATTTTTTGCTGCTATTTTAATATTTTTTTTTTAAATTTATATTGTAATATTGATTTCCATATACTTGATTTCACAAGCATTTTTCAAAATAACTATTAGAGAGCCTATAAAAATTTCAATACAAGTAAAACATTGTAATATATGACAAATATTATAGTAATTTATATTAATTTATGACAAATATATAGTAATTTATGACAAAAACATAAATTTCCATCATTATTGTTTTCTGCAAAAGAAAATATTTGCTCAGAAAAAATCCTTTCATTAGCTGCTTCATTTCTATGTAAATTTATAAAACATAATTTTTTAGCATTGCAATGATTTTGATTATTGTTGATTGTTAAAAGAATTTCAGAAAAAAATTATGAAGCCTCTTAACTGAATTTAAATCATTTTCCAAGAACTTTTTAAAATCTCTAACAGTATATGCAGTGGTACACATAAAAAATATTCAGCTTAAATTTTCATTGCAAGACACTCTAGAAATATTGTTGTAGAGCATTATATTAATTTTTTTCACTGACCTGAATTGAATAACATTATGTTTAGCAATAAAAAAACTCTGCATGGTTTTATATTTTAAGAAAATTTAATAAAGTACTTTTAAAATTTGAAAACATTTCATTTTAAATTTAAGAATTTCTGATATGCTCACCACATCAATGAATATGTTGTTTTGTAAATCAATATTTTTAAAAAGTGTAGATTGTTTCATTTTAGACTAAAACTTAAGTTGTGATAAAATTTTTAACTTCAAAAGCTTATTAGAATTTATTTTATTTACAATTGAAATTAACATTTCTTAAATATTCATTTTTGAAGAGTTTTTTTAATATGTATTTATTAAAAATAATATGAGTTTAAATAAATACTAGGAGTTTTAATTTTCAAATTATCAAGGTAAAATAACCATTGACATAATATAAAATAAAATATATTTAAAATAAAGAAATAATCAATATTCATATAAAATGCTCTTAGAAATAATGAAACTAAAATTTGATATCTTAAATTTGAAAAATGGGAATAATTAAAAGATACATCACTATAAAATAAATTTATTATAATAAAAATTTTCTATAAAATAAACTATTGTAAAATGACTTTAACATACAGGTGAAATATTTTAATAATCATCATATTGTAAATTAAATTTTTCTTTTACATAATTAAAAAGAAAATACGTTTGCAATGAATGATCTATCATGTGTTACGGAATATTTTAACGGTTTCTGTTTAAAAATTTCAATTAATAACAAAAGAAAATCTAAATTTAAAATATCAGAAAAATCAAAGGGATTAGCAGATATTTTTTAAGAAAAGGATAGAAAAAGCAATTATAGTGCCAGACTTATAGTAAGTGAGAACATTATGTTGAGTGATTTCAGAAGATAACAGGCTTCCAAAATCACTCAACACCATACTCTTATTATTTCACTAGTTGGAAATGAATTTCAAATGTATACTCATGTAATTAGTAGAAATTAAATTAAATGCTTTACATTTACTAAAAACTAGAAAACAGATCACATTAACTTTAATATTGAAATGACTTTTCTATGATTGATCTAGTGAATTGATTTTTTCTGATTTCTAAATGTATCAATATTCTCTGATTAGTACAACATTTTTATAAAATAAATTTCCTATAAAATATAAAATTTTTCAGTTCACTTGCAATTCAATTTTTATGATATTCATTGGCTATGACATTCTCCAGGGTTATGGAAATAGTGTTGCGATTTATTTTATATAGAAAACATTTTTAAAAAATATGAAAATATAATCAAGATTTTCCAGAAACAACTCTTCATAAATTAAAAAATGTATTTAAAAAATTTAAATTGAAAAAAAAAAGATTTGTGGGTATCATTAATAGGTACACCCACACATTTGTTTAGAATTACAAACCAACAATCACATTTGATTTGTTACTTGTTAAATAGTAAATCAAAATGATTTTACCAAGTTCTTAAATTTGGTTTGATTTAGATTTATTATTCTAATTTCACTTTTTCAGCACAAGTGATAAATTATAGACAATTATGTTTTACAGTGAATTCCAAACTACTAGAAACTAACCTGCTTGAAATGGGAATCAAATCCAGGAAGAAAACTGAAGGTTTTAATGCTAACCATTTAGCTATTTATGCAAGATTTTTAATATAGTAACATTAAACAAAAAATACTATACTTAAACAATTAAGTATTTGTAAAGACAGTTTTATATTTAAATATTATAATTCCTTGTTTTATTATTAATAAATATTGAAGCAAAAAAAATTCTCATACCTATCAACAAACATAATAATTAAATTCTTTTCTTGCCAATATTTATTCATAGCTGCTTTTAAAAGATTAACCTTATGACCACCGCCAGAATATAAACGCACATCTCCACCTTTCCATTCTTCATCCATTCCTAAAACCTACGGGGAAAAAATTAAGAATTTTGCAGAAAATATAAGAATAAACTTTTTAAATACCTTAAAAAATATTTCATTTTAATTTTTAAAGTATTTTATTTATTTTGATGTAATAAGCATAATATCTTTATTCACAAATTAACAATTTCATTAGTTTAAAAAAATATTATATAAATATTTTATATTATTTTAAATTTACTTTATATTATTATACCACTTATTTTTAATAAATGAAATAATAACAATATGTTATTACAGCAATACATTTGATATTGCAAAGTGAACAATTGTTTTTATCATCTCCTGCATTTTTCCCTTACAGGATTTTGTCAATTAATGATGTATTAACTTATTGCAAAGGAAGAAACATTGAAATCATCTAAGATAAAAGAGATAGACAAATAGAAATTTTAATATTTTTCACTATTTAAAAATAGCAAGTATTGAATTTAGAGTCTCCCAGTGCACAGAAGGTAATGCTGTTGAATGCATTATTAAACGATGCAGTATTGGTTCTAATTAAATAAACACAATATATTATAAAAATTATTAAGTTATTTTTTATCAATAAACTATACCCTAAATATTTCTTTATGGTATACAATTTCCTTAGTTAAGTTTTTGTCTAGTTAAAAGTTTCAATATTCATATTTAGATTTGCCAATATTTTAGTTTAGTAATAGAAATAAATTTTTCGGAATAGAAGGTCTCAGAAAGTAGCAGTTATTTTTATACATTTATACTTTCTCAATACACATATTTATCACAGTACTTGAGAGGTTTCAAAATTTCCTACTTTGAAAAACATAAAAACACTGTTTTATTATCAATGAAAATTCTGCAGAAAATAGTACACAGGAAATAATTAAATATTTTACAGAAATAACATTCATTTGTTGGGCAATCTGTTACATGATATGAACACATTTACTTTTAAATGAATTAAAATTTAAATAACTTTTACAACAATTTCATTATTTATTAAGAATTTTTATATAAAAAAAAGCTATACTTCACAACTCTTTTTTTTTTAATTTAATATGATTAAATCTAGTTATTGTAATATTTTTAAGTCATAAAAATTTAAATTCTCATTGAGAGAGAATGCTTTAAGCAAAACATTAAATCCAAAATCATAAATGTTTACTTTTTCTTAAATTAAAATGTATTTTTTCTTGAAAAATAAAACATTGTTATATTAATCCTACTTATGGCATTAAGCAATATATTGTAATCAAACACTTTTTCAGAAAATAAGTTCACAAGATTATGTTATATGTATGTTGGTTTAAATATATAAAAGAAGAGAAAGTCCATTAATTAATGTATGTGTATGTGAATACAATAATTTCTAATCATATATGCATACCTAATTAAAGAATTTCACATACATTAAAAATTTAAAACTATAAATATACATTATATGTATGTAATATATATAAAATATCATAGAATTCACATATCACCAAATGTAATATGATTAATGAAAAAATTACACCATATCTTATACCAACCTCGACATTTATTCCATAGACTTTTGCAGATCTCATGAACCTTTTAAATCCATCAGTGTTTTCTGTAGCTACAGTCAACACCAATAGTTTTGCTAGATAAAAATACATATACATTTTAAATTTTTAATGTATTTTATCACTTAAATATTTCTGTAATTATAAATGAATTTATTTTACCATACATATAATTAATTTAACTTCAAGAATGTTCAATGAAATTTCATCACATTAATTTAAAAATAAGAATTATTGTAAAAGTAAAAAATTTTATTTGCAAATTTTCAAACCTTTTAAATATAATTAACAATAAAAGTACCTCTAGAAAATATAACAGATAAACATATTATATTTCATAAATTAATGTACATAACAAATAAGAATCTGTGTCTTAAATGGACTTAGATAGTAAAAACAATTGAAAAAATTATAAATCAAATCAGAAAAAATTATAAATATTTAAAATGACTATAGAAACAGATATAAATAAATCATTTTATATCTGTTTCTGTAGTCATTTTAAATAAATGTAATGAAATTAGAAATATCTAACCATGCTTTTTCGAGTACTATATATTTTGATTAGAACATATTTCCAGGAACTTATTCAGTAAAATATTTAAAACAGTATAACTTAATCACATAAAAAATTATTAATTTCAATCATTTATATTGTAATTACTGATTCCTAAAAACCAATTTTAGTTACAATAATAAATGATTATTTCTCCATAAGTTTTACTTTTTTATGCTAATAATACTATTAATATCATGACTAGTTTCTGTTCAGAGTTAATTTAATTTTATACTTATCTTTAGAAACTGAATTATTAAGCACCTTATTAAAGAAAATAATGCATTTTTCAAATTTGATTCATAAAATCTCATTTAAAACAAATACATATTAAATGCAAATTTGTAATTTTATTTTCCAAACTTAATATACTAAAAAGTTGATTAAATATTTTGACAGTAAAATCACTACTCTTATACAGTAATTGAATTTAATTTAGAAAAATATATTTGGCCATTTTACATTAATATTAGTAAAAGGAAATACAATTACTATATTTAAATGGGGGAAGTTTTAAAACTTAGTGTGTTAATAAACAATATTTTGTAAGAGTCAAATATTTTTTATTTTATGCCAAAGAAGTAAACTATGCAGATTCGTAACTGTCTTAGAGCTTACAATTTAAATTTAGCTTACAATTTAAATATTACAAATTATATTAAAAAATAAGTTGCTTTAAATCATATCTGTGTATCTTTAATACAAAAACTTACTGTAAGTCTAAAATCGTTAACAACATAATGAAAAAATGAATTTATGACGATTATAAAAGTTAATTATTTAAATTTTTTAAAAAAATGGGTTTTGATATAAAAAAAACAATCTAAAATTGCCAAATGATTTTTCAGACGAATATATTAAAATATGTTACTTGAAACTTTATCAATCACGAATTTGGTAAATTTAATCAGTTTCTTTAGGCGCTAATAAAAAGGGAAAATTCATTTTATTTTCACATAGTGATTATTTCATATAAATTTATAGAGATTTAACATTCAATTTTTTTTAATGTTAAATCTATACACTTTTAATATCTCCATATAAAAAATTGACAGACTCGCTTCATTTAAATCAGAGAACAATTCTTTAACATTTAAAAAATATGAATTTTAATAAAAAAAAATTCCTAAGGATTAAATTAACCGTATTTGGGCGTGGATGCTTGGGCATCTCAAAATAACAATGTAAACAAACTTGTCATTACTCACGCTCTTCTTTAAGTTTCACATTTTTGATCAGAGCACATAAAAAAATACATAACAATATAAAATATTTAGTAATATGAAATTTAAAAGGCAAACTATCCATCGCAATAGAGCCGATTTAAAAAATCAACGACGAGACATCTAAAAAAAATTAAAATATTAGCGGCTTCAGAGATTAAAGAAGGCCAATCTCATCTCAATGGCATGCTAGGCGAGAAGTGATGTGGGTTGGCGATGGATGAGAATCGAGAACGTCTGAGGAGAGAGGTGGCTAAACGTCCATTGGCGAGTTTTTAGCTTACGTCACGTACAGCGCACCCAGCTGTTTCTCATGAATGTCAAAACTTTCAGACCAACTAAATGTGATTTTATTTTATTCTTTTTAGCTACGGGTGAATTCAGTAGTTTCCGGCTCGACAGTACGTGATTTTCCCAACACAGAAAACTCTCGTATCACATTAAAAAAATATCAGTAAAAAAGATAATGAAATTTTTTTTATTTAATTTTCATTAGTCTGAATCGCCATTTCAGATAAGGCCGATTCTTGATTTTTTTTTTATTTGAAAATGCCGAAATTTTGGGATTATTTAAGCATTAATGTGTATTTTCTTACACGCAATATACATTGTTTTTTAGAAATAAGTTAATTAAGAAATATTTAGAAATAAGTTGAATTCATCATATTTGTAAGCATTTAATAAATGCGGAAAATAAGTATGTTTTTCACGTTGATCTAATTGCTTATAACAGGTATTTATTATAGTTTTAGTTTGTGAAATTAGAAATATTAAATATGAAGAATAAATTTTATTTCTATATATTTTATTCCGCTATTTTATGGATGGTTATGATTTTAATTTCTTTTATATTACGTAATGGTGCTATTTATTCAACTATTTGTTTACTCATTCATACAAATAGAAATTTGAATAAATAAATGGCGCTATTTATTTATTCATATATTTATTTGTGTGTGTGTATATATATATATATACAAACATTAAGTTTTAATAAAAGGCTTAATTTTTTTAATTTGATGTTTTCTCTTAATTTTATTTCGTTGTAAAAAATATTATATATATATATATTATATATATATATTTACACAAACGAGATTTGTTTAAAATTGCTTAGTTAAAAGATGAAAAGGCTTTAAATGTTTTTAAAATCAGATGGGTTTTTTTAATTACCCATCTAAATAGAAGTGGGTTTTTTTAATTTTTTGAAATAAAAACTTGAAAACACTTTTCTTTTCTCCAGAATGCTCCATTGTTCAAAGTTCATATTATTTAAATGAAATGGACAGTGTATGCACCATTCCACATATAACATTTTTTTATGATGTGGTCTCAATCTGTATTGATGAAGAATTTCTTAAATTTCGAAAATTTTTGAGTAGTTATAAATATATATGGATCATATTTAGAAACTCTTGATTTTATATGCTTATACAACGTATATCTAAAGCTATAATTTTTTTTTCAACAAATTCAAGAACTTACTTGAAATGTGTTTATTTGGAAAATTTAATATAAACTTACCTTGATTATGTAAATTACAATAACTTAGAAAAGCTACCAAAAACTTGAAATTAATATTTATAAAGTAATTATATATTTTTTATTTACATAACTATATTAATATGTTAAATAAGTTTTAATTAGCACCATTATCCTTACAATCATGAATTTTTTTTTTTAAATTATTTTTCCTACTTTACGCGTCGCGATACACTGTGTAGTACAAGATTACTTAAGGTAATTTTTAATTTATAAATGCTTCAAAAAAATTTAAAAATAAAAACTTATTTAAAAAGCTATCATAACTCCATTGGTCAAGATGGAAAACATTAAGTTTTAATAAAAGGTTTAATTTTAACAATAACTTAAATATACAATAATTTAAAAAAGCTTACATTTGTTATATCTTACAATAATTTAAAAATTATTGTAATAAAAAATATGAAAATAAGTAATGAGTGTCCTGGTGAAAAAATTTTCGCTCAAAAAATTTGTATGGGGAAGATAGATAACGAGAAAAAACAGATTTCAATAAATCAATTATGATGATGAAGTAGGCTTATACTCTAAATAAAAATTCACTTAGATAAGAAAACATTTTAATCGATTCTGTAAATTTTCAGCCTAGAACTTTAAAATTCAGAGATATTAAATAAAATTTTAATAAATTCACAGAAAGTTGAGGTTTATTTTCATATTGGTTAAGAATGGTTTAACCTCAAAGGTTGTTCTTAGCTTTAGGCCTAAGGTAAATTAACCTACGTTTTTTTTTTTATTTTTTTTATTTTTTATTTATTTATTTATTTATTTTTTTTTTTTAATAAATACTTTTTTTCCTCAAGGAGAATATAAATCGAAGAAAATTTGCAGGAGTTTCTGTAAGCATTTTTTATTTCAATGTAATATATTTTTGTAATTTTACAAACTATTAAAGTTCAGTTTCATGTTAAAATGCTTAATTATGGAGAAGAATTTAAGATTTAGACAGCAGATAAATTGGTCCTTGTTCCTATTTTTATATGCAAATATATTTACCAAGTTATTAATCCTGGAAACATAAAATTCGCATATAAAAAAGTTATTTAAAATTTATTTTCCAATATCATTAGTTGTGAATCTGAAACACGAATTTTGTTGTGTATGACTCGAAAATAATTTAACTGTCATGTTTTAATTCGTAAGATCTTTTATAATTCCTTATGATAAAAAATTTATAAATAAGCCATTTTTTATGTGATTAAAAATAAAATTGTTGAAGTAAAATGTTGAAATTTTGTATAAAGAATATTTCAAGGTTAATTTACTGTATTGGCCAACTGTGCCTATTTATGCGGACCATAGTTTCTAAGCACAATCAACCACTTCGAAATTTTTAACAATGTTCAAGTGACGGGGTCACACATGTGTGACCTCCTTCCGTGACGTCATTTGATGTGATGAAGTCCTGCCCCTTTACACGCCACACTGGTATAGAAACGTTGTACTCTCATAAACTTTAAAGTGCATGGCTTTTGGAAGGGTCAAGTATCGAACCCGCAACTCAGAAGCAAGGCTAAACATGGTATAGCGACTCAGAATAACTATTTACAGAATAGTATTTTGCATTTTTCCTATGAGTATAGCATAGAAATTTGCTCTTAAAACTGTTTTTAAATTTTACATTTGTATGTTTGCTTTTTCAAATTTTGTGTATGTATATTAAGTTGTTTAGTTTTGAAAATTTTCTTATATATTTGAAATGCAAAGTTAAATCCAATGTGCGAAGCTGAATCAAGTTTTGTCGATTTATTTTTCAATTTAAAAGAAGCGCTTTTTCTAATATAATGTAATGCACAAAATTTAAAATATAATTTTTTTAAGTCTTAAGCGACTTGTGCATTGTATTCTGTGTAGGTTGTTGTACTATTTTTCTTTGTAAATTAGATTATTTCTATAATATTTCGTTTGTATATATTTACCAACTGAAGCCGCTCAACGCATGGCATAGTTATAAATAATAAACATGTGATGAGGACGACATATATATATATATATATATATATATATATATATATATATATATATATATATATATATATATATATATATATATATATATTTCATATTACAGAGTGGATCAGAGCAGCATTTTGGTACATTTAAGCCCCTCTTAATAAGTTGTTCTGAGTGGGGCAAGCATCGAACCGTTGCTTTACAGACAAAAATGAATGCTTCATCCCAGCAGACTACAACAGATCCGTTTTATTCCATAAAATCATTCATATTAATAATTGCGATATAGTATTGGGTAGTACCCTTGAACACAGTCAACCCCCTAAGTTAACGCTTGGACTTGACGCTTTCTCGTCACATAGGGTTGCACGAGTGAAAGTATATTAGACCTTATGAAACATTGAAAGTGGGTAGGTTGAATCGGCAAGACCTTGTTTGGGACTTTCCTCGAATCCAGTAGCTCTAGAACGCGAGTGAAATTCCTTTTACTGTGAAGATACCTCACAACAAACAATAACTTATTCTTGTTTGATAAATGTTCAAACTATGAAATTTATTTTACCGCATTTTTCATAATACTTTTTCAAAATCAATGAAAAGTACAAAACGGTGTTCTTAAAATTTTAATTAAACTAACTTTTTTACACTTTTATGCTACTTCTATAATTATTACTTATATTTGTATTATATGTATGGAATTTAATTTAATTTAACAGGAAAACCTATTTAAACATTTTAAATGCTTGTGAGTTTATTATGAATTTTTTTTCTGCAGTGATTAGATTGACTAAAGATGTATATCTTTAATCAATTTTTATACACTTCCATTAATAATAAAGTATTTTTCTAAGCAATTTTGTACATTTTAGAATACATTTTTTTTCAAAAGCATAATCCATCTCAAATTTTTTTTCTTTTTGAAAAATATATTTATTTTTTATTAAATATATTGTCGTTTGTAATATAATAATGCTTTTTAATGATTTCTTTACTTTAATATTAAATACATTATTTAATATTTAAATAATTAATGCGATTTAGGATGCTTTCAAGTTTTCATATTAAATGAATATATGAAATAAATTACTGAATATTTTATAATAATTCATTTCATATATTTAATTAATGCGACTGACACAAAACAATCCAATATGTTTAATTTCAAAATTCATGAATGAATTTTGCAGTCGGGGAAAAAACATACATAAATCTCATGAGTCATGTTTCGCAATTCTGTAAATTAAGCAAATAGTCGCAAAATAAGACATTATGGAACAAAAAGAAAGTGATATAGTAATTAATAATCTTATAAATCATGTTAACTTTTTATTTTGATAGAATAATGTGGAATATCAAAGCACGATTATGTAAACAGAGCATAATATTAATACAGTCCTTATTTTAATATTTGATATCATAATTAAAATTAAAGGCTTATTATTCATTTGAAATTCAAGCTGGTCATTTGTTCCTGCTTTGAATTTATCAATGTTAATGACGTCAGTGGAATCCTCTATGAAGCTTATACATATATGAATATTAAGAACGCTTACAGTTCAATGTATTATCCAGTATTGATAACAGTTATTTGCATCACGTTATTTTACCATTTTTCTGCACTTTGATATGCATAATTTTTTTTAAGTAAGGAATTCAGTTGAAAATATTTGAAAAAATTAGAAATGTATTTTTTTTTTTTTTTTTTTTTTTTTGATGAAATTGTTATTTAAACTTTATTTAAAAATCATATGTTTGTAATTTTGCATTTATATTACGTTGTAATTAGAAAATTAATTATTGGTGATAGTAGGGTGCACTAGAGAAACAACCTATTGTGATTGAAATTTTCGCTTCCTTCATTCGGAATTGGTTAGGTTTGCAAAGTTTGAGTTGGGATAAATTAATACATTCCAAACTGATCCAAGCTTCTGAACGCAATCAACTGTCTCGAAGCTTTGAATTACCATCAAATGAAAAGGTTAACATTAGAATTGGCTCGCCACTCTAGCGAAGACATTACATCTTCCCACGGGCATAAGTCCCAGCCTCAGTACTTGCCAGACTTTTAACATAAGTCTGGCTTGGTCAAGTAACTAATGTAGAACCTAATTAATCCGAACTAATAAGAAATCCAGGCTGTCGGAATTAATGAAATTACGGATTAAACAAAATAACCTATAAATTAAACTAAAGCATATTATCAAATTATTGTACTCAGTAAAAATAGTATTTTGAATTCTAGAAATGAAATATAACACTACATAAGAGAAAATTAATAATAGTATGTACATTCATTATTTTACTCACAACAAACATCAAAAAACTATTTTGAACTTGATGGTCAGGTTTAAACAACACTTGATACGCTCACTCGGTGGAAGAAACTCCTGCATTTTTGTTGTCTTACTTAAATAGTCATTTTTTGAACAATTGACTGACGGAGGTGTCTCAAAAATACATTGAGTTAACTCGCCTTTTATTTATACAGTATATATATACATAATTATGTATAAATGTGCATCAAAATGGCTGTCCGGGTTAAGTGAAGTCCAGTTTAATAGGGTCCATATTAATGAAGGTTTATTCTACGACAGATGTGCATGTATAAGGTATAAAGCTGCATCTTTCTGTAACTGTACAATAGATTCTGACTTCGAACCTGGGACCTTTTCCTCAGAAGGACACTGTACTGCCACGAGGCCACGGGGAGCCCTTGTAATGGATGTTTGTACAATATGTAGTAGGCTACTTAAAGGCCTAATGCCATAGTTAGGCATTTTAACATCCATGGCTTACATTACTTTCCATTAATTTTTTTATACAATTATAGATATTTAAGACTTTTCATAGATAGTGGGCTATATTGCGTATCTCAAGAAATAAAGTATGGAAAATTCCCGAGCACCCACCCATGTTAAAAATGCTGCATGTTGTGTATTCAATAGGTGAATAGATGTTTAGAAACATGTCGCGTTTGTCGTGGATACCTTAATGAATGAAAGCCATTGTGAGGCATTATAAATAAATTGATTTCCGTTGGAACTTTTTATTAACAGTGAGCCTTTTTCCAGCTTCGCAAGGTAAGAAACTCGGAAATTTCTCATGCACCCAGCTTGTGACTTGCCTGCAGAAGTTGATATTACTTTTTAAACGGCAAGTCGCAGTTAAATCTGCAGTTTATACGCAGATAAAAAGCAACCGTATTGTGACAGTCAAGTGTTCTACAATTATGTTCCCTCATTTAAAAAATCCCCGCGAATTTAAAAAAGATGTGAATTGGATGACTAAAATAACAGTTTCAACACATTTAGGCTTTCTATTATGAAATTATTTATTAATTGAAATTAAAAAGAACACCAATGGGTAATTTTATTCAAGTTTAATTTTAATAAAATGAATTAATAATTTTGATTCAGAAAGATAAAATTAGCAACGTGGAATTGTTATTCAAATTATCACATTTCAATTTTCATCTATGTATATATATAGAAAGAATTGAAATATTTCAAAATATTAAAATAATTTTCATTAAATTTTCCAATAAAAATTTAATCAAGCACAATAGTTATTATTAGTTATTACTTTATATGTATTTCGTGAGCATTTTTCGTCTTCTTTGTTAAAACGTTAAATCAGTCATTAGAAAATATCAATTAACTTTGCCTGCTTATAACGGAATTTGTAAGGTATTTTAAATAATATATTCATTTGTGAGAGATTAGAGTCTGTTTCATTTAAATTCAACAACACAAAAATGTACAGAAATGAACAAAACGAGGGCACTCATGTGACAACAATGGCGAAATAGAACACCAAAATGGAACTGGATTGGGTGTGGTGTAAAACATTGAATAATTATGTCAATCAAGTTTTGCGATGAAGCTTGAAAAAAGTTAATATTAAATATCTTCCAATAATTGGAAAGCATTATTTGAATGCTCATGATAACTATTATTTAGTTATATTGTTAGAGTCAGTTAGGCATTTAGAAGAAATTTTCTGGAAAGATTCCCGAAAAATATAGTCAGCGTGTACTTTAATTTTGTATATAATTGAATCGAAGGTAGTTAATACCAAATATATTCATTGTTAATACAGAAAAGTTATATTTTTATTATATATAAATGGATTTTTGATATTTACTTATACGCATAACCAGAGAAATACAATAAAAAATGGCAATTACGAATAGAAATAGATATTCAAAGTCGGTATTAGATAATAAAAATAAATACTAATGTCTATTTATTATATAATGACTCTCAAATTGATTTGACCTATTGAATACTTTGTCAGAATATGTTTTAACAAAAAAAAATGATTCAAGCTATTTACTCAAAAATTCTTCACTCGTATTTTTATTATGTTTTTAACTAAACTTCATGAAATTTCGTTTTTTAGAAACAAAACTCTTAGAGTATTAGTTTTAAAATAAAATACCATGGAATATTTTGCACCGTTACCTTTATTTTAAGCAATATTTAAAAAAAAAAGATAAATCTAATACGACAAATGAGTTTCACTGCTAATATTTTCCAATATGAAGCAAAGATATCTTAATACTAAATTTAGTTATTTTTAAATTTAAAGTTATTTCAAACAAGTTAAATTATTTTGAGTTTTGAATCAAATTTTTGATGTCATTTCTAAGAAATTTAGATCTGTTGTGAAGGAAAATATAATACGTATGTGTGTTTCAAATGATATTTCATATTTCACAGTAATAAAATATATTTGCTTTATTTCATAATTAAACTTCCAACGATGAAATAAAGTTTTTTTGTTTTAATATTTTTATGTTAAGTAATAAATGTGTATATTATGCATATATAACAATATTTTAAAAAATTTTTACTTTCTTATACTACAACAAAATAGAATTTTATATCGTATACTATTCAAAAGTACTTGTCCATATAACTAAATTTTAATGTTTCGTTCCTGATTATAAAAGAATATTTACAGAATATAAAAGGAAGGAGAGTTAACAAAAAATACAGAAAATGGGAAATAAAAGGAAGTCAGAAAAACTTAAGCGATAATCGTTTCTTTATTCATGTTTTACAAAACCGCTACAAGTGTCACATAAATTGAAATTCATTTTCAATTGTAAAAAACCATTTCGTAATTTACTGTTATTTATATAATCCAGTTTTGTTGAGTATCCATAAAAAATTTAAAATATTAAGAAATAAAACAATACTCACTTGATATAAAAAATTAAAAGATATGTGTTATTTAAAATATTTGAACAGAAATGAAACCATTTATTTAGAAAAAAAAACTTTAATAATCCTTTAAAAACATGAGAACAAAACTAAAATGTTTGTTATTATGCACAATAATAATAAAGAAAAAACAGTAAGTATAAAAACAATATTAATATTATTTAAAAATAATAAATAATATTTTATGTTAAGAAAAATTTGATTTTTCTTATCATAAAATAATAAAAAAAATGAAATAATAAACAAGAAAAACGAAAAGTTTTTTCTTGATAAGCAAATGTTGTTCGGGAAAAAAAATAGAGAAGGGCATAAAATAATAAAATAGTGAATGTAAAATATTAGGTTTTTTATTATATTTTTATAAGGTCATAAAAAACGTACATTTTTCATTGGTGTTATTTTTATAGTTTTGAAGCTTATTGTTGGCAATGGGTCATGGTTATGATTTCAAGGCACAGAATGGCGATAAATACAAGATGTTGCCATTGATAAGGTTGTCAACAGACAATACTTGAACGACTTTCCAAATGTCAATTGTCGCTACATTTTGTAAGGACTATAAACAAAACGGGGTGTTTTCATATTTGTTTTACTATGAATGTAAAATAGTATCCATAATGCTGTTTTTATTTTCTTTTTATAGTTGAAGTTTATTGATATTTACTGATATTAAAATATTAACTGTTGTAAGAGATTTATTCAAAAGATAAGATTTAGTATTTTTTTTACTTACTCATTTATTTATTGTTTCACAATTTTAAATGAAACATATATAAAAGGAATAATAAAGAAAAAAGAGGCTGATAAATATTTATTATAAATGAAAATTACTCTCAGTTATATTTACTGAAAATATTTAAAAATAAAAATATATCTGAGTAATTTTGAATATCAAAAGATTATTAATAATGAATGAAAGTAAAAATATATATAGATACTGCTGGCCAACCAAATTGCGACACCAAGAAAGACAAGAGATATTCAACAAAATTTATTTTGTAGATAACATGTTGATCTAGTATCAAATGGTTAAATATATATACTTTTGTGAAGTGTGGTTCCTGCCAAAATCAGTAACGGCCATTGTTGGAGATCATCGCTACCACACGCCTCGGCATTGATTCAAAGAGACTTTGGGTGTGTTCTTGGGGTACAGCAGACCAAGCAGCTTCCACACGTTGCGAAAGTTAATTTGGTGTGGCAGCTTGGAATGTAATCTGAGTCAATCGTGAAGCAACCATGGAATGCATGTTTCCTATCGCGAAAGATGCTGGGAATGAGCCACATAGGGAAGCATTTCAATCTGGGGATTGACGAAGAACACTTGGACTAAGTGTGCCACTTGTGGTCGTGCATTATCCTGCTGAAATATAGCTGTGGGCAAGCCCTGAAGGTGAAAAAGAACAACTGGATCCAGCACCTCGGAGATGTATCGCTGGCTATTTAAAGTACCGGCAATGGGTACTAGAGGAGCGCGAAAGTGATATCAAATATTGAACCATACTATAATACCCGGTTCAGGATCAGTGTGGTGTTGCATGACGCTGTTGTTCAGTACATCTCCACTGTGTCTCCAGACTCGAATGCGACCATCGTGGTGTTGCAGACAGAAGAATGACTCATCAGTAAATACAATTTCATTATATTCTGCCGTCCACATCCTTCTTCCATCCTTTGGCGGCTAAGACAACTATAGACGAAGAAATGAATGTCTTGCTGATAGACCACTCTGCTGTAAACGCTGTCGAATGGTACACCCAGATACTGAAGGATGTGTTACAGACTGAATGTGCTGTGCAGTGGTTCATGATGTGACTGAGTAATCCGTGACCACCATGCGAACAATGTGCCTGTCATCTCATGAAGAGGTGTATTGAGGTGGATGCGATCGAACACGTCGGTCCGTCTTACCCTCCTGTATCCAACGATAACATATCCAAAATAAAGTTTGGTTTCATCCAACATGACTATCGATTTTCTTGACAGATAATCCGCAATCTCGGTAGGCCACGATCCTTCCTCTGTCGAACTCGGATACATGGTAAAAAAATGATCGCTGTTTTTCTACAAGGCATAATTGATCTTTTTTTTTTTTTTTTTTTTTTTTTAAAAAAAACACAAGAAAACTCAATACATGCTTTATATATATATATATATATATATATATATATATATATATATATATATTTCTGTTTCTGGGAAATATGATTGTACACAATTTACATAAAGTTTTTCCGGGATTATGTTTTGCATTTTCAAAAAGTTCTTACAGTAGCTTTTATCTAAGCTTTTTGTATTGAAACCAAAAATGTTACTGACATCTTTGGCGTACTTCAAGTAGCAGCATGATAGTTTAAATAAACTATAATAATAAAGTCTTGCAATCTTTAAAGTTATTTATATAAGAAAAAATAACACTCTGGATTGTGGTGAAAAAAAAAAGACTCTGATTTAAATGAATTTCAAAACTGCTGAAAAAAAAATATCAGATTTTTTTTTAAATGTTCAAAAATGAATTCTAAAAAATATATTTTTAGTTTTATAAAAAATAAAAACAAAGGAATATTAAGATAAAATTAAAACATAGTAAAATTTATGTGCAACATTGTTTTAGTTTTAGGTGGTGAGCATTTCTAAAATTTTTGAAGTTAGATATATTGAGTTATTTTTATTAATTTATATTCTCAGAACATTCTAAACAAATCAATAATAGTACTGAATTTAAAGCATATCAAATAATACATTACAACATCAAATAATAAATTATAACAAGTTTATAAGATGCTCGGATGATGTCTCTATATATGTGTGTGTCATTAAAATTGATACATCCAGAAAACAACACGTTGCATTCGTCGATAGGAAGAAAATAGTATGATATGTACAAATAAATAATTTTTTAATGAATGCATGTAAAATAGGAGGATGAACAATACCTAGAATGTGCTTAAATGGAGAAAATTATAAGCAAGTTTCTCATACACAAATTATATTTGAATTTTATTATTTGGTGAAAAATTATTCTGATGCTTCAGGTAAGAAGGAGAAATGCTTACTAGCACAATGCAAGTATTATCTTAAAGGTCGAACTGTAGCTGACTGGATTGAGTATTATCGTATCCCTGTTGTTGCGTCACGAGCAAACCACTAGAGGCAAGTTTCTCTTTCGGGAATGGCAATAGATGAAAAGGATAGAACGTCAGTAACGGTTGTATTCTATAAATATATGAATGCCGATAGATATAAGTGTTTTAATGTTAGTGATATGCTGTACTGTTTCATTTAAATGAATGCTGTTAATGTTTCCTTCAATGTTGTCATCTATAAGCAAAACCTGCTCATTTTTACAGTAAATCCTAATAGGAATTACAACACCTGTATTGCTGATTGCCATGATCAAGATGCCATAACTGTCCGCATAATTTGGAATTGGTGAGTCCAGTATGGTCATATGGAATGACATGCTGGATATCAGCCACGACATTCACTATTAGCCAATAATATAAGCATAGCTTATTCGCATAGGCTTAATGCATCGTACAGCTACGTCACAAATCCTGAATTAGGAAATGGAGTCTGTTGCAAAAAAGTGCTTACCTGACTAGATGAACGATGTTTGCAATATCATGGACTAACAACTGAAATAGCTTCGGTTACCGTAAACACTACATTCAGACTAGAGTTTTTAATGGTAATATCAACAGTGAATTTATATTCAAGAATGAAGTGACATCGGATTTTCAGACGAATATTAGTTACAGCATCATGCTCGACCAGGTTTGGGAGCATCATAGAAAACGCTCATTGTCATCATGCATTCGATTTAATCTTTTTAGCCTATCGTCTCAGGAGATGGCATGAAGTACCTTTGAAAGCACGTCTCGATTACATCTTGCTCGTAATGATCATTTTGCAAACAAGATATAATTGCTCTATCACTTTGAAAGTTACCATTACATTTCAGCTGTGATAAATTCTGTAGTTCTGTTCTTTTTTCAAGATCTGATAAAAGCTGTGTTTCATCAGAATAATGTCTCGACAACATATTTCTACTGTAAGGACTTTTTTGATGTAAAAAATATTTGGTTGCTTCGCTGTTCAGCACACTATCGAGACCCATCCAAACGCGAAAACGAAGCTAATTAGTGGTTCCCGAGATGTACACTAGTTGCAATGTTCAATAGATAGTGACATCCTGTTGAAGCTGTGAGGCGGGCAACTGTACATCCTAATCGATCTTTGTTTGACCCTGTTCAGTCATGTAAGAGCTATTATTTCTGCTACAAGTGGCTGTTCGGGGTACTGATTCCTCAGGATATACTTCTTAAGTTCCAGAAAATTTAATCAGTTGATATTTTTCGTGAAACCTGGTGTCTTAGTGGCAGCGTTTCACGCTCCCAAGGTAGATCCGGGATTCAATCCTTTGCCTGGGCAAGGCTGATTCAGCTCTTCATCCCATCAGTGGGTCCATAAACTGAGTATCAAGCATGTTTGGGAACTAATCACTGGAGGTCTCACGTTAGGCTGACCACCTTACTGGGACATATGCTTTGCACCCCAGGGGCCTCTATCATGAAAACAGCTATGGGCACTGTTGGCCTAAGGCCCACATGGGTTGTCGTGCCACAAAATTTAGTTTAGATATTTTCAATACAATATAATTGTCAAAAAATATCATTTTTGCATTTCTTCTGTGTAGCAATTTTAATGACTAAGAGTGTGCATATATTATAAATATTTGTAAGTATATATAATGCCTCTGATATACTTGTAAACGTGCTAAAATCTCATCTGTATATTTTCTGGTAATTTTTGAAACCATTATAAAATTGTTAAAATCACTATTAATAGATAGAATCTTTAATATATAGACTTTAGGTCTTACCTAAATTGTAACGTATAGCTATTTCGATTCTCCAATAAAGTTGATGTTTGGTGATCAAATAACGACCAGATAACAATAATGAAAACTAAGATTTCACCTTGTTTTTACACCACACTATAATAGGTAATGGATATATGTGTATCTGCCGGAGGTGAAATCCTTAAGGCTATCAATCGATTAAAGGAATTAAACACTACCATCATCATTTTTTTATAAATAGTCCAGAGTCGTGGTATATACGTGACCTCATATTCATTTTTACACACCAATACTGATCAGAAGACCCTTATACCAGTGAATATTTACATACATGGACTTATTCAGCATGATACTCTCTAATTGAACCAGATAACAATAATGAAAACTAAGATTTCACCTTGTTTTTACACCACACTATAATAGGTAATGGATATATGTGTATCTGACCGGGGTGAAATCCTCAAGGCTATCAATCTATTAAAGGAATTAAACACAACCATCATCATTTTTTATAAATAGTCCAGAGTCGTGGTATATACGTGACCTCATATTCATTTTTACACACCAATACTGATCAGAAGACCCTTATACCAGTGAATATTTACATACATGGACTTATTCAGCATGATACTCTCTAATTGAACCAGATAACAATAATGAAAACTAAGATTTCACCTTGTTTTTACACCACACTATAATAGGTAATGGATATATGTGTATCTGCCGGGGGTGAAATCCTCAAGGCTATGAATCGATTAAAGGAATTAAACACAACCATCATCATTTTTTATAAATAGTCCAGAGTCGTGGTATATACGTGACCTCATATTCATTTTTACACACCAATACTGATCAGAAGACCCTTATACCAGTGAATATTTACATACATGGACTTATTCAGCATGATACTCTCTAATTGAACCAGATAACAATAATGAAAACTAAGATTTCACCTTGTTTTTACACCACACTATAATAGGTAATGGATATATGTGTATCTGCCGGGGGTGAAATCCTCAAGGCTATGAATCGATTAAAGGAATTAAACACAACCATCATCATTTTTTTATAAATAGTCCAGAGTCGTGGTATATACGTGACCTCATATTCATTTTTATACACCAATACTGATCAGAAGACCCTTATACCAGTGAATATTTACATACATGGACTTATTCAGCATGATACTCTCTAATTGAACCAGATAACAATAATGAAAACTAAGATTTCACCTTGTTTTTACACCACACTATAATAGGTAATGGATATATGTGTATCTGCCGGGGGTGAAATCCTCAAGGCTATGAATCGATTAAAGGAATTAAACACAACCATCATCATTTTTTTATAAATAGTCCAGAGTCGTGGTATATACGTGACCTCATATTCATTTTTACACACCAATACTGATCAGAAGACCCTTATACCAGTGAATATTTACATACATGGACTTATTCAGCATGATACTCTCTAATTGAACCAGATAACAATAATGAAAACTAAGATTTCACCTTGTTTTTACACCACACTATAATAGGTAATGGATATATGTGTATCTGCCGGGGTGAAATCCTCAAGGCTATGAATCGATTAAAGGAATTAAACACAACCATCATCATTTTTTATAAATAGTCCAGAGTCGTGGTATATACGTGACCTCATATTCATTTTTACACACCAATACTGATCAGAAGACCCTTATACCAGTGAATATTTACATACATGGACTTATTCAGCATGATACTCTCTAATTGAACCAGATAACAATAATGAAAACTAAGATTTCACCTTGTTTTTACACCACACTATAATAGGTAATGGATATATGTGTATCTGCCGGGGGTGAAATCCTCAAGGCTATCAATCGATTAAAGGAATTAAACACAACCATCATCATTTTTTTATAAATAGTCCAGAGTCGTGGTATATACGTGACCTCATATTCATTTTTATACACCAATACTGATCAGAAGACCCTTATACCAGTGAATATTTACATACATGGACTTATTCAGCATGATACTCTCTAATTGAACCAGATAACAATAATGAAAACTAAGATTTCACCTTGTTTTTACACCACACTATAATAGGTAATGGATATATGTGTATCTGCCGGGGGTGAAATCCTCAAGGCTATGAATCGATTAAAGGAATTAAACACAACCATCATCATTTTTTTATAAATAGTCCAGAGTCGTGGTATATACGTGACCTCATATTCATTTTTACACACCAATACTGATCAGAAGACCCTTATACCAGTGAATATTTACATACATGGACTTATTCAGCATGATACTCTCTAATTGAACCAGATAACAATAATGAAAACTAAGATTTCACCTTGTTTTTACACCACACTATAATAGGTAATGGATAGAAGTGTATCTGCCGGGGTGAAATCCTCAAGGCTATGAATCGATTAAAGGAATTAAACACAACCATCATCATTTTTTATAAATAGTCCAGAGTCGTGGTATATACGTGACCTCATATTCATTTTTACACACCAATACTGATCAGAAGACCCTTATACCAGTGAATATTTACATACATGGACTTATTCAGCATGATACTCTCTAATTGAACCAGATAACAATAATGAAAACTAAGATTTCACCTTGTTTTTACACCACACTATAATAGGTAATGGATATATGTGTATCTGCCGGGGTGAAATCCTCAAGGCTATGAATCGATTAAAGGAATTAAACACAACCATCATCATTTTTTTATAAATAGTCCAGAGTCGTGGTATATACGTGACCTCATATTCATTTTACACACCAATACTGATCAGAAGACCCTTATACCAGTGAATATTTACATACATGGACTTATTCAGCATGATACTCTCTAATTGAACCAGATAACAATAATGAAAACTAAGATTTCACCTTGTTTTACACCACACTATAATAGGTAATGGATATATGTGTATCTGCCGGGGGTGAAATCCTCAAGGCTATGAATCGATTAAAGGAATTAAACACAACCATCATCATTTTTTTATAAATAGTCCAGAGTCGTGGTATATACGTGACCTCATATTCATTTTTACACACCAATACTGATCAGAAGACCCTTATACCAGTGAATATTTACATACATGGACTTATTCAGCATGATACTCTCTAATTGAACCAGATAACAATAATGAAAACTAAGATTTCACCTTGTTTTTACACCACACTATAATAGGTAATGGATATATGTGTATCTGCCGGGGTGAAATCCTCAAGGCTATGAATCGATTAAAGGAATTAAACACAACCATCATCATCCTTCTATAAATAGTCCAGAGTCGTGGTATATACGTGACCTCATATTCATTTTTACACACCAATACTGATCAGAAGACCCTTATACCAGTGAATATTTACATACATGGACTTATTCAGCATGATACTCTCTAATTGAACCAGATAACAATAATGAAAACTAAGATTTCACCTTGTTTTTACACCACACTATAATAGGTAATGGATATATGTGTATCTGCCGGGGTGAAATCCTCAAGGCTATGAAACGATTAAAGGAATTAAACACAACCATCATCATTTTTTATAAATAGTCCAGAGTCGTGGTATATACGTGACCTCATATTCATTTTTATACACCAATACTGATCAGAAGACCCTTATACCAGTGAATATTTACATACATGGACTTATTCAGCATGATACTCTCTAATTGAACCAGATAACAATAATGAAAACTAAGATTTCACCTTGTTTTTACACCACACTATAATAGGTAATGGATATATGTGTATCTGCCGGGGGTGAAATCCTCAAGGCTATGAATCGTATAAAGGAATTAAACACTACCATCATCATTTTTTTATAAATAGTCCAGAGTCGTGGTATATACGTGACCTCATATTCATTTTTACACACCAATACTGATCAGAAGACCCTTATACCAGTGAATATTTACATACATGGACTTATTCAGCATGATACTCTCTAATTGAACCAGATAACAATAATGAAAACTAAGATTTCACCTTGTTTTTACACCACACTATAATAGGTAATGGATATATGTGTATCTGCCGGGGTGAAATCCTCAAGGCTATGAATCGATTAAAGGAATTAAACACAACCATCATCATTTTTATAAATAGTCCAGAGTCGTGGTATATACGTGACCTCATATTCATTTTTACACACCAATACTGATCAGAAGACCCTTATACCAGTGAATATTTACATACATGGACTTATTCAGCATGATACTCTCTAATTGAACCAGATAACAATAATGAAAACTAAGATTTCACCTTGTTTTTACACCACACTATAATAGGTAATGGATATATGTGTATCTGCCGGGGTGAAATCCTCAAGGCTATCAATCGATTAAAGGAATTAAACACTACCATCATCATTTTTATAAATAGTCCAGAGTCGTGGTATATACGTGACTTCATATTCATTTTTACACACCAATACTGATCAGAAGACCCTTATACCAGTGAATTTTTACTTACATGGACTTATTCAGCATGATACTCTCTAATTGAACCAGTTAACAATTATGAAAACTAAGATTTCACCTTGTTTTACACCACACTATAATAGGTAATGGATATATGTGTATCTGCCGGGGTGAAATCCTCAAGGCTATCAATCGATTAAAGGAATTAAACACTACCATCATCATTTTTTATAAATAGTCCAGAGTCGTGGTATATACGTGACCTCATATTCATTTTTACACACCAATACTGATCAGAAGACCCTTATACCAGTGAATATTTACATACATGGACTTATTCAGCATGATACTCTCTAATTGAACCAGATAACAATAATGAAAACTAAGATTTCACCTTGTTTTTACACCACACTATAATAGGTAATGGATATATGTGTATCTGCCGGGGGTGAAATCCTCAAGGCTATGAATCGATTAAAGGAATTAAACACAACCATCATCATTTTTTTATAAATAGTCCAGAGTCGTGGTATATACGTGACCTCATATTCATTTTTACACACCAATACTGATCAGAAGACCCTTATACCAGTGAATATTTACATACATGGACTTATTCAGCATGATACTCTCTAATTGAACCAGATAACAATAATGAAAACTAAGATTTCACCTTGTTTTTACACCACACTATAATAGGTAATGGATATATGTGTATCTGCCGGGGGTGAAATCCTCAAGGCTATGAATCGATTAAAGGAATTAAACACAACCATCATCATTTTTTTATAAATAGTCCAGAGTCGTGGTATATACGTGACCTCATATTCATTTTTACACACCAATACTGATCAGAAGACCCTTATACCAGTGAATATTTACATACATGGACTTATTCAGCATGATACTCTCTAATTGAACCAGATAACAATAATGAAAACTAAGATTTCACCTTGTTTTTACACCACACTATAATAGGTAATGGATATATGTGTATCTGCCGGGGGTGAAATCCTCAAGGTTATCAATCGATTAAAGGAATTAAACACTACCATCATCATTTTTTATAAATAGTCCAGAGTCGTGGTATATACGTGACCTCATTCATTTTTACACACCAATACTGATCAGAAGACCCTTATACCAGTGAATATTTACATACATGGACTTATTCAGCATGATACTCTCTAATTGAACCAGATAACAATAATGAAAACTAAGATTTCACCTTGTTTTACACCACACTATAATAGAGTAATGGATATATGTGTATCTGCCGGGGGTGAAATCCTCAAGGCTATGAATCGATTAAAGGAATTAAACACAACCATCATCATTTTTATAAATAGTCCAGAGTCGTGGTATATACGTGACTTCATATTCATTTTACACACCAATACTGATCAGAAGACTCCTTATACCAGTGAATATTTACATACATGGACTTATTCAGCATGATACTCTCTAATTGAACCAGATAACAATAATGAAAACTAAGATTTCACCTTGTTTTACACCACACTATAATAGGTAATGGATATATGTGTATCTGCCGGGGTGAAATCCTCAAGGCTATCAATCGATTAAAGGAATTAAACACTACCATCATCATTTTTATAAATAGTCCAGAGTCGTGGTATATACGTGACCTCATATTCATTTTTACACACCAATACTGATCAGAAGACCCTTATACCAGTGAATATTTACATACATGGACTTATTCAGCATGATACTCTCTAATTGAACCAGATAACAATAATGAAAACTAAAGATTTCACCTTGTTTTACACCACACTATAATAGGTAATGGATATATGTGTATCTGCCGGGGGGTGAAATCCTCAAGGCTATCAATCGATTAAAGGAATTAAACACTACCATCATCATTTTTATAAATAGTCCAGAGTCGTGGTATATACGTGACCTCATATTCATTTTTACACACCAATACTGATCAGAAGACCCTTATACCAGTGAATATTTACATACATGGACTTATTCAGCATGATACTCTCAAAATGAACCAGAAAACAAAAAAGAAAAACTAAGATTTCACCTTGTTTTTACACCACACTATAATAGGTAATGGATATATGTGTATCTGCCGGGGGTGAAATCCTCAAGGCTATCAATCGATTAAAGGAATTAAACACTACCATCATCATTTTTTTATAAATAGTCCAGAGTCGTGGTATATACGTGACCTCATATTCATTTTTACACACCAATACTGATCAGAAGACCCTTATACCAGTGAATATTTACATACATGGACTTATTCAGCATGATACTCTCTAATTGAACCAGATAACAATAATGAAAACTAAGATTTCACCTTGTTTTTACACCACACTATAATAGGTAATGGATATATGTGTATCTGCCGGGGGTGAAATCCTCAAGGCTATGAATCGATTAAAGGAATTAAACACAACCATCATCATTTTTTTATAAATAGTCCAGAGTCGTGGTATATACGTGACTTCATATTCATTTTTACACACCAATACTGATCAGAAGACCCTTATACCAGTGAATATTTACATACATGGACTTATTCAGCATGATACTCTCTAATTGAACCAGATAACAATAATGAAAACTAAGATTTCACCTTGTTTTTACACCACACTATAATAGGTAATGGATATATGTGTATCTGCCGGGGGTGAAATCCTCAAGGCTATCAATCGATTAAAGGAATTAAACACTACCATCATCATTTTTTTATAAATAGTCCAGAGTCGTGGTATATACGTGACCTCATATTCATTTTTACACACCAATACTGATCAGAAGACCCTTATACCAGTGAATATTTACATACATGGACTTATTCAGCATGATACTCTCTAATTGAACCAGATAACAATAATGAAAACTAAGATTTCACCTTGTTTTTACACCACACTATAATAGGTAATGGATATATGTGTATCTGCCGGGGGTGAAATCCTCAAGGCTATCAATCGATTAAAGGAATTAAACACTACCATCATCATTTTTTTATAAATAGTCCAGAGTCGTGGTATATACGTGACCTCATATTCATTTTTACACACCAATACTGATCAGAAGACCCTTATACCAGTGAATATTTACATACATGGACTTATTCAGCATGATACACTCTAATTGAGTCAAGGAAAGTAAAACAAAATCTAATAATCTTCCATTTGAAATTCCGTAACCCCATCTTAATAGCAGCACAAAATCAGAGTAATAAGATTATTTTTTTTAAATAAATGATATAAATAGTAAATTAACAGTAATTTCTATGAAATCTACTTCAATAAAAAATAAGTTGTATCAAAATATTAGGAGTTAACGAAAAAAATCATTAATAAAATTTAATTAATTTAAATCCCTTATTCTCTTAGATTATTTAAAGTATTCTAAATTTTAATTTTTTAATTCTGAATCTTTTTCCAATGTCAGGAGATTTTTAGATTAGCATATGACCTGATTTTTCATTCGCTTTCCTTCTTGAAGTTCGTGTTTTATTCAAACTTCATGCAAATTTATACTTATAAAATTTAATTTCTAAACTGATGTTTTGACTCAATTAATTATTTTGCAATAAAGTATTTTTATGTTTCCTTTAAAAGGAATTTCAAAAATCTTGTAAATGGAAAACAAAATAATTGAAATTTTGAAACCATTCCGATTAATTCGATTTCTCTACACCAAATCTCATTAATATTTATTAAAATTTGATACTTTCATTGGTTAAAATATCTTTATCATGTTAAAATATGTAGTTTTAAGTATATTTGAAAGTATGATTAAAAATTGTTTTTAAAGTAAACTTTTCTGATTTAGTAATCCAGTTTTAAATTAGAAAAATAATTCAATTTTTGTAATATGGTAACAGAAAAGAGATTACTCCTGAAAACTTATCCTTATTTATCTGATTCTTAGAAAGCTTTGTTAGATTTTAAATAAGGTTTTCAGAAAAAAAATCGCTTAAAAACTATGAATTTTAAGATGATTTATTCATTTTTCTACAATAAAAAAGGAAGACGGTGCAGAAAAATTGTTACACGTGAGAAAACAATATATGAGTGAAATTTTCCATCGGATTAGGGAAATATTGGATTAGGGTAATATACTGAAATTGCAAAAGTATTGATATTATATATATAAGGAACAGACAAAAAGGGTACTCACAAAATCCTGTCTTATATAAATTTATTACGACGTAAAAAAAAATCAAAAAAGATGGAACAGGAATTTACCGGGCATCATATTTAGCTTCATCGTATTGACATTAAACGTAACTGTTATTAATATTTAATAAATATGTAATTAAAAACCGGTGGCTTAGTGGTAACATTTCACGCTCCCAAAGCACAGGTCCGAGGTTCAATCTTCAAATTGGACAAGGTGGACTCAGCCTTTCATCTCTTCAGAGGGTCGATATATTGAGTACCAAGCATGCTTGGGAACTAAGCATTAGGGCAGGAATGACCAAGCTCCTTGATAGTCCCAACCAATTTTCAAAATTTGAATTTTTCCAGAGCCTCAATTTAAAACTTATTTAAAAGTTATAAAATTTTTTTTACAGAAATTATATTTATTGAAATCATAAATAAAAGTACAAAATATGTGTATTGAATTTAAATATTAAAAACCAAACTAATTTATTTTACTTTTCTTGACAATTTTTTTAAAATTTGGTGACAAATATGTGACAGTACTTCACAGTAATTCCTTCAGATGCTGATTAGTTACTAGTGATCGGTATTTGGATTGCACGAATTTTAAAGAGAAATAAAATAATTCACATTACGTTGTGTTTCGAATATTGAAATATTTCGAAAAAGCAGGCTTTTTTAATTCAGGATACTTCGATTCTGGAACAAATTTCCAAAATTCAATAATCAACGTTGGTTTATATTTTAATTCTAGAATTTAATCTTCTCTCGAGTACATTTATCGAGAGTCACAAATAATTTTTCAAAGACCGCATGTGGTGTGTGACTTGCAGGTTAGCCACCCCTGCACTAGGGGTTTCACGTTATGCTGACCACCTAATCGGGACATATGCTTCACGCCCCATGCCCTCTCGATCATGAAAACAGAAATTGGTTCTGTAGGCCTGTCATCGACTGACGTGCACAAAGTTTAGTTTAGTTTAAGTATACAGTTATGGCCCGAACAAATAAATAAATGAATTAACTAAATGGATCTTTTCAATGTTTTGTTCATCTTTAACAGCGGATTTTATCTAATTTACCATAGACTTTGTAGTGTCATTCTAATAATAACATACTTCAATATTCTGTTGAAAACGATTATAGTTTCGCCGTGTACTCTTTGTAAAACAAAACGAAATATTTCTTTCGGAAGAGATTTCTTTAGATTGTTACTCCAAAGTGTCTAATTTGATCTGAAAACTGAATACTATCATGTGCCACTTCTTTGGCTTCTAAATAGTTGAGAAGCGAAGAAATCGGTGGACTTTTAAGAATCTCCCACACTTTTTTTTGTATGGATAAAGGCATTTCACTTTTGGGCTTCATAACTAGGCAGTTTGAGCATTGCTAAGGCTTCTTTGTATTAGGTTAAGACTGAAACCATACCCAAGTCCCTCAGAAAAGGTGCGCGGATATTGAGTAGTGAACGGAGAATACCCATTCACCTTGCACATATCTGCTGCCACCATGAAGGTAAGAAATTATTATATATACTTTCTTTTCATAATAAAACATATTTTGAAAAATGTAATTACGTAAAAATTATAAATAGAGATATAATATATATATTTTAAAATATTTTCACACAATAATTACAACAAATCATTTTTTACTAAATTTTCATTGTGAGGTCTTTATTGTTTGGAAAATGCAATACTTTTTAAGATTATATTTGGAATTTAATTCTTAATTTAGAAAGTTATATGAACATATAACTTATTAAAATAAATTATTTTTTTTAAGCAAATCGAGATACCAATCGAGATGTTTTAATATAACCAACGCTGACGAGCCGTGGTTTATTTATATACTATGCAAATTTTCAGCAATTAGTTTTGTGTTAATTATTAAAATTATTTATTAAATTTAAGAACATAAGTATCTAAGTTTGTAATATTAACTTAAACTCATAAGTAAGAACATAAGTTTTTAAATATTTACTTTTATTTGAGAATATTTACAATTTTATTTGCACTTTTATATTAGTGAACACTTCTAAGTTTATTTTGAATTACATATTGCTGAAAATTATTTTTGTAATTAATTAATAATTATAATTTTTATATTTATTATTGGGAAAGAATCTCCATCAATCGGACTTAAAAAGTTTAAGAATGCTTAAAAATTAGGGGTTTAATAAAAGGTGTAATGAATTTTATTCAGTATGTGATATTTTGACGAATAAATATAATATATACGTAATACGTACTTGTTATTTATTAATCTCACCCTTTTATGCTTAAGATTTTAATGTAACTCTTGAAAATGGCTTAATTTAATTATTCTGTATAAAACTTTAGAGAAAAATAATTGACTTTTAAAAAAATTTTATACAAAGCACTTTATGTTAAACTTTAAACAAGATTCAAATAATTTTTCTGGGTTAAATTTGTATTTTTTCCAAAATAAATTGATAAATCAATTTTATTTCAACATTTTGTTGAATAATTAAAAATTATATGCTGAAGTTTTCGAGAGTAGATTTTCAAAAGTAGTGTGCGTGTGCAAGAGCGCTACAATATTAACTTTGACATACTTTCTGAGAAGCGGATATGACATATTATCTTGTCCTAATTAAATGTCTCAATACATATCTTTAATAATTTCGAGCTGGAAATACAATAATATGTGAAAGAGGGTTTCGAATAGGAAATTTTCTTCATATTATCCCTAATTAAAAAAAAAGTGTACCTCTTTCATTTAAACAGTGAAGTGATCACTTTTCACCTTTATTTACAAACACAATTAAATAGTTTTATGAATCAATTTTATTTACCAATTATAACTTATATGGTCTGAGTGTCTCAAATTCTTTCGCATTTCACGGAAAGCTTTTGAGTCATAATTAGGGAGATAAATTAACGTCGACAAATATTTTTTGAAATATGACTCTGTTACCGAAAACACAGGATTTCAATAAAAAAAAAGTGTTTGGTCCTTAGAGCATTTAATTACAATTTTAGTACTAAAAATTAAATTCCATCATTATCTTCAGAAATAATGAACGAATTCATTTATCTCAGGAATGGTTCTAAGTTTTTTACCGACAAAAACGCAATTTTATTACCGGCCAAGAATGCTTACAATTAAGTCAATGTGCCTTCCTCGAATTATCTGTTCAGGGTGATTGTCTTATTGTTGGCTAAATTATTTTACCAGTTTTCATCTCGATAAATTAGATCTGGATTTGTTCTAGAGTTTTCGTAACTTTAGGTAAAGGCAATTTGCTCTTTTTTATTCGAAAATCCCTATTTTTTTATAGCTTTAATAACTTACAATTCTTGATATGTTTGGGCCGTGCAATTGGACTCTTTGAGTGATTATAATATTTACTATCGTCTTGGAGCCTATTCATTTCAGAGTTTTCTTGCTAACACTTATAGCACAAATATTTCTGGAAGTTAACACCTCATAACATAAAAATTAATTTTATTGGATAAAAAGTTCTTAAATTTTTTTCATAACATTTGCACATATATTGCACCATAAATACTATATGCTTAATGAAATCAGAAAAAAAAAGAATAAATATGCTGATAAGTCTTCCCAAGGTTTAATTAGTTACAATAATTGATTATAGTCTTTTAAGCCAATTACGTAACAGTAAAAACACTCAGTTTCAGTGCAGTCTATCTGAAATCTGGTAGCATAAAATAAGGAATCTAGTTACAAATTTAAATTTCAATTCCAAATACTAAATGTAATTTTATAACTTTTCTATACATATTTTGCAATGAATAATCATTTTGGGAAACTATTTTTGTAAATTTCTAAAATTCGCTTCCTTTCCAAATAAGGATGGTAATGCGCTCAACAATTAACATTTCAAAATTTAATGTTTAAGCAGCATTAAAAAAGAAAACTCTATACATATGCAATATGTTTTAGATTAAATAAAAATTTGTTTGAATGGAAGAAAATTTTAAGAGATATAAACTATTTTTTATAAGTTTTTTTTTTTAACTATTTTAAAATATTTTAGTGAACTATTTTTAAGAATCATCTGTCAAACATAAAAATTCCTGGATGATTGGTTGTGTGTGGTTTTTTGCTCAACGGTCATTTTTTGCACATGATGGCTAATTAGACCGAGACCTACGGTTTAGAATGGATTTCGAACCACTACAAACATTAATGCCCAAGGTGGGATTCAAACCCACAAACTGTTGAACCGAAGGCAAGAGAACTAACCATTCGGCTGCCAGCTCAGCCTGG
This sequence comes from Latrodectus elegans, assembly GCA_030067965.1. Taxonomy (NCBI): domain Eukaryota; kingdom Metazoa; phylum Arthropoda; class Arachnida; order Araneae; family Theridiidae; genus Latrodectus; species Latrodectus elegans. The sequence continues at coordinate 64,648,635 of CM057812.1, read as the reverse complement.
AAGATTAAATGACACACAAACCAGGAATTATGCACGCAGTTTTAGGCATATTTTGTGCCATATTTTGTTTACCATTCCATTTCTTTTTATATAACTGATTTTTTTATATACTTTAGTAATTATTCTAATTTTGTTCAATTAATTTTTGTTTTGTTTATTAAATTTTTAACTAGGAAATATTATTTTTTCTCTGTCATAAACATGTCAGAAAGCAAATGATTAATTTGAAAAATTATTAATCAGTTATGTTTTTAAAAATCGAAATAAAGATCTCATTTATTCTAGTTCTCATAAGAATAAGAGTAAAATTTAATTTTGTTTTTTCTAAACTTCTCCACCCCTTTTTTCTTCTTGTCCCTCTATCAAAATAATTGAATGAAGTAAACTTTAAAAAAAATAACATAGCAACCTAAGTATACATTGTTAATTTAGAATAATTTTAGGTTTACGAATAAAAATTTAACCACCTAAAAAAATGAAATTTTAATAAGCCCCTACATGCAATTTCTTTAATTCCATTATTTTTATCTTTTCTGAAATCCTTCGTATCGTATTATAAAAATATGTGAATACTTAAGATTTTTTAAATATATATTTTTATAACCTAAGTGGATGATGTCAGTGTAAAGTAATTTTCAGTTAATCAGACCGCGATATTAACGTTAAAAAATTAAAAATGTCCTTAATTTGATACGTCATTGCATTAATGAGGTCTTAACATACAGTTTAAGACAAAACTTAGAAACGACATATTATTGATAACGAAGAATATTTGATGGACACGCGATTCTACATTAACTAGTTTATTCTACATTGACCAATTGTCTTTAAAATAGATGGTATCTAGATCGATTATATAAAAAGATTCCGAGATATGCCAACTGATAGTGTTCCAAATAAATTTTACAAATTGCTTTCTAGAATCATACAAAACGATAGAAATGAAATGCATAGTAAAAATAGCTGTAGGTAAACGCATTATTCTAAGAGTAATATACTTAGATTTTAAATAAAAAAGCAATATTGATTTTAGATTTTTATTAAAAGCTTTTTTTAATTTTGTAATTTCAGAGTTGTGTTTTTTTTTTTTTTTTTTTTTTTTTTTTAAATTGTAAAGTGGTTATTTCTTTTGTTCCAATCGAGATAATGATTTCATCACTTCTCATTGGCTTAAAAGATCCATGACGTCAGATAACGTTTTATTTACGTCACATCGTATTAAGACGGTGTCATAAATCCGATTTGATGAATTTTCTGCCTGCCTTCAAATCGCAGTCTTCGAGCGGCAGCAGACAAGACAAACTTCACCATGGAATGTCAGAAAATATTGTCCAAGATTATTTTAAATAAAACGATTTTTTATATAAAGACCAAAGCATCGGCTTAAGAAGCCATTTTCCATCCATTCAAGCCATTAATAAATAAATAATATAACAAAATAGAACGCAAAATGAAAATGACAAAACATCTTTATAGTTAGTTTAAATCTGCAAGGACGATTTAAATTTTAAAAAAAGTTCATTAATTAATAGAATTTTAAATTAATAATTGCAATATTTGTAAACAGAATCTTTTTTACACCTTAAGATTAATGCCTTACTTGGACAAAAATTAATTTTTTTTTGCGGGGGGGATTATTATAGATATATCTAACTTTTAATAGAAATTTAGTATTTAATTTTTTATTAAAACAATTCAAGAGAGAGAGATCTCTGCTATGGTTTTCGCAAATCATTTTTAATATAATTCATCAGTTTTTTTCTGATATTTCATCACTGAACGATGTGTTATTATTTTACCAAAAAAAAAAGTTCATTCATAGGTGAAAATTGAAAAATACAAGAATAGATATAACTCTTATGTTAAGCAATATATTCAGCGCAAAAGCAAACTCTTATTTTCTTTGAAATTTTAAACTATACATTGAACATTTTTCCATCTGTTTACAATATTTCGTATTTTCAATGTATTATTTTCCATTTGGTTTTTGATTAATTTCATAAAAATTTACAATTTAACTATTAGTTATATATATATATATATATATATATATATATATATATATATATATATATATATATATATATATATATATATATATATATATATATATATATATATATATATATATATATATATATATATATAATTTTACATTACCAATATATACTTAAAAAGGGCATATTTCAATGCAACATGAATAAAAATAAACGATATTTACACGCATAAATAACAATCGTTAAAAGTAAATTTATACAGTAAACAATTTAAAGGAGTTAATGACACAATGTGATTTAACAGGTCACGGTAAGAGGAAAGCAAATACACTTGATTGATAAAAGCAACCAAGAGACAATATTATTAGCCTAGCTAACAAAATCGTGTTGTTGGAAGTACATTTAAACGCTTTCGTTTTACGAAAAACCAAAATGAATTCACGTGTTTATACACTTATCGTTACTCAAAAGTGTAGCTGAGCGTGCTAATTTTGCCAGAACAGAACACACAGCACACCAACGCATCGGCACGATTGTTCTGTTGTCAGGTTACGTGACAAGTTCCGCTTTGCTTACCAGAACGAAAAGAACAGAAAAAGAATAACCACTAAAGAAAAAATCTGGATGGAACATTTTCCACTCGTCTGAGACGGATGAGGAAAACTACACTGGAAGATCTGAAAGAAGTTCTGAATAGATCATATTGATGAGAAACTATAAAATCTTTCATCGAATTTTCAACCCATTTATGTTCTGCGGAACTAGATTCAACCTACTTTATTGTATACTTTTGTAACAATATAATCCCGCTCTCTCTTTGGTAAGCTTTCCTTCACGAGGACCTCTGGTGGTGTTGAAATCTGCTAGACTCCATCATTTTTCCAAAAAACAATGGCGGTACACAAAAGAAGTTTAAAAGGGCTTAAAAGTAAAAGCTTATTGTTCAACACCTTTTTTAACTAGAATGCGTCAAGGATGCTTGCTTTTTACTTGTTTGGAAGCATCTTCATTTATTAGTCTGCCTTTTCACTTGGATAAGTGCCAAGATAGTAAAATCATTAAGAATTGATGTAAACTAAACTATTTTTTTTTTTTTTTTACATTCTTACTAAGAAATAGTAGGGTCATGGCCTTTTTTCATAATGGAACGCCTTTAATCATGTTGCAATCGGAGCCGGGGAGTTTCACACGATCCTATTGGCCAACTTTGAGTTATTCTTTGATGAACAACAGAAATTCTTTTGAATTCACAGCTAGATGCGAATAAAATAAGGTGAGTTTATATATGTTTGAGAACACCAAGTTTTTCAACTATTTCTGTCATATGAAATTAATTAAGCTTTCGTATCATGCATAAATATATTTGTGTAATTAAATCGAAAAATTAGAAGATAAAATTTTCTCATATTCCATCATTTCGATATATATATTTAATATATTTTGATCTAAACAGGTCTTTACAATGTAATATCTTCAAGGAAATTTTCATGTTTACAATATATTTCAGAGTAATGATATTTGAATAATAATTTAAAATTGTATATTTCCTAAAGTATATTAAAGTATATTTTTTAAGATTAAAACTTAACTTAAACTAAAAGCCTCGCAAACTTAAGAAATATTAGCAGAGCAATTAAATGTTTCTCGTGTAGCCACTTCCAAACGCTTGAAATCCATACAAAAGATCCAGAAGGTTGGAAAATGGGTGCCACATGAGCACTTTGGCAGCACTTGGATGGGAAATATTACTCCACCCGCCGTACTCACCGGACCTTGCTCCTTCCGACTATCACCTGTTTTCATCCTTGGGACACGCACTTGCCAAGCAGCAATTCCATTCTTATGAAGACGTGCAAAAATGGCTCACGTAACGTTCAATTCTATTGGAATGGCATCCATAATTTACCTACTAGATGGCAAAAATGTGTAAAAAGCGAGGGCCGATACTTTGAACAAAATCTATCTTTCCATTTTTTTTTTCTAAATCGTTGCGTATTTTTATTGAAAAAATTCGCATTTTAAAGTTACAGACCTGGTAGATATATAATGTAACACTTTGAATAAAACAGTTAAGAACTTTAATCTTATGTACTTTTCTTATGAAGAAATTGTAAGCTATCTAGAAGAAATTTAATTTAGTAGTATTGTGAATATCAAACAACTTTATCTTTATAAATATGATGTGTAATTAATTAAATCATTTCAGAAAAATATAATATATATATATATATATATATATATATTTATATATATATATATATATATATATATATATATATATATATATTTATATATATATATATTAAATAAAAATAAATTTTTATTTTTCACTCAAATTCAAAACTATTAAATTAAAGGAGAATAAAATGTACAGCTATTACATATTATAGAATAAATTTATATGTCTTAAGTCTTATTTCCTCACACTATTAAATAGAAAGTAGAAAAATTCTACTTTCTGATTTAAATTTCGCCCTTTTAAATAACTAAGTTATTACTTACATGTAAACATGGTCAAAAATTTTTCAACTTCCATGTCGGTTACCTTGATTACAGGCTTTAATGAAAACAATAAGCGCTTATTTGAGTTAGTTAAAATAAATTATCTATAAGCGACTTTTTACTCAGCAAAATTATGTATAGAAAACTATGAAGTAATCTGTCAATAATTGAACAAATATATTAAAATCTTTGTATGAGTACACATTTAACAAATTATATAAATATTTCAATAACGAACTGTAGAGGCGTACTCAGAGGCACTAGTATAGGTATATTTTATAAAATTTATTTCTTGTGTCTATTTTATATTTCTACTGAAATATTCAATTTTAAATTTTATTTATTTTGGGAATAAAATTTAAAATATTTGCAATAATTGCCACCTCTATATCCATATGTATCTTTTTACGATTCATTAGAGTTATTTAATGGATTACTAATGCCACATTAAACAGCTTTAATGGATTATTGTCATCTAAATCGCATTCAAAGGCAATACTTTTTGTATTCAAATTACAGTTATGAGAATGAAGTTTATATTTTAGTTGATGCTTTTTGATCAAAATTTTCTCACCATACCAATTAGAACCATAGGTCTGATACTTTTATGAAATATTCTCCAGTGAAATGCATATTTGTAAAATGTTTCATAAAACTCGCCAATCAAATCAATATCAACATTTTCATCATAACATTTATCGCGTCATACTCTCTAGCTGCTTTTTTTTTTTTTTTTTTTTTTACAACGTGCGTATATGTGGATATGCGTGGGTGGCTATACCATTTTATCTAACCGATATGACCTTTACCGTATGAAAGCAGAATATCTAAGGTAAATCAATGGTAATTTAAATGTTAGATTTTAAATCAGGTCTCTAATCTTAAGCATAGTTCGACGATATAATAGTTTGGAGGAAAGGAAATCCATTATTTTTTCGGAAAATTGCTGTAGTGATTGATATTTCATAAAGCATCGATCAAACCATTTCAAAATTCGTGGGTTTGAATCCAACCTTGGGCATGGATATTTGTAGTAGTAGTTCAGAATCCACTTTAAACCGTAGGTCCCGGTCTAATTAGCCCTTATGTGCAAAAAATGACCGTTGTGCGACAAACAAACCAAACTATTTCAAATTTATACTCTTTGTCAACGTGACATTTCACGCTTACAAAATTCTTTTGCTGTTTTTTGTTTGGTCCATTCAGTTGTGAGTTACAGGGTATTAAAAATAAAAGTCAGCAAAGAAAAAATTAGGTATATTTTACTGTTTTTCTTTGATAAAAGCAAAAATGCACGCCAGGTGGCTGAAATTGTGAATGGTGTTCATGGTGACGATACTGTAACAGCTAATTACGTGCAATTTCAATTTCGTCCATTCCATTCAGGCCTTTTTGATCTTAAAGATGCACCTCGCACAGGCAGGCCCGTCGTCGGAATGTCGATAAAATCACAGAAATAAGCGAAGTTGACCTGCATGTTAGTAGTCGCAGCATCACCCAGGAATTAAAGATTCGACAATAAACAGTTTTGAACTATTTGCGCAAAGTTAGATTAAAAAATAAGCTTGATGTTTGGGTGCCTCACTAATTAACACCAAAAACATGATGGATCGAATTTCCATCTGCGAAGCCTTGGCCAAATTGAATAAAATCGACATATTTTTTAACGGATGGTGACTGCGGATGAGAAATGGATCACATATGAGAGTATATATAGTTCGAAAACGATCGGGTTAAAGCTTAGTGAAGCAGCTCAAACGGTGGCCAAACCAAGACTAACGGCCAAGAAAGTTCTACTGTGTATTTGGTGGGACTGGAAAATAATAATTTATAATGAGTATGGTCCAATACTAAATTGAGGTAACCTAGTATCAAGAACTGGACTGTTTGAGACAAGCGATTGACCAGAAACGGCAAGAAATGGGCAACAGAAGAAGTGTTGTCTTTCATTACGACAACGCCAGACCACAGTCGTCTGTAGTGACTCGCCAGGAACTCTAGGAGATTAGTTGGTAAATTTTGATTCATCCATCATATAGTCCAGACCTGGCAACCTGCATTATTACCTTTTTCTCGCATTGCAAAATTTCCTAAGTGATCAGAAACTGCGATCAAGAGAAGATTGTGAAAATCAATTATTAGAATTTTTATCCAGTAAGGACTTTGATAAAAACGCTATAAAGCTACCTTTAAAAGAGCAACAAATTATACAACAAAACGATGGATATTTGACCCAAATTGGAGAATCCGGAATATGTTAAATAAAGTCTTGAATTTTACACAAAAATAAGGGATTTCTTTTTCCCCACCCTATTATTTAACATTTTAGGTACACCTTAAAGCTTTTAAGTAGAAATAATAATTTTAAGCAAGCATTGCGTAAAAATTATTTCTATCGTTATTTTATTTCGAGCAATTGTGTGCCAATAAAATTAAACTCAAATTTCAGGGAAAACCTCAAACTTTATGGTAACTGTGATTCATGAAAAATAATGTTTCTTGATAAGTATTTCAAGCCTGAAATTTGGTCTTACTTCTTTGTTTTATTTAAATTCACAGCTCATTAAATTCTAAAACTTTCCTTTTCAAGAATTTTATCGCATGTCAGTTACCTCAAAGTTGCCGTTTTTTTTTAAATTTAATTTTAATATAAAAAAAATTTATTGTGGTCTGAATTTCATATTTGGTTATAGACACGCGAATAAGAGAAAATTATGGGCATCAATAAATTTTATTCTGGAAAGTTTGGTATTTTTTCTTCCCCTTTTATCAACGAAAAAAACATTAAAGAAACATTCACCTTTTCACGCATTTTGAATGGATTCCACTGCCCACATAGTTTGATTATTCAAATGAAATGACGTGGCATCCAAATCTCAGACACACACATATTGTAGATTTTTCTTTTTTCTTTTTTCATAGTATCTGCAATAGCAACCCCCGCAAACGTTCGTGACTTATAAGAATATGATTGGCAATATTTAATAGAATATTTATTCATTAAAACATATTATGAGGAATGACGTAATTCGACGTTTAATATCAAAGCAATTTTTGCACACAAATTTGGCTATTAAATTTTCTTGTTAAAGATTTCAGTTAAATGATTTTACTGTGTTCTTTTTCTCTCTCTCTCTTCTATCTCAAACGCGTAATAGTAACCAGAAAGAAACTGTTTTAGGACGTCATTTGCGAATAGAAATCCTATTAATTTGTTCAAGGAAAAACAATAATAAAGCCTTGGCTAATATTTTTAAAACCCATCTGAGGGGCCCAGATCATTTTTTGAATTATTGAATTGAATATTTTAATCGTCAAAAAATGCTGTTTTCTTTAAAAATAAAAATTTAAAAAAATTAAGTCGTTCTTGTTGATTTAAACTAACCATAAAGTGGATCTTTTGCCATGCCTTTTTCATTTTGCTTTTTCTGCTGCTCTATTGTCCATGTGTTGAATGCCTAGAATCAATGGAAAACGGCTTTTAAAATCGATGTTTTGCTCCTTATACAAGAAATCGTTTTATTAACAAAATGAACTTCACCTTGTTTGCTGCAGCTCGAAGAATGTGATTGGAAGGCAGGTAGCAAATTCATGGACTTGTCGGATTTACAACACCGTGTCAATACGATGTGACGTAGATGATGTCATGGATATTTTAAACCAATGAGAATCGCAAAAAAGTGGCTAATTCAGGATCTCGACGGTAACGAAAGAAACAACCACTTTATGGTTAAAATAATAATGCATTATATGAGTAATTGGGCATTACATTTCACAATAACAATACGTAGATAATAAATGTCAGCTTAATTAATGTGAGTCATGCTGAATATTAATAGAATAGATGAGGCAATGTTTGGTAATAAAATATGTGAATCATACTTGAAGAAATGTTCGCAAATTGCGATAAATATATTCAAAGAATATTTCAAGAACTTAATATATTTATCGCTATGTGCTAATACGTATTTTTCTCTTTTTTTTTTTTTTTCTTTCTTTCTCTCTGTCTTCGAATTATTTAAAAATTTAGATAATATATACCCTTTATAATTTTTAATAATGTTTTAAAATACATTTTTTATTAATGATGTTCATAATATTTGTTACATTTTCAGCTATTTGTTTTTATTGTTAAAAACAGCGATATACAGCTGACCTCCACGTATTGTTGGAGCCACAGACGAGGTCGACATCTAAGTTAAAGCATTTTTTTCAAACTAACAAATCTTAAAAACTTAAAAACGATAAATAGGATGAGTAATTAAAGTCATAAGCTATCTGAACACGATGAACTTCGATTAAACAAGAATCGAACTCATGATTTTTTATATTATAGAACAATGAATTTCCTTATCGGGTCACTTCTTTCTACAGATTTCAGATTCACATCTATAGATGAAAAACATTAAATGCTGATTGGTCAAGAACATTATTTTTAAAAATCGGTACTGCAATTTTTAATGAGCATTTCACTCTTCATCATCTTATTTCGTTAAAATCGTCCCCAATTGACTGTTCACATTAGCAAATTACAAAAGAAAGGCCAAGTGCTAAGTACTTATTCATACAATGTGACTACAAATACATTTCTTAAAAATAACGATCTTTCATACCAAATTTCAAGTTATTTCTTAATCCGTCGCTCAAGCTCACCGCAAAACGAGAGGCTTAAATGTGTGAATCGATTTTAACAAACTTAAAAAATGTTTCCCTTGAATCTGATTATGGGTTTCCTTATTATGATGTATTTCCAGAGGTTTATTTCTGATAGAGAAGTGTTAGCACAATGAACTTACCAAGTAATTCTAGCTAGGTTTGTTGCTCTTCTTCTGGGTCAGGAATCAACACGGTAATCTGAACACGCAAATGAAGTTTTATCATCAAATATATTTCCAAAATATAATTTTATTATGCTTTTGGATTTAACTGAGAGATATTCTGCAATACTGCATGTAGTGATTAGTGATTATATATATATATATATGTATAAATACTTATATATATATATATATATATATATATATATATATATATATATATATATATATATATATATATATATACCAATTACCACTTTGAATACTTGTTAATTTTGTAAATTTATTTTCTTTTACATATAATTGTTACTTAAGCTTTTCATTGTTATATTCGTACAACAGATTTATCTCTTTTGAAAGAAATTACCGTAATAAGAAAGAACAAGTAATACAAAAAGAAGTTTTAAAGTCAATTCCTACTTATGTTAACAAGGAAAAATTTTAATGTAAATGTATTTACTACTTAGGTCAACGAAGGAAAAGATGTTTTTTTTTCTTTCGTACAAAACTAAAGAGAATTAATTTAATTAAAATAATTAGTTAAAATTTGAAAAAGAAACTGCATTAACATCAAGTGTCATCCACTAAAAGTTTAAAACATATATATTTGAACTTAAGTAGATAAATAAAAAGTATTTTATTAAAAATTGAAAATTTGAGCAGGATATACATACATACATATAATACAGAAATTGTGGACTAATACAGGAACTGAAATAAGAAACATTTTGCATTAAGCAAATATTATATGAAATACGCGTGGGTTACTCTAAAATTTTTGAGATACGCCCATATAAAAATAAAAATTACGAAATAAAAATATCCGTTTAATTTTAAAAGACAAAATATTTTAACACAGAAGACGATTTTTTACTGACTTCAACATGTTTAGCGCAGAATAAATTTTAAACAGAAGAGAAAATAGAGTTAACGCGAGAACATTTTCACGCTATGATTTTCTATGATTTTAAAGCAGCATTAAATCAAGAAGAATGCATTCAACGGTTGCAATTAGTATTTGGTGATGAATCTCCAGCTCGTGCTACTGTATTCAGATGGTTTAGAGAATTTAGAAGAGGTCGCAATTTCTTCAGGATGAAGAACACACAGGAAGGCCGCCGTCGGCAGTAATCCCGGATAATGTGACTGCCATACGAAAAATGTTAATGGATGATAATCGCTGTACCTATCAAATGATACAGAAGAAACTTATAACATTGGATTCGCAGCCATACACAAAATCATTCATGAAGAATTACATATGAAAAAAATAGTTTGCCGTTGGGTTCCCCATAATCTAACTGAGCACTAAAAAGAGGAGCGTGTCAGAATCAGTAAATAAACTCTTAAATTGCTATACGAGGGTGGCCACCGCATCATTTCTAAAATTGTAACATCTGATGAAACGTACATACCATTTTTTAACGTTCCAACACGTCAAGAAAGCAAAGTATGGGTTTTTGAAGATGATCCCACGCGGACAATGGTGAAAAAACAACGCGCACTGAAAAAGTGATGTATGCTGTTTTCTTCAGAATTACGGGATTGGTCAAAGCCATCAAGTTGGAAGGGCAGAAGATAATAACAGCAAACTGGTATACCAACATTCAGTTCTTGTAGAATATCTGGAAGACATATACTGGTAAATGTCTTCCAGATATTCTACAAGAACTGAATGTTAGGGGACTAATGATTCACAATGACAATGCATCTTCACATACAGCCGGATTAACAGTTGAGATTCTTAAACAAAACAAATTAATTGATCGAACATCCGCCGTATTCACCTGATCTAACTATATGCAACTTTTGGCTATTCTTTAATCTAAAAAAGAACTTACATGGACGTCTTTTCGTTCAGAAGAAGAGATTGATGTGGCTATCACTGCATTTTTTTTCATTTATTCCAAGAAATGAATGGCTTCAGGCATTTAATCTGTGGAAAATTCATCTACAAAAGTGCATTGATGCAGGCGGAGTTTACTTTGAACACACCTAAAATTTTGTAAGTATAACTTTAAAAACCCAGTTGTATATCAAAAATGTCAGAGTGACCCTCGTATTATACGTAGATAATAACAATTGTAATAATATCTAAGGCATGACCGTCGGCCAAAATATTCATCTGAAATTATGACTTATCCAACGATGAGTTCCAAAAAAGAATCGCTTTCCTTTGTGTTGATATTTGGGATTTTAATTTTTTGCTTTTTTATCATAATTTTTTTACAGCGCAGTACTTATTTTCAGAAATAAGAACTAATTGTTAAAAGTAACTTGAAACAAAGCATAGTAGTTCAAGTTAATCAGAAACGGAAGCTCCTTTTCTTTATTAAATATTCAATACAATTTGTTGCTGTTGTTACTAATATCCATGTATAGGAGTATACTAGACGAGGTCCAGGAGTCCACTCACTTTCAGAAAATCGAAAACAAGCGTAGGTGTCTTGTATCAAGAGACAACCCAGTCACTCAAGAATATGTGCCGGTGATGATGGCTCATTTTGGCATTTAGGACAATTTGGATACATTTGAGACCTCTCTTGAAAGTAAGTTCCTTCAGGTGGCCACTGAAGAAACGGGAAAGTGTAGTCTGAACATAGAAGTATTGTTTTGGCAACACAAAGTTCTTTCCATGGGTTTTGTTCGAATTTTTAACAGTCTATCATTGGATTCGATAGTGGTGCTGGAATTTTTCTCGTCCAGGCTCCTTTTTTTTTTTTTTTTAAACCGATTTTGGCGATGTTTTTGCCATAATTATTTATTTCTTTTAATTTTTCTTGTTTTTATTCTTTTTTTCTTTCATAAAGATCTCTGAACCATTTTTTTCCTTGAAACTTGTGTCTGAAATAAAATCTGAATGTTAATGTAAATACATACTCACTATAAAATTGAAAAATTATGTTTCCAATTAATGTTCTTGCAAGGAAATAAAATAAAGAAAGGAAGTTTCGTACATTGTGTCTTCATTTGAGTATGGGTGAGTAAGCATTATTTTTTCCTTTACAGGATTTGATGAAGCCGAAGCGATCTACTATTACTGTCTATGCCATTGTACGGTCACGACTTCCCTTTTCTTCTAGAAAATACTTTTCTGAAAAATATATTACTTGTTAATAATTATTAGAATATTTTTGGATTAAACGTTTTAGGATTTCATTTTTGATTTCGTTCTTCATATATTTTGCATTCATAAAAATATTATACTTGAACATTAAATGAGATTTAAGTCACGCCATTTTTTTTAAAAAGTAAAATAGAACTTTTCAGTTTCCCCATGTAACATATGTATGCTAATTTTCTATCACATTAATTTATCTCATTGCTCTGATTTGTTTTATTTATTTCAGTACTTTGCTTTATAAAAAAAATGGTTTGGTTTAAAATTAGAAAAATGGTCACTTTTTACAAATTTAGACTGCAAACAATAAAAAGCTAAATAATGTTTCTCGCTTTAAAACAATCAAAAATTAATTTAAAAATTTAATTATATTTAAATCGAGAAATATTTAATTACATTTATCATATACATAGTATTTGTATTTCAAACAGAAATTACTAAGGAAATGAACAATCGTTTCAATACAAAGAGGGGTGGGAATTGTTTTCTTATAACTGGAGATGAAGAGGTGAATTCGATATTTTTCCGCTTTGATTTTATATTGTTTCTTTATTCTTTCTTTTCTCTTTATATTTTTTCTTACCACGATCACTGTTTTGAAGCCCGAAAAAATAAATAAAAGCATCTAATGATGTTCGCCACGCCAACCTCAGGTTAAGTTGAGGTAGTTGCCGAACTGGAACATCAAGGGGAGGTGGAACTCAAAAACGAACCGTTAACCCATGGGAGATAGAGCATGACTATTTGTGATGAAAATCTAAAATCTGAACTATATTTTTAGCGAAAAAAAGTATCGTCTTCAATTTGTTGTATTTCTTTCATAAACATGTTATTTTAATAATGCGTTACTAAATATAGTTAACATAATCACGCTTAGTACCAAGAATGAACTTTTTAAAAGAAACGCAACTCATTCATATATGAAAATTTTTATTGAATTTGATCTCACCAGTAGCATTTTTAAACGTGATTATGATTCACGATAATGAAAACAATAAGAACAATTTTTCCATATCTCAGCGTTTATTAAATATTATTTAAACTTTTTTGTGTATATATAAACAAATCACTTATTTCTCTGTTTAATATCAATAAAAAAACAATCGTTTCTTAAAAATAAAATTAAAAGAATCTAGCAATTTTTTTACAGAAAAACTTAAAGTAATTTTTATTTGCTATTTCTTAGCAAAAAATATATAATACCACATACATATACATAGATATCTTTAATAATTACACATTTTTTCATATTTTTCAATGAAAAAAATTTGTAATTTTTAATTATTTATTACTTTAATAAAATAATTACAAATGCTTGTCTATCTTCATTTGCATCTATTACTTATTTCAACGATGGACAAAAAAATCATGTAAAATAAAAATTTAATTTTAGAAGTTATACGTCTTTTTTACAGTTATAATTTAATATTGAAAGTTATTTTGTAAGAAAATATTTATTTTGATTTCTAAGTATACCATTTGCTTCAACAATGTTTCTTCACTAGCATTTTTTTTCGACAGGTGTTCTATTTTGATGACTAAATTACCAGAAAATTATATGATCAGTTTTTGTTGTTGAAGAATACGTATGTAAACAAAGTAAAATATCACATATTTGTGAGCAAAAAAAAGCTTGTGTATTATAACTAAAGCTATCGAAAATGAATTTTAATTTTTAAAATAGGAAAATTTTCTCTCCATTAGGGAACTTAAAATGAAATAAAGAACAGAAGCAAAAATTAAAGTACTCTATATTGCTCAAAATATATATGATGAATTCTATTAAATTGTATGTTAAATTGTTATTTCAATACTTAAAAATAAAAATGCATATAATAACACATCCTTCTGCACAAAATATTCGAATCTTTTGTGTACGAAATCCTTATTCGAATAAACCGCCACTTCCGGTCTCGAAAGCAAGCGGCCTTTTCACGCTGTGGTAGAACAAGGCTAATAACATCTATAAATTTTGACTTTTATAACTGGCATTTATTTGGAAATATGAAATAATACTGTTACTGTGACCGTGACTATCTTAATCCTTTGAATGGAAACAGAAAGGGTGAATCATTCTGTCTCACGAACAAATTCTTTTTACATCTTTCAGTTTCTTCTCATGACTTCCTACCGCGGGAATAATTCTGTATTTATTTTTAGCTGACCTCAGTAATCGGCAACTCATCTGTCTACTTTTACAGTTACTCTGTCCAGTTCGACTCTGAAGTATATTTATATTATTATATTTTGAATCTCTCTAAAATCATTTTAAAAATAGATATAATTTCCAGATTGATGAGTCTATTGTTTGTGTAAAATTTATATTGTTCTATTTGAATAATAGACGATGTCTTCTTAAAGCTTTTTTCGGCATAAACGTGTGACCTGTGTGTGTTATATATATATATATATATATATATATATATATATATATATATATATACTCATTGCTGCCAACTCTACTGATTTTTTTTTCTTTTTCGCCAAGCTGGCAAACGAATGGTTAGCGCTCTTGCCTTCGGTTAAACAGTTTGTGATTTAGAATCCCTCCATAGGCATGAATTTTTGTAGTGGTTCGGAATCTACTTTAAACTGTAGGTCCCGGTCTAATTAGCCCTCGTGTGCAAAAAATGAACGTTGAGCGACAAACCAAACCAACCTACTGATTTTTTCGGGAAACTCCTGTTTTTTCATCATTTCTCCCGAATTCCCGATAATGTAAGAAAATCTAGTGATATTTTGCAATTTCAGTGAAAAACTTAAAAACAGACGAAATTTTGTCGGAAAAACAAGCAGTGAGTTGTTTTGGTAGCTTAAGCATTCACATTCAAGTATTGTCCCTTAAATACTGGATGAACCAAGAGTAGATGCCTCTTGTATTGGAAATCTGAAAAATAAGTTTGAACAAAAAATGTTTTCTCGTATTTGCCAGTTTATGCTTACAATTTTAAGTTTTCCACATTCTTGTGGGAATGTGGAAAACTTAAAATTGTACGGTGTATATATATATTGTGAACGGGTGTTCAGTCATATAAAAAAAAAAATGAATATAGATCTTTGCTTTCTGCTGAAAATTTAAAAAGTTTAATTATTCTCAAAATAAGAAAAAAAATTTTTGAATATTTGTTCACCAGTCCATTTTTGAAAAACGCTAAGTTAGCAACATAAGAAAAAAATAAATTGCCGTGAGTTATTCAAATTTAGAATGTAATCTGTTATATATATATGTGTGTGTGTGTGTGTATTATTTGTAATTTATGAGAAATATTTAATAATTTCTATATTCTTAGAAATATTTCTCTCTGAATTCAATTTATTTAGTATAATGTACTTTATGTCTTTATGTAGTTTTGTAAGTTAAATATTTATAAATTGCCTTACTGTAGTAAAAGTCGCCCTATAAAATAAATATTGGAACACAAACGCGCGCGCGTTAATAATTCCTTTATATATCATCAACCTTATAAAGGATTTCTAAGTTCCTTTATAAAGTTGATGAATATTTTATTAAAAAATTACGATTAACACAAAATATTTTTAACATAAATCATTATCAGAATGTATAATATGAAGAGTAAAATTGTCTTATTGCGGTACTACCATTTTAAACATTCTGTTTAAAAAAAAATGGCGCTAGCATGGCCTCCTGATTCTTTTTTCTCTAAGGTTGGCAGGTACATACACACATACACATACGTCTTAACACTCCTCAATTTTCTAAAATACAATAAAAAAGACACAAAATTCACTTTAATATTGGGTGGTGATTTTGACATTTTAGGTGTCAAGAATTGTCTGGAACCAAACTGAATTTTAAAGAAGAGACTATTGCAGACATTTTGATGTATTAATATGTAAGATCCCATGGTTGAAATCATAATACACCTCAATTTCCTAAAATATGATAAAAAAAACAAAAGTTTAATACTTTATAGAGGGGGGGACGTATTAGGAAGTTTTGGAGAACTAGAAATGTCTTGAATCAAACTGAATCTTATAGAGATGACTTTTTCGAACATTTTCATTTATTAATATTTAAGATCCTATGGTTGGAGTTGTAGCTCTTCTCAATTATCTAAAATCCGACCAAAAAGTCATAAAAACTTTGAATTCTTAAAAAAGGAAAGCGGGCTGATTAGGACATTTTAGAACACTATAGATATCTGGAACCAAATTGAATCTTGTAGAGGATACTGATGCGAACATTTTGATGTATTAAAATTAAAAATCGCATGGTTGGGGTCGTAACATTCCTCATATATCTAAAATCCAACCAAAATGACCGAAAAATTTGAATTCTTAAAAAAAGGGAGGACGTGATAAGGTCATTTAAGGTGACATGAAATGTCTGGAGCCAAATTAAATCTTGTAGAGGACACTGTTGCGAACACTTTTATAAATGATATTATATGATCCCATAGTTACAACAATGGGATTTTATAAATGGTATTATATGATCCCATAGTAACAACAATAATACCATGAATCTTGGTTTTACTTAAAAGGTATTTTACATATCTAATCCTTTCAAGTTTAATTATTTTCTTTTAAGTTTTGTAAAGCTTTTTAATTACTTTAACTCACATTTAATTTATACTTAATTGTTTCATTAAAAATGAAATGTTAAATTCAACTAAACTGCAACCATTGAGATAAAATGTGTTTCGTTATAAATCTATTAGATTATAATTTCATTATTGTTATAATATTGTGATACTAATTCGTTATATTAATAACATGCAATGGACAAATTTTTGAATTTTTCACAATTCGAAAACATTTCGAGACTTAAAAACATTTTAGTTAATGGTTTCAGATATTTCGAATATTTATTAAACCGAAAGAGTATTAGGATGTTTTATAATATTAACCAATAAGTAATAAAAGTTTTAAATAATGAAAAGATTCAAAAAAATTTTTAATTTAATTTGCAGTTAACAAATAGATAATATTATCAGGCACTCTGACTGACCTCCTTCTATTCAAGTACACTTTGTTTTCGTATAATAATACTATACTGAAAACTTTTTCTGAATTTTTTCATAATCAGGCTTTTTATAGAAAATTCCTAAAATAAATATTAATTTATAAATTATCTTTTACCTAAACAAAATTTATTTCATTTAAATTATACATGCAAAACATTTATATCAAATTATATATGCTCAAATTCTTTATAAAATAATATTATAGAAATGTTTTAATTTAGAAATTAGATATTCAAATTTTAAGATTGAATGTTTCAAATTTTTTTTTTAAATATACAGCTTTGTAAAAGAAAATTCAGAAGAAAAAAAATTAAATGAAATTCACTGATAATTGTTTAAAAAATAAATAACTCAGGGGTCACGGGGACCCAGTGTTGGAGTCAATCTCTTCGGAAAAGAAAAACTCGGGTGCGATTTCAGCAGCTGCTGAACAACAGAAGATGAATGTTTAGTTTTGCTTCTGAATGCACAGATGCAAGTGCTTGAAAGTTTTCTGGGTTTCTTCCTTCGCGACACGTGAATACGTCCCACAATCTATGAAAATCCCTCCCGTAATAATAAGTTGTTGGTGTCAAAAACAAAAAACCTGTACCATCCAATAAGCAATGCCAAAAAATATAGGTTATAAAAACAAAAGTTTAGAAAGTACTCGGTGTTTTTCGAATGGTTTGTTTTTTGGAAGTAATAAAGCTATAGGTGGAAAAGCTAAATGCATCTATCTTCTTTCTTCACCATTAGGGAAGGCATGCTAGCAGTTAATATTTTAGTACTCTGGTCTTTGATTCAACCATTTGAGGGCTCGATTCTCGTCTCGGACTCGGTTACATCTGCTGTTGTTTCTTATGATACTTGGAAAAACCAAACTCGCTATGCCATTGGGTATAGGAATTTAAGTCAGTAGGGTGCATCTTCCATTTAACCAGAGTACCAAGAAGGTAAAAGTACGACTTTGCCCTTAACTCCTCCAACAGAGGGCAGCATCAGACCAGCTACTCCTTCAATTTTGACATTGATCTGAAGGGGGAGGAAATTTTCTCCAGACTGTTACACCCATGGTACTGCTCAAAGACTGACCACAGGACTTTAGATGTCACAGATTTAACGAAGACGGGAATCTTTGACGGCATTGGGAATCAACAATCTTCTGGACGGAAGACAGATGCCCTAACCACTAGGCTGTAACTTCTAGAGGTCCAAATACACTTCAAACTGTAAATCCTAATCGAATAGTCCTTATATGCAAGAAATGACCACAGAGAGACAAAAATTGATGTTGTCTCAAAGGAAAATTAATAATAAAAGAAACTTGATTTATAAAAACATACGTTTCTCATATATAAAATATCAATGCGCCTATTTATGCCGAAATGCACTATAAAAAAAGAACTATATGTCATGAAGAGATATTTCCATTGTTTCCAATATCTCATATAGACAGGGTATTAAATCATGTTACCTCTTATATGATAATAATTGTAGCACGTAACTTCACTCAACTGCCAAAAATAGTAAACATTCTAAAGAATTTGTATGGAAATTTACGAATCATTTAGAAAACACGTAACGCTTATATTCCCCTGACGTCAACTTTTTTATTTGGCAGTTTTTGGGCAAAAAGAACTTGCTTTACATATTTTGTCTGTGGAAGTTTATTGGTTAAGAAACTAATATCATTTAATAAAATCAATGACCGCCCTGCTTTGAAGATCCATGTATGTTAAATATTTTCAAAGGTTCTTATCCTTCCATTTTTAGACGTAATATGAAGGGGGAAAAACAGCCTTTGAATGTCAACTTCATCATGAAAACGTGATTCAAAATTACGAGAAATTTAATACTTGTGGTATATAGCAAATTATTTAACAGTGACTGTCTGCTGTGTTACTTCAGTGACTTGTTATTTTGACATGCTATGAATAAAAGCCTAACAGCCGAAATTTTTGTAAGGTTTATCATAAGTTTTTCGTTCTGGAAGGAATTTTCACAAATAGTGGGAAATCAAAAAATTCATAAATACCCGTCCCAACAGATGAACAGTTACAAGTATATGCACAGCGTTACACCTATCCAGGTTCGCTATGACCTAGTGGTTGTGTTGTGCCTTTCGGAATAAAAAGTTTGGAGTTCGATCCCAATGTTAAATGAATATTGTACTAATGCATTTTCGTCTTTTGGGGTGAATGTTTGCGAATTTTCCATCTTTTCCTACAGCTATTCTTGAACACAATCCATTATCTATAAAAAAACTCTACTGAAATTCTAAACCAAAGCTTTTTTTTTTTTTTTTTTTTTTTGCCTAAGACATTTATTGAAAACTAACTTTTTATCACGAAAAACAAAGTTACTGATCTATAAGACGCTAATCCGTCCTGTTTTGAGCTATGCTACCGAGACTTGAACTTTGCCAGCAAAAGAGAGGCTAGACTGTTGGACCTTACGAAGTGTCTTCAGAGGTACAAAAGAAAACGGTGTCTGATGCAGGAAATACACCGAAATCTACCAATTATACAAGGAGCAGTTGTTGTACATCACATTGAAACAGGACGCCTTAATTGTATTGGGGATGTTATCAGAAGGAAAGGCAATAAAACCCTTAAGGAGATTTTCTTAGTAAAACCCATCAGCACGAGAAGAAGAGGAAGACCTAAACTGAGATGAGTGGATACAATCGAGGAAGACTGTAGAGTCCGTTGGACAAGAAAATTTGGCTGTTAGCAAAGGTGGCTGGTAGAAACTTGTTCAGAAGACCTTGGCCCATCCTGGCCTGGCGTCCCATGAATGATGATGATGAAATTCTAAACTTAATGTAAGGTTTATTCAAATACTTTATTTTAGACTTCAGTTGCTTGAGCCTTTAGTCGCCATGAGCATTGCCCATCTATTCCCTGTAATTCAATTGACAGGCATCGAGCCTAAAATCCACCATACTGAATAGCACAATTCTACTGCTAGATCACAGTAAAAACTGATCTGTTAGTTCGATAACATTGTTATAATACAGTTGCTTTCCATTCAATTATGTCAGAAACTCTATACAACTATGTTAATCTTTGTTTTTATAGATAAAGATGGTTTTAATTCATTCTACAATTTCTGCATCAATAAAGAAAAGTAAATTTTACGGCTTAGTTAAGGTTTGGAGTTTGGTGTTTTGGGGGTTATCAAAATTTTGAAGAGGGAAGTGATAACTCAATTACGAAAAAGTTAAATTTAGATTCTTCATTGACTGAATTAACAATATACAAATTGAAATAGTCCACTAACGAGCCGTATCTAGTATTACTATTCTCCTTTAGGTATTGGATGTGTAAACTAGGAGGAAATGTCTAACTTATAGGCATCAATCGCACTCTTTGATTAATTTTTAAAATTATGATTAATTGGTTCTGAGCTCTTCTTTGAAATTTTAAGATATTATAAATAACGTTTAAATATGCATAGCTTAAATATTATATAAATAATTCAATATACCTTTACAAATCATATCATTCATTGTGAGTAAAATGAATTCGATAGAACTATGACAGTTTAAGTTACATTACAAAATTCAAAATTATATTCCAAGATTTATAGATTTAATAATTAAATTATGAAAAGGAAAATGTGTCATTTTTTCCCAAATTAAGCAAATTTGAAATCAAAATATAATTTAATAATAAATTTTGTTATTAATTTTTTTTATTCATTGCTGTCATTTTATTGTTGTTAGGCAGTATTTAAAACTTTAGAAAAACATTTAAACCAGAAATTCTTAGTAATGAAATATAGCATTAGCATTTTATTTTTTTTAATTGATTTTTGAAATTAAATAAATGTCTATGCTTGATATTAAATTAAAATTGACATTTTTTTATTTAAACATATGTTATGTATCCAGATCTTAATAAACTCAATTCAGGTTATTGAGACACATTTCTGGAAGCCTGTTTCTGACAACCCATCCCGTTTAACAGAGCCCACTGCTTTTTAATTAACCATAGTGGTTAAACAATGGGATCACAACTCCTGAGATGGAATTCTCCAGTTTGAACTCTAAAGTTTTCCACACAACATCAACAGTCGTGGTAGCCTGGTTGGTTAGGCCGTCGTTCTCCTTATCAGAAGGTAGTGAGTTCGTATCCCGGCTTAACCAAAGATCCGACATGTTCTCTAATGGTGGCTTAAGCACGTTAAATCTGGGCGTAGTCGCAATATCCAGCAAGTGAAATGATACCTCTAGGGGCGGCAGGCCATATATTGGGGGTCTTCTACTTAGTCCTTGCTTCAAAATTACGAAGACTCCACCCGGTTGCTTCTATCTAACTGGTAGAGCTCAACTCAGGGCTAGGTACAGGGATGCATGCTGGTGCAACAACACCAACGGAATATTAAATGGTATTAATTAATAACGTTCATAAGCTTTCTTGGAAAAGCTGTGTTCGGTAGGATCAGGTACGAGTATTAAACTTTTACTACCTTTCAAACACAAATCTCAAGTAAAGTCCACACAAAAAATAATTCCTTATTGGAGAAAATATAGCAATGTAGCGATATAAAATATATGCTAAAGTATATAGTAAAATATAGTATATTGCTTTAGAAAAAAATAAATTATTGCAATCAATTATATTGGTTTTAATTCTACTAGAGTGTTTGAGAGAACCTTAAACTTGATTATGTTACAAGAACTTAAATTAGGTAAGTTTCACCAACATAAAATTCCTCGTCATCTTGAATCACAGTGAATTTGATTTGGTCTACGCTTGAGCTGGTAACACTTTTCTACATCACAGCTAACTATAGCAAATAGACTCAAAGAAGAGAGGGAATCACTTCCTTAAGTATTGCCTTGAGTAAGTAATTCTACCTCTACAGAAATGGAGAAAACTCAGTCAGGTCTTGAAAATATAACAGTTATTGTCATCCACCTCTGATGATTCAAATTGTTATCTCTTGCAATTTGAAATATCAAACAAATTGATATTTCAAATTGACGATCAAAATTGATTCGTAAAGATAGGAGATAATTTAAAGAAAAATTTATTAACTAACCAATATTTAACTTTGCAATTATGATCTAATACATTTATATAATAATTTAATTTTGATCCAATTAATTAAAAAAACGCCAGTAATAAATCAATGCCATAATGCTTTAAATGAAAATTTTGCTTAAATTGAAGACAGTAGGTGATAGAAAAACTGAAGATTGAAAAATATCCAAAATGAAGAAAGTAGAAACTAAATTTTATTTTTAAAAAAAATTTTTACCCAATGTTAATAAATGTTTTCAGCTCCCAGAAATTGTCAAAGATTTTTGCAAATTAAATCATGAGACAGCCTAAAGCAGTCTTATTTCCAGCGATTCAGGTGAATGACCCAAACTCATTTGAATCAGCCTCCAATAGTTTTATCACGACTCAATATAGTAGCTTATTTCTATAACGTGAATATTACATTAATGTAAGACAATATAGATCGATTTTGTGTGTGTATGAAATGACTGGAGAGACTAGTGAATCAATCTGCCTTGGAAAAAAGTGGGTTAATCCTAGTTTCAAACTACTGTCATTTTACATTAGTTAATTTATTCTGCTATATATTTTTTATAATCTATTTCGATCTTTCCTCGATGTGATCCCTACATAAAGTAAAATGTTATATACTGTAAACGCTACTAAAATAAATTTTGATCTAATTACTTGACTGTACATTATTGAAAACCAATACGTGTTCAAAGTGTGCAAACTAATAGCAGAAAATAAAAGACTAAATCGCGCCATGTTAGGTTTAATGATGAAAATACGTATTGGAACAAATTCATTCTAAATCTATTCATTTCTATAAAATATACCACAATCGAAAGAAAATTTTCTTAATTGTTGATAAGATGAGCTCTGATGATATTATGTAATCAAAATAATCCTTTTGAGATCAATTTTTTATCTTCTTAAGAAAGAAATTTAATTCATGTTATTAAAATTATCTATAGTTTTAATTTTTTTCATTTATATTATATAAAACAAGTCTATATGTATATTATTTAAAAGTAATACTAAGAATACTTATATGAAGAAAATATATTTATTAATTTATTGAAGGAGAAGAAAGAATAGAATTTATTAAGGAATTTGTTCAGTTTATCTATGAAATTGAAAAGAAACCCATCATCTGCGAAAATTAATACGTTTATCAAGAGAACAATAGTTAGTATAAAAAACATTTGATTATTTGCCAGTTTAATAAACATAATTCTAAAATTATTTTTTATTTATAACATAGAAAGCGAAGACTATATAATTAAAACATATTAATTGTTCAGTACACTAATTAATTAATTAACAGAAGTAACCATGGTACAGTGTAACTAAAAAGTCACAGTATTAAAGACCGATAGAGTTTTCTCATCATTTGATGAAATTACATGTTTTTAACAATGCAACACAACAAAGTAAGCACAAACATTGATCCATATTTTGTGAACATTAAAGAGAGTTAGCGATTGCATACACGAGAATGGCAGGTGTTATTCCATCATTGGTTTGCTGTTGGAGGAATAAAAATGAGAAAGTTTATAATGTTACTGTTATTGTGATAATTTCCATGAACGACATAAGCAGACAGGCTATTTTACGCGCTTCTAGTATTTTTAATTAGCTGTTCGTCTCAGACAAAACTTAAATGGAGTGATGGCTGTATAATATAAATAATAAATGCTTTTAATAAATATGTAATAAAATACATTTCTATTTCGTACTACAAAATACAGGCATTAATAAGAATTAATGAACTAATCACTGTCCTGAATTATACCAATCCTGTCACGTCTAAAGAGTCATTTTTTAATGTCTCATAAGAAATTTCTCATAAATGGCATTCTTTAATGGAGAATTTTTTTAATGTTTTGCACAATGTTATAAAATAAATTCACTTAAACATTTTTTCTTTTGAATATTAATCTAAAATATATGATTCTTCTAAAAATTTCGGATTAAAACTACGTTTTTAAATGTAGTTATCATTTATTTATTGATTGCGTTAAGTCTGTAAAATAATATTTTTTGATCACCCACAAAAACTTTAACACAAATTAAAAATTTTTTTATTTTGTTTCTAGTTGATAGTTTAAAATTGAATATCAATATAAAAGCAAATTAGAATAAAATATTTTATTTAATATGCATGAAAACAAAATAAAACCTAATTGGATAATTTTAATTAATATTTTTTGAAATTTCTTATTTGATAAAAAAATATATTTAATAGCTCGAATAAGTAGAAATATTTTAAAGAAATATATACATATTACATTCTATCAATTATTTTTAAAAAAGTTTAATCATTAAAACTTATTTTTCCAGTTTCATATAAAAAACATTATCTTATAAATGATATAATAGTGGATAAAAACTGAGGTTTAGCTTTTATATATTTATTAATTTACTTTTTTGTTATTCAAAATTGATCAAACAAATATTAAACTGGATCTCTATTAAAGAAACTGTATGATGTAATAATTCAACATGATATTATTTGAATTAAAATAATATAACATAACATATAAATATGTAATAATCACAGAATTTATTTTAATCCCAAGTTTTATCAAATTTGAATCCACAAATACTGTAATATTTTCATCAATGAAATCTTACTAATCACTAAGGAAAAACTAATGGTAAATGGTAAAATTTTAAATCATTTAAATATGGATGAAACAAAAAAAAATAATATCAATATTTACTTTAACAATAATATCAATATTTATTAAAATCCCAAATTAAAAATATAATTTAAAAACAATGGCTGAGTTTGTCAAGTAAGAAAATGTTTCGGATTTGTGCAGCAGAAACAATAATCAACACATGCGGAGATGCTGAGTGGACTGTAATGATTCCGACGGTCGCAAGAGGGCGCTGCGGAGACAGAAAATTAGTTTTAAAAAAGAAAATACTAAGGCAGTCTGCGCCTCTCGATGTTGAAAGAGAAGCATGACAAACATGTTAAAAATGTTGGAAACATGTGATTTCATTTATAAAAATTTCATGAACATTTATTTTGTATTCTGTGCAATCATAGAAGATAATAAATAATTGATTGTTAAACTAATGTGTTAAAAATTCGCGACACAAAATTAATAGTGTTTTAACAGGGGTTATGAAAAATCTGCGAAAAATTATGCAAAGACATGAGCTTACAACGAATTCATATTTAGTAATCAGAGAGAATAACTTAAAGCTGCTTTAATAAATGTTATGCTTAATAATGAGTATGTTATATATGTATATAAAAGCTGATAAATTATATTGAATTAATAATTTTTAAATGTACAATATAGTTTAAATTAAGAGAGCCATTTACATTAACACTTGATGAAATCACATAAAATAAAGAGCAAAAATTACTAGTCCAAATAAAAAGACCTAAAAGAAGTTATCAAATAATTTATAAAAACAAATCGAATTTTATAGCGACATAAAATTGAAAAAAAAAGTGCAAAATATTTAGGTAAAAATATAACTGAGGTATTTTATCGTTTCCTATTAATATAGAAATGAAACTAAAATAGATTTGAAGTGGTATACAAATAATATAATTAAAAATATTTCTTTTCATATTATAAATTTATAATTGCAATTATTTAGAAGAAACACTTTGTACTCACATTCCATTTATTTTCATTTCACTATAGATATTGATTTGATTGACTTTATCAATTTGAAGGAAATAAAAATGAATTTTCCTTTCAAAATAGCTGATTTGATACTCTCAAAAAAAGAGCAATGAAAAAAATTTTTTTTTCTTATTTCTCCGTTCCTTATATCGCCAAATAGCAACCGGTAAGTGCATTAGGTTAACTTTGACCTAAAATTCTGTTATTTTCGAAGTCAAAGGCTATTTTGCTATTAGGCTCGACAAACAAGATTCTTCGGTCAGGGCATCGTTCGGTTGTAAGCGATCGAAATGAAAAATCAACCGGAACACGAATTAGAAAATAGATCGATATGAATTGGCTCTCGCACGAAACGAGAACTGCAAATCACAATGTAGACAACGAAATACACTTATGTTAATCTCACATGCGTTTACTAATTAAGTAGTTTCGGCATTTTTTTTTTTTTTTTTTTTTTTTTTTTTTTGAAGCGCCAACTGTCAAAAGAGAGACGAGATTTTGTTGACCTAAATAACCTTGAAGTGAATGAAGAAAGAATTGAAAGGAGAGTAGAGAAGATAAATGAGATAACCAAACTTGATTTTTAACATTTTTTTTTTATATTAATCTTCAAGTAAAATATGGATGAAAATTAACTGAAAACACATGTTTGCTTTTGCTTTTTGATATTCCCGCCCCCCAATGATGTTTTTATTTATTACATTTATTTTTGATTGCTAAAAAAAAGTAATACGAAAAGGACATTCGAATTGGATATAAAAATTCAGACATTTGATACAAAAAAATTTTTAATAATACGAAGGATCAAATATTTTCATCTTTTATGCAAATATTTCAAACCATATATTAATCTGGACATTTAATTAAACATTGTAATAAAAGCATTTTATAGTATGGAAAAAATTTAGGAAAACGAAAATTATATTTCTAATAATTATATATAATATTTATTAAAAATAATTTTTAATGTTTACCATTAAATATTTTGAATAATGACATTTAATTATATAATAAATATCTTTAAATATATTTTTTTTACATAAGAAAATCTGCTATATGTAAAATTGCAGTCAATAAGTATCTTTCCCCATTTTTCTATCATAACTGCACGGAAATAAAATAATGATATCAATCACTAAAATCTATGAAAAAAGGCAGATGTATTACGAACATTATATTTTGATTAAAATTTTTCAGTGAATGCTTTAATTTTGGCCTTTTTGATCTTAAAACACAAAGGAGTTTTTTCTAAATAATTTAATATTTTCAGAAAGCTTATATCTTCACTAAAAGCTATGATACCATGAAATAAATAGCCTAACACCTGACAATTCCTGTAATGTTTTCTTTTTTAACACTTGGAGAGTACTGAGATGAAGACGACATTTTATAGAAAAGGGACAATACTAAAAAGAGAGGAGGAAACAGTAAAATTACCAAGTTCTCATCTCGACAGGTATTCATGTAAGAAACAGAAGCGCAACATTTATCATTAGTTATTTATCAGTGGATAAAATCTAACCTGAAATCTTCAGCTACAAAAAGTGTGGTCTTGCAACAGTGGAGCACATTGATTCCAGGGGCCGCGGTGGCCTGGTTAGTTAGGAAGTCGTTCTTATTACCGGAAAGTTGTGAGTTCGAATCCCGACCTACCGAAGATCCGTCGTCTTCGCTAAAGGGGTGGCTGGAGTACGTAAAATATAGCCGTGGTCGCAATGTCTTCTAATTGAAATAATACTTTTGGGGGTGGCAGGCCAAGTATTGGGACTTTTTGCTTGGTCACTGCTTCAAAATCACGAAGCTGCTATCTTATCTAACTGGTAAACCCCAACTCAGGACTAGTTACAGGGAACCATGCTGGTGCAATAACAGCAAGATAGATTCCATAAAATCTTATATGACATGACTTAATGATAGCGTAATAGCTAAAAATTTTCTAAGGCTCTTTTGAGTAAGTAACATGTGTCCCAGAAGGATATTAGCATAATTAAAAAAACTCTAATAATTTATTTTTTAAATAAAAAAAATCCCTTTAACTGCTTGCTTTATTATTCTTATAGCTTTTAAGAAGATGAAAATCTGATGCTTAAAGAAATAATGTTGTCGTTTTGTGCCAACTAAGCTGAAATTATGTGAGTGCGCTACTCTCCACTTTTCCAACTGAACCATATTTTGGTGTGCAGTCCGACTTCCTCAGTACACACATGCCATAGGGCCCCGTATATAGGGTAGGCAACCATTCACACACAAGGAAAGGACAAAGACAGGATAGAGAGAATGTTCGTTCATGCCCGAACTGGGATTCGAATTCAGGACCTCCCTATCCGCAGTCAGGCACGCTGACCACTATACAAGGTGGGCGACTAAAGGCAATGTTGAAATTACCTTGAGTCTCACTAGCTATTCAAAAGGAAATTTACGTCGAAAAAAGGAAACCACGTACTTTTGACGTTAAATTTCGTAAGGAAATTTAACGTCGAAAGTACTTAGTGGTCACATTAATGTGACTGGGCTGTGTATGTAAAATATAAGTCCTAGTTGTAGTTAATACAAATTAAAGAGCATGAAGGTGAAAAATATCGCTAAATTTGATCAACAACGTATTTTGTAATTGAATTTATCACTCCTATTGTATATAATATGACCAGCTTTTTATTGTGTGCAATTTGTTTCAGACTAAAATATTTAGTCCTAGTTTACATTTGGTAATTCTTAATAAAATGGTTTTGAAACAAATAATGTAGCTTAAGTTGTGTGTGTGTGTGACAATTCTTTATTATATTAAATGTATCATAAAATAAAGAAACGACTTTATTTATATTTATGATAATAAAGTAAAGTAATTCGAAGTGCATCTATGAATCATTTTGGAGTTACAAAACATGGTATTAGCTTGTAATATGTAATAAATGCAAATCAATAAATATATAGATTTCACATTGTTGTTACTATAATTTTGCACAATTTTCGCTTATTCTTTACAAATTTCATCCGCTATTAAAAATGAGATCTTGTTAAAAAAAATTAAAGAAATGAAATTAATGCATAAGTATAGGATTTTTAATTTGATAAAAAATTATTAAATATTTGAATTAGCATTTAGAATTGCAAATTATAAAAAATATTATGAGTGTTCTAAGAACTGAACATTAATATAATAATTTATGGTATAATGTATTTTGCAATTCTAAATAAAGTTCTTCATATTTCATAATACATTATACAAAAAAGAAGTACGAAGAGGTAAAGCAGTATATAAATTATAAATACAAATAATACAGAAAGTCTATTCTTAAAAGACTTAATTTTCTTTCCTATTTTTTTATTTTGTTACTTAAATTTACAAAGAAACGTTTCTGATAGTTAAAAACAGAAAATAATATTAATAAACTTAAGAAAAAAAGTTACTGGAAAGAAATATGTGATAGAATAAATTTAATGAATAATTAATTACATGTATAATTTTTTGCATGCTACCATTTTATGCAGGTAAAAATTCCATCTGTAAAACTATTAATAATAATTGACAGAAAAAATAAAAGTTCCGGAAATAATATTTTATAAATATGAAAAGAATATATAAAGAGCGACACATATGGAGCACTTTTCAATTCTTGGGTCTGATTTACGAACATTTTGTTTAATTTTGTTTCACGATATTTTTTTTATTTGAAATTTATTATCAACTCCAAAGAAATGCCTTATCTCACTTTTTTTTTTCTTTTTTTGGGTTTCAAGTTACTTATGAAATAACTTCAAAATATTAATGATAGTGGCGTCATCTAGTGTTTATATTTTTAACTAGGGAAACAAGGGTAATGTAACAATCATCAATACTATTTTATTATTGCTCTTAAAATTTTAGTTTTAAATTTATTGTTTGATAAATATTATATAAGAAATACATATATGTGATGAAAGTTAATTAAATATTCTTTTTTTGAAAAATATTCGTTTAAAAAGGAAATTAACTGGATTATTAGAATTTTATGCAGTCTAACGATTATATATATATATATATATATATATATATATATATATATATATATATATATATATATATATATATATATATATATATATATATATATATATATATATATATATATATATATATCCATAATTTTGCATACTCTTCCTTTCATTTTAAATCGATCTATGAGTAAGAAACATGTACACAGAGAGAGTTTAAAACACAACTCTAGTATCATGGCAGGCTATGAAAAAAGAATTGCGTTTTAAAAGTATTCTAAAATGTGTAGCTTAAATTTTGAGTCGAACTTTTCATTTTTGCCCCTTTTTCGACTAATAATGAGTGTCCAATGTCATTTAGATATTTCAAATTTTATCTCCGTGAATGTATGAATTTGAGAAAAGTGAGAAATAAATTTTTAAAACATCCAGATTAACACCATAATTTTGGGAATCTCAGACACTAATTGAAACATCTTCAATGTTGTTTAAATCTAAAATTAACAGCTATTGGAGAATAAATGGTGAGATGTGAATTAAACATGAGATAATGAAAAATGAAGGTGACATGATAAATTAAATTTCAGAGTAGTCAAAATTAATGATTAACTCATTGTTTCATGTGTTTCAAAGCTGATTGGTGAAAATTCCGTTTGAGATGGAATCTTTGTAACATCTAGAATCTTTAACATATGGAATCTTTGTAACCTTCCAACAGCATTGAATGCTGTTGGAAGGAGCGAAATCTAAAAATAATCAAAAGAAGATTTTTTAACTATCAACTATTAAATCCGTAATTTCTTTTCTTGTATTGCTGAGTAGAATAATAGCGCTGTTGAAACAAATTTAATCTAGGTTCAACTTTCTTGGGCATGAATGAAGGAAAAGAAAACGAAAATATCTAAACTTATATATATTAAGGCTAGAACCGAATCCATTTTTTTTTTCGACTTTTATGTTAAAATATTACTTTTGTAGATCAAAGCGATTTTGGCTTGTGTTTTTTTACACCTTAATGCGCTTGAATAGTTGTACCAAAAATCACTTTACCACTTAAAATTTTATCTTTTCCTGCCTAACAAAATATATCTATTTGGTGATATGCGTACAGCATTTTAAGAGGTATCTATTGAGTGAGCAATAATCTGAGAATGGCAGGAATTCAGTTAACCTGTTACATTAAAAAATGAAAAAAACAAAGATAATTTTTTTTTGGTAACTCAAAATTTAATTTTTATATTTTTATAATTAATGTCAATAAATGCTTACGACTTCATTTAATACTGAAAAATTTAGCATAGAAAATGGGATGTCTAAACTTTTTCCCTCAAAAATAAATGAAATTGTCTTCACCATAATGAATTATAATATCCAACAACAGATTGTTAGTAGGGAGCCGACCGATGGCTGTGTTGGTTAGTGTTCCTGACTCTTGAGCAGTGTGTTGGTCCCAGATTTGAATCCCGGTTCGGGCATGGATGTTACTTTCTTTCTCCGTGTTTCTCGGTCCTTCCTTCTGTGATGATGTATAAATGTGACCCACCCTATAAACGGGTATGTGGTGGTATGGCACGGGCAACTCTACTCACCTCTGTGAATTGGTTCACAGATGCCCGCTGGGTAACGACAAATGAGTATCAACTTTATGGCCTTGTTGTGGCATTGGGTTCGTCACCCAAGTACCCGCCGTTGGAAAAAAATTATTAATAAGGAATAATCAACAACAGATCATTAGAGAAGACGGAGCAGCTGTTATAGACAACAGCAACAACATTTATTTTACATATAACACAAACATTAATGCAGGAATTTTAATAGAATATTGTGGGTGTCATTTGACCAGAGTTATTTACCCATGTCCTTTCTGCTTGGCATACAAGTGCCGTCTCGTGTTTGAATGCCAAGCTCAGGCCCAGTTGACACGCATGCGCTAACAATATTGCCCGTAAAAAGTTGAGGGATTCAATTTGTGATAAGCATCTAAGAATCCGTAGATATATTCTTAAATCTGTTAGAAATCATCCCACCGATAAACCATATTCAGTTTTTTTGTAACCTCATTCACATTGTGATCAAATCACTATTAAACTATATAGATAATATAACTTAAGCAATTTAAATATGACAAAAATACAATCATGTTTCAATACAATCTCGGCTTTTTTTTCTTCCAGAAAGTAATAGAGACTTAAATGTATGATTGTCCTTATCGAAATGTTAAGTGTCTGATTCTATTTCAGCTATATGATGAACAATGAATGTTTATGTATTTCGTTTTCGCTTTCTGCATGCGTATAGATCGAGAAAGATACTTAGGTGTTTTCTTGGTTTCCTCCCTTGCGATCAGAAATGTAGCTCATTATATATGTCAATTGCTCTCTGAAAAGTTCATGCAGTACAAAAGTTCCTTTCAATAATTTTTAACTGTAATTTATCCACTATGCTATGTTAAGTAGACTTAAAAATTTAACTGCGTAAAATAATGAAATTCCTTTTTAATAGCAATTTAGACTCTGATCATATTATTTGTTCCTTAGTCTATTAAAAACTAAGCAAAATACATGAAAAACACTAAAACATAAATTATCTTATATTAGTACATAAAAAATAACCAGGAAAGCTTCTAATTATTTTTTACTAGTATAATTATGCCAACTATAATTTGTGATTTTTATTTGTTTATTCTCAATTTTTAATTTTCCTCCTTCCTTTGTTAAAACTAATAATTACTCAATTTTTAATTATAACTTATCTCTACTTTAAATTATTATCCTTGTATTAAATGAATCTTGTATTCTAATCTTCTCTGCTAGTTATGGTTTCCATGTTGTTTTCTATTTTTAAAGGAAGGCGAAGCTCCAAGTCTTGCAACAATTACGAAAGCAAATGTGGTACTGGGGAAGTTACTTACAAAAGCTGAAGAGCAGGTACAAGGAGATTCCCGAAACTTTCTAACTTAGTAGTTACAGTTAAAGTTAAACATGTTTCATCCTTCATTCTCATTATATTCTTTTACATCATTAATTCAGAAAAAATATTGCAGAGAAGATCGTGTTAAAATTCGTTTTGAAGTTTATTCGAAATGCTTTTTAATCTAATTGCAAACATTTCGCAACATTTTATTGCTATTTATGCTGAAACAATCTTTTTATTAATAAAGCACATATGTGAATTTAGTTTTGACTTTTTACTGGCAATGGTTACAAATATACATTTGTAAACAAAGATCTTTAAATTTCTAGCCACTATTATCACCCTATTATTTGAAAGACGCCGTATCCTAAGGGGAGAATAATGTGCCTCTTTAGCGCGAAAACCTTTAACTGAATTGAATATCGAACCCATTACCTTCAGTACCCTTGAATGATGAATTTCTTCTCAAGTAAATGCGGTTATTAATAATTTTCTTCGTATACTTGTATCAAGGTTTTTTATCTTTGTACATTTTTACAATACATACATACATACATACATACATACATACATATATATATATATATATATATATATATATATATATATATATATATATTCATTCGATTATAAGCATTTTGAACATCCTAATGCGTAATTAGAATAACTTTTATATTCATACCATAATTTTTCGAGAAATGAAAATATCATACTTTAGTTTTTGACAATATTGTAGATTTAAATTCACATTGGAGATTTAAAAATACATCATATTGTAGATTCAAAAAAAACAAAAAAATCAGTGATAGTATATATTTTACGATTATTGAAATTTTCTTCTTTCAATTATTAATGCTTTTTCTATGTTATTCCTCCAAAAATTGCTGATTGCATTCGGAATAAATTAAAAGATGCTACTCGTTATTTTCCATAATTTTTTATTACACAATAGAAAATAGTAAAAGATTTTTTTATTATCATTTACCTAGAATATATATATATATATATATATATATATAAGAATTATTTTATACGTATTCAAACTACGGCTATTTTATTTATATTTCATCGATGGGTATTCCATAGGGATGACGAAGTAATGTTAGATCATTTAATTGTTTAATAATTGTGAAATTATTTAATGACTACAATCTTCTATCATCTTTATATCATCCTATTTCTTTATTTACTTAAATAGATTTTTCCTAAATGAATAAATAACTTTTAATGAATGTGTTGATCTATTCTTCCATGCATTTTATACCTTAGAAATGTTTATCTTTTTCCACACTCCTTTCCCCCCCCCTTTTTTTAAGAACAATATTAGTTAAAAAGAATTCTAAATCGAAAGAAAGGTAAGTCAAGAAAATAAGATATAATTAGAAATATAAAAATACTAATTGAAATCTAAAGAAATTTTGAATTTATGACAAAATATGAAAAAATAATAGGAAACACAAGAACCGTGGCTTCTTCAGAGGGGATATGGTCAACTATGTGAAAGAAATACCAGCACTTTTCTCTGACATGAAACGAGTAATATTTCATTACAGTTTATATTTGGGTTTTGAATTGTTGATTTATAGTTAATATTGTAACTTGTCTCTCTTAAATTTTTGCTCATTTTTCAATTTTATAATCGGGATATTCGTAAAAATCTAGTATTTTCTTTTGCATTTGAAATTTTGTGTGTATTGCAGACACTCTTGCATTATTGAATTAGTTAATAATGCATTTTGTCTCTTAAACTTTTTCTAATTTTTCAGTTTTATAATTTGAATATATTTGTAAAAATCTAGTATCTACTTTTGTATTTGAAATTTTGTGTTGCAGACATACTCTTCGAGGGAAATGCACGAATGTTTTAGATCCATTACTCATTGCATGTCAGAAAAAAGTGTTTTTATTTCTTTTGCATAGTTGACCATATCCTCCGTGAAGAAGACATGGTCCCTATAATTCTTATCATTTTTTTATATTTTGTCATTAATCCAATTTTTTTAAATTTTAATTTATATATTTCTAATTATCTTATATATATATATATATATATATATATATATATATATATATATATAATATATATAATTTTATTCATCAAAAATACGAACGTTATTGTATGTTACCGCAAATCTGAATTATCTTGGAAATGCAATTAAAAAAAAGGTAAGTAATAAATTTCCATTGGTAATAAATTGAGTAAACATAGAATGCTTCTCAAACTTTTAGTAATTTTAAATATGTATTCGTGGTAAAATAGCTTAATCTTACATTCGCAGATGATATTTTCCCATTAGAAAATATTACTCACAATGTTGATAAATATTCCAAACAAATGGAAGATTTTGAATTCTTATCAACAATGTGAATGATTCTTTTACAAAAGCTGACTAACATTTATTTTGTAAACAAAAGAATTCTCTTTTAATTTATGTACACCTTTCCAATCTTTTCAGTGAATAATTTCATTTACTTTACAATGTATCATCAAGAATTGCTATGGATGAAGATAATAAATAAGAAATAAAATTTATTACATTTTAAGAATAAAAGACTTAAATTTAAAGTTTAGAACTAAATTGGAATAATTAAAATGGAAAATAATAAAGTAGCTATTTGACATATGTATGTGTTTTTATAACTATTATATTGTCTAAAACTATTGTAATTACAAAGCAATCTTATTCGCCGCTTTCAATGCCAGTTTCTACAAATTCTGCAGTAATAAATGGATCATATTTTTCCGACCTTGATTTGACTAATTATATTTAGGTTGAGCTCCAGTGGCTCAGTAGCTTTTGCCGCGGTCAGTGGTTAAAAGGGTGAGCACGCCGTACCTTCCTTCACTGGATTGCTGGAGCTCCGTGGGTTGGGGACGTGTCCACGTTAATATGTGACGCCTAAAGTCCTTCCACTGGTGTGGCGTGGATGTGGAGAAGAGGGTGCCAGCTCAGGTGTGACCGTGGCTCCAAATTACGAGACACTTGGTGATGGGCGAGTATTCAAAACTGGTTAACCTAAAGGTACAGTCCGGGGCTCGCCTGTACTGCTATGTTTGTATTTAGGTTACATGACTAATGTAGGTTGAAGTTAAAAGAAAATCTTTTTAATTTAAAAAAAAAAATTGAGACTGGAATAACACTATTTCACGTAGATTATTTTTAAATTTAAAACAGTGGTTTTTGCAATTTATTCCTACTTAGGGTTTAGCTGGACATTTTTTATTAAACTGTCTTTGTTTCAATTTTCATCTTCTTCTTGCACATACTGTCTGATTAAGTATCATTGCTTGCTGCTTAAAGTAATTCACATAAAAATAGGTCTTTTTAGCAAAAATGTAGACATATGAATCTAAATAAATTATTCCTTACAATTTGGGACGCTTCTCGAGATGATGTAAAAGGAATCTATGAAGAACAGATACCTTCGCATATAGATGGGTTTACAGGGATTCGAACCTGGGGCCCGCAATTCAGGAGCTAGAAACGCTAACTACTCAGCCATTGGTCAGTTAATGACAGGTAGTTATATTTCGAATAATTAACTTAATTTTTAAAGCAATTTTAGGAGGATATTTAAGTAAAATAAGAAAAGAAAATTAGATAAAACAAAATTGATTGCTGGAAAAAAGGTAGAACGATCTCTAGTTCCCTAAAAAACTATAATCAACTTATGTGTATCACAATAATTATTTTATTAATATATAATCTGATAACTTTAAATTGTGAAACTTTGTATATTCCGTTTAAAAAACCATCGTATCTGTAAGATTATTTTATTTCTTTATGTTGCATTAGCATTTCATACACATATATTTAAAAATGACAATGTGTACACAATTCTTAAGAACATTTGTTTAAAAAAAAAACAAATCGTGTTTAAAAAAATCCCTTTCAAAAAAGAGAGAAAGATAATGTTAATGTTTTGATAAAGATTTATAAAATTCTAACATACTGATAAATATGATAAAAATTTATCAATATGGTGGAATTTCGTGAACAATCTACTTGATAATTTGTAATTAATTAAATTTTATTGGGCCGTTAGGTAAATCTAGGATAAAGTTTGTCAAGTTCACGTATCAAAAAATTTCAATTTTAGCTCTAAAAATTATATGTATATGATTATACATATTAATAAAACGGAACTAGTAGGATAGCCCCATTCGCGAACATTGCGACTTTTTTTCGTCGCCAAGTTAAGCGCATGTTTTTTAATGCGGGAATTTTCCTAAGTTCGAAAAATACGCATTTTATAAAATTTTAAATTACATAATAGTATACAAAATCTTAAAAAGTATTATTAAAATAAATAAAATCTTTTTCTTTTTCGCTGGGTTTGCCTTCTTTTCAAAACAACCGGTAAAAGAGATAAGTAAATAACAATGACTTATTTGATATGACGATAAGTTCACATGTCGAATATACTCGGTTATATTATGGAAAAATATATAAGAAAAATATAATAATAAATAAACAAAAAGAAATTGGAAAAAGAGAATAGTTTACAATGTGGAAAATATAAAAGAAAAATATAAAGATAAAAGAATAATTTTAAAATATATATATATATATATATATAATATTATATGTTTGATATATATATACATATATATAATATGTAATAAATAAACAAAAAGAAATTGGAAAAAAGAACAGTTTATGATATTTGGATGCTGGCGGCAACGAAACACAACAAACGTAGAAAAAAAGTTCGAATTGAAAGTTAAAAGGAAACTTCAAATGCTGTTGTCACCGAAAAGAACCATATATAAATCTGGCAACAAAAAATCTGAAAAATAACAAAGATTTAAGTTGGCAACAGGATAATCAAAACAAATAACGCTAGATTTGACGAGAAACCACTTGGAGGAGGGGGAGATATATTTACACCATAAAAGTAATAGTTTCGCATATATTTCGCATTTGGAATAAAATCCCTTATTGCATACATAATTAAGCTTTTTGTTAGAATTATTTTCTTTGTCTTCTAGCTTTCTGACGAAATACTTTAAAAAAAATAGTATTATATGTTTGATATATATATATATATATAAATGTGTTCTATAATGATTTTTTTTTCATTTTATATATTATTAGTCTCATAACTTTATGTAATTTATGAATTATTTTAGTTTCAGTTATAAATTATTTGATTTTTCATTGTTTCTCTTTATAAAATTTGTGAACTATTGGAACAGAAAAGAATTTTTGAACTTTTTTAGATTTTTCGTGAATTTGAATCTGTATTATGATTTTCTCTCAGATTGTTTGTTAAACCTATTTATGTATAAATTTTATATATGTATAATTATATAACCTATTTACGTATAAATAGGCCTAAATATAAAATCTACATCAAAGCCCTACCAATAAATATAAAATTTCTGGAGAGTTTACAGACCAAAAAAGAGAATGTTTGCTCGAGAAACATTCATCCATGTGATGACCATACGATGAAAAGAGCTTTCATGTTATCTTTAAGCATAAAGATAAGATTAAGATTGTTCTTGCAGCCAAGGACACTAATTTCAGTCAATTACTTGACGTTTGATCAAAGAATTTCCCTTATAACAAGCAGTAATTTTCCATAATAACATTTTCTTCCCTTTATAAACGCTTTTGAGCCTTTGAAAATTATTATTATACAAAAGCATTATCTGACTTTTTCAAGATTTAGTTAAGCGATTTCAGTAATATTCCTGCTAAATCGAAATTTTTTAATTTGTTTGATCTAATGAATTACATACAAATAGAAAGCGTGAAATCCTTCATTTATAAAAAAAATTATTTATTTTCTTAGAAAGTTGTTGTTACTTATGACACTTGGACAAGCGAAGCTCGCAATGCCTTGGCAATGCGAATTTAAGCAATAGGGAGCATCCTTCGTTTTAATCAGAGCACCACGAAGGTTAAAACACGACTTTGCTCTTTAAATCCTCCGATGGATGGCACCACAAGAGAATCCTCTCCCTCAATTTTGACATTGATCTGAATGAGGAGGAAATTTTCTCCAGACCATTGCATCCATGGTAACTGCTCAACGACCAACCACAGGACGTTCGATTCCATAGATTTAACGAGCATGCATATCGCATGTACTCGGTGGGTCTTTGGCAGCATTGGGAATCGAACCCCGCTCTTCTGATACCCTAACTACTAGGCTACCACGGC
This sequence comes from Latrodectus elegans, assembly GCA_030067965.1. NCBI lineage: Eukaryota > Metazoa > Arthropoda > Arachnida > Araneae > Theridiidae > Latrodectus > Latrodectus elegans. The sequence continues at coordinate 64,609,499 of CM057812.1, read as the reverse complement.
CGTTTTTAGGAAGTAACTAAATGAATTAATTCAATCTTAATCAAGTCAACTATTTAAATAAATATGGCCCAGGCATCAAATCCCATTTTTGACTAGTTTAAAATTTCGAAGCAATTGGCTGTTTTTAACTGCTTCGATTGACAGAAATAGGCGGACATAAACTTCATCAAATATTACATTGTTTCTTTACTTTCCGTGTGCTTGTATGCAACAATCAAAGCTGCTGTATATAGTCCATCATTTCATAATTTTGAATTAATTTCAGGTTATAAGGCCAAAGCTTATGCTAACGTCTTCTCCAGTCTCCACACACAGAATGAGTGACACATATTTGATCCTAAAAATATTTTCATGTAACGGGTCAGTCCATAAATTCGTGCTTATATTTTAGTAAATTTTTTTAATAATATAAATAAACACAATTTAACATTGCAATCAATTATACATTTTTTCTCCATTATCTATAATATCTGGCCATCTTACAGGCAGCTTTTTTATGCCATTGCTGTAAAAACTCCGGTTTTGATGGAAAAAAAAAAAAAAGAACTTGGAAATTTATTGTGTAGATCCTATTTAGAATTTAATTTTTTTCCCAGTAAAAATTTTTTTAAGGCATGAAATCAGTGAAAATCACTTGGGACAATATCTGGGGAGTAAGTAAGATATGGTAAAAGCTCCCAATTAAATTCACAAATTTTTTGCACCGTTGTTCAAGTCGTATGCGGTCTTGCGTTATCATGATGAAACAACACTTTCTTGATATTCACCAGTCGTGGGATTTTTTTGATCAATGCTGAGTTTAGACGGCAAAGATATTCATTATAAACTTCTGAATTAATCACTTGATTTCGTTCTAACAGTTCAAAATAAATTACACCATACATATCCTACCAAACATTTTAAAAGAATCTCTTTGGGATATAAAGATTCCTTTCATATTGGAATCGGCTGCTTATCTCTATCTGTCCACTTTCTTTTTCTTTTGTGACGTGATGATAGAAAATTCATTTTTCATCACCTGTTACCAAACGATCTAAAAAATTGCTCTCTTTCGAAGTGCAATAAAAGGGAAGTGCAGATGTTTATTCGCTGTTGGCAATTGACTTCGGATAGCTCATGCACTTTCCAAGGTTGAATACTTTCTCAATCTTCTTTAAATGACAAAAGACTGTTCCATGAGATGAATTTATCCTTTCTGCTAGCTGATCCACTGTTAATTGTGGCTATGACTCCCCAAGATTTCCAAAAATGTGATCGTCAAAATTAATAGGACGTCCTGAACAAGGTTCATCATCAATGCTGATTTTTCCAATTTTCAATTTTTTAAAGCCAGTTTTGGACTAGCCTTACACTAATAGCGTGTTTATTATGTACACTATTAATTTTATCGCTGCAGACCTAGCAGATTGTGTGTTTATTATGTACACTATTAATTTTATCGCTGCAGACCTAGCAGATTTACCACACGAAAATAAAAAATTTTGCACAACACGCTTGTACTGATTTTCTATATTCATCTTATATGGGTACTAAAATGCATTCGATATTTACGAAAGTTGGTGATGAACTAAATAATATGTTAGTTTAAAGATGGCAAGTTTCAACAGGTTCCAAATTGTATTGTTTTAGTAAATGCGTCATAGTGAATTCCACACACAACCACACGAATTTATGGACTGACCTGACAGATGGGCCTTCTTAACATGATGGTTTTCGTTTTAGTCAAATATTAAACACGCTGTCATATGGATTCGAGAGATATTTTTCCCTCTTAGATTTGTAGTATAAATAAACTGATAATCTCATTTTCCTAACTTGTTTTAACGATTTCCTCTGTGACTGTGTAAAGGAAATTAAATTTTGCCACTGTGTGAAGATGAATAATGATGAAATGTTCACTCAGGGTGTAAAGAACATTTGAACATTTTTTTAATTCAAGTGATCTTCTCTAAATCGTTATGAAGTGAAAAAACTCGTTATAAAAGAAGGATCATTTGGAAACTCATGATGGAAAAACTTGAGTTTTTTAACATTGTAATCTATGGAAATTTGATTAAATTTACAAGTAAAATTGTATAAATAAATGTACCAGAATTTTTGTTCAGTAAATTGAAATTGTGTTTATGAAAGGGATATCTTATGAAAATTTGAATAGGCGGGATATTAATATGGCAGTAATTTAGAACGTTTTTTTAAGCTTAAAAACTTATACTTTACTATTATTTCCTTAGAGTGTGAGAGAGAGAGATTATCTTTATATACAATCTTCAATAACATTTGATTTCTTAACTAAACGCAAAAAATATTGTGACCGAAAATTTCAGTTACAATTATATCTATACGCGCGAAATACTATATATTTTAAAGTTGTAGTTTTCATTACTTAATTACTATATCTGTTTGCATTGACATAAGAAACCCATGTATAGAATTCATAATTCCTATCACATTTATCTTAAAAGAATGCTTACATTTTTAATCAAAAGATTTTTCATTAGAGATTAACTCCATGATTTTGAGTGTAATTTAAATTAATTTTGGCTAATCCACAGAAGAATTTCGATATCCCAATGAAATTAAAAAGTTTACCAATTAAATTTTGCACAAATAACTAATAGACTAACAGACTAACAAATAACTAATTTTGCACAAATAACTTTTTATTTAAAATCTACTTGTTGATGATAGATATCCAGATATAACGATCCGTAAATATGAGCCCTTAAAAGCAATTACAGTTTACATATGTTCACTTTGTTTCATTTCGTTCGCTGTAAATTTTGTTTGTAAGCAAAAATAATTGGACCACCATCCTCAGTTTAGATTTTAAGCTACTGAAAATATCCCTTCCCAAAGTCACATTCGAACCCATGAACTGTTAAATTGACATTTAGCGGTCAACTTGATTACAACTTTCCTTTTGAAAAGATAAACCATATTTTAAAGTTGCGTCTGCATTTCTTAGTGTTAACCTCTCACATTTAAAAATAGAACACATATTGAAACGGATTATAAAAAATCCATTCAAATTATATTTGTTATGCTAACTATATACGAGTTATAGACTTATTTAAAATGTATTATACGAGTCTGTAGTGTTCAGACATCTTCACGAGAGGGCGTGTCGCTCACTCACCTCGGGTAAACATAAAAAATAAGGGAAAAGGGAGAAGCGTTCCACCAACTGACGCGTGAGGACGGTTGTAAATTTTAGTACTTTCATTTCTTTAAAAGTATTTTTCGTTTTTATGTTCAATAAACTAAGTCGTTCAAATATTTGGACTATTTATTCATAAGAATCATCTAACGAACCAGATTTCCGCAAGAAGGAAAACTATAGAGGTAATCTATGAGGGTTTGGCTTACTTACAAGAATCAAAATAAAAATTTTTTACATACTTTTTATGTATAAATATATATATATTTCTTTTAATTTTTCTTCTAAGTTTGAAATAATTTTTAAAAGAAATTTTTATATTTTAGGGTGAAAAAGATGAAACTCAATTAAAAGAAGAATTGGATGGCCTCATTGCAAAAATAAAGGTAAATTTTATTGCGTACATAAATTGTAGATTTAGTAAATACTAGGCACTATTGTATTTTACTTCATCGAATAAAATAACGAGCGATTTTTCCGAAAAAGTAAATCTGATTTATAAAAAAATTTGATTGTATTATTCCTAAAATTTTAATCTTCATGAGTTAAGATGTCGTTCTTTGTCTGGAAGGTTGCTTATAAGAAATCAGGTCAAACGGGAGACCATTAAGTTGATTAACAGTGACTGTGATGTTTAAAACAATTCATGGTTGCAATGTCCTTCGAGTGAAATGATACCTTTAGCAATGACAAATTGAGTTTGGGTACTTATCTTAGTTTCCAAATTACAGGATACTACTTTCGCTACAGCAGTATACCCCTTTAAGAGTAGCCATCATTATAAAAGGTGTAGAAACCATCGTTAGTGGTCGACCATTAACAATCGGCAACATATTATCCTAATAATATAATATGGTCTATTTGATGGTTCATTTGAATCTTGCTAATATTAATTTTCTAATTATTTATTTTTTCACACATTTTTTCTTCAGGTATCATGCAAAAATAAGTGTATTTATTTTCTTTAACTATAGATTACGGAGAATAATAATGTTGTTGTTTCTAATCTGTTGAAAAAGTAACTAAACTATACCATCTTCATAAAACCAAAAATGTCCTGAAAGTCCAAAAATGAAATTAAATCCCTTAAAATCTCAAAAACTGTAAAATTTACACAAATAGGGATATGCTTGGGGGAAGCTTGAACAGTCCCACTCCAATGACACTCTGAAAAGAGCCTCTGGCCCTGGTGAAAAGTAAGTGATTTCATATGGCCGCTCAGAAAGCGTGAGAGAGCCGTCTGCTGTTTTCTCGATATATTGAGCTTGTGGTACCAACGAGGTCTTTTGTCAAAATACCACGTCAAAGCAGGAGTAACTTTCCAAATAGGAATTAATTCCTTCCTTTTGATTGAGGAAATTTCAGAATGGGATAATTTAGTTTTGTCATGCAATGGCAGCCTTGGCCGAATTATCGGCGATCTCATTACCATTCAGTCCAACATGGAGTGGGACCATTGAAAGATTATAGAGTGTCTCTTAGCAAACTGATTCAAAAATTCTTCTATATCCAAGCTTGTCTTATCCCAACAGTCATCCGCTGTAGAATAATTAAAGAAAAAAAACATACATTTCTTATGAAAATGAATACCGCACTTACATACATAATTTCTTCGACATTCATGTTGATGCTCATTAAAAAGAAAACTTGGTTTTATAAACCAATTCTTTATCCTCCATATTAATTCTTCCTTAAACGACGTGGTATTTAATGTACAGGGAGATCTTTTTTAAAGTGACAGTGTTTGGAACGCGTCTTGTAGCACGATCTAACAGCCGAAATGACACCAAACTTGGTATTTACACTAATCAAGACACGAGAAAAAGTATTCCGTAAAAAAAATTTAGTTCTAAGAGTCGCTGCTTGAGAATTTTGTGGCGCTGCTGTAGTTTACAATAACGAGAATTAGCATAAAATTCGGGTATCAAATAAAAATGCAAATGTTGTGCAGTGACCAGTAATATGGGCTATAAAGTAGTAATAGAAGCTATAAAAGCAAATAGTAGACAGCTCCGACAAATAATCTCAGCTGAAGTAAAAGAACTCCAGTATGGCCTCTGGAGTTCGTTTACTTCAGCTGTCTACTATTTGCTTTATAGCTATCTACTATTTGCTTTATAGCTGTCTACTATTTGCTTTATAGCTATCTACTATTTGCTTTATAGCTGTCTACTATTTGCTTTATAGCTATCTACTATTTGCTTTATAGCTGTCTACTATTTGCTTTATAGCTGTCTACTATTTGCTTTATAGCTATCTACTATTTGCTTTATAGCTGTCTACTATTTGCTTTATAGCTATCTACTATTTGCTTTATAGCTGTCTACTATTTGCTTTATAGCTGTCTACTATTTGCTTTATAGCTGTCTACTATTTGCTTTATAGCTGTCTACTATTTGCTTTATAGCTGTCTACTATTTGCTTTATAGCTGTCTACTATTTGCTTTATAGCTGTCTACTATTTGCTTTACATCCCCTATTACAGGAACATGCGTTTATGTAGGTGGAATATTAAATTTGTCTATTCTAAAGGACAACATAACAAAGAGTGCGGAATATTCCTCGTGATATGTTACGCACGGCTGAGGAGAATGTTGTGCACAGAATGCACGGTGCTATTTCTGAGAACGGTGCTCACATAGAATGTGGTCTAATTCCTCACCGGGGAGGTAAATGTGTAATAAATAAACATTAATAATTTAACTGTACGACTGTGTGTGTTAGTATTTTTCTTTTCTCACATTTTATATATTGTAAAGTGCCACAAAATGCTTTAGCGGCAATTTTTGGAACTAAAATTTTTTCACGGAATTTTTTTTCTGTGATTTGATTAGTCTAAATACCAAGTTTGGTGCCATTTCGGCTATTAGATTGCGCTACAGGGTGCACCAAACACTGTCACTTTAAAAAAAAAATAATATCACACCGTGCTATCTTTGCATGAGTTATTTACTAAGGTTTTTCTGAATTTTTCACTATCTTGTATAAGAATGTCACAAATGTTTTAAAATTCAGAATGTGTTCTTTTAAGTAACTTTATCAATAAAAAAGAATATATGATTTGTAACAAAATTAAAAAATTAAAAAACTGAAATTATGTAAAAAAAATAATAAAAATAAATACGCTCATGAATAATAAAAAAAAAAACCTGCTAGCAACCATGAACAAAGGCAGAGATTAATTTATACATATTTTTAATATTAGAAAAAACTACCATTATTTGAAATATAAATCTTTATATATTAAGTATAGTGATTGTTTACATCGTAAAATCTACATAGATACATGAGAATATTACCCGTGGCATTTATGGTTGAGGGATTCCCTGGTTCAGTTCTTTGATATTCACTTATTTCCTAAATAAAATAAAATAGATTTTATTCGATGTATTATGTAATTTATGCCACGCTTTTTGTTAATAGAAATCCTTATTGAGAAATCTAAATTTAAATGTAATATAACCATCAAACTTTTATTTAAACACACAGAAAGTTTAGAATTTCTTTTTCGACTTAAGCTCAAAATTTCAATGAGCTACTAGTGTTAGTTTTACTATAAGACCTTCCTTTGTAAAATAGAAGCCACAAGTTAATGAAACAAAATGCCACATTTAATCAATTTCATGGTTTAAAACAAATAAACAATTAAATAAAAAAAATTATACTAGTAAAAAAAGAAGTATAAGTATAAAAAAATAATTTCTTTTTACCTTTTCTGTATTTCTGGTCTTTAATATATTTTTTACATTTAAATAATTAACGCTAATTTTAAGACAGCGTCATACATAAATCTACTATGTATAGGAACGTTTATTCAAAATAAGATTAATTTCAGAAAGCACAGGAAGCTGCAGCGGATAAGACGTTGGAGGACATTTGTTCTGGGATGCCCGACATTCCTAAAATTCCTTTAAGAACAAAGAAAATCCTCAAAGGTCATCTATCCAAAGTGACTGCAGTTCATTACAGCGGCGACAACAGGTACAATAAGTCAATTAATGAATTATAAGGGCTTAATATAAAATATATTTAATATACAAACACACACTATATGATACAAAAAGAATGACCATGACTATCTTTTAATTCGTTAAACGTGATTTAAAGTACCTAGATAAATGTATAGTTTTGTTCACATTCATTAAACCATTGTGGCACTCAAAAGTAGGATCGATTTGTTTCCAGTGTCAATTATATCTTGAAAATCACATCCAATCTCCTTGTAATGTTATGATCAGTGATAAATTGCGTTATTTCTGTAGAAGCAGCAAAAAATAAAAAATTTAAAACAACAATAGAATACACTGTCCTCCAAAAATTAATAATTAACTTTTGGAAGACAATATATTCTATTTGTTTTTTGAAGCTGACCATAAAAAAATGACGTTAACAAATAAAACTTATAGTTTATATAAATGATAAAAATGAACTAAAGTAAATTCATGCGAAAATAATGCTACCACTTTTTATATAGAAAAGAACAGAGTGAGTAAGAGAAAATTATGAAAACATCAGGCTTTCGTGTGTAACTTTTCTGATTTTCAACTTTTGTTAGCAGATTCGTTGACAATAGTCACTGAGGCCCCACAATGTCTGATTCGTTAAGCTGGCGGTTCGTCGGATGAATGGAAATCTGAATATTACAGGCCGATGCTGCTAGGTGTTTTAAAGTGTCCCGAAGTGTGGTCTGCCATTTCTGGTTTCTGACAAAACGAAGCTTCTGTGTCCAAAAAACATGCTCCAGACCGACCAAAACTTGCAGAAGACAATTTTATATTTATTTCGACCTTAAAGAGATGAACCATTTCTATGCCCCAATGTGTTGCAGACCGGTCTGTAACATCAAGAATCCCGAATACCTGTTAGTATGTTGCGGTGTCATCTTCAACATGCAGGTCTTTAAGCATGGCGACAAGTTGTGTCTATTCCCCTCATCGGATGTCCCCTCACTAGTCCGCTTATCTTCGGCAAAAGAACGGTTTTCCTTGACCAGACCTATGGGGTTTTGTACTTTTTACAGATGAGTTCAGATTTACACGGAAGAGCGATAATTGTGCTGATGTGGAGGTAACAAAGTGCCAAATACCATCAATCCAACACTATGGAAAGACAGTTAGCACGGTAGTGGTATAATGGTTTGGCTGAAAACTCTCTCAGCGGTCACAATAACCTACATGTGTTCCAGGGAGAAACTGTTGTGAGATTGGAGGAGGGATGGAATCCTTGACCCATATATCTTTCCATGTGTCGGCGCAGTCAACAATGCTTTCATTCTGATGGATAACGCATGACCTTATCGATCTATAGTTTTGAGGAATGTCTTTTGGTCTTGGTGTAGAACGAATGGAATGATCAGCTCATCCTCTAGACTTGAATCCAATACTATATTTATGGGACTATCTCGGTAGGCATGTTGCTGTTTTAAGGCTTCCTCCAAGGTCTGCATAAGAGTGCTGGGAAACAGCTTACTTCGTGTCTTCGCTTCTCTTTTAAACTTAATTAACAGCATAGAAAGTTGATGACGTCAATGCATTCAAGCTAAGGGTGGACATATTCCTTATTTAAACTCCTTTTTTGTTGATATTTTATTCCATGAAACATGATTATTCTTTTTCACAAGAATAGTTTTTCCAGCGAGATTGATTTTTGTTATAAATCATATATGCATTTTTGTTATGTAAAATTGTATGTTGTAATCAATACATACCTGTTTAGTGCATAGGTCATTCAAATTTAGTGTGTCTACATTCATTCATTTGCAAATTAGGCTCAAAAAACCAGTTATTCCTTAACTTTTGACATCTAGTGTACAGTGAAGACCTAGAGTAGTTTTGGCGTCACTGTATTCTGGTTTGATCTCATATGAATTAATTACGTAGAATCTACCAACCATGTTAGCTTCTACGTAACCAACCATGTTAGTTTCACCTCTTCAGTTTTTAGGAACCGAGATAAAGATTTCTTTCACGGTTAAAAAATGTACTTGAAAAACGAGATTGAAGCTTTTAACTCGACTTATAATATTTTTTGGGAAAGGTAATTATGGAAACTAATTTAAAACTTTGAATACACCCTATAAGGATCCTTAATTAGAATATAAATATTTAAATAATGAAGAAATTTTTAGTTTTGAATTTATCTTTTCATTTTTTTTCTATCCATTCCTTATGAAAATTTCAGGTCCTAACTCAAAAGAATAACTAAAATTTCGCGAAAGAACTTTGTATGTCAAAAAGTATATATAATAGTGAAATTATTTTCCTATTTAAATGACATCATATTTTGATTAAACTTTCCAAAACTTGAAATCAGCTCTAAAATTCCAGGTGCAAGAAAATAATTATTTTTCTTGTAAATACGTGTATAATAATGTGAAAAAAAAATATATAAGATAAATATATATAGATAATATAAACCAAATATTTTCTAAAATTTAAGTATAAAATGTCTTTAAAAATTACATTTAATTTATAGTTTATAATTGATTTCAATGGACATTAATGATAATTTTCAATGATAAAATTGAATTTCTCTTTCTTTTCAGGCATTTGGTTTCTGGTTCTTTGGACGGCAAACTCATAATTTGGGATACATGGACTGGAAATAAGGTACATTTGTTTCTGATAATTTTAACTTTTATAATTTAGTGTGGGTTTTAGGGTTAATTCTTTTAATATAAATTTTTATATTTTACATTTAAAGATACTTAAATATTTTCTTTATTTCCTTTTATTTATACATATCATAATTTAGCAACCCCTAACTGTGTTCAGCGTAAAATAATTAAATTATTGTTAATTTTATTATTAACAGTAATTCAATTATTCTTAGATTTTTGGCAGTTAAATGCAAATATGATTTGTCTTTAAAAGTTAATAAGGAATGGCTAAAGCAAATTAAAATGGGAAATCTATTTCATCATATTTTGCAATATTTTTGCAATTATTGTGAAAAAGGGAGTACTGTATCCTATTTAATAAGGCAATTTCAAGTGTGAGATCCTTTGATTAAATGTCCTCCTCAGTTACCTTCCTTTTTCTGGGCAATGCTCCCATAAAACCCCCAGTAAATAACACCATAACAACCAATAATCCAACCAAATGGCAAACATGTAACCGATTGACACTGTTTTTCTCTCTTACACTTATTCGACATTGTTGAAGACACGAAATTTCGGTTCTTTATAAAGAATATTTGTTACAGATTATATATATATATATATATATATATATATATATATATATATATATATATATATATATATATATATATATATATATATATATATATATATATATATATATATATATGGCTAAACTTGTGGACACTTTTGGAAATTTTTATGTTTTTGAAATTTGTATGCTTATAGAAAGCGTTACGTTTCACAAAATGCAAACTTCTATATATCATTTTAAAGAGAATTTATTACTGAATTAGATACAAAACACAAAATTCAATTATTTGCAATACAAAAAAAGTTAAACGATAACAGTTGCTGATATACATTAGATAACGATGATTCCAGTGAGTTATCAGTACTTAGTAGAGTACCCTTTATTTTTGATTACAGCTTCACATCGACGTTTCATTGAGCTGACAAGAGTTTTAAGCTCTTCTTTCATTATTGCATGATGCTAGGAAACAATTATAGTCTTAATGAGTTCCCTTTTATTTGATGGGCGCCTCATTCGGACAAGAGTTTTCAAACGGTGCCACAAATTTTCGATAAGATTGAGGTCAGGACTGTTTCCTGGACGACAACAATTTAATCTCTTTGTACGAAACCACTCTTTCGATATTTTGGCCGTGTGGCAAGGAGCAGAATCCTGCTGAAAAATAGACGAAGCATTGCTGAGAAAGAGATCTCTGATGGAAGGTTGAAGTGTTGGTTCTAACATAGTGTCAATGTATTTTCTGGCATTCAGTGATCCATCGATGGCATGAAGGTGACCAATACCATCTGCTGACATGCATGACCAAATCATAACACTAACTGGGTTCTTCACAGTTGCTTGAATGCAGTTAGGATGTAGCTCTTCTCCTATTCTATGTCTAAATATTTTCGGACATCACTACCGAATAATAATAGCTTAGTTTCATCACTCCATATAACTTGTGACCACTGATCATCCGTCTAATTAATGTGTTCCTTTGCCCACTGTAGTCTTTTATTATTATTATTATTATTACTGAAAATTAAGATAAGGCTTTTTTCGTGGAATTCTATCTCTAAGTCCAACATCTGTTAATCTTCTTCTGATTGTTCTTGAACTGCCAGAAACACCATCATCATTCAGATCACTTCTGATGGCCGCTGATGACATTTTTCTATCTTGGAGACATAGTCTTTTTATTCTTCTGTCATCAATAGATGTGGTGCATCTTTTTCGGCCTTTTCCTTCTTTGTTTTTTATTGAATTTGTCTCCTGATATCATAAACAAAACTTTCAGACTCCAGATGTAGTCACTGAACCACCCACCTGTCTTGCAATGTCTCAGCATAAGGAAAGACCACTTTCTCGTAACTCAATAATATTACATCTCTTTCTAGGTGTTCAATCTACTCTTTTATTTTATGTCATTGCTTCAGGACTAAATATTAAAAATTTTTGCAAAAATTCCTACTTGTAATTGCAGTGTATAAGAAACAGGTCCTCCTTCTACAGAACAAAGCAAAATAAGGAATTGTTTCAAATGTAAACATGATGTCATGATGTTAGTTTGCCTCCATGAAAATGACTAGTAGGATATCATAAATAAAACAATTTTAAGAAACAACGATATGTGTCGATTTTTTATGATATAATATATATACATTTATATAGCGACCCACCTTGTCTAGTGGTCAGCGAGCTAGGATTCGAGCCGGGATACTGGGTTCGAATCCCGGCTCGGGCATGGATGCACTCTCTCTCTCCCTCCTGTTTTCGTCCTGACTTTGTATGAATGGGATGTGAATGGTTGCCTACCCTATAAACGGATCCCTATGGCATGTGTGTACTGAGGAAGTCAGACTCCATACCAAATTATGGATCAGTTAGAAAAGTGGAGCAGCGCACCCCATGTTGCCATCCTAGCTCGCCCAAGACGATAAGATATACAATTATATAGGTAGACAGATAAAGATATAGCCACTGTTGCATTTTAAATGTTTAATGAATGCAGCTTTGCAGTTTGTTAGGATTTTTAAAATGCAATCGTAATATGACATGAATTATCATCGCGATCTATTTTGTAGGTGAGGATCATTCCGCTGCAATCCAGTTGGGTGATGGCAGCTTCGTATTCGCCAAGCGGCAACTTCGTAGCTTGTGGAGGGATGGACAACATGTGCACAGTTTATGACGTCAATTCCAGGGACAGCACCGGGTGTGCCAAAATTAGGCGAGAAATGATGGGGTTTGAAGGCTTCCTCTCATGTTGCAGATTTCTTGATGACAATAAATTGATCACTGGATCTGCTGACATGAAAATGTAAGCATTTGATATTTATCTCTTTTATTTGAATTTGCGTTATAACCTTGCAAAAGATTCTAGATTGAACACACAATAATTTCAAAATTATTAAACTAAATTTTTTTTAATATCATTTGGTTATATTTTTCTGTTTACTTTTCATTTTGTCGAGCTGGTAATATTTCATCTTCAATATTTAAGACATTTAAAAATTTTTAATAAAATTGACCCATTCTCCTCTCCTCTCTCTGTGGGTTGGGTAGGTGTCTACATAAATCTGTGATGTCCACAGTTCTTCTAGTATGACGTGAATGAGGATATGAGGTTGCCATCTCAGGTGTGATCTCGTCTCATGCCAATGGTTCAAAATTACGAGGCACTGGGTGATGGATGAGTAATCCAAACCCATTAACCTTAAGGTATAGTCTGGGACTATCCGCACTACTAAGTATATACACGTTTATGATAAATATGCGCTTATGGTTACCTTCTTCATCTGGCATAGGTGCCGCATAATCCAGGAGCAAAATTCTGAGTTTGGCGATTTTTTTGGTGGATTTTCTTATGTATCTGGGTACCTCGTTTTTATTACGTCATAGATATGGAGACCTATAAGAATTGTGCAGAAAATTCTATTTTGGTAACCCTAGTGTTTACGTCACTGCGCACGTCACGATACATCATTTTGGCAACGTTCCTTCATCGCCAAAAAAGAAAAAATTCAGAATTTGGAATCCTGGATTATACGGCATCTGTGCCCTTCATCATATCTTAGTTTCAATTTTCCTCACAAATCAACTGTATTAGTACATTTTAAGTAATCAGTGATATTTTGATTATCTTCGAAATTGAGTGGAACAGATATCATAGATTGTTCATGAAAAAAAGGAAACGAATTGTCATAAATATGCCTTAAATATTTATTCGCAAATATAAATACACTTTTTTCTCTTGAGAAATAATAAAATTATTCACTATTTACAAACTTACTTATTTCTTCAGAAAATGAGTAATCAGATTTTTGCACTAAAATATTTCTTTATTAGAAATTAAAGTTCTTTCTTTTAATTTAGACAGCGCAAATCATTAACAAAGTGTTTTGTACTTGATTTTGGCACAATTTACATATGCTTACCACTTTTCATGCAAATATTTCAATGCACACAATATGATTTACACAGGTAGCGACGAACTTTAATTATTTTATTGTTCATCAAGTTTTATCCATGGTGTAAAATCGTTTCAATTTTACACTGGCTTGTTAATTTATCTACCGTTTTTTGTCCTGACATAGCTTTTTCTTCTATTAATGTAACTAAATCTACCCTCTGTACTTCTCTTTACATTTTCTTTGATTTTTTTTTTTTTTTTTTTTTTTTTTTTTTATTATTATTATCAATCTAGATTTAAAGCCAATAATAGTATTCGGCTTATTTCCCGCTCAAAACGATGTTGAATATTTAGAACGAAACTGATTCATATGAAAAAAAATATTTTTTACCAAATACCAAAATATATTTCAGATTTTTTTTAGGCATTTATTATTAAAATATACAATTTTTCCTGTAAAAAACCAACTGTTCACTAACTACCTTATATGTGGATTGAGATTGAAATGTTTTGTTACAGTATTCTCCCCAAATTTTCCAAATTAAACTAGGAATGTTTGCAAATTTATCAATGTGTTTTAATAATATTTATTCATTTATCGATATACTCCAGAATATAAGTAAGCGAATTCGACTAAATTTTTTTAAATACAGACATTTTAATTCAAGATTCCAAAAGAACCCAAACACAGTATACGTAATTTTTTTTTTTTTTTTTTTTTGAAAAATAAGCTTACTTTTCAATTAAAACAAAAAAAAATGAACAGTACTAAAAAGAAGAAATCTATGGAAGATTTATTTTTCATTTTATTCCAGAAGGGTCGAAATGAACTCGAACATAGAGTTAGAATTCTGGTTCTATATTCGAGGTCATTTTCTCGAACAAGGTTCTCTTTAAGTGATGATGTGAACGCTGCGGTACATATTCTGCTAAATGGACAAGAATGTGACTTCAATTAAACTGGATTAAAAACATGATCCTGTATTCCCATAAATTTTTAAACAGATTTGATAATCATGTTGAAAAGGTGGATTGGCAAGCATTTCACCAAATTCCCTTTCTTGCCTAATTTTTGTTTGTTGTCGATAAATAATTTTATACCATACAATTAACTTATTTGTATCCATTTACTTAAAATGATATTTTTATATATTAGAAACGATATAAAATAAAGCTTTTTATGCCGATTAGGCTATTCTTATTTTATAAAATTCATCTTGCATATTATTGCTATGGGAATTGATAACATACCTGACAAATGATTAAACTGTTAAATATTTGTTGAAAATTCAAAATGTTAAATTTAAAAAATAATAGCATTTTTAAACAGAAATTATTTAAACTTTTAATGAGCATCCTTATAACATATTCACTCTCTTTTCATATTTTCCAAAACATTATCCATGTAAAATATTGATATTTCATGCTTTTCGGATGTCAATTTAAATAAATAAATAAACTTTTACAGACAAAAAAATGAAATAAAAACATTAACTTAATTTACCATCAATAAGAAAAATATTGAAAACATAAATTAAACGAGGCTTTATAAAACATTTCTTCGAAAATAAAAATTCATAAAGTTGTTTATATGCTAAGTTAGAGAAAGAAAGTTAATGAGTTCTTGACTTATTGTTTAAATGTTTTGAAAAAAAGAATGTACAATGAATATTAATGTTGATTTGAATGTCGAGCAAAGTCAAAACAAATATAACCTCGGATCATCGGTTGGAAATAGAAGCTTGTTTAAAAATCGCAATAAGCTGTAGAACAATTATTCGGAATGAAACCATCACTATCATTCAATTTTTTTAATAATATATACGAGTAACTATATTTTATGTACGTTGCTTCTCTTGATTATTAAGCAGACGTGGTCGACAATTATTTTAACCATCGTGAAAAATAATGTCATAAAATTACTATTCTCGATGCATGCTTGAATGTGTGAGGATGGAGGAATGCTTAGCTTCCTTGATAATTTCTGAAATGAAAAACTACCAGAAGAAGAAAAAGAACTATCAATTAGCATGTTCAAGATCAGTTCATTCTTATTCTACAGTTATATGTATATAATATATATATATATATATACAAACAACCCTGTCCGCAGAATGCTTGAATGCTAATGAAAGACATGACAATACATTCATTGTCTTCTCGTGCATTCCTTTTTTTTTTTTTTTTTTTACGAAAACTCTTTTCCTATTCGGATATTTGCATATTACATGATTTTTGACACTTTAATTTCATTTCTTATCAGTTAGTGAGTGTTTTAACAGCCCTTATTTCCAAATGATTCTACATTTAAATTAAAACAATAATATATTTTTGGTTTTGTATAAAATTGTTGATTTAAAATTTTTTAAGAATGCGTTTTTGATTTGTTTTCCAGTATTTTACGAACACACTAAATTAAAAAATTGATATCAGCCCTGCCATACATTTATTTTTTTGCACTTTGCTTAGAATTTTTCTATATTACTTGGTAAAGTATTTTTATTAAAAGATCACCACAAAGCCCTTTTTTAATTGATTTAGAATTCATTGAATCGCTTATATAATTCAATTAACATTATTTGAACTTACATTTTAGTCGTCTAATACTTTTAAGCTTTTTTTTTTTTTTTTTTTTAATGATTAGCCAATTGGTTGTTCAGAATCGAAACATTAAAATAAAACTGTTTACATTATGACATATTTTATTCTATTAAAAATACTTCCGCTTTAAATACATATAAAATAATTTCCGAAAGATAGCTATATCAAATGTAAGAAAACAAATTTTGATCTATTTCACCTGCTTCATCAATAATTTTGATATTGCATAGCAGATAATCAAACAGATGTAGGTTGTTGTAAAGTATTTAAACAAACACACCACGTTACTTTCTAGGCGAATTTTTCATTGATAATGAGACATATTTATGTGATGTAAGAAAGAAAATCTGGGTCGTTCGTAATTAAAAAGAGCTTTTTTAAGCATTCTACATTTCATCCGATTTGTATTTTGCTGCCCATTATGTGAGACATTATTTAATAGAGAAAAACACCATTTTGAACAAAACAAAAAATATCAAATATTTTTTTTAAAAAAAAGCAGTAAATACATCATGATTTTTCTGAGTTGCAATTATCTTCCCAAAACTAGATACATATTTTCTACTAAAAACCACGGCTTGCAAAAGCTTCTGGCTGGACTCATTAATGTTAGTTACATGAGTGTTGTATATTTTATCAATTGTAATTTTTGATGCAAAATAAAAATATGCTTTAATTACATATCAAATTGATAGTTCAGAAATTACAAAATTTATTATAACAGTAAAGATAATAGCTGCAAGTCGTGTCCATGCGCCCCAAAAGAAAGATCTTGGGAAACTTTTAAGCTTGCATCAAGGGCTCACCGTTGTCAAAAACTTTCAGAGGAGAAAATCCCGGTATTGATCCCAGACACAGTACAGAAACGGGGGATAGGTATAGCTGATGCTTGGGAGTTTTCCAGGTTTTCACCTTCGCAATATATATATGGGAAAGGTCTATCTTCAAAAGTACATCCACAAAGCAGTGGATTTAAAAAAATGACTTACAATAACCTAAGCGGTTAAGTTGCCTACACCGCGGTGTCAAAGCTTCCCTCAAAACACCCTCCTTTTTAAGCTTCCATACCACTCTACGGGGCAGTGGTTGCTTAGTGGTTAGAGCATTTGCCATTCCGTCCGGAATGGCGGGGCTCGTTTGCCAATGCCACCGAAGACCCACCGAGTATGTATTTGTTAAATCTCAAGACGTGAAAGTCCTTGGTCGCTTAGCAATTACCATGGGTGTAATTTTCTGGAGAAAATTTCTTCCCCCTTCAGATCATTGTCAAAATTAAAGGTGTGGATTCTCTAGTGTGCCATCTGTCGGAGGAGTCTTAGAACAAATACACACCTTTACTTTTTTGGTTCTCTGGTTAAACGAAACACGCACCCTACTGACTTAAATTCGCATAGAAAACGACATAGCGAGCTTGGCTTGTCCAAATGTCATACCTAACAATAACAACAATGATTCCAAAGATAGGATAGAAGGACCTACGAATAAATCTTCTTTACTTGAATTAGTGGAATTGAACCTTCTTTAATGATTTTGTGCATAGAAACTGCTCATTTGTGAATACATTAGACTATAATCTAATACCTATAACTTAATATAGGGTTCTATTATCTGTAACCTGCAGGCTACTACGGCGTCATACGCAAATATGAGATCGTAAAAGTTTATTTATATACAGATGTCCAACTAAAAATTCAGTTTTCTACGTTTTTACATTTGAGACATAAATACACCATTTTACTGGAATAATACTTGGGTATTAAATAATCTATCAATGTATCCATTAGATTGTTAAAAAATCTGTAGTAAATGATAAATATAAAATTTAAACTTCTTAAAGTACTTGACATTTTCCTGTACCTTGCAGAATGCTATGGGACTTAGAAACAGGCGCAAAAGATTTTGAATGCGATGGCCATGCTGGAGACGTTATGAGTATGTCGCTACATCCTGACAAAACTTCTTTCGTTACTGGATCTGTTGATAGAAGTGTAAAGGTAAGATAATTATGCCAAGTTAAGCAAAAGAAAAAATGGAATAGTACTAGACTGATTAATAATTAATTATTGATAATATTTAAATGTGCATATTATATGAAGAAAATATCTTATAATAATTCAGAAAAAGAGCCCAGTAAGATACTGACTAACTCTTACCTTAGCGACGATATTCGCATCATTAAAAAAATATCGAGATATGGGAAAATGGCTGTGTACTGTAAGACAAAACTTCAGAAGTTAACAGTTCTTTCGGAAAATAAATAAATAAATAGAAAAGCGGAAAAAATTAATTACAACGTAATAAAGTAGTAGCGATTTAATACCAAGGATCATTATGCACAGGAAGGAATATACAAAAGCAATGTGTAAAAATGAACATTTGTTTCTAACGCGATTGCACCAAGAAATATATAAAAAAAGCAACTACTTTTTACTAAGTACATTTATCCTCGATGGACAATCTACCTTACAATACACATCTGTTGTTGTTGCTTATCCCCCCCTGGTTTAGAATAAACTAAACCAGGTCCAAGAGATCAAGTCGTGAAATTAGCCAGAAGACCCTATCCCCTTCATTCAACAGCTGCCCCACAGAGGCACCAATACATTCTAAGATATGAGAGGGAGAGGCGGAGGCTGAACATCGGCAGACAGCATAACTCTTCAAACCACTACTGAACCTTTAACTTCTTATGTGTCCAGTCCTAAGTCTGGATAGTGTTGTCTGCTGAAGTCTTGAACCGGTACATTGTAGGGACAGACCAGGGCACCCAGCAGCATACCAAGCATGCCGAGGTGGAATCTTCCAAGTGTCATTTATACCAGCTAGAAATAACGAGTGGATCTCTGAGATTCGAAGTTCTTTGGATGGAGGAGTAGGGAGCTCGGAGCCCTCACCAGAAAGCAAATCAGCAACTTCGTTTCCGTAAACCCCAACATGCGAGGGAATCCACTGTAGACAGACAGTACCACTCTGGTTCAATTCAGCCAATTTGAGAACAATATCCTGCCCCAATTTATCAAGAACATTAGGCCCATTCTTTAAGTACTGGATGGAGCTCTTGCTATCAGTCAATATTCAAACATCATCCTCGTCAGCTTCTAGAGCCAGATTCAATGCCTCCTTAATAGCGACGAGCTAAGAGCGATAAACTGAACTGTAGTCAGGATTTCTATAACTATATCGATGTTCTCCAACATTTGTCTTCACAAGAACACCACTGCCTGCTTTACCTGCATCTGATCGGCTTCCATCGGCTTAAAGAACGAGGGCCCGAGAAGGGATATCATTTATAACCTCATGGGAGAGCTGGCGCAGCATACAATACACATCTGAACTTAGAAATGACTCTCAAGCAGCACTTCAGTTAACTGGCTAGTACAGGTAACCGTTATATATCATCTAAATTCTTGCAAAGTATCGGAGAGTTCTGAATCATATGCTTTCTTAAAAAAATAGTAGGCCTGCAGAAATAAAACACGCCTCTATTGAAATTAGATTCATACGAGAGCGAAAGTATCTTCTTTTTTAGCACGTAGTATGAAGCAACAAAATTATTGCTCTACCATACTTTTGTTGCATTACCATCACTAGTTACTTTTTGTTCATATCTCCTTTAATTTTCGAAATTAAGCCGCTAACTTCCGAATTTTTGCTACGAATCGCTATACAGTCTTACAAATCAAGTCTTACAAGACTTTACAAATCACATGTACTTAAATAAAACGCTTGAAAAAAGAGCATAAATGATCGTAGATATTATGTAAAATAATATGTGCCACGCGTAAGTAATCTCTCTAAATCAAACGAAGAACAATAATCCGTTAAAAATTATTAATAATTTCAATGCTTCGAAGTGTTGAATATAAACAATGGTCATATTTACGCCATACAATATTTATATGTTACACTTAAGATGCTCAGAAAACTAATAACAATGACAGAATTCTGAGAAAAATCCCAAATAGAATTCATAAGCATCATTGAAAGAAATATATTGATCAATTTTTTAGTATTTATCTTTAAATAAAATGCAGATTCATCAAGAAAGAAAACAATCATTCAACATTCTACACTCATGTCCATAAATTAAGGATAATTCAGAATCACACAGAAATTTAACTCTAAAATTGAAATTTTTCACATGTAGAATTATCATACATATATTGAAGAATAATATGCAAATTACAAGAAATCACCAGATAGTACGTCACAATGACAAGAGTGTAAGAGAAGTGTACATAAGGAATGGTTGCAAAGAAGTACAATTGTTTACAAGCACTTTAAAAGCCTTTCAGTGCAATAACCACCTAGTTATGGCACAAAGGAAGCATTTATATGATGTTTTACGTGATAGAATTATCGGCTGTCTGGAATGGGCCGTATCTATGTGTAATTACAGCGCCGATTGAGGACCGGTACTTGGCAGTTAGTGTCAAACGAAACAGATGGAGCACAGCATCAGACCTGTTTCGTCAGCTCTCTTCAGCTACCGGTACGACAGTTTCAAGGTAGACCGCGTACAGATGCTTAGGGCACATTGGTTTATATGAGCGTAGGCCTGTCAGATGTGTTCTATTTACTACAACTCGCTGTCGCCTGCGGTTAGCTTGGAGTAGAGAGCATGCATTGTGGACTCCGCAACAGTGGCCTTGTGCGATGTTTTCCGACGAGTCCAGCTTTAGCTTTAAGTCTGATTCTCGCCGGACTTTCACGTGGAGAGTGCCAGATACCCGTTACCACCAAGAGAACACCAATGAACTACACCGTTACGGCGAGGCAGGATTGCTCGTTTGGGGAGGAATTATTCTGGGTTCTAGAAATAACCTGCATGTTCAAAATGTAATGATGGCAGGCCACATCAATCGGGATGTCATTTTGGAACAACATATACGTTTGTTTCAGGGTGCCACGGGTGCAGAATCTCTAGTTATGGATGACAACGCCTCACCACACAAACATTGTAGACGAATGCTTTCAATCGGAGGATATTACCCGTATGGTCTGGCCAGCATACTCACCGGACTTGAATCCAATAGAGCATGTATGGGGCATACTTGACCGATGAATTGCAGCCCGTCAACCCCATCCCACATGTTCCCTCCACCTGAACTTCGAAGAACACTGCTTGATGAGTGGTGTAATATTTCCTAAGATCAGATTGATAATTTGATACTTAGCATGCTTAAGCGTTGTACGCTCTGTATTGCATCGTCTGGGGACATAGTATGTATTAAACATCATACCAATCATGTTATATTGATTTTTGTAAATAGGTTCATTTTGAAATTTGCTCCAGCGAGTAAAAATCGCAATTTTTATTTTAATGATGTCAAACATATAGCATCTTTTTTGCTCTTTATCTTTTGTTTAATAAATAGACTTTACAAATAAGTCACATTTGTTTTGCTTCTATCTCTTTCTTTGCCTGTACACCATCCTTAATTTATGGACACGAGTGAACTTCACAGACTGCAGACAACACGTTTGAAATTTTTTCTTTAATATTTTTCAATCAGTAAAACTAAACTCACATTAATCTAACAATAATTGATAGCGTTCTTCGAAATAGAATATCCAAAATTCGATTTTAATCATTATTGTACAGTGACAAATTCTTGTAGTGCATTTCTGCTTTCTGCAAACATTACTGTCGATTTAAGTACTTGGAATTCCTTCGATTTTTCTAACAATAAATAAGCGATTATAATCACTAGCTATGAAATGTCCTTCCGGAATGCAATACACTAGACTGCCTCAATGTATTCTCATAACTAGATTACAATCTTCGGATTGGAAGATTTAAGCTCAATCCTACAGTTCTATAAAACAAAAAATAATGGTTAGAAAAACTGTACAAGATTTAAAACACACACAACACAAAATATCATTAGTTTTCCTCTTTCTGCATACAGCCTTATTGGTGTACATAACTGTAGGATTTGCTTCCTTAGAACCAAAGATAAAGGTTGTTACCTATAAAAAGTTTTTTTAAGACAATGTGGCATGTATGATTTTATTGTTGTTGCTCCAGCTTGCTCCCCTGTACCTAGCCCTGAGTAGGTCTTTACCAGTTAGATAGAAGCTGCCGGGTGGAGTCTTCGAGATTTTGAAGCAGGGACCATGCAAAAGACCCATTGGCCTGCCACCCCCAGAGGTATTATTTCATTTGAAGGACATTTCGACCACGCCCAGTTTTAAGGTGCCCTATTCGCCATTAGCGAACGCGATGGATCTTCGGTTAAGACGGCATTCGAACTCACTACCTTTCGACAATGAGAACGACACTCTAACCTACCAGGCCACCTCGGCCCTGTGTATGAGTTTATCATGATACAATAACTGGGTCACACTTTTCAGATTGAAAGATTCCGGTTTTTATCCCAAACTTAATTTATGGACACGAGTGATCATTTGAATAGGATAACAAGACGTGGTTGCTGCATTTTTGTTTTCTATTTACACAATTGATTGAGTGACTGAAGGAGAATGTTCTGTCTCTTATTTTGACTGCCTACTCTTCATGAAAATGAATATGGTTCACTATCGATGAACAAAGATAATCCTCAAGGAATATGCTTTTTTTTTCCCTTTTCTTTTAAGCTATTAAGTCATTATCTGTATACGTTGTGAATCTTCGAAGAGTCGAATAGAAGTTTATCAATTAAAAATAAATAATTTACATGAAAAAAAAATCCTCAACTATGTGGAATTTTTGCTTATCATTGTTTATAATAGCTAAAATTCAATGGTAATAGAAAGTAAGGTTTTATTGCTATTTTTTGAGTATAAAATGCTTGAGCTTTATCACAAACCAATGCTCAAACAATTTAACAATGGTTTTTGAAATTTCGAAATGGAGATATGACTCTTAAAAATGATCCACGTGTTCACTGACAATTTTTATTTGTGACGGTTCTCTTCCAATTATGAATGATTGAAACTAAACGACATAAACATCGCGAGAATATTGAATTAATAATCCAACACCTTTTCTGGCTTCTTGGGTTAAAATTTAAAATTAGATAGAAATATTGCCGTTATTACATTTGTTATTGTTACTTTTGACACTTGGACAAGCCAAGCTCGCTATGCCTTAGCAATGCAAATTTAAGTCAATAAAGAGCATCTATCGTTTTAATCAGAGCAGCACGAAGGTGAAAGTACGTCTTTGCTCTAATACTACTCCGACAGATGGCATCACCAGAGGATCCACTCCGTCAATTTTGAAATTGATTTGAAAGGAGTGGAAATTTTACTCCAGACCATTGCACCCATGGTGACTGCTCAATGACAGACCACATTACTTTAGATTTCACGGATTTAACGAGCACGTATATCGCATGTACTCGGTGGGTATTTGGCGGCATTGGGAATCGATACCCTAACCACTAGGCCACCACCTCTTCACACTTCTATATCAGAATAGTATGATACCTTTAATCATGTTTTTAATGTGCATTGTATATAATTTAAATCAAAGTTTTATCGTAGTGCGTCATCTATCAGCAATATTTGTAACAAATTTCAAAATATTTATATAAAATTACAATAAATATATATGGAGAAATAATATTACAGTAAATATAAATTTTGATGCTTTAAATACTTTATTTCGATCAGTATTTCCATATAACTGTATTTGGGACTCACTGAAGACAAATAGTAAGATCGGACATTTCGAAGTGGAGGGTTTCGGATTAGATAGTAATTAGTGATAAATAATTGGCGATAGGTAATGAGTTTATACTTTCTACTTGCAAATCAGAAGTTATTTTTACATAGTAGGTATACTTACTAACATTATTATCTGTAGCATACATTTCGATTTCTACTATCAATTTGGATTAAATTGTCTTAAAATATATATATAAAAAAATTATTATTTCATGATGTATTTTATTTAACTCACATTTTAACATTTGTGTTTAAAATGCTTTACATTTAGTCAGTATACCGTTTATTATTTTAGAAAAATATTGTAAATAGAAACAAAATACATAATAATTCTACAATCACAGTATATATTTTTTTAATCAATTAATCTTACGAGAAAATTCGGTTAGTATATCAAAAGCTTGTATAAAAAAGCTTTAGCATCTTCATCTAATTCTAGTCGCATTTCATAATTGCGAAATGAGGCATTTTTATAATATTGAATGCGGCTAAGTGGTCCAACATCATTTCTAAAATTTATTCAACAGGTGGAAACAATCAAATCTTCTGCGTTCTAAAACATTTTCTCAATTTTTTAGCAATCAATTTTGAAATATTATAAGAGGATATAAAATTACACAGTCGAATTTTTTTAATGAGGTTGCTAGTAAACCTAAAACTGACGGTACCTATACAGAAACTTGTTCATGATGTTTGTGAAAAATGACAAATCTTAATTTCGTTTATTAAGATGAGTTTCTGCAAATGTGCTTTTGCAAAAAAATGCTTTATTTCCTCAATAGATAACATTCTGTTACAAAGTAAATTCTTTGATCGTTGCGAATTCCTCTGCGAAAAAAATTAATCTAAATTTTTAACACTCGAACTTGTAATGATGACATTTCTTAACATTAACATCATTACCAGAAGCAAAATGATGTGATGGAGAGTTAACATTTCTCAAAATTAATAAATTCAAATAATGACAAAGACATAATAAGCACACTTTCATGCGCAATTAGTGGCACGTGAAGAGTCACCAGAGGTAAAAGCCGCCACACATCAAAGAGATTTTGCCAGTGTAAGTTTCTTCAAAAAGTCTTTTTACCAAGAATACAAATTCATCCCGCATTTTTAGAATTGCAAAAGTCCGTTTTATTGCTCGAATAAACGGTTATAAGTTGGCTATAATCAATTTAATAAATCATTTTGATATTTTAAAATTAACTTCGATTGACGCAAAATATGTACTCTACCGCATAAAACAAATTCACTGTTCTCACCAATCTCTCATTGTGTTCAATATTATTATAAACTCCGTTGAGAACTAATGCAATATATGGAGGATGATGTGTAAATTAAAAGGGAAGCCATTTTTAAATGTATACAATTGATATTTTGTTAAAAATCTTTATTTGCATCAACTATTATTATTTATTAGATAAAATGAGAAAAATGATGGTGGAATGTATGTTGTATAACAACTGTAAAAAATTTTATAGTAAAGATTTTTTTTCATTTTTTAGTTATGGGATATTAGAGATGGAGAATGCAAACAAACTTTCTGGGGCCATGAATCTGATGTAAATTCAGTTTGTGTAAGTAATTAAATTCCATAAACAAATCATTTTTAAATACATTTCGTGAATATAATATTTTGTATTTTTTATAATTTTTAATTTACTTTATTTTATTTACTTTAATTTACTTTATTTTTTATTCCGTTTAGAGGAACTATTGGTAAAATTTCGACTGGTGCTAGTAGGCTATAATTTTACGAACGAAATTGTTTATTTCTATTTATGACATTTCATTGAATATTTCCAATTGAGTTCTTACACAGAAAATATCACATGAATATCTTTTATCGATACGGTCACTAAAAGTTCCAAATCGTCAAACTATGCTGCCTGTCTTTAAATTGAATTAATGCATATGACAATATTCGATCTCCTCAAAATATCTAAATTTTATCCACAATATTTAAAACTTATAAATATGTAAGTTTAAATTTTAAAAAAATCATTTAAACGTAGTATTCACATTTGAAACTAAGAAATTTAAAATCATATCTTAAGTATAACTGTAGGAAAGTATAAAAAGGACATCTAAATAGGAGGAAATTCTTATTTTTGTTTATTATACTAAATTTCTTATATTAAATAATTACTTTAGTAGGCTAGTGCATATTTGTGTATACACTGTTGGCTAAAAAAAAAAAAAAAAAAAAAAAAAAAACCTATAGCTGCTATTGTTCATTCTAACCACTGCCACAATTATTTGCATAGAAATAAAGAAGCTTTAGATGTATTTTGGAGAGTATAATAGTCCATATAGCTTTAGTATACAGGCAAAATTTATCTGGTATAGAAGCAAGCATCGTATATCCCGGGCCTGTTGTTACAATCAAGGACCAAGCGTTTTCGATTGGTGACAGGGTGAAAAGAACCAGCAGGTATAGAAGCAATTTTCTCAATCTTTATCTGTAATGAAAACTTGAATATTGCTTGCCCTTTACGGTCTTACATTATCCTATTAAAATATGGTTGATAGCAAGTGCTGGAGATATGGGAGTATCATGGGTTACAACATACCTTAGAGATGTAATATTCCCTGTTCGGTGTACTATCAATGTGTGCTTGTAGGATACAAGAATGAAATCCAATACCCTCGAATCATGGTGCCTGGTCAGGACCAGTGTGACTGTGCAAAATAAAATGACAATTCATCTGTCTCTCACCACGATGCCTCCTGATTCAAATGCAATCATCGTGGTGTTGCTGATAGAAGTGGGATTTTTCAGTTAAAACAATGTTCCATTCCGTTGTTCTGATGGCATTAATGGCGGAGCAAAGTCCTGAGTCAAGGTTAAATGTACCGATGCTTACCAAGCGAACATTTCACTCAGCTGTTAAATGGTTTCGAATGGTACGAGCTAACAGCGAATGATATACAACAGATTGAATCAACTGTGCATTAGTTTGTGATATCGCTGTGTTGTGATCCGTTATTGCTAAGCGCGTAATATACCTGTGATCACGTAAAGTGGTGTTATGAGGTAGATATAATTTGTTCCAGCCCCCTGTCTAAGTTTAGCATTTTTGGCTGAGATGGTAAGCACAAAATTCGGCAAAAACTCGGAACAGAGTTAGAATTGAAGAATCTGATTTCTTCAGTAAAATATGGCGGAGGTTTAGTGATGGTTTGGGGCTGTTTTTCAGCTTCAGGTGTTGGCAATTTACTCTTTATAAATATCACTATGGATTGTTTTGTCTATTTGAATATATTAAAAAACAATTTGAAGCAATCAGTGAGGAAATTAGGCATGGGAAATGACAGGACATTCCAGGATCTAAACAACACAGCTGGTGTTGTCAAGCAATGACTGTTACACAATACTCCAAGACAACTGCACTCCCATCCTCAAAGCCTTGACCTTAATCCTATCGAAAATTTATGGGATGAACTGGAAGGAAATATCAGAAAAAGGCAAAAGCATAGATGGTCTTAAAAAGCCATTGCTTGAAGAATGGCAAAAAAATCCCCCGCTCTATAACCAAAGTACTGGTCCATTCAATGTCTAATCGTATAGGAGCTGTTTTAAATTCAAAAGGTGGACCAAATAAATATTAAAATATGGAAATTTCAAACGTAGATTTTCCTGTATATTCATTTTCGTGACTTGCGAAATGACTGATTCTCCAATATTTTAAATTATTTTGTGTCTAATGATAAAAGTTGCTCATCAATTTTTTGTTTTAACCAATTTAAGCAAAATTGAATTCACAATTCTTATATAAATATATGAAATAAATAAGTTTATGTTAATTTTCAAAGGTGTATCCTGACTTTTGTTTATCACTGTATGTAAGACAAAAATTACTCCATTAAACAAAATATATAATTCTTTTATTTCCTAAAAATTTCAAATATTTCCGTGTAAATTTCTAGTGTTTGAAAATTTCCGAGAATCCTCCATCTTTACTTTCAGGTGGCACTACAGTTGTTAAAGTTGTGCGTATGCCCTACAAAACTTATGATTTGCATCTTAATTTTTGTAAGACATACGCCGTAAACGCATGATGTAAAATTCACATGATTTATAGGTTTCCTTCTGGGCCTTGCGTTTTCTTGGGTAGCAATGTATGTATCTATATATTTTTTTGTTCAAATGTGTATTATTTGATAATAATTAATTTTTTAAACATTAAAATTATCTCTATATCTTCTTTATTAAAATACTAAAAATAAAAACATTATTTATATTGTTGATTCAGGTTTATTTCCTTGTTGTCTATCTCTACTGACAAGATGTTACTTTTAAAGTTGGAGTTTTTGCTTTCAATTAAAAAAACGAATTATTATTTAAAATTACACTATTCATACCATTGATTTAGTGTGTATGAGTAGCATCATTTTAATTGGTATATATTAAATTTTGATGAATTATGTATAAAAGTCAGCTTTTAGAATTATCGCACAATCCTCCTTGGATGTCAGGAAACTTAAAAAAATACTCCTGAAATTTATACGATATTCAAATTGAAAGTTTGGCGATTAATGAATAAAACGAAAAAAAAAAAAAAATCCCAACCCCTCACTGGTTGGTAATCAGTGTACAAACACACACAAACATGTGGATTTGAAATCGATTATAAGAAAAACGGAGTGATAGATTCCTAGTTTGACATTTTCCTAAACTTAGTACCACAACAAATGATGAGTGAAATATCCAGTTAACAGCTCATTAAAACAAAATAGGGAATATTACTCAGCTGCAATGACTATTTAGCAACAGGATGAAGGAGCTGGAACCCAAATATGTCGCTCCGAAATCGAATTCATCAATTTATCTTTATGCGTGTAGGCCAATCGAAATTTGTTCTGCAGAATATCGATTATATTCAGTTATTGGAATCTAGTACTGTTTACTGATGAGTCTTAATTCAATTTGAAATGACGTTAGTCAACATTAGGTATGGGTTACTTAAAAAAAAAAACCCTATATTTATTCAATAGGAATCAAATTAAGAAGGGGTTACTTAAAAGTACAATATGTTATACAGTAGACACTTGTTTTTTCGAACTCGCAGGTGAACGTTAAAAGAGTTCGTAAAATCGAAAAACAATGTATTAGATTATAAAGATCTCTGACTTTTTAATCTAACTACTTTTTTATATAAATAAAACACTATAAGAAATTTCAAAATGAAATTCTTACTTCAAAACAATATTTACTACAAAACAATACTTATTCTCTCTTTATTGATAAAAAAAATTATATAAAATAATGAATTTTTTTTGTTTAAAAGCTATATTTTTAATAGTATTTCTTTTTTTTCTTTCAATGTATTAAAAAACTTCGCTGTTTACTTGGAAAAAAATTTTTTAATTCTGTTACCCATTTAATTGCTTACTTTGCACAGACGGACTTAGCACTATTTCATTTTCTTATTCGGTATCCGAAGGCATTTTTTCTTTCTTATTCATTATAATTCAAGTCAATAATTTCATCATCTGATATTTCTTCAGTATTTATCATATGTGAATCTACATTCAACAAATCCTCGAAAAAAAAAAATAATAAACTTCAGACAGCGAATGGATTCCTTGTTGAAGTTTATGAATGAGTGACTCATCTTTTTGCTCAAATATGACTTATATATTCATCCATCTCTTTTTCTACTTTATTTATTTTTTGTTTTATTTTTTCAAAAGGCTGATGAATTTTTTACTTTCTTTATTTTTGTTTTACAAAACATAAATGGACGGAAATAGCAAGCACAGACAGATGAAATCGTTAACGGAAATTCTTTGTTAGTTATACCTGCAGACTACCACCAACAAGAATTATCTCTTTCTTGGGGAACAGATTTGGGAATCCAATAAAGGTGAATTAAACCTCACATGTAACAGACTCCGCATTCTGAGCTCCATCCATTCCAGAAAATCAGTACTATGTTTGCTTCATCTTATAAATGTGAACAAGTGTTTTCAACTATGAACCATAGAAAGAATCATTTCAGAAATAAACTGACAAATAAGCATGTAGCTTCGTTCCGTAGAATCAGTACATCTCACTTCGAACCTCAATATAAGGAACTTATACAAATCGCAATTTCTCTCATCTCATTAGCACATTTAAATCGTAAAACGTATGTTTTTAAAATTTTAGAAACATTTGTCTTGGCCCACCAAACCCCCTCCCCCCCTTTTTTTCGATTTTTGGCCCGCGACCGAAGAAGTTTGCCCATCCCTGATCTAGGATGTACATATTTTTCAATGAAAAGCAGAGACAGTGTTACTGTTTCGTTCATTATAGCTACCAGCAAAATGAATCATAATTTTTTTCTTTATGTTTTTTATTTACTTTTTTATTCTATTACATTTATCCTTTTTTTAAAGATAAGTATTCTTTCAGGAAAAACCTTTTAAAAAAAAAGATAACTTTTAAAGGTCTTAAAATATTTTCATCGTATTGAAAACATCCTTTGGGTAGTACTCGAAAAGCAATAATTTCAAAGCTCCTTTTCATTGAATTTTCGAAATTTTCAGTCCCACTTTCATTTCACAATTTTCTTAAGCTCAAGCAGTGCCTGGACCTAAATTTTAATAGTCGACTGTCAGGTGTTTTTAAACCTTTTGTGTCCAGCTTCATAGCAAAGCAGTTGGATTTCTCTTTGATGACATTACTTTCAACAAGAATGTTCATTCCTCTCATTTTTCTTAGTCAAACAAGTAAAATTTTCCAGTTTAAAATGTTTTGCTTCTTTACAATATTTTCGAAAGGGAGCACTTTTTCAAAGATGTCTATAAAGTTTTTTTTTTTTAATTGTCGAGAGGATTTAAAAATTTTTGTCTATTTTTTCAGAATTTTCTTCACTTCGACTGGTTAACAGGTTCGTTCCTTCAACAGAGACAAAACCCTTAAGGGAATCAGCTCAATCTCTGTCTCGACAAACGAAAGTTCAAACTGATTTGCTCCATAGAACAAAGCTTAGAAAAAGGAAAATCTCTAAATTTTTATGCTTTTACGCACAGAGAGGACAGGAGTCTAATTCGGCACATTTTTTCCTTCAAATGTATAGAACACCTGCAAGTGTTGCTTGGTTGATAAACAAAATATAGGTAGGTATGTTACCATGTAGCTAGGCCACACCATATGAAAATACCATGCTCAACGATAAGCCAAAAGATAGGATTCGGAGCTCATTTCTACATCATAAACTACTCCCATTATGACCAACAATTAAACCCTTTCAAAAGCCAAATAATAATATTGGAGGTGCGTGCCTTGAGCACTGGAATTCCGCCATTCAAAGTGGTAACTAGCGTCCCTTGGTTGATAAAGCACGAATCAAGTTCTCAGGAGTTATATAAATAGAAATTGAATGAACCTAATTTTACCTTAAAAAAAAATGTAAAAGAAAACTGTCAGAAATAAAAGTTTGCAAAAGAGATTTTTTAATTCGTAAAATGCGAGTTAAAATTATTATTGTGTCTGTGTGTGTGTGTGAGTGAGTGAGTGAGTGAGTGAGAGTGAGAGAGAGAGAGATACACGAATATAGTATATTATACTGTATACCTTCATTGCAACTGGTAATTTTTTTAATGCATTTTAAGACTTTTTATATAAATCTAGAAAAGAATATGGTTATAAACCTGAAATAAAATAGAATTAAGTTATATTTATAAACTCGATTCTGATCGAAAATATTTGAAACGTAATCGTAAGAAATGTTGCAGCAAGATAGAAACCAGCCATTTATTTTTCAGGTCCTAAAGTACTCTCTGATTTGCAACTCAAATTCAAATTACAATTCAATTATTTTACAATACAATTCAATTACAATTTTACCAGCAATGACAAGTATGTGAAGATCATGGCGAGTAATGTTGTTCATGGTTGCCGCAGTAACCCAAGCTATTTTCAGCAGAGCTTTCTCTGTTCAAGAGTTTGATACTCTGATTGCACAGATTTGAAATTAAATACCTCATCAGGACTCAATAGTATTCACGGTTAAATGATCTGTCACTAAAATGATCAATCAAATGATTTGATCATCATAAGCACTTCCTGGAGACTGGCTCCTCTTCCTCGTGATTGGAAAAAAGCAGTTGTGGTGACCATTAGGAAACTTGTTAAGGACATAACTTCTGCGGAGAGTTCTAGACCCATTGCTTTGACTTCCACATCATGTAAAATGATGGGAAAAAATGATTTTAAAGGGACTCAAATTTTATTTGAATTTCCACAACCTTCTACAGATAGAGAAATACAGTTTTACAGAAGGACACAGCACAATTGACCAGATGCTTTATTTTAGCCAAAGAGTCATACACTCATAATCAGAATCCTACAAATCACACTATAGCTGCCTTTCTTGAACTTTCACATAGTTTGGACTCAAAAGCTAATTGCCAAAAAGTATCACGAGTTCGATATACGTGGTAAAGCACTGTCTTGAATTTATGAGAGATAGATTAGAATGAGGTTTAATGGCTCGACCTCAGATAGTTTAAAAATAAGCCAAGGCGTTCCTCAAGACTCGGTAATGAGTCCTACCTTATTCACACTTTTTATTGCTGGAATTGAAAAAAAAAAATTATTCCTGGGAACTATGAGGTTGAACTGTTTGCGGGCAACATTATTCTTTGGATTTTTGGTTCTGATTTAGAAAAGGTGGAGGAGAGTGTGAATCTGGCAGACATGTGGAACTTTGATGTAAACCACAAATTACGTTTTAGTCCTTCAGTCTTCTTTGGGTTTCACCACTAATAAAAAATTTTACTTCACTTAATTTTTAATTCACCACTAAAAAAACAACTTTCAACCAACAATCTTGGTCAGTACCTGGAAGTGGAGAAACAGCCAATGTATTTGGACTACATTTTGGATTCTGAGTGATAGTCATTTGGAGCATCTTGCTTTGAGGACTAGGAAATGCATTCAAATCCTTAAGGGACATGATTGGGGGAACCGATACTAGTACACTCAGAAAACCCGTTTCTCTTATTAGACCCATTTTAGAATATGGCTTCCCCATCTGTTGTGCTTCTGATTCAAATTTGCAGAAACTTGAACGTGTACAACTCAATGATACAAATATTATTACAGGTCTTCGCAACTCCTGCCCGAGAGATATTGTGCTCTATGAAGCCGATCTGCAACCTTTAATTCTAAGGAGAAATACAAGTAAAATACTAAGGCAGGCTCTCCGTTCTTGATATTCAGAATCGTACCTGGAAATTTCTTGGGTCTTGGAGCAGTAACCAGCGACTCAAACGTGGTAGTCTCTTTGGATAGATTGTCTCTGGCTATCAGGTCACCGGTTTTATAAAACGTCGCAACTTATCAACCCAACCCTTCAGTCTAGATGGCCTTTACTTTCATGTTAACTTCTCTGTCCAAGTCAGCAAATAAATGAAATTGCTGTGCTACTTGAAACACTCTTGAAAGAATTAATATTGCCCGCACCGATTCTGTTCATATGTACAGGTATGGCAGTGGCAGTTTTACTAGATTTAGGAGTCAAGAAATAAAAATCCAGACTTCTGCTCGGTATTTCGAAGCGAGCTTATCGCAATTCTAGAGGATTTGAACTCCATGTTGCTACCGCATCTAAAGGATATTTATATCTTTTCGGGTACTAGAAGTTCTAACTAGCATAACGTGAGGGATCATAACACGTGCAGACATCCTGAGGTAACAATTTTCCCTTCTCATTGGATACACTTCCAGTGGATTCTGTCCCATGTCAACGTTGCCGGAAATCAAATTGCAGGCAGTTAGGCTAGAGCTGGTGAGTTCAGAACACCTGCTGCCCCTCTTACTTATATGGAGCTATTTTTTAAACATAAGACAATAAGGCGTATTAGGATGGTCCTGCGGGATCAGAGTGGATGCCCTGGCAGCTCCTTGGTTCGGGGCAGCAATAAACTGTTCTTAACCGTTTCATTAGTAATCACCTGTCACCAATGACTTTTATTGGAGGCAATAAACACTTCGAAATCTGCATTAGGTGCAGACAATATTCATTAAGTGCTCTTCTGCACAAGCCTCCCCTGGTCGCATTTTATCTTGTCTGGGACTTATCAGTTAAGAACTGGTTCAAGACCCTCTATTAGCGCTGGATTTCTTCAGGGTGTATGTACTCGTGGACCTTAGCACTGTTGTGTGATCACGGGAATGAGAAACACACACATAAACAAAAAAATCTATAGCCACTCATTACTTAACTCAAGATATTAACGAGTAAACAGGTGGCCTAACGATGCTTTAAATGGACATTCATTGCAAATTTTTGGTCAATATTTAATTAATCTAAACCCTAATGATAAAATTTAAGTGAGATATTTCACTCTTGAATATTAGAATATATATATAAACATTTTCCATAATATGACTAAATATAATTTCTACCAAAAGATATTTAAATTTCAAAGTTATACGCGCGACCAATTTCATATTTATTATAAAATCACAAAACGACCGTTGGTGCTGTTTATATATACATAAAAAAAAAAAACTTGTGAATGGACGAAGGGTAAATAGGTATAACTGATAACATGGAGGATCGGACAGTTTCAGTAATGTTCACTATATGAAATGAAGTTTGCGCATACGTCAAGAGTATATTGATGCCCGTTGGCTTTGAAATTACACAAAAACGGAGGATAATCTAATAGTAAAATTTTAAGATAATTAAAAAAAAACTGATCAATAAATTATTTTTAAATTTCTTTTATAGATTTGAGACTTATTTTTCAATATTGAAATTATTTAAATTTAAAATTTATAAGGGCCCATTCTTTCTTAGTTATAAAAATAGAAAATACAGCTATAAAGAATAAAAGCTGATTATATTATGATGAATCTTCAAACAATAAAAATTTTACAAGTAATTTGTTTACTTTTAATATTTTTCTCAGCTAAAATAAATTCACGTCCTCACTCTTTTTCATTAGTTAAATGTCCCCATTTACTTAAACACTTTTTCTGGACTCCACAACGTTTCAGGAAATTCTTTATTTTCTAGAACACAAAAAGTCAAGCCAGCATTTTTCGTGACTCTCTCTCATACAATACCTCTTCTACCTTTCTTCCTTGGTCCCATCGCTTAATTTTCAAAACAAAATCAACAATCTCAAACTTCCAAAATTTTGATTTGGAGTATAATTGTAGAAATTTTAGAATTTTTCCTTGAAAAAAAATAAACATTTTTAAAATTTAAAAAAAATTTACTTTAAAAATAAAAATTTATCTCCAGATGAGAAAACTATCATTCAATACAATACAAACACGGGAAACAACAATACCGATATGTTCCTTGCGTATAAATAGATATCACTAGTCTACTTATTTTCGGTACCACCAGAAGTTTTAATATTTCGAAATTTTCTACATTTTCAAACTTAAATTATGCTTAAGAATATTAATTACAACTAAATACATTATCTACAAATGCACACTTGACTATATAGCTGTGTGTGTTCACGATAAACTATTTAACAAAAGAAATATACATTTTAAGATACAATAATTAAAAAAGAATCGAACTTCACGCATTACAAATGTAAAATTCCTTCTCTCTCAAAATCTATTTTAGTTCCATTCAAGTGGATTCTATTTTGGAACTGGCTCTGATGACAAAACAGCACGCTTGTTTGATATTCGTGGGGATCAACAGATTGGACAGTACCAAACGACATCCAATAAAAGCGGTTTCACTTCGTGCGGCCTTTCCACAAGCGGGAGAGTCATTCTTTGCGGATCAGATGACTCAGCCGTGCACAGTTGGGATACAATTAAAGCGAAGCACAATGGTTTGTTTTATGTCCTCATAATAAATATATTCTTTATTTTTACTCTAACAAGTATGAAATATTTTTAATGCCCAATTCCTTCTGCATCGCGTGATATATCCAAGCATGTATCAGTAAAAATTTGTTAATCTAAAATTTAAAAAACTGAGCAATAGAAGGATTACATAAAAATCTCTAATACTGATTCAGAAAGTCACATTTGCTGCTACCTTTTCTTTATAAGCACTGAATAATATTTGAAGTTATGCTTTGAAAAACAATTGAAATTTGGCCATGGCAATTCAAATGCAGTAACTGCTTCCTTTTCATTAGATTTACTCTTTATTAAAAAATCAGTAATAAATTTGTTAGTGCTTCGTATTAATAGTATATCAATAATTAGGTTAGTATTATTATGTTGTATTAATTAAATGAAATATGTCATTCCATGGAATCTGTGTCCAGTATTACCATATAAAAATCTTACAAGAACTTTTAAATTGATATTAATACATATAAGTAAAAAGAACCTAGTACAACATTAGCAATTTTTGTATTAGTCCTTAAAAAAAAGGAGTGAATTTATTAAGTTCTAAATTTATATTACCTTTATGAAAAAAAAATATATATTAAAAGTTGACATAACAAGCACAACACAAAATACTGCAGATTTAAATATATTTTAGTGCCAAATGAAATATGTCAAAACAAGATGATGTGTTTGCCATTCAATACTTTGCACATGTAGCCTAATTAGACCGGAACTTACAATATAAAGTGGACACCAAATCACTATAAGAAACCAAATTCAAGGTGAGATTTGAAAACATGAACTGAAGGCAAGAGTGCTTATGTTTAAGATAGTTATATATATATATATATATATATATATATATAACTAACTATCATTTTGCTAACTTAAAAATTATTAACACTACAAATTTTTTAATCAGTAATATCAAAATCATTGAGAGTTCTAAAACGGAACATTTCAATTAATAAAAACTTAAGCAAGTGAATGCGCAAATACAAAAATATAGATTTCTCACAAAAGAATTATAATTAGAAAATGAAAACATTGTTACTAAAAACTTTTTGGGAAGAAACAAAGATAACTCTTTTTAATTCATATGAACAGTTCATTATTACTCTAACAAAGAGCATGGAAGCTTTGTGTGCATGAATGAGATACATCATTCTAACATTACAATGAAGCATTTTCACTGCCTAATACTGCATTTGATAATTAAGTTTGTTATGAAAATGGCTTAAAATAAATTTTGCATTAAACAAATCACACTACTTCTCATTTTATGCTTTTAAGGCAGAAACGTTTAGTGCAATTATTTAATTTTATATTTAGTGTACTTTTGATAATTACTCAATACTTAACACTCCTTATAGTTTTACTGGATCCCTCCTAGACAAAAGTTAACAGAATATGCAAGATTTAATTTTACATATAATAATAATGATAT
Organism: Latrodectus elegans; assembly: GCA_030067965.1. Taxonomy (NCBI): domain Eukaryota; kingdom Metazoa; phylum Arthropoda; class Arachnida; order Araneae; family Theridiidae; genus Latrodectus; species Latrodectus elegans. The sequence goes on along the minus strand of CM057812.1, from coordinate 64,572,239 downwards.
ATGACCAAAATTAAAAATAAAATATTATTCTGCTCAAATAATCAGTTTTATGACTCATTTCAGGTTGTCTGACAGGACACGAGAATCGTGTTAGCTCATTAAGTATGCCAGACAATGGAATGGCAGTAGTGACAGGATCTTGGGATTCTAGTGTTAGAGTGTGGAATTGAAGTCCTGGAAATTAAGTTTACTGAGAAAAGAACCATGATTTATATTAATGGAAACATAATGAAAATATAGAAAACTATCCTTACAAATACTCAAGAAATTTTCTTTTACAAGAAATATAAAAGCATCTTAAAGGCTTGAAAAATACAGCACATGTATGTATATATTTTACTTACTTTAGTCTCTAAAAATTCGTAAACTTGAAACCTTAACAATAGAAATCATACTTTTAATGGTACCTTTTTTAATTGCAATGCTTTAGAAAAGCACTGCAATTAAAAAAGGGGAGAAAAAAATTAGCAACATTGTAGTACAGTTATAGAAGTGAAAGTTTGCATAGTATAGTCAAGAAATTTATCTTTAGATAATTTTTATTTATTCAAATAATAAAATTCCTAAGAACATTATTAAAATAAAGACTCAAATATGATTCTTTGAAACAAAAATTGCCATGTACATTATTAAGCGATAACTATCACTTTTAGAGTTTAAAAACTTTAAATATCTAGGAACAAAATACCCTAGTTATGGTGGCACGCAAGTAATTAACACTTTGCCATTAAAAAATATTATATGGATTATAAACACAGAAATAAAATGATATAATTAAAAATCAAATCTATAAATTCAGCTTTCATTTAATGAAGTGCATTTAAGGAATTAAAATTTTAAGAATAATGTACAATTCTGATCATTTTAGAATTTTTATTATAATAAACATAAAAATTATTCATTTTTAATTTAAAAGAACATTTATAGAACTATATTACCCTTAATTAATAATTTTGCTAACTTATTAACTGTCATATACAAAAGTGAAAATTTTAAAATTAAGACAAATATATTCAGTGCAGAAAATTGCTATGCATTTTAGTACACTATCTATTATCTGAAATTAAATGTAAAATATCAAACAGGAATTTAAAATTATAATAATTGAAAAAATACAATACATTATTATAAACATTGGTAAGCATGAAAATTATGAACTTTTAACATCTTGATTCAATTTTATTAAAGAAATGCACAATTATAAAATTTATTGAAAAAGTTTATTATTCTGCATTATATGTAAGTATAATACTTAATATCACTAATAACAAAGCTGGAAACATATATCCAAAATTCATCACACAATGCAGACAGTGAATATTTTCTAAAGGGTGTAGTGTCATTTTTTCGTGAATGGTCAATATCTGTGGAAGGCAAGGATGAGAGGACATAAAGATAAACAGCTTTATTCACCAATTTAAATTACATACGATTTTTTTATAACTGACAAAACACAACTAGACTCAAATTTGACTTTCACACTGACAATGGCGAAAATAAAATGAAGCTGACATGCACAGCTTATTTGTACACAGGAAGATTCCAGTATGTATGAATAAAGGAAATACATTTTCCAGTATCAGAGAACAGTATTTCCAAGGGCTGCTCTCACTGAGAATTGCAAAGTGACAGCACAGGGAATTAATACTATACACACAAGAGGCTGCATGCTCTGAGCTAGATACTAATTGGCTAATAGGAGCAACAACAAGAACAAAACAATTAAGTAAAATTTGAAATCGACAATGGCTGCTACATTTCCACTACATCTACTTATACAAACACAGGAGCCTACAAAGTAGTTCCTTTTGTTGTTGTTAAGAAAAAGCAAATATTCTTTTTTAAACAAGAGCAGCCAGGAAAGTAACACCATCGTGATTAATTCCATTAAAGTGCACAGAAATTACATTATGCACCAAAAGTATATTAAAGAACAGTAGCATTTTGTCAGTACAGGCCCTGATTAAAGTCAGAACCAGTCGGTGTAATTGATCATAGCACGGGGCCAGAAAAATGCATACTTTATGTTAACAGTTTATGATAGTCTAATGACCATCTAACAAAAAAAGAATATAATTTTTGTATGTTGGCAGACATAGCCAACAAAGGAGAGAAGAATTTAGTTATCTTGGCGAAATGATGAGACAGTACACTTTATTGTGTAATTCATTTATAAAACTACTACCACGAGAATATGAAAGAAATATTCAGTATTGTTCATTTTCTGTTGTATATATTGTCTCTACCTCTGGATAGTAAAATTTATTTAACATAAAAATACTTTAAAAAAAGGAAAAAAGGAAAGTAAGACATTAAATAATACAGACGTGCGTAAAAGACTTATAAACTTTTACTGCACACAAACTTTAGTTAAAAATTCTTGCAGCTTGTCTTGTTTGTTAGTTCCATATGCAAACTTCCATTACCACTGCATTGGCAGTTACAGACATCTTAGTCTGCAAGTTGAGTCCAACTTGGAATATACTTCAGCAGTGATTAGTTGGGCAAGTTCCACATCATCTTTATGGTCCCAAGAAGAGTGAAACTGTAAATTGGAGATTCGCCTTTTGATTTAGGCAATAACATCTGACAGTCACAATCTAGATTATTATTCATGTGATTTGACCACAAATAACGAATTCACATTATTTACAAATGGAATCCACATCTAGCACTCAAAACATAACTGACTCCATAAATAAGGTTTACAATGATACACTTATTCAAAGCCTGGAATAGAATTTGATACAAGATTCATTGTCCATACTCTTGATCATAATCAAAGCTCAACCACAAAATTAAAGACATATTCAGCATGTAGAAACATTTTTCACAAGGAATACATACTTTTGTGTTAAGTGGACAAGAGAACAGTCGGGGCTCAAACTGATCTCTCCGACCAGTCAACACATTAACAGGCTCAGAATATTAATGAATGAAAAATATGTTTCTACATGCGGAATTAACTTTTCATATTTCTAACAGCTACATTTAAAAGTAGAGCAATATCTGGGTAATAAGTTAATAAACTGTCAAGTGAATACTATGCAAGCAAAAACAGCAAGCACCGTGCACTGAGAGCAACGTGCTTCAGGCAGTTTGCGACAAAGTATGACTAGACAGAGCTGTATAATCCAGCACAAGAGAAATTAAAGGGGGACCTCAGTTTAGAAATTGGTATTCAGATGTTTTAGATCACTCACTCACAGATAAGAGATATAAACATGCACGTCTGAATATGAACGCCAAATCACACATACGAATGGAAATTTCTTCACAACACATACTCAGACTTAAATAGTGCTAGATGTAAAGTTACAAAAGAAGGCCAAATAAGCAACACTACTGTGTTCATGTGTAAACAACAAATAACTGGTCCAGGAAATATGTTTTGTTTTAGCATCAATTCCATATTTTGAGGAAGCTGTCCCAGGATCCAGTGGCAACTGCCATGCCATCTTCAGTTACTCCAAGACAACTTACTCTATTGTCATGACCAGCCAGAACTCCTGTGAAAAAATGACACATTGAACTGTTACTATAAAACAAATGGATATAATAGAAACAAACTATTATACTTAAAAAGGAAATTTATAGTATAATACATTGTTAAATTACAAGAGGATAAGTGACCATTAATATTTAAGTTCTTTAATAAAAAATTGAATTTAAAGATAAGAATTTGTATAATACACATTAAATGCGCTTTCTCGTTAACACTTCTAAAATTTTTTTTATAGTATTTCTTTATGATTAATTAAAATCAAAATTTTCATATAAATAAGCTTCATTAGTTTCAAGAAAAATGTTCTCATAACTTCTTCCTAGGCCAGGGGAAAGAGGAGTCTTAAATTGTTTCTCTCTTGTTCTTCTAGTGAAAAGCATGCATTTATATTGCAGATTGTATTAAAAATATCAAGGATTCAGATAGAAAGATAAATTCCGATAGCCAAATAGATTTTAATTCATTTTGCTTATTTACATCAAATACATTTCAACATTTATTACTAAAAATTAAATACTCAAAAATTATAATTAAATTCAGAGACTATCAAATAAATGATATTTTCAATGATATTAATTAAAAGGTTTTGAGCATTTTACCAAATAGTCTATACAATGCTATAAAATATGTGATAATTTTAAAGTTGAGAAACCACATATGGGAAAACAGATTTTGTAGAAAAAATAACTCTTCTATTAAAAGGTATATTTTAGACTATTGAACATAGTAATACAAACAAAAATATTAAAATCATTATGGTATTTATAGAAAAGCTAAGTTAAAATGATATCGGACCTCTTTTAAAGTAATTATGCTTGTATTTTTAAAAATTTAATATATAAGCATTACAATTCTATAATGTTATTTTAACTTAGTGTCATGAAATACTTGGATTTGGCAGATGCAGTATAATACAGGATGGTGGCAATGAAAAAATGTTGCCAAAATATGTATGAAGACGTGTGATGACGTAAATAGTAGGGTTACCAATATTCTGCTTAATTTTTATAGGTCTCCATATTTATGATACAATAAAAGCCAGGTTGCCAATTGTGTAAGCAAATTGTCCAAAAATTAAGAAACTAAGAATTTGGTATCCTGGATTATATGTCATCTGTGCCCTGGATTTATTCCCTTCTATCAGGGAAAAATTTTATTTAAAAAAATTGCTACTTAAATGTTTAATGGTTTGGCAAGTTCTCACACACGCATACATAAAGTAATTACTTCATTGTATCACCCCTAAATAATTATTATCTAAGACAAAAATATTTAAAAGAACATTCACATAAAAATAAAACTGAAAAAAGCTGGAAAATAAATGTTCATTGTGTCAAGGAATTAGTTTTTAAGACTGTTCAGCAACGCTAATATAAAATATTTATATAATTGGATATTTGTAATAATGCTTCTTATGATTATGGAAAATTTCAGGCACACTTTATCAATTTTCCTTCAAAAATTTATCTACATACACACAACAAATTTTCAATTATCAGAATTAAGCAACACAAATGAGTTGATTTTTTTTTTTTTTTTTGTATAATCCATTAAATTATGGAGAAAAAATATACATTTGAAAAAATGAATACTTACAATAGTTAAGATATATACTCATACTTGATGAATAATAAAATTATTCACTTCTTAGCTATTGGTTGAATTTACTGAGTAGCTTAGTAGATGCAAACAATCGCTAAGATAGTCTTATCAAGAAATATGGTTTCACAGCACAAGATGCACCATCAATCATATTATGAGTAACCATGATACAATATTTAAGACAAAAGTAATTTTAGTAAAGAAAATTAATAACAAAATAGGACTCAGGAATGATGGATGCAATGTCACATTTTCAGATAATCTAGCTGTTTATAGTATCATGCAAGCCACATTTGTTACGAAGTATCATGGAGAGCACATATATTAATTTATCGCCTACAGTGATGTCAGGAGAACATACTGGATTCATGTGTCTCCTCTTATTTGCGCAGTAACACTTTAAACAGTGAATATTTTATGTGTGTGTTAAGACTATAGTTACATCCTTAATATAATCTGTGAAAAACTATGTTTTAAGGGATAATGACCCCTCCCTCCCCATATGTGGCTAGTGATACACAGACGTTCCTTATATACGTTTACACAACAGTATGTTCTCTAAATCTTTTATTGACAAAAAGAAGCAACTTATGAACACTTGGCTAGTAAGCTTCTGACAGTAATTATAAGCAATAAGCTAGAGTATCATTGAAATGACACAATGCAATTGTAATTATATGCTGAGAAATCTCTTTTAGACTCAATACATAGGCAAATAAAAGCTGTTACTGCTGTCAGCTGGTTGTTCTTTGTGTCAATTTCTTAGGATCTAAACTTTTAAATTTCTTGAAAATTTAATCATTTGTTATAATTATTCACATCAAAATGTTTGCCCAAAAAATGGGGGGGGGGACTCAACATTTTATCTAATTAGATGTTTTTATTTTATGTGGCTAATTAAGTCTCCAACAGATAAATCAAAGTACAATTTTATATTGGAATTAAAACAATACTTTAGAAAAAACAAACATAATTTTACAATATTATAGTTTATAGACACTTTAAAATATTATATAAAACTGAAGGAAGTGATGAATGAAAGCAAAATCATGCTTCAATATAAATTATGTCAAGTTAATATAATTACATTGTCTTCAAAAACTATGCATTAATTTTAAATACCATCCTTTATTTTCAAATACAGTTTGAATACTGATAAATAAAATATAAAATTTTGATGTGTCAAGATAACTCACTTATAATAGTTTAAATGATAATTATGATTGTTTTATACTTTATGCAGCAAAGTTTTAAGTTAAGCAAAAGTTAGTTCTAGTTTAAAAACAAATTAAAAAGTGCTTAAAATTATAATAACTCCAGAATTAAAGATATTTTTATCTACTTATTATTTCTTTACTATTACATCATGGTTCAGTAATAATATTCTTTCATATTGTAGGAACAATTCTTGCACATTTTATCGAGGCAAATTATGGCCTTTTCATATTTTTAAGAGCTAAATTGATGAGAATTTACGTTGAAATCTTAAGGAAAAATCAATAGACATAAAATGCCAATCAATATTTCTGTTAGAGTTTTCAAAATGATCAACTGAAAGTAATAAAAGGAATCTTTGAACATACTCAGAAGAAACTGTATATTAAGGAGAATATTAAGTCTGGATAAATATTCTGTATTTCTAGTACAAAAGTCATTTGTTTTTACCCCATGGTCATTCTTTTACAAACTGTTAAATTGTGAAGTGTGCTATAAATTAATTAAAAAGTTTCCAATACAAAGATTATGAATAAATATTTCTTATAAGATGAGAATCAAACTAGTAAACAGTTGAGTTGAAGGCCAAACCATATATTTATCAATTTAATGATCATATCAAAGGAACTCATAACATCTTTTCCAATAAACACTGAATCTCCCCCCCCCAGATATCAATATTTTACAATGTTAAATTGAAGACTCTTCATAATGACAAGCATTTTTTAATCTATAAAATAAATTAAACATCTAGACTAGAAATGATATAACAGTCATTCATAAAAAAGCTTTTTTGTACGATTCAAATTTGTCGAGGTCTTCAACAAGAAATCTCATATTATATTAGAGTAAAATTAATTATCTATGAATGAATAAGCTCTGTGGTGAACTCAAGAAAACATTGATTTTTACATACTGTGAATAATTCCAATAAATTTAATACAAAAGAAGTATTTAGAAATGTTTAGAGTAATGTAACTTAGTCTGTTAGAGAGAGAATTTGAAGTTCTATGAACATGTACACAAGTCCCAATTCAAGTAAAACTTCAATCACTGACAAACTACTGTTGCAGAAATAAATGAGGAAAATTAATAAAAAAATAAACTAAGATTGAAAAATTAAATCTCACAATAAAAAAGTATCATGAAATCAGGGAAAGAAAATTGATATAATGAATATTTTAATTTATTTAGTCACATGACACAGTTAAAAGTGTTAATGCCATGTTAAAAGTTGCATACTATTACAATTTGCAAAGATATGTTATACTCAGAAGCAATGATCATGTAAGGATATTGTTACATAAAAAATTCATATTTCTGTTAATCTGACCTCTGAAAAATGTTTTTCATTAAATAAAATTGAGACAATAGGTTAAATAACAAAATAACTGAACAAAAAATTATTTTTAAGACTTTTTTTTTCCGATTTGGGAGATAAATAGTTTGAACCTTTTTCCTTTACATACTAATTGTATAAACAAATAGTGTTGTGAATTTATTAAATGTATAAAGTGAAATACCACCAAGAAAATAATCTGTTGATGAAATTAAATTACACACACCACTGAATCTAATTTTTCTCTCTCTACCACATACTTAAAACTTTTTATATAGGCAATTTTTAAAGAAAGAAAATAACCAGAATTTACAAAATATTATTAGCTTTAAGTCTTGCTTTCAGACATTTCACGATAAAGCATAAATACAAGTATTTCAAAATAAAATTTTGGGAAGTGGCACAGAAATGTGATCTTTTGGCATTATTAAACTAAATAACAATTTCTCAATTTTACAATATTTGCAGTAATAATTTAAAATAGAAAGGTAAAAAATTAAATAAATGGTGTTGCATGTTCATCTGACAATACTAGACTCAGTCAAATGAATATTTTCAGTTTCTACAAATTTCCTCAAAAACTACATTTTGGCTTATCACTAATGTGTTATTATAAATATAGATTACTTTTAATATAAATATAAATAAGAAAATATTAACAATAATGGTGCAATTTTCTTTTTCGCAGCTTTCACAAATAAATCAAGGTTTGACAAAAAAATTGATAAATTCTTATTACAACGAGTTTTTAATTGCATATTATTGCCATCTTACATGATGCTAATATATAATGTCAACATACAATGCACATTGGATGCAATAAAGAATATATATTTACAGTATGATTTAAAATAGAATTAATTTCTAAGAAAAAATATTAATGAAAACAACTGATTAGATACTATTTAGACTTATCTAATCCCCAAAAAACATGAGGTGAAAAACAAAGTGATATCTTGAGAGGATTCCGGTAATACTTATTTTTTGTCTTTGATAACTTTTATAGTAAGACTACACACATTGTAAAAGCATTTTTGTTACTGTTTAAATGAAAGAAATAGATTTCCGAATTCCACATTGGATAATTTTTTTTTTATCATATTGAGTATGAATTTAGTGTTACCCTAAAATTAGAAAGTTTGTGGTCACTTTTTAAATAGTTTTCTTTATAACTTTTAGTTTAAGAATTTGCAACTATGCAAATCAATTATGATTTTTTTTGCCTTTATGTGACAACGTTTGAACACGAATATTTTCATAACAAAACAGTTCAAGTCAAGACCATATGTGAAATGATAATAAACAAAAGCAACTTTAATAAATTTGAGAAACCAAATTCATTCTTGAATATAACTGATTAAATCTGAAATACATCAGGTATATTGTTATTTAAAATTATTATTTAGTAACATGAAAAACCGCATTTCTTTCAAAACTTTACTGACAGAGAATTATCTTTCAAATAAAATTATTCGCTGCAGTATATAATACACAAAATGAGATTTGAAACATTTTAAACACATAAGCTGCAAGTTACATACAAGAAAACGCAGTAATTATAATTACTGAATGTACAAATTATTCATTGGTATACTTTATCATGAATAAAAATCAATAAACAACTCAATTTTTGCACACCATAAAAATTCAAAGTTCATCTACTGCGTAGGATTACACATTTGTCAAATACAATAAAAAAGAGTGAAAGGAAAGGAACTACTTGAATAAAAGGCTTACCAGCACGTTCAGCTTTCATGGAATCCCAAACATTACAATTAAAGTCATCATATCCTGCAAGAAGTAATCTTCCACTTTTGGAGAAAGCAACTGATGTTATTCCACAAATGATATTATCATGGGAATACATGGCCAATTCTTGATCTGCCCTAATATCAAACAGCCTACAAGTAGCATCATCAGAGCCAGTAGCAAATGCATATCCATTTGGGAAAAACTAAGAAATATTAAATACAAATCAATGAATTCAAAAAAAGATTAAAATATGAATAAAAATTAAAACTACAACAATCATAAAGAAATACATAACACAATGTAAGATATTTTATTTCAGAAAACAGTACATGAATCTTTGTTTAAGAATTAATTGAGAATGTTGAAACCCAGAAAGATGTAACTAATAAAGATTAAAAAAATAATAAAATAATTAAAAAAACAATGTTTTCTGAGAAATGACAATCTCATGAAATTAATGTCATTCAGAGCAAGTTTTTTTTTTTTTTTTTTTTTAATAAACATTTTGAAATGGTTTGAGATCTACATCTAGAAGGAATCCATTTCCTTATCTGTTTCAGAGGATATATCAATTGTCCTAATATTTTTTCTTGAGATTCTACATCATTAGCCTTATATTAATTGGTAATTGAAGTAGATTTTTTTTATGCTATTAGAAATTGCTGGCAAAGTGGATTTAGAAGCCAAAGCAGATAGAGCAAAGCAGACAAAGCAGATTTGATTTTAGCAAACTACTTTTATTCACGAAAATATTTATTTTTGAACTTGTAAAGTAGAAGAATAGAGAACACCAACTTTTGATGATCTGTTTTTTACTGAGTGACTTGCTTCCAGCAAAGTAATATTTTGTTTTATCTTGGTTGCAACTATCTCTTTCTCAAAGATCAATATAGGGCAAGATTTGGGAAATGTAGTATGTGCACCAGAACAGTTAACACTTGGGAATTTCTAAAATACAAGCATTTGTTTCATGACCAGATCTTCACATTTCCCCCACATAAGATCAGAATTCCTAAATGCTTGTTAAAAGTGACCATATCTCTGACATTTAAAACATCCAAGAAAGTTAATGAATGTATGGAAAAAGTTTGAAGTCTATAGAATTTTCTTTAATGGATTTTGGCAATCATGTGCCTGAAAAGTAAAGACAACACACACGTTATCTTAACTTTTAAGTATACCATCACATAAAATGTTTATATGATTTGCACACACACACACAGCACAAACTACTTGATCACATAATTCTACCATGAATTCTGCTTCTGTAACATGTATGAAATCAAAGTTAGAAAGGGCAACATGAGACTTATTTAAAGTTTCATAAAATGATATTTTGACTGGATATGAACCCAATTTTTTAAAATTACTGATTATTGAAGCTTGTTTTGAGTCAACTAGAACAAAAAGATATCCATATTGTAATTTTTTTACACATTTTCTATGTTACCAATAGTTGATATTAGAAGTTTTTGTATCAGAAAAGGCAATAACGCAAGAAAATTGCCACGTGTACTCCACAAAATGTAACAGATAAGTTAGCTTCAATAACACGATAGTTAAAACCCATAGAATATTTGTAAAAGTTCAGGTTCACTGTCCACCATGTAGCCCTAGAAGGGATGGCAGCCACTGGATCTGGATATTTCCAGCCTTATGCTATATCACAGCGCATGGGTGATTGCTTACCATAGTGCTAAACACCAATATGCTGGGAATCACTCTCGAGCAACATGTCTAAATGCCAAGTCGAAGGATGCAACCCTTTCACTTGATCCCTAGCAAACTAGCCACAAATGTAGCTAGGTACCAGCTGATTGATACACTGGGGACAATATACCACAGCTCAAAGGGTTGCCATGCCGAGCCGTGCGTGGGGATCTTAACTGTTCTAAGGAAGCAATCAGAGCAGCTAAAGCTATTTATTGAGAGCTCTTTTGGTTACCCTCAAGGGATGGAAATGATAAGGAAAATATTAGAAGAGAGAGGAAAAAAAAACAGAGAATATAGATCTCTGGGTAACTTTGGAATTGGGACACCTATAGTCAACGAAAGAAAGTGAACCACATGACGGGACTTATTCCATACATTTTATAGTAAATAAGTGCCCCTGAATTGCAGATATCAGCACAAAATGCTTCACACAGATTTTTTGTCACTTTCCTCTTAAGGAACATTGCATAGCTATAATGCACAAATAATTAGCATATTCAAGGATACAAAAATGTTTTTCTTGCTTATACCCATTTTTGACCAGTTACTAACCATGTACAGAAAAATGGGAATACACAATACAAACTATATATATATATATATATACATGCATATATACAGCTATTTCAAAAATAAAATAATCCTTTATGCTAAACCTGTACATTAGAACTTAAGAAATTAACAACAAAATTAAAATAGAAAACTTATTTAGAAATAAACATGCTTATTTAAAAAATTCAATTAAAATATTAATATTCCACTACTTTTTCCCAGATTTTGAATACTGTTATTAATATTTTAAATAAATAACATATAAAAGAGATTAGGCTAGCATTTCAGCATACACTACATCCCAATGTATAACAAGTATCAATATGAGATTAACTTCATGTCCAAGGAAATTGAGCCTATGAATTATTGAACTGAATGCCGGCTACAAACCATTGCATTTTCAACTTTGCCCTTTAACTCTGGAGCATTTTTATGACTGCCATGTACAAACAATGATAAACAAGCATATACAAGATTTTTATCCACCAATAATCATTATTTTAAATAAAAACCTTTTTAGTTCTATAGAAACTCTTCTTGCATTGATTTTCAAATGATACATTAAAAGTGTGATTAATAAAAAAATTATAATGATCAATTATATTTGTTTTTCGTTGCTTTCATGAAGTGGATAATATATATAACAAATTTTCAAAGCATTTATTAAAATTATTATCAGAAAAATAAACCAAAATACAGAGCATAAAAAAGTACATAAATGATATTTTGTAACACTTAACATTATATATTAATAATCATAAAAATATTGCTTACTGTGACAGCATTAATATCTGACTCATGACCAGGAAAAGTTTGTTTACACATTCCATCTCTTATATCCCACAGCTAAAAGATAAGAAAAATAAAAACCTTTGAAAGATGGAAACACTTATCTTTTATGTAGTACATGTAATTAAAATTGATTCTTTAAACAAATGTGTATAATTATGTACATGCATGTTTTTTAATTGTATTTGTAAATAAAAATAAATTATTGCAAAAACTAGTATTTTTTGCTTTCTTTCAGTTATCAGCTGCTTTCTTTGCTGTTTTAATTCATCTACATATAATTTGTGCTTTAGCCTGGCACCAGCAGCAAAATTAAGTAGCTCTCAGCTAATTATTATATTGCTGATAAGTTTTATGTTTTGGATGTGACTACAATTGATTATTGATATTTTCTACCATGTTCTACAGTCTTGACTATGAGAAAGTAAGTTAAAAAAAAGTATCTATTGTATCTTTAATAGAAACAAATTTCTCAATAATACACAATTTTGAAATCTTACACTCAGTGGTAAGGATTTAAAATCTACAAAATTATGAAATACTTTCTTTCTCTGAACAGGCAGAAGCCAATCTTTATATGGCTTTTCCATAGTCCATTGGTCATTGAAAAGATACATTCCACCAGGAAAATTAAATAATTTATTTCAATGATAAACAAATTACTCCTTTTTCAATGAAATTATGTGCAATTTTCATCAAGGAAGACATGGAAAGTAGTTTAACTCAAAAATTTTATACAATATAAAAAATGGAAACAGAAAAATAATTAAAATCACCTCCCTGATTATATCACAGGATGATCTTTTATTGGTAATTATTCTTCAGTTCACACACAAATTTACATACTACATCTGATTTTGATTGAACTGAATCATTATGAAACTAGATCTTTATTTCAGTCAGCAGTTATTAATTCAATCCACTATCAATCATGCCATTTAGTGGTAACACTAAAAGATTTGGTTTTTTTGGTTTATCAATTTTATTAAAATTTTAAAATATTTTTAAAAAAAATTATAATATTTTATATATATATATATATATAAAAGTCAAGGTAAGCAAAAATTCTAGGGTTAATTCATAAATTTCAAGGAATTGTATGAACCCTGTAACAAGCATAAAATGGTTTATCTAAATAAAAATAACAGTATCAAGACTTGTGATTTTTAAGCCTTATAAACTATACTGCATATTTTGTGTAAGCTATTAATATAAAATATATTGAATGAATTAAACAAGAAAAGTTTACAAAACAAATAAAACCTTATTTTTTTTTTTTTTGAAAAATTGACAGAATTAATAAAAATTTCCTTAACCATGCAGTTATTAATTTCAATTTTACAAGGAATGCTCACTTTTGCAGAAGCATCACAGGCACCAGATACAAAAGTTCGCATATTTGGAGCTAATGATAACGACATCACATCACCAGTATGTCCAGTGAAAGAAGTACATTGTTGCCCTGTTTCAATATCCCAGAGAGCACTAGATAAAAGTCACATGAATAATAATATAAACAAATTTCATGGTAACATGAATAATATTTTAACTTAGAAGCTCAAGATATTTAACAATTTAACTGTCTAAGAAGCAAAAATATTTTAGGTATTACAGATATTAAGAGAACTAAAATAAGTTTTTAATACATATTAAGATTAGACGCAGCTTTTAGCATGTATAATCACTTACAGTAAACTTAAGATATAAAATATTTGTCACAATAGCACAATGAAAACCAATTAACCATAAGCAATTTAAATTATGTTTCTAATATATATAACTGTTTAATAATGAAAAGTAGAGAAAAATATAAATTAATACGAGATAAATATTTATATACCAAGTCATGTCTCCAGAACTTGTAACTATTTGGTTATCATCTAAAAACCGACAGCATGACAAGTATCCTGTATGGCCAGGGAGTTCCCGACTTACACGAACATTACCCTCACGAGTCTTGAGACTATAGATGGAGCATATATTATCAAGACCACCACATGCAACATAACTGCCTGAAGGTGCGTAGGCACAAGTCATGACCCAACTTGAACGTAGTGGAATGGCATGAACCTAGAGAAATGGTAACTTATAATACTGTGCTAATGAGGTAATTTAAGACTAATGAATCTTTGGGGGGAACATACCTTGTTTGTTGTATATGCATCCCAAACAATAAGCTTTCCATCTTGTGAGGCAGATACTAAGTAACTGCAAAAATGTAAATATTAATAAATAGTTGTAAAGAAATGTTATCAATTTTAAGAGTGTGCATAATTAATAAGATAAAAATGTTAAAATATCTTAAATTTTACCGGGAATCAGAACCCCAATGCATAGCATATATTTTCGCCAAGTGACCTCTAAGTGTACGGCGTGTGCGCATTTGAATCCGGCCCACAGCCTCCATATTAGCTGTAGCTTGAACAAGAGTAGTGTCACAAGCAGCTTTGCGTGCATCCTAAAAATATAACATATAAATTAAGAATATTACAGGGTTTACACAGATTTCCAAGAATCAAATGCCACAAGCTTTTAGGAGTAAAATCAAAAATTACCGAGATATCAACATTCGCAATATTTTTTTGTTGTATTACAAAATAGTTCTTAAGCAAATATGTATATACAACATTTTTCAATTATATTTGTAAATAATTGCAAAAATTAATGAAAATATATTTAAGTTAGAGAATTATATTTAATGATAACTTCAAAATCCTTCAATGAAATTACAGCAACAATGGAAAAATTAATTTTAAATTTTTATATTATTCGATTATACATTGTATAAAATAATAGGTAAACTTAGAGTTCTTAAATATTTTTACAATAGATTCTTATTGATTAGTTTATTTAGTATTGCAAGAAAACCTTTTTCAAATATAAATATACTTACTGAAAACAAATACAACTATTAGATAAACTAGTAAAAACTTAAAAAATTATTATTTTCTCTAAATAAATAATAATAATAAATGCATCAAGGTAAGTGAAAATTCTAAAAGTAATTCACAATATTCAAGAAGTCAAGTCAAAATTGCAAGGGCCCTTAAAAATATTTTTTTGAAATTTAAAGAGTTACCAGCTATACAAACCCTGATGTTAAGATGCCTATTACAAAAACATAATATAAACTTTGATAAATTAAATACATTTCATTCATATTAGCTAATTCAATCCATTTTTAGAACCCTTATTCACAACTATTTCAATTAAGTCACCATGATTTTCCACTATACACAATGTTAAAAAATATTTATCTGATTGGTAAGCCATCACATTAAATATATTACTAAATTTAAAAATGCATTATTTGCGAAAGATTTTTTAAAAAGATTGCACATTTAATATAGCTAGCTTACAGCCCAAGTGGAAAAGGCAACCTATTACATGCCTATATTAGGTACAACACAAAGATTAAGTAAGAGTTTAATCATGTGTAAGATACACATTTCTAATCCTGATGCACTTTTTTAAAGACATTTTTTAAGTGTTAGTAAATCAATAAGTTAAGAATGATAAAAATGAATATATTATATAAACTTTTTTAATATAATGAAATTTTATTATATTTTTATTATTTCTACCCAGTTTTCTCATGATTAACTTAACTGGTACTTGAAGTAAAACTAACCTTTATATTTACTAAACAGAATTTTTTTATCAACATACAAACCGGATAAAATATTTTTTTCAAAATGAAAAATAATAAAATCTTAACAGTTTTCAGTCCTTTATTTAGAATCTCAAAATAATTCCCATTATAAAAATAATTAATGTTGTAGAAACACTTAGTTTCAACATGTTTTCTTTATACTGTGAAAACTCAGTCATTTTGACACTAAATTTTTTGTTAAAGGTTGTAATCTGAGATCTTTTATTGCAATTAGTAGTAGTATCTGGCAATTTTATCTTTTACTTATTCCAAGTATTGTAAAAGTATTTATTAAACATAAAATTTTACATGAAGACATCTACATGAGCAGAATAAATAAAAAAATCTCAAGAATTATCAGAAGAAAAATCATCAGAAGCAGAATTCTCCTAATTCTATTATAGGAGCAACAGGCATAGTTCCCATCTGAAAGTAACACTAATTCTCGAGAGTACAATGCACTCTTTATTTATTTTGGTTAGATTATAGTTGAGGGTGCCCCTTGAATTCTCGCCAAGTTTATTGCCAAACTGGACAATGTTGTTCTATTTATGGTTACCCTAAATGTTATTCTGAAATGCATTCACATTTCTGATTGGTTTAGATATAAGTTATTTTTTAATGTTTAAGGAAATTGCCATTCTCGCCAAAGGGCACCCTCAAATATATTTTTACCTTTAAGTATTTTTTATTAATTATTACAGGCCAAAACTTATTTTTAAAAGAGAAGCATCATTTTTTCTAAAGAATGAAGCTCGAAATTTAATATGCACACCCATGGCAAAGATTCTATCCTCAGGCTGGATAAAGTCAAAGACTTTCATATTTTTAATGGATCAACAAAACTGAGTACAAATCACGCTAAGGAACTAAACACTAAGGTTCCTATAGTTAGGTTGATATATATATATATATATATAACCTAACTAGGACACATGCTTTGTAAACCAGAGCCTTTGGTAAAATAAACAGGTATTAATTGAAGGTTTTGGTCCAAATAGGGCTAACATGACATCCGAGTTTTATTGTTAAAGAAAAAAGTTTGTATAACTGAGATTCACAAATTATGTTATCTTTGCAAAACAAAATTTAGCTTTCATTTGGAGAAACAAATATATTTATATACAGAACCAAACATAAAATCTTTAGCTTCACAGTGTTTATATATAAATGATTAAAACAGACAATTTAATAAAAAGATACACTTAATAATAACAAAATGAAAAGAGGCAATTATTTGGAAATTTTGTCAATATTATTTTCAATTGCTAAGGTGGTTGACACAAGGTCCAAACCAGGACAAACTGCACTTTAATTACTAAGACAATCAAGTTATAGATACAGAAAAATTTATGTGAATTAACTTATTCATATAATGATTATATATATTCACATACATAGATAAATTTAATTTTACCAGTCCTATTGGTATGTAGTTAAATGTTAAAAATGTAATATTATAAATCGTGCAAGAGCTTAAAACCACTCAGCTACCAATCTTCAACCTGATACAAATTACTTCAAGCACTATTTTTTAATTTCCAAACCAGTAATAAATTAAAAAAAAAAAAAAAAAAAAAAAAAAAAAAAAGAACAGTTATAAGCAAGACAACTGAATAAACAAATTTTAAAATGCTTTTATAATTTGTAAATTAAAATATTATCTTCAATAGTTAACAGAAAACTCTTTACAACTTATAATATTTTAACATTTAAAAATATTTTTCTTTGATAAGCACATTTGATTTCAAGGGTTTTCTTGCTTCTTAGATTCAGAAATAACTTGTTTAATATTGATAAGTGCAAGAAAGTGATCATATTTAAAACTTTCTAATATTTTATATTAACATTATACAATCAAAAGTTTGTTTTTTAACAATAAATTTTACATTAAGAAATTCACTACTTTGAAAATATATTCCCATTTTATAGTCTTATGATCAACAGCAAGAACAATTACACTATTGTTAACACAATAAGAAGGATACTCATAATACTTCAGAAATTAAAAAGATTTAAATATTCTATAATATTTCAATCAATTTTAAACTAAGAATGCTTACTCGAATAGTGTTTTTGAGGGTTTCAGCCTCTTGGCGAAGGCTATCCAACTCATTCATTTTCACAAGGCTGTTTTAAATTTCTGAAATAATAAAGTTAGTATTAAGCCATTAATTTATGTAATAAGACAAGATTATAAAATATGCATTAAGGGTGCTACATATTCTTGGTAGCAATAAAAGTCCTGAAAATACAATAATAATGCTAATAATTAAAATAAATTTAGTTATTTATATAATTTTCAACATTCTGTATCATTAGAGAAATTAATTTCTGAAATAACCTCAAATGTAGAGGAATACATTATATAGAAACAGTAAGCTATATTTATATTAAAGGTATAATGAAATAATTTTCATAGTTAAGATTAATAATAATGATTAATACATACAAATAGGGTACAGAAATAATACTAATACAGCTTCATTCTGAATTTGGTTTGTCATATTACAATTGCCCTTGAAGGTTTTAAACAGGCTGGTGGTTTAAAACAGGATTTGGAATCCAGGAACTAAAAGATGGAATACTTGTCTTCCAAAACCAAACTGAACTATCTAAGGAGTTAAGAGTGATGTACAATTCTGAAATGACATGCATTTGGTAATTCCTTCTATTTAAGAATATCATTAGTGATGGTACAAATACAGAGAATTGTAATGCTATACTGGTTTCTTTAAAGTAAATAATTTTTAAGTTGCCTTAGATGATTTATGCAAGACACTTTAAAGTAAAATTGCAGTTTTGGAGTGCCCTTTCCTTTTGATGGCAATAAATGTACATAAAAGCAATGTAAAAGATAAAAAAACAAACTTTAAATAACAAAATTAAAAAGAACACTTAATAGAAACATTATGTGAAATCAAACCAGATCAAATTCTGATTGTACTTCCCTAACAAACCAATGCAAAATGCTGTGTAAGGCACATTTATGCAAAATAAAATAGGTATTACGAACAGCACAAGTAAAAAAACTTTACATATTTCTTCACACAAAAGTCATTATTTGGTACAAAATAAGATATATATATATATATACATTACAATTTTTTTTTTTTTTACAATAACAAAGATGTTTAGTAATGGAATAATTAAAAATATGAAACATAACACTTGTATGATAAAAATTTACTCAGAAGTACAAAAATAAAAGCTAATAGGTTTAATGATAAACAAAAGAATTCTTGTAAAAGCACTGGACTAAGCATTTTCAATAAAATGTCAAAATGTATATAACATCTCAATTAAAAAATTCTTTTTCTCCATTACATTTTAGAACAAGATCAACAAAAATTATGATTTTATTTCACTTTTTATTGATTTATATATGAGATAAAATGTGCATAAAAGGAAGATTGTTTCCTACAATTAAAGGAAATAAAGTTTTTATTATTACACTAAACCATTAAGCTTGTACATTATTTTAAGTACACCATCAACTATTTAAATGATTCAAATTGTTATAGTAAAATTTAACATAAGCATGTTATTAGATACCAATTGGTATTATATATAGGTCTTTTAAGTAGAATCTGAAATTAGTGTCTTAAGAGTTTAAATATAAAAACTTGAATCTTCTATTCAACAGTTATATATGTATTATAGCAAATACATTAAAGAACAAAAATTAATAATTATAATTATTAATCAGACTTAAATTATATTAATACATTAATTTTTACAGTGTACATATTTAATCTATTCTTAAGATATTCAAAGGAATGATATAATATTCCTGTAAATAAAAAAAATTAAAATTCCTAGCTTAAAAATTATTTAATTCTAAACTCCAGTTAAATATAATCTATGAAAGCATTTCATTAATAAAGAGATTCTATTAAAATTATAAATCACTATCTAAAAAAATTGTACACTGTATACTTTATGAAGCAATCATAAATGACTTAATCGATAGTAAAAAGAAGTTACGTTAAATTCATTTTCAAATCAAATGACGATTATAACTACCATTAATATATGCGTGCATTATATATATATAATGAAAAGCAATTAAATATTCTAAGTGCAAATAGATATATCTAAGATTTGAGTAAACAGATTTTATTAATGGAGAGTATGTCCTATTTTGTTCCCTCAACACACACAAGTTTCATAAATAATCCCCACAAATATATAAGTAATTACACGACCACTTGGCTAAGACATATAAACAAGCTATGTACTGTTGCGAGCTAGAATTATAAATACGTTTGTAATGGCAGTCCACGAACAATTAGCAGTGTACATGAATCTGACGTAAGCCTAGTTGTCAAATTCAAATCAAGATACAATTGAAAGCACTTGAATAGAAAACGAAACATCAAATGCATTAAACAGTAAGTTAAATAATACTGACACACAGTTTTGGGGAGTTTAAAATTCCATTGCATTACAAGTACTCTTGGTTGTATTGATCCTAAGAATAAAATCATTAAGCCTTTTTCTTAAATTAACATAAAATAAGCTGAAACTGTTAGTGTTATATAATATGTTGTTATTCAAATAATAAAATATCTCTACAGGTTGTAAACTTATCATACCTGTTGGAAGAAAACGTAATGAACCTACTTTTCTTAGAAATTAAAAGCAACACCGGCTGATCCGCCAGAGATCTGGTATGTTATCTGACCCTGGCGGCTCCGCTATTGAACTGATCGGTGTAACATATAGAGTCCTGTTACAGCAATTGCATTTACTCGCTGCAGACCCAAGCTTTTTTCAGGATGAAATATCGAGCTAAATGTAAACATGCATTCACCGGCGTAATTATAAAAAATTAAAATGAATGTTCGGTAAGAAAAGTACCTTTACTCTGAAATTACACACATTCCAAAACTTAATACACACACAGGGTGCGGTTCTCTTGCGCGCATTGATGTAACCCCGTAGCAAAAGGAGGTACCAAAAACTTAGCGCATGAGCAGAAGTATAGTTATAAACGCCATATTTGCTTTGTGGACACTGTCCAGTGTTAATTGTATTTAATTTATTGTAAATGAACATATATTAGTGTATTTACAAGAAATTTAAAAGGATGCAACGATTCTGCAAAGCCTACCTAGATCAAGTCTCTATTTTTAATAGAGGTAAGACATTTTTTCCCTCTCTCATCCGTAGACTTGCATCAAATTTAGTAAGTGAAAACAAAGATTATATTCGGCCGAGAAGAGCAATTCTTTATGTTCCTGGCCATGATCGTAGAAAAATTGAAAAATTAAACAATCTCAATGTAGACTGCGCTGTACTTGATTGTGAAGATGGAGTTGCTCTAAATAAGAAAGCTGAAGCTCGTCGCCAAATATGTGAAGTGGTTCAAGATTTTGATTTTGGGAAAAAAGAATGTGCTGTCCGAATTAATTCTATTGATAGTGGTTTAGCTGAGGAAGACTTATTAACACTTTTAAAATGTGACAAACTTCCAGAAACTTTGATGGTGCCTAAGGTTGAAAATCCAAGTCATTTGATATGGTTAAATGATATGCTAAAATCACATTTGCAGGTGAAGAAACCTGAAAAATCTTTGCAACTTGTATTTTTTGTTGAAAGTGCAATTAGTCTTCTGAACTTAAGATCACTTTGTGCAAAAGCTGTTGAATTAGCTCAAGAAGGATTTTTCAGTTTTGAGGGATTAGTATTTGGATCTGATGATTTTTGTGCTGATATTGGTGCAAATCGAAGTGTAGATGGGAATGAGCTAATCACAGCTCGACAAATATTCATACTGTATGCAAAAGCCTTCAAAGTTCAGGCAATTGATATGGTACACATCAATTATAAGGATTTGGAGGGACTTCGTATAAATTCAGAGAAAGGTGCTGCTATGGGTTTTACTGGCAAACAAGTGATACATCCTTCTCAAGTGCCTGTGGTTCAAAAAGCCTTTTCTCCATCAGCAGAAAAAATTGAGTGGGCTACCGAACTTATTAAACTCTTCAAACAGCATCAAAATGAAGGAAAAGGAGCCTTTACATTTCGGGGGAATATGATCGATAAACCTTTACTTCGTCAAGCTGAATACATTGTTAGAATTGCTGAAAATCTAGATTAAAATATTTTTGTAAAAATATCAGATGAAATTTGTTTTTAGTCTATATTATTTGAAATTATTGTACGTTTGAAGAAATATATTTTTTATGAAACAAATAAAGCTTTTTTTTTCCTTGAGTATAGTATTTTACTTTTAATTTTTAGAAATAATTATGTAGGTGGCAGTACTAGTACTATGTTAAACTTTGAAGTGAAGAGAAGAATAAATGAAAATTTAGATGTAGTGTGTGTGTATAAAATTTTGTTGTTAAATTCTCTTTGCGTTGTTATTACACAAATGAGTGATCTAATAAACATTTAAGTTTATACTATCCAGATATGTATTTTGTAACGTGAATCAGATGATTTCATCACTCCTCAAACTATATACATTTAATATAAACTATAGCAGCATCACAAGTATGCAGTTTAATCAGTTTCTGCTTTTTAAAAACTTACTGTTTTGAGCTATAATTTTAAAGTATTGAAACATATATTATCTTATATTTTTACATTAAATTTAAGTTGTTATCAAAAGATGAGAACACAAACTATTTGATCATAACTGGTTGAATTGTTATGAATACATATAGTGTGTTTGTGTTGTCATATTTGTATACAACTTTAGCTGAAATTTGCTTTATGACAAAATACATTTTTATTCATTAGAACTATTTTTTTATTAATTATTTTTATTTTTTTAAATGAATAATTATTGCTAGTTGATTTTAAAGAATTGACGAATGTTAAATTGATGTTATTGTAAGATGTTTTAAATACTATTTTTTTTTGTCTCGTATAGCATGGAGTTCATGTAATTTTAGTCAATCAAGTCATTCTATTTATGTTTTGGACTATAATGAATGAAATTTGAATTATAGGAGCATGCAGTTTAAGATATTGTGCCTATTTATGTTTGTGTTAAAATGTAGAAAAGCATTAAATGTTGCATTTAAATTGTAATTGTACATTTTGATAAACTTAGTTTTTTTTTTTTTTTTAAATGAAACCTAGATAAATAGTTTATTTTTATATATATATATATATTTGTATATACATATATATATATATATGTATGTATATACATATATATATATATATGTATGTATATACATATATATATATATACATATATATTTATATATAAACTATTTATCTAGGTTTCATATATATATATATATATATATATATATATATATATATATATATATACTATTCCATTTCACTGAACTTATATGTTTGGTAAAGCACATAGAAAACAAAAAAATGCAATTGCTAAATGTAGAAACTACAGTAGACAAACTTTTTAAACATAGTTAAATACATTTTTTAATATATGATGGTAAGACAAAGCAGTTATAATCACTAACTATGACAGCAAAAGCATATTTTAATATAAAATGTTATGGTTTTTAATACTTGAGATTTTGCATAAAATTAAATGTTTTTGGAGTGAAAAGCATTCCTGAATATCAAGTAATTAAAACAATTTTATTGAAAAAATAATAAAAGTTTATACTACTTTCCTATAGGGATCCTAATATTAAATTAAACATCAAGGTATAATTAAGCCTAACTCTGGTTTATTCATTTTCTGATATTAGAAATAATTTTTACCGCTTTCAAATATTGCCAATTTATTAATGGTAATTTAGTTAATTTTGGTGTCATTTTCTTTGATTGAAACTTAATTGTATCTGCAATATTTTTTAGATGCCACATTATAAAATTTTTTAAAATTCATTCTGATCAAAATATTATTAAAAAAGGGTCTTGTTGTTTATTTTGTTTTATGTTCTATATGTTCTTTATTTGTTAATAATATTCTGATTCTCATTTAGTTTGCTACTTTTCTGTTTTTGAAAGTCTTAAAATAATTGCTAACAAAATTGCCTCTTGATTCAACTGTTACTGTGCTTCTGATGCTTAATTGCTGATATATGGTGAAGTACTGCTTGGTACCCCAAATGGAATTCTTTTTGTTGTGACTGAGCATGTTTGTTTTTCAAATTTCATTATTTATTGAATGCTAATATTGATTTTTTTGTACAATAATTATTATGAATGAGAAAGAAAAAATGCAATTACTGCCATAAATATTTGCATTGTATATTGTTCAAAAAGGTTTTAACTTTTAGAAATTATTAAAAACTAGTACAAACATTTTATTTACATAAGTAAAACTAAATAACTGTGATAGAGTAGTATTTCCAAATTTATGTTTTTGTTTACATTTTGTAATCTTGCTCTCTTTTGCAAACCTGAAGGGTTTTCAAAGAAGCACAGTAAAATGATATTTTTAAGTAAATTGCTTAACACTTTTACTTTCTTTGTCCATGTCAGATTCTCTCTGTTCCTGGTAAGGAAAGGATCCAAGTATAGTTAATTTAGTCTGTAAGTTTTAGGTTGACAAATTATTAGAACTTTTTTATGCTCCATTAGTTAATTTTTCTTCAAAATGAAGATTTCTAAAATTTTGACTCTCTATTCAGATATAGGTTGGTGAAATATAAAGTATAAGTACATTGTTTGTTAAATAAAACAAGATAATCTCTTATAACAAAATTAATATCCTGTCAAATAACATTTTAATACATAAAAAAACTAATACAAAAAAATTTTGCCTTGAACTTCTAATACTAAATAATAAAATTTAGAGGCCTAATGATGAATTTATCAGTTGAAACAATATTAACTACATCATTTTGAATATATAAGGTTTGTTTGCTTAATTAATAATTTTTCATGTGCATACATTTTGATTGGGCCATCATGTAAAAGAAAAAAAAAATTAGGATTCATTAGGAATAAATATAGAGAGTGAATCTCGTGTGCTGCATTTATTAAGTTAAATAAGTTATATCTCATCACCTTAATTTTTTGGGATCTCCCTGAATTGTTGATCTTTAAATCAAGATATATAAACATCAATATAAATTATGTTGTTAAAAACTTGCAACTAAAAGGAAAAATGTCGCAATCACTTAAAATTGGAACTACTATTTGCAAAATTTTATCAGAAAAATCTTTTAAGATATTTTCGTTATTTACACATGCATAAAACTTGTAGTACAAAATAATGATATAAAACTGAAAATCTTTGCCAAAATAGGCAAACTTTAAAAAGTCACAATAATTGAAAAAATTTTAAATTTCCTAAATATTTTTAAGTTTTAAAAATTTTTAAGTGCTTAAAATTTAAAAATTTTAAATCTCATTTGGAGGACATAGCTACCATGACATGTACCCCAGCCAACATTATTAACACCACAGATCATCAGTTGGGTTAACATTCAAACTCATTACCTTCCTGTAACACAAGCAAATGCAAAAAAAATAAAACCAATTATTCAGATCCATTAATATAATTTTCAGTACATATCCTAGAATAGAATTGTAATATTTATACAATTTAATAAATTAAACAACCTCAATAAATTTTGTTATTTATTAATAAATGGTAATTTAATTCCAAAATTTTAAATTATAGTTAAAAAATAAATTATATGCAGTTTTTCTGATAAAGGTCTTATTGTTTATTTCTTAAAAAATCTAGCTAGCCAATTGCTTTTTTTTTTTTTGAACAAAAACAAAATATCTTAAAATATCTCTTATTATTTTTAAAGCGTATCAATTTTTTTTAAAAAAAAGCTGATTGGAAACTCTTCTTTTACTTTTAAAATTAATTTGTTGCAATATATTTAGCAGAATTATCTATTTTCATTAAAGGAAAAATTTGAATTAAAAATATAGCAAAACATTGCTATATTTTTCACTGTGACAAAAGCACCAAAATGATGCAGGAAAGTAACATAATTATACTGATTGCTTTCTACTTTCACATTTTATTTCATGTAAAATGGAAACACTGTGTTAAGAAATCAATTCTTTCATTGATAGTTGAGCATCTTTACTAAATAGCTTTTTCTTTGTAATACAGTTTCTAAATAAAAATTTTGAATTAGAACTGAGAGTTGTAGAAATTAAAATCCAAACTGAAAAAATGTTAAATCTGAAATCCTTGGGCCTTCCCATATGGTACTCCTGTAACAGTAGTTTAAAAGAAAGGAGAAAAGGAACTAGAAAGATTTTATATTGATTCTAGAAAAATAAATCGAATAACTGAAAAAAATGCTTGACCAATTACAATAATCAATGTTCTTGACAAATTAACCCATTTAAAAATATTTTCTACCTTTTATTGTTTCTGGGTAGTGACATATTCCTTTTGAAAAGGAAGAATCACTAAAATTAGTATTTAGAACTAATTATGTTGACAGCAGTTACATTTAATTAAAGACAACCTGTAAAAAATTCATTAGGTTGCCTTTTGGATGCAAATATACTTCCAAATTGTTTCAACGTTTTATTTGGTAAATTTTAAAAAAAAAAATCAGGTTTAACATTTCCATTAACTATTTGGATCATACAATTATTTTTCCAACTTAATGACTGAACATACAAATCAACTTAGAAAAGTTCAGTTATCTTAAGATACATATTTTATTTAGAAATTAATTAAAGTTTTAATAGCATTCAAGACTACTTCTATTATTTTAATTAATAGAATAAATATATTATTAACAAGAATAGTTTATAATTTATAGGTATTTTCATTTTTAAACAATTAATAAATTTTATTGTCTTCCATAAAAAAAATTTTGCAACATATTTATAAAAAATTTTTGTTTATATGAATTGAGTAAAAAAATTGTTTTCGACTTAGGCTTATACAAATCATTTTTTATATTTATTCTCCTTTTAAAATTTTGTTAAAATTAATATTAAAAATAAAATTTCATAGAATGAAATTAATTTTTTATTTTATTTTTAATTTCTACTTATCTAAATATGTGCATAATTTTTACAAATATATTGTATATTATTATATTTATTAATTATTTCGTAACAGGCTAGTATAAATAAAATTTTTCAGTTAATGTAAAAATAAACACTTAAGAGCATTAATTTAAATGTGGTATCATTACATAAAATAAATATTTTAAAATAAAAAAAATATGTGCAAAAATACCTATAATTTTTTGTTGAATTGTTTTAAATAAATTAATTATGTAGTTGTATGTGTTGTAAGTATGTGCCGGGTGGTCATAATTAAACTGACAGTACTCACAGTGTTCTGTAGCGCCATCTATTTGCAAGAATGATGCCACATTTTGTAGGAAAATTAAACAAAACGGAGGACGAAAGATTCCATGGAAAAGCAAATTAGTTTTAAAAAAAGTCACCGCTAGGGGAATATTTGACGCTGTGTAATAGAAAATTGAGTGATAACAAATGCCAATTAATACGGAATAAAATTACCTTTTATTATGCTAATTTTCTGATGTAGTTCAAGGGCTATATGGCAACACTTTTAAAAAAGCGTAAAATCTACAAAAACACGGATGAAGTCTCATTATCTGCAATATCACGCACACTGAGCAGAAGAAGAAGCTCTTTATTCAAATTTCATGTTATACCCATTGGCACAGTGCCAGCTTCTTGGGTGTTACGTTTGGAACCAATCGAATTTAAAGTTCGTGTGCAATGTCTCCTTATTTAGTCAAAGGTGCGTTAATAGAGTCAAATCCTTTTATTTCAACCAGTGCAACACGTAAATTGTTCTTTTAGAACGCATAAAAAATGCGTAAAGGTAACGGTCCTGTGTCAGTTAATGGGCTGAAAGCAATGGTTGCAATGTTTGAGAAAACAAGGTCTCTGAAGGTTCAGTCAAGCAGAGGACGAAAACCTGTAACACAGAATACAATCGAAGCAGTTGCCATGGCAATTGTCAAAGAGGAACAGACAATATTGCTGCCATCTCTAGCGCTTGTGGAGTAACTCAGAATATGGATGTGCCTTACAGTACGGTATGGAAAATCTTACGAAAGATTATCAACTTCTATCCCTACAAGATCAGCCTTGTACAGGAGTTACTGTACCCTGACCATGATATGTGATTAACTTTTGCTCTCACTTTTCTTGCCAGAATGGAGATGGTTGATGCTTGGCCATGGAAAATCTTATGGGGAGACAAGGCTCACTTTTACCTGAATGGAACTGTGAATACCCAGATGCTGAATTTGAGGTAACAAATCACCACATGCATTCACAGCAGTTCCCTTACATTCACCAAAAATAGCTGTTTAGTATGTGATAACAGCAGAATTTATTATACGTCCATTCTTCTATGAGAACATTACCTCGACAGGCCAAGAAACCTTCTCTGTTACCAGAAAGAAATTACGCCACATGTTGAACATCTTTGCCATTCCAGCACTTCAGCAAAGACAATGCCTGTGGGAAATCATTTTCATGCAAGATGGAGCTCCTCCACACTTTGCTGTATGGGTGCAAAAGATGCTACATCAGAAATTCACTACAGAAAGAGTCATTAGCTGCTACTTTCCAACTGCATGACCACTTGGTCGCATGATCTTACCCCATGCAACATCTGGCTATTGGGTTACCTTAAGTCTAAGGTCTATCAAGGAGTGGTCCAAGACCTGGCTATATTGAAGGATAACATATCATGGACTGTATGGGATATTCCTGCAGACATGTTACTTTCTGCTGTTGTGCATACTGTGCACAGAATGCAATATGTGGTCCACAACAACGGCAGCCATGTGGAACCTCATTTGATTACAAAATAAAAGGTAATTTCTGTATTGATTTGCATTTGTTAACACTTTATTTTCTATTACACAGTGCCAAATATTCCCCTAGTGGTAACTTTTGAAACTAGTTTGTTTTTTGGCTTAATCCTTCATCCCCCATCTTTAATATTCCTCCAAAATGTGTCGTCATTCTCGCAAATAGATTGTGCTACAGAACACTGTGAGCACTGTCAGTTTAATTATAGCCACCCACTATATACATTTAAACATTTTGCAACCAAATAAGTGAAATTAATTTTTATTTATTAATATTTTTCCTTTAAAACAATTTATAGTTTATTAATTTCTTCAATAAATTTTTGTAAGTCATTCTTTTGGTGTAAATTTCTTGTAGGGAATATTTTTTTCCTAATATTATCCTTACCTTATAAATAAAATTTATGTTTAATATTTATAACAAATAAAGTAAAAACTTTAGAATAAAATGACATTCATAGCATGATAGAGATGATTTCAGAAATGTCGTTATTCTGTTCTTTCATTTGCAAAAATTTATTATAACATGACATTTAAAACAGAATTTTTACATATTAAAAAAAGTTTAATTCATACTAAGTACCATTATAAATATTGCTGTTATATTTTAGTTTCATTGTATTTCTATGAAAAATACTGAAGAGGGACAACACAATATTTCTTCAAAAATGTCAATGTCAGTCTTCAAAATGTGTCTCTAACTCCTTAAATTATTTTTCAAAAATAATTACACCATGAGAATGTAGGAAGGACTTTATATCTGGTTGCATATGTGTTTTTACTCTTCTCCCAGCAGTAACACATAGATAATATAGTATAATAACACATAGATAATATAATAGCAGTAACACATAGATTTTAATAAAAGGAAAAGAAACTATTAGCCTTTTTATTAAAATAGAGAAAATTTTGAAGTGCTATGTTGCATTATTTAAAATAATAATATGTTATAAGCAATTTTATAGGCAGTTCAAAATACTGTTATTAACGTTCTAAAGTAATTTCAAATAATACTAACCATATTTTTTGTGTGAAACAGATTTTATTTTGATTTAATCTGAGAAAGATATCTTGATATAAGTTTCATTTCATTCCATGCTAACACTTTCAATTTAATTTTACAAAGTTTGCACAACTCTTTAAATTCCAAAAAATAATAATAATAATAATTAATTATGGAAACTCCTGGTATTTTGACTTGATTCCTTGAAAATTGTGAATCACTCCTGGAATTTTTTCTTACCTTGATGCATTTATTTTTTCTACAAACTATTATAATTTTATGAATTTTATTCTTTTAATGTTTTAAAATTTTCAGTAACATTGTTGGAAAACTTAATTCCATATTAGTTTTACATATTGCCGCTAGATGGCAGCATGATCAATATGAAATTTATTGTATTTTAACTGTTGACTTGTATAAACAAGTTCAGTTACAATAATAAAAAGTTCAACTACATAACTACAATAAATAAGTTCAGCTACAATAATTTCATATTAACTCTGTATAGTAGTATTTAGATTTATGTAAAGTGAAGTAATTACCAAACAAAAATTTATTTGTTGTGTAATTAAGACTGGCAATTTTAATTGATTCTTTCTCTATTTGTTGCTGTTTTCCTTTTATTGTATAAAATTCTTTGAATATTAATATTTAAATATAAAATTGAATTAAAACATATTTAACAAGTTTCCCTTGTTGAAAATTACGTATAATTCAATTGAATCAGGATAAATTTGTTTATTAATGAAATAAAAACTGAAATAAAAATTATTGGATCAGATTTATACTGTACAGTCATCCTTGGTACATTTTTTTGGTGCCAAATTTTGCAAACATTTTGACTGGAAACCTGGCGAACTAGTATTTTGGCAACCTTATTTGTCATTAATTTCCCATGAATAGTTACCAATTTAAATTCATTAATATAAAATTTAATTAAAAAAGTTTATGAATAATTTAACATATCAGCTTTATTATTTTGCCATTGAAATTTTTTTTATGTTTGAAATCTATAAATCTCCGTTTTTTGTTAATTTTGTAAAATTAGTTGAGTATACTGTTAAATACCATCAATGTTAAAATATTTGTCCCTATTCCTGCCATTTTCCTCCCACAGTTTTTCCCGGTTGGAAATTCACAGTGCTGTAAACCTTGGTGACTTTTTGAAAATTTTGCCAAGGGTGACCGTAAATTTTTACCAAATTATTTAATATGCCTGGTGGAAATAAAGTGTCTTTTCAATGACCAATGGTCTCTTGAAACTATATCTAGTAGTTGTATTTGTTTTGAGCTAGTGTATTTGTAAAGAAATTGACATACACATCTTGAAATACTCAATAAATTAATAGACAGGAATCTATTGAAAATGTCTAGAAACTCTAAAATAGTTCATTATTTTAAACAATGTATAATCCATATTATATAGAATGTGGATTATTTAAACAAAATTTTGCTGTTGTAGCTGTAAATTCATTTAAGGCTTTTGAAATAAACATTAATAATTTTAACCTAAATAAAAAATAGTCTCATCAATATTTGCAATTATTTATTTTTATTACTTACAGAAATGAATGAAAAATATTGCATGTACATAATTATATGCATATTTGGTTAAGAACAATTTTTAAAATAAAATAATAAAAAAAAATTATTTAATGTGAATGTCGATACCTTCTGGAAATTTTTTATTTGACTGCTTGAAAACTCCTGGAATTTGATTCTTGGAAATTTGTATGAACCCTGATTTTACCCCAGGAAAATATTCAGCAGAATAAGGATTATATATATATGTATATATATAATTTGAGTGAGTGATTATAGATATATATAATACTATTATCTGTATTTAATTGTATGTATAAGTTATAAGTTTATAATAAAAATGTACCTCATAATAAGGAGAAATAACACATAATTAATTAATGATGATAGATGGTTATGTAATTCTCTATCTCTTTTTAGATATTTTACTATATTGTATATATTATATATTTTACTATATTTTATTTTAATATATTTTACTATATTGTGGACATGATAAAAACTTTAAAATGTTCTGAAAAGGTTTAATATTTTATATTTAATTTTATAAATAAAATTGCGGAAGTTTAATTTTATTTTGAGTAGAAAAACATAGTAAAAAATCTCACCTAAAAGAAGAAAATTTCATAAACTTTTAAGGAAAAAAAATTTTGAAAAATATAAATTTCATAGAGGTCGTTTTTATTAATCAATAGAAAATGATATAACTCACAAAAAAATTTTTGTGAATAAAATGAATGATTATAAGTAATATGTTTCATGACGCCTCTCCTGACAAACTCCTTTTATTATTACTATTATTGTAATAGATGTATAAGTTATATCATATAAATTTTACCCTCTTTAATTAAATAAAAATATTATTATTCACTTTCATTGTAACATGTTTGTCAGTACCTACTTCTTTAGTCAAAAATACTTGCAGTATCTAGGGTAGATAAATGTCTTCCTGGAATCGAAATGGGATACAATAGTGGAAATCGAATACTTATCACCTCCAAATATTAAAAATATGCATAAACTTATAGTTTCTATTTTTTGACACAGGTTTGCTGTCCTTGAAAAAGATTGACGTTAAAAACAAAACTTGATTTCCAGTATTAAAAAAAAATATTGAAGTTTTATTTATTTAAAATTATTGAAGTTTTATTTATTATTTATATTTGATCACTTGATGCAATATTTTGCTATATTAATTAACATGCTCATATAGTTTTGAAATTTAAATATCAAATTGCTTATTAATTAAAATTGTTTTATTTAAAATCTATTTGAAAGAAAATGTCATTGAACTTTATCTTCAAAATAATTTATGGCAATGCTAAACTTTTATTTTAGCAATAAGAGACTAGTTTCATTAAACACATTAAAAATTTATAAAAAAATCTTATCTAAGATTTTTAGGGAAAACTTTTCTAAATAAAATGTAATTGTAAGGGTTAAAATCTCTATATACTTTTTTTATTTGAAACCCATAATTCATGGCAATAATTTAAATCAAGTCTCAATCATACTGCATTTGATGGAGAAGTTGCAGCAATAAGAACAACTTTACTGAACCATAATGCCCTACTATTTCTATTTCATTGGGCTGCGATCTTCTGCGACTCACGGATGGCAATCCTTGCAATTGCTAACCACTTTCAAGCTTCTGGTTCTGCTACTTACTATTCAGCAGTGCTTATCCCTTTTTTTGAGTCTCAGGAAAGAGGCAAAACAGTAGTCCTACAATGGATACCTTCACACTGTGGCATCCCTGGAAATGAAGCCACAGACAGCCTAGCAAAGGGATGCACTATCCTGCAGAATCCCTGTGAGGATGTTTACTACAGATCAATCATCACAAAAATTAACTTAGCGGTAATGAAATCCTATACTTCCAATTTAAAAGAAGTAACAAAGATCAAAATTTGGAACTCGGCTATCTGTAACCTCCCGGACTATCCTAGGTACAAAGCTGTTACTGCGTTCCGCGTGGCCACAATGCATGATTGTCTGAATGCACATCTCTATAAACTCAAGAGTGTAAGTAGCCCTGCCTTTCCTTTTTGCAGCAGGGGTCAGGCGATGACTTCAGGCCACCTCCCTCTGTCCTGCACTGAAGGAAGACTCCATCTATCCCGTTACTGGGAGGCGAGAGAGCTGCTCTTCAGACTTGTGCCCTGAACTTTGTATTCTTTGTTCTCTCTATATCCACATCTGGCTATAGAGCTGTGTTCGTTTTCGCCAGCTGCATTGGAAAAAAAAAATTAAATCAATGAAAAATTATAAAAAAAGTTTTGTAGGAAAAAAATTTAAAAATTAGATATAATAAGTTTATAATTGTTGCCTAAGAATATTTCTCATTTCATTATAAATATATATAATAAGAGATAATTATTTATATAAATTTGTGTTTCAGAAGAAATTTATTTTCTAATTTAAAACTGTCCAAAATGTTTTGTTATCTGTATGAGTGTTTGCATTGATTATACTTAATTTTCTAAATTGATAAGAAATGAACATTTTATATTGAAAATTCTAGATTTTGATTAATTTTATGGTTTTACAATGAAAGTCATTTATTTACAACATTGTTATTTTTCTAAGTTTTTTTATAAAAAAATAATTTTTGTTTATATTAAGGATTTTGAATGGTATTTTTTAAATGTGAAGTACGTTAAACTTTTAATGATTAACACCATATAATTGCATTAATTAAATGTTTTACTATCAAAAGAATACAATGTTATAATTATTTCAATTGATTAACCTCTTAAACTGTCTGAAATTCTGTGAAGAATTTTGTTTAAAATTTGTTTGTGTAGTGCTAACACTGTTTGTGCTTTCACAAAGCTAGTTCATTCTTCATAACCATTGTCATGAGTAAAAAATCTACGAAATCAGGATGAGACATATATCCACTTTTTCCCCCAATCACTTAAGAGTAGTGTTATTTTGAGTATATATATTGATTTATAGTAGAGATGTCCATCAACCTATGTCATTGGAAGAAACCAACTCATGCTTATAGTTTGCTTTGTGAATTTTCTGCTTAGGAAGTCTTTGTTGTAAATTTTTTACCACACTAAATATAAAATTATTTTTCAAACATTTTAAAAAATTATTTTCAAAATATATGCTTTTTATTAAGAAAATTTTATATACAATTACAAATAGAAATCATTCTTTTTAAACATTTCCCACAAAATATATATACATTATATATAGTAATCTAAACAAAAATTACATCTATGCCCTATAAGAACACAACCACATTTTCCTGGGTAATTGAATTAACCTTCTTTAAATTATGAAAAACTGAATGTAAATGCAATTGTTAGTAGAATATGTTGAATTTTTTTTTTCAGTTATATGCGTTAAGGCAAAAATAAAAGAAAGATATTTTTTTCATATAATTTTAGAAATTACTTCATAATGTAAGGAATATTTTAATTTAAAAAATATTAATAATAATTCAAACTAATGTAATAGCAAACTGTTTAATTTGCTAATTGATTAATATAGCTATTTGAAATAATTACTGTTTTATTTCAGAAATTAAAGGAAAACTAGTTTTTCTGTTTTCATGATAAAAAAATGTTAAAAGTAATTGAATTCAAGCAATGATTAAGATAATTATTTTTTTAATCAAATGGATTTTTAATTTTAAAATTATGAAGTGGAAATTATTAACTGAGTGATCTATGAAAAGTGCGAACAAAATCTCTTACTGCTGACTATTAACTTTTCGAACTACCTGCATGCTTGAACTTAAATCAATGTTTCAATTATTTAATATTAAAGTAGAATTTAACAATTTATGTAAAAAATATCGTAAAAACATTGATTTGGTTAAAGCTTTATAGCAGAAATATTTCTACATGTATAAATGTAGATATTATATTTTTATTTCTATTTTTGTTGGAATTAGGGAGTATTCAGCTTTTGCCTGAAAACAATACTTTTCGGCATTGCCTAATATTACAAAGTTTGTTTAATTTCAATTTCCTAACTATTAAATTTGATGGTCATTTTCTTTTAATGATGAATAATATATTTTTTAATATATTTTTTAGTATTTTTGTTAAAATTCTGATGAATATTTGGGAATAATGTGCATATAAAACATTGTTTATTGTTAGGTGTGTGGTCTTATGAACTAACATGCTAATATTATATAGAGTGATTGTTAAGCAATAAAGATTTTGAATACTCTTAAACAGTTTGTGCTGAAAAAGTTAAAATATTCTGTGTATAAAATTGTAGTCTTTTTATAATTTACTGTAATTTTCCTAAAATCTTTGTTAAATATTTTAGCAACAAAAAATATCTTGCAATATTGATTTTGAAACTAATAAATAATATGCAACATGTAACGTGGTTTTAAAAAGTATGTTGGTAATTCAGTATAAAATATCTGTTTTATAATTGTTATTATGTCAATGTTATATCTCATTAAATATTTATTAAATTATCTTCATTGTTTGATCATATGTTATATTTTAAATATAGTTATGTGTTCCTTTCATTTCATAACCTTTTAATGACTTTTTCAGTATTTTGTGTGTAATTTCAAACAGTTTGTGTATAAAATATTGGTTTACTAGTTTAACTCAAGTAGTTTTATAACTGAAACATAACTAAATACTGGAAATGTAATCTTCTCAATAAAATGTTCTTTACATTACTTTAAAACTCTGTCTTAAATGAAATGTTTCCTTTAAAAATGAAACTCACATGATTTAAAAAAAAAAATGTATTTCTATTGTGTTCCCATGATAGTCGTTTTGTTTTCAAAGTCATAGTTAGGTTTGTTTGTCTCTCAACGGTCATTTTCTGCACACGATAGCTGATTAGACTGAGCCCAAGGTGGAATTCGAACCCTCGACGTATTATGGTTATGAGCGCTAACTATTCAGCTACTACCTAGACATTCAAAGCCATAAGAGTTGTTAACAAATAGTCATATTAGTCTTTGATATGGTTTACTGTATGCAATACATCCATCAGATATTACATGATCTTGTAATCTTAAAATCCTGGAGTTTGATAGATTAGATAGATGTAGCTATTAATTTGCTCTATATTATTTAAAATAATTTACTGCTTAAAAGTTCTATAAATTTTTTGAATTGCATATGTGCAAAAAGTGATTTATTATAACTAAAGCATTTTATTTGCTATGCAGTAAAAATAAATATGCTCTAAACATTAATTTTAAACTTAATTTATTTAACAATAAAACTTTAAATTTTGTGACACTGTTTTCAAAACTAAACTCTTAACATTCTTAGTCTAAACTCTTTACAATCTATAAGTTGTAAGGATTGTAAGCAGAGTTCATAAGAACTAATCAGTCATATCAAAAATTGTTATAAATGTGAATGAATTGCAGTTGTTTGAGCAAGTGATTAATCTAATGTATTGATTCCACTGATAAGTTGAATTCATTTATTTTACTTGCATTTTAATGGTGGCCTGCAAAAACCTAATTGGTTGTAGAATTGAACTCAGTTGCTACTTTTTTTTTTATATCCAATTACCAAGTTGGGAACTTATTAGTTTATATACTGGTCTTCTGTTTTACAGCTCGTAAATTGATTCCCACTTCAAGACAGTTGTTGTGCACTGGCATGCTTCCCTGTACCTGGCAGATCAAGTATCTTTTGTGAGTCTTTGGTTAAACTGGATTTGAGCTCACTATTTTTTGATAATGAGAACCATGCCCTAACCAATCAAACCACTGCAAACTTATCTCAAGGAAGTCAAAGAGAGATATTAATATATATAGTGGTTCAGAATCCCTTTAAAACTAAGTCCCAGTTTAATTTATTATCATAAATTAAAAGTGAGCATATAGTGCTAAACTAACCAATCCATGACTATGATTTGTGCTGAAAGGGACTGTATATTATGTATAAATAGCTTCTAAAACCTGTTAATTTTTTGTATTATTATGTCTTTACATATGTCAAAGAATAATGAGTTTATTTTATCTAAATTAAAGTGCACTGTTATGTGTACAATATATTTATTTATTTATTTATTTTTTAGTTTTGTAAAATATTATTGAATGTAAAGTACAGTTATTAATTACATAATTTATTTGTTACAGTTTTAAAAGAATGAATGTTGAAAGTACTGTACAAAAAATTTGCAACTGTTTAGATGCTCTTTTATGTGAAACTAAATCAGGTAATTATAAGTAATCATAAATATTGAGTTAATATACATGCTCTTTGTAATTGAAAAATGTCTGAACAGTTTATTGTATAAAGCTATATGTGGCTAGGGAGAGTGTTGCTGTATATAATCAAAATTATGTTCAATAAATAGCATAAATCATTCCTATTAATTAAGAACATTTTTAACAAAATAAAAAAAAGATTGAATAGAAAAGTTGCAATGTTCATAAAATTTTGAATTCGTAAATTTTGTCTATGATGTAAAAAAGTACATGTTTCAGTTAAGGATTGAAGAGCTATCTGCTGTATACCTACAGTATTTAATACAATTACGTTAAAAACGATTGACACTCATTGAATATTTGTCAATGTGTACAATATTTAGCTCTGTCAATGACCTAGATGTCCACTGGTAATATAGAAGTCCATCTTAACAAAAGTTTAAGAAATTTTTAAGAACCAGGAGCTAAAAAAAATATTGTTTTGAAAATTGAAACATTTCAAAATATCATGTTAAGTTTTACACCTATGACAATATGAAATGAGGATTAGTATTAACACAATTAGTCTAAAAAATCCCAGTATAAGCAACATTTTTTACAAAGACTTAGAGGTATCACTGTCATAGCTAAAACTATACTTGCAGCTGATTCTCTCGTGTGGGTGTAATGTGAGTTTCATTGACTGGGACATGTTACATGAAGAAAACGGATACAGAAGTATCTCAGATGTGAGTCAATTGAGTGAAATAATGTATAAAATTTTAAATTAAAAATAAACTTAACATATTAAACAGTTTTGGAAGTATTAAATGAAAGTTTATTGCTTGTAATTGCAATCTTTACAATTAGTTTTTAATTTAACATGATTCTTTTAAAAATGACAAAAGATCATCAGATCTATTGTTGTAGGGATCAAGGATGAATTTTTTTCTCTTAGATGATAAAACTAGGCATCTTTGTGTGCTTGATCAATTAGTAAGTAACTTTCTTTTCTCAGTGTCAGATGAAACTTGTTCCCATTATTTATATTCTCTTTAGCTGAGAACTAATATTTTTTTTGTTTGTTTGTATATATTATACATTAAATGTGCATTTTTAATTCATTGACGAATATCAGTCACAGCTTGGTAATTCTTGTTGATTGCATTTTTTTTTCTCCAAATTTTATAACACCTATATATCATAGATTAATCACAAGCAATAATTAAAGTAAGCAATAATTAAAGAAAATTTCATTTAATGCTGTTATATTACGTCTTTATTTAAAGATTTTTATACATTATTATTATTATTTCATTGAGCTGTATAGTGCATTTGATTATATTCATTGTTCCATTCCATAATTGCATATTTTGATATTTTTCAGACACTGTTGATCAAACCATCAGAGTATGTAGTGACAGAGATGCTGTATTTCATGAATTAAGGCGTAAAGTTCATGTGACATTAGAAAAAATTGAAAATTATCCTGAAATAAAGGGTATTGTGATAAAATTTGTGCAAACATGCTATGGCAAAAAGTGCTATTGTGATCACCTGACTTTTCTCCAGATGTGCTTAGTGCTCCTTAGATTGTTGCAGAAAGCACTTTCACAAGAAGAAGCGGATACATGTTCTTCTAAAAGCCATGGCGGCTGTAAAATGTTTATGCCTAGAGGTTTATTAAGTATTTCTCAACAAAAAGTACTTAAGAAATGTTTTCAATTTATTGTTGGACTTGGAATATTGCCAAATTTGTTACGAGGGATTGGAGTCCCGTTAAGTAGAAGACTCCAACATGCAAACATTTTTGAAAATTTTAGCTGTGATAGTACTTGCTATCAGAAACATGTACAATTAGTTATATGTTTGGAAACTTTACTTGATTGTTTAGAATGTGAGGCTATGCAAAGTATTTTATTCACCTATCATGGAACTGATTTATTTGCTACTTTATTACAATTATGCCATGCTCCAATCAAAAAAGTTGAGAAGAGTCAGGTAGTTATTAGTTTTTAATTTAAATCATATTTGTTTTTATATGTTTTCAATTTTTGTAATTTTTTTAGTTATGATGAACTATTATTTAAAAAAAATTATGCAGTTTTAATTAATATAGATGGACATGAAATTTTCTGTCAATTTTAAAGAATTCTAAAAATGCTGTCTTTATATATATATAATTTCATAATGTTTGCTAATAACAAGGAATAATCAATTTAAATTTCTTGTTGATTATAATTAATTTTTTTGTTATTCAGTAAAAGAAATTTTACAATAATTCATAACTTGTGTATATTGAATTTATTTTTCATAATGTTTTGGCTATAATTTACTTAAGCTTTTCTTTATATTAAATAAGTTTTAATAGTTTCCTCTGATGTAAAATCAAGTTTTATTTATTTATTTCAAGGTTTTGTTTACAATTTTATATTTTAATTTTGCTATTCCACCAAACAAAATTGTTTTTAATAATAGTATATGAAAGGTTTTTTCTATCTTTAAGTCAAAATTTTGTAATTTGATATTTCTTATTAAAAATATTCTAATTTTGAATTCTATTTAAAAAAAATAATAAAAATTTTTTTGCTGTATTAGTTGTGAGTTAAATATGCTTGATGTATAGTATGAGATTTGCATTTTTAACAAACAATATTTTATTATTTAAACTTGTTTTTATTTTAATTCACTATTGATCTCGTCTTTCTTGTTTATAATTTGAGAAAGGAATCTTTTATGCTGAATAAAAGAATTAAAGATATTTTTTAATATATATATTCTAAAATTCACTCATAGAAAAACAATGTGTTGGTAAAACTGATTACAAACAATTGAGATAACAGGAATATTAACTAATTAGATTTTCAATTTTTATTTAATTGTGGGAACGTTGTTGTATAATATTTTATTTTGTATTCAAATGTATAAGTTGTATTAATTTTACAGGTCATTTTTCTTCAATTATATGGTAAAGTAAACTTAAAAATTATTAAATAAAATCTTTCATTTATATTTTCACCATGCATTTCATATTTTTCCTTAATGATGTACAGTATTCATATGATGCAAAAATTTGAGCATAAATTTTCTACAAAACAGTAACTTTATCTGTTGTTTAAATTTTGTTTTTCGCAATTTCCTATTTTATTTCCTGTAAAAACTTAAAATTGTCATTTCAGTATATTTAAAAATAATGTGAGCTACAATGCTGTTAAAGTAAACAGTCTTCATTTTTTAATTTTTCTACATATCATCAAATTTTCAGTTTCCCAAAATTAATCCAAGTAATAAAAATGCAGGTATAACAGTATTATTTATTATTAACACTTGAAACTAATAAAAAGGATTGAAAAAGTTCCCTTTAAGAAATAACCTCCGTAATATGTGACTTAATATCTTTTATCTGCCAGTTTATCTTAGTGTATAAACTTGATTATTTAAAATTTTTGATTACTTGGGTGGACTAAAAAAAAACTTAATTTGAATAAAGCATTTTACATTCTCCATGTTAAACTAATAACATCTATTTTTATGTGTTCATTGTTGATCATATATATTTGATTAGTTCATGGTATTTAAGTAATGCTTTATGTCTAATGCATTTGTGATCTCTATTGTCCTACTTTTTTCAGTTATTAAGGTTGACTTGTCTAACTACAAATATTCCTGATCATCTCTATAATGTAAAAAAAAATGCCCATTTAAGTTTTTTTATTCATTTAAAACTTTGTCTTATGATCTCTATATATAATAAAATTTTTAACTTGACTCATAAACATTATCTATTTTATTTAAATAAATTTATTTTCTCTCTAAAGGTATTATATCTGTAAATATTCCTGTTTAAAAATTAACTTGAGTTTTTATTTCAAAAGAAGAAAATTGATTATAATAAAATATTAAAAAAAAATTAACACCTTTGATTTGAATTTTATTACTGAAAGCAATTTGATGGAATATATTGCTTTATTGTATTTTGAATGTAGCTTTTTATTTATTTCTATTAAAATGCTTTTACATTTTTACTACTTTTTAGATGGCTTCAGTAAAAGTTCCCACATCTGATAAAATTGAATTCAGATCTATGCTTGCTGCAATACGAGGTATTTTCTATTTTTTAATAATAATTTTTTAAGTATTAATTTTGTTTTCTATTATCTTTTAACTAAAATTAAATAAATTGAATATTTTTTTATTTTGCTGAAATCTTATGTAAAGTTACATTCTTCAGTTTTTATATTTTAATATTTCAGTTATTATATAATGTTTATTTATTATATGTTTCTCTTAATTCATTAGTGTTTTTGAAATTTATCATATTTTCCTGTACATAATCCACAGCTGTATATTATCCATAAGTTCTTTTTTTGTGTAAAAGGATAAAAGAGTTGCGTTCTCTGCAATGGCAGATGTGTAAACCTGCCGTGATTTTTCCACAAATAAACTAAAATATCTATTTTTATAATGTACTATCACAAAGATAAAAACACTGTATAATTAAAAATATGATAAATTGTACAGAAAAAAACATTTATTATGAAAAAAGATCTGATTGAATCCACCTCATCGCCAAGTACAATAAAATGAGATCAATGCTGATCATTTGCCAAGAGCTATAATTCTAAAAAGATTGTCGTAAAACTTATCAATTCATAGTTTTTAACAATTTTTAAAACAAGATTATACATATTTTAAGAATAAAATATTTGCTTCATTAATAATTAAATGTAAGAAATGTATTATTTTCGAACTGCACATTGAATACATTTTTACTTTTGTATTGTACATGCTTTGTTTTCCTTCTCCTTACATTAGCGTGTTTGATACTTTTTTTTTTCTCCATAACTTTTAATTTTAAATCTGCCATATGACTTAGATGCTTTTACTTCTGTTTGATGATATATGCAATTGAATATTTTTGGAATGAAACACAGCTAAGAGAAAACAAAATGCTTAATTATGCTAGACAAGTGTATTATCTTTCCAAGGAAACAAATTTGTTCTTGAATGTAATTGGATTAATCTGGTTATAGCTGAAGTACCTCAGCCAAGTTGTGAAAACTTTCAGCATTATTTGTTGCTCATTTTTACAAAACATAAACAGCATTTCTTTCAAAACTTAGTTAGCTTTTCTGATGGAGAATATTTTTATCATATAATCCATTGAAACATAATACACAAAACAAAATTCTAAACAGTTTTCAACATATAATCAACAGATTATATACAGGAAATATGGTGTATGTATTCTTGCATTAATTGATGATTTTATTTTTAAATTTTCTTATTATTTTGACTTTACAGATAATTCACATCATAGTGATAGTGAGATTGTGACCTTAATGCTTTTACATCGTAATCATTTCACTCATCGATTAGACAAATTCCTTACTCATATAACACCATCTTTATTGATATGGGAATTAATTCTCTTTCAAGGAATACCCATGAGAAGTGATGTATGTATTTTTTTTTTCATTATATTAGGAAAGTGGAAAATTTTATGTTTAAATTTTAATTTATTTTATTTATATGTATTTTATTTTTAAATCATACAAA
Source organism: Latrodectus elegans (assembly GCA_030067965.1). Taxonomy (NCBI): domain Eukaryota; kingdom Metazoa; phylum Arthropoda; class Arachnida; order Araneae; family Theridiidae; genus Latrodectus; species Latrodectus elegans. Next base: position 64,529,128 of record CM057812.1, on the reverse strand, counting down.
AATACATAAATTAATAATTTTGTGAGAAGTTTTTCTGCTGTAATAAAAGTATTTGGCATTTTTAAAAAGCTTTAAAATTGATTAATTTAATTATTAGTTTGTTCATTAGAAAAATGTCTTAAGTGGAGTCAAAAGTGTGGATGAAAAGTTAATTTCATTTATGAAAAAGAAATAATTTTCAAATACCTTTAATCTAACTAGAATAGGACTCTTGATTCATACTCATATGCTTCATACTTAAGTTATTTGTTTTAGAAATATTTTAAAATTCACAACAAAGTTTTGTAGCTTTTTCATTTTAGTATAAACTGATAAAAAGTTGAGTGTAAGAAATGTATTTAAATTTTTAAAAAATGAGTTTCAGAAATAAAGTTTATTTCATGTTATCAAAATTTTATCTTTTAAGACTAAATAATTTTAAATATTCCAATCTCTTGAATTTATAAAACTCACTATTGATCTGCCTTTTCATTGAAATAATTATGCGAATATAATAACAGGTACCTAGTTGTATATTTATTATGGTACTTCATTTAAAACCAAAAATGAGTAATATGTTTTGTTATAAGTAATATGTTATATTTAGAAAACATAAGTGGACTATATTTTATGAATTACAGTTAAATACTTCAGTTCTCCTGGAAATAGAATTTTGTTTGTTTAAAGTTTCCTAATTAAATGAAGTTTTCTTAAATAAATAAACTTGTTGCCAAAAAATAATTTTCTTCATTGTTTTGGTTTTTTATTATTATATGACCTGTGACAAATTCGATTGACCATTTTGAAATTGATAAAAACAATTTCTTTTTAAAATATGCATAAAAAAGCAAACAATTTAAACTTCATTATAATTAAAGATGTTAAACATAGAAATATATTCTATTTTTGACAAAAATATTATAAATTTCTGTCATGGAATTAAAAACTATTTTATCGATTCCACTAAATTTTTTTCATAATATTGTTTTTCATGTGTAGTGAATCAAATGAACTGAATTATTTCTATATAATTCATTTCCACTGACATAACTTTTTTCTTTATGTTGTATTAACTTTGTCTTTCCTATATGCTATATTTGATTATTTTATAAGACTTAAATTTATAAAAAACTGTAATAAAGAGTATTTGCCAAAATAATGGTTTAAATAATTTTATCTTCCCGAAACTTGGACCATGGTAGCCTAGTGGTTAGGGCATCGACCTTCCATCCAGAAGGGCGGTTTCGATTCCCAATGCTGCCAAAGACCCACCGAATACATGTGATATACATGCTTGTTAAATCTGTGGAATTGAAAGTCTTGTGGTTGGTCATTGAGCTGTTACCAAGGGTGTAAAGGTCTGGAGAAAATTTCTTCCACCTTCAGATCAGTGTCAAAATTGGGGGATGGATCCTCTAGTGGTGCCATCTATATGAGGATTTAAAGAGCAAAGACATATTTTCACCTTCATTGTGCTTTGATTAAAACGAAAGACACTCCCAATTGACTTAAATTCACATAGCCAAGGATAATGAACTTGGCTTGTCGAAGTATCATAAGTAACAACAACATTTTAGAGCTAATTACATTTAATCTAAATTTAATAAGATTTCATAAAATTCAAATTTTATGAATTATTATAGCTGCATTTTTTTTATCTTAAAAATTTATGGTTAAATAAAAATTTTGAAAATTAAAAAAGATTTTATATGAATATTTTCTTTTTGATAAGTTTTGTAATTCTATTGTATAATCTTAAAATTTTTAAATAAAACAAGTGTTAGTTCATATATTTATAAATACTTTAGGTTTCTGAAATGGCAATAACTAGATGTCCTGGATGGATGAGAAAAATATGTAACCAAATGCTAACAGATTTAGTTTTGCAGAGCCATGGCATTGTTTCATTGGTTCAAGCTGTACTTGATAAAGCTTTTGGTTAGTATACCTTTTTATATATTCAGTATTTTCATTATGTCAATCATCTTTTTAGTATTACAGGTAGACTTGGATCATTATTGTTGCAATTTTAATTTGTTTTTAATATAATTTCTACAATCAAACTAGATTTCTGTCACAATCAGTTTATCACTGTATTGTTTCTCTTTAATACTTATTGTAATTGTACTTTGGTCTATGCAAAAATGAAAAATAAGAAAAACATCTTAATTCATTTTTATAATAAAAGAAATTTTTTATGTGAATTATATTGTTGAAAGAAAGTTTCTAGATTAAATTCAATGGATTTCCAATCAAATTGTTCACTTTTTGTTCAATTCACAAATTGTTCAATTTTTTTATCCTGATGTATAAAAAATTATCATTATATGATATTATCAAATTATTCATAAAAACAAAATAATTAACATATACAACAGAAATCAAAATTTAAACTGAAATTTTATTTAGTCTTTCATAGCAATTGCTGCTGTACAATTACTCCTTCTACGCCTATAGTAGCTGCTAAATCATTTGCTGTGATATCACCAATAGACTCGTAAATTACACGTGTTAGATGTGTAATTGTAGAATTTCCCCTAACCTTCTTCCAACACCCACCTTAATCATTGAAAGTAAAAACTTGATAGGCTTTAACATAATGCTACAAGGACTTAAAAATGTATAAGAAATTTCTCAGCATCCAAATAGCCCTTTGTAACATTTGATCTATGAATAGCCGCATTATCTAAAAAGGTATAGGAATATTTTTTTGCTGCATATGTTAATTAAGCTTTCAAAAAATTCTTGAAAATTAGCAGCTTTTACTGAACTTACCTTACAGTGTGAAAATCATACTTTAACAGATATGGCAGAAATTAAAGAAGAAATGTTTCTTCCCCTTGTCGTGACTGTGTGTATTGGTGCAAGTTTCCTCTGCGAGACCATCCATATTTTTGTTCTAATATGAAGGTTAAAACCACTCTCATCTATGAAAATATTCATTGAGTCATCATTGTGGTTACCAAGAAAATTGTGCGCATAAGCACAACACTTGACTTTACTCTCAGTGCTGTTTAACTCACTGAGAATTCCTGTGGCAACTTTTCTTGTAATGCCTATCATTCCTAACTCTAAACAAATCGTTTCAAGTGAGACACTGCTGCCAAATTTGCATAATATCTTTTCCCTCATTTCTGCCTGGGTTATTCCCGAATTTTCTTCATTAATAATAATGATGAGGTTCTGGGATATTTTTTCAGTGACTTTTTTCACACCTTCTCTTTTGCCAACTTTAGCCTTATGAACTCTGCCTTCTTTTTGAAAAATCTGGGCCACATTTTTATATTGGATCCCAAGTTCTAGAATCGCCTTTTTAATAGAACAGCCTCCATTTATTACAGAGTCAATTAATAACTCTCTCTTTGTATGATCAATCTTGGTATTTTTTCTCTGGTTGTTGTCCATTTCTAAAGGTTAAAAAATAAAGAAGTGAATAAATTTTTTTGAAAAGTGAACTATTTGGCTTGAAAATTCTATATATGCAACTTCAAAATTTAAATGTATGGAAAAATTAATATTTCTTATCAGTGTAATTAAATGAATAGTATACCAAGATCTGACCTTAAAAAAATTCTTTATATTATGAAGTTATTTCAGTTTAAAATTTCCCTTTTAGAATTTTATGTTGTTTACTTTTGAAATAATAATTACTTATGTTTATCAAATTTCATGCATATTTATTACAATGACTGCTATAGATTTTATATCTATTTGTTATTAACTCATGTATGTTAACCGATTTTAATCTACTTGTTTGTTTTATTAAAGTCTGTTCAGGAGATTCTTACATATATTGAAATATAGTCTTAAAAGTGCAGTTCTAAAAAAAATTTTTCATTAATTTGTAGTCATTTGTAATTTTGAAAAAAGTAGTATTTTAATTTTTTTAGTAAATATAAAACAGTTTTAAAGGTGTCATTACAAATAAAATACATGTATTAATTTATTTATTAGAAATAGAAATATGTTTTTGAAATTTTGTGCACTTCTTATTTGCATTATTAGACATTTTGTTAAAGAAAAGCAATAAGTTCATTATAGTTTCAAAGCTTCCTGAATTATTATGCATATATACAATTTCATGGTTTCTATTATGCTCCAATAAAATATGTTGTTTTTATTCAATATAAATTAAGTTTAACAAATAAAATTTTGAATTTTTGTTTACCTTTTAATTCAGATTCTGTATTTTTTTTTTTTTTTTTTTTTTTTAAGTATTTTTAAAATTGTTTTTTAGAAATCAAGTTCTTATTTGTTGGATTTCAAAGGGAGCTGACAATTTCTCTTAAGTCTTGTCAATTTTTTGTTTCTAATGATTCTTTAACTACTGTCAAAGTTCATTTTGTCTCTTTTAATTTTTTAATCACTTATATTGTGTCAGGTGAAATTTTATCAAAGATATTATTTTCTTTTCTTATCAAAAAATTAATAATTTCTTTTTAGATATGGATGTTGAAAGTGGCAAAGTTGATACTAAACAAATGGAGGCTGTAGCTCATCTGATAACCTTGAACTGTGTACGGCATCTTTCTCTTGAAAATTATATGCAAAGGCTGTCCAAACAAGTACAAATATTTCGTATTATTATATTTAAATAATGTCAATTTGAATTTTGTCTTTATTTAAGTTTCCTGTGTGTTTGAAAATTTTTATTAATTTATTTTTATTTTAATCATTGATTTATAATTTCAGTTTGCAAAGATCCAGTTCTTTTCTATAAACATTTTTGAAATTTTTTGTTCTTGTTAATATTTTGATATAAAGTAAACTGAAAAGAAAACCATGAATAAGTACATATTTATTGGTGATGAATTCTTATTAAAATGTTTTTAATGTAATTCTAAATTCATTAAAAATAATAGTTTCATACCTTTTTTATATTAGAAGTGCATTATTGTTAGTAACCCTTTCAAAAAAATTATTAAGCTTTCTATTATGAAACATTATGTAAAAATTGTGCCATAATATAACTAGTTAATATATTACTAGTTTTATATGTCAAGATGATTGATGCTGAGGTAATAGTGAATGATTAGTATTTTTATCCTTAATACAACAGTTTGTGGGTTTGATTCTTGGCCTTTAGTATGTCTTGTGGTTTGGAATTTAAACTAATTCCCAATTGAGTAATCTTCATATGATAAATATGCCAATTGAATGAGAAGAAAATTAATCTAGATTATCTAATAAAGGTGGCAACTCTTTTTTTCAGTAATGGCATGTTTATTGTAATATTGTTTAAAAAATAGTTTTGTTTTCTCAATAGAGGACTTAATTGTATTTTTTTCACTAACAATTCAATACATAGGTTCCATGTTCATCATTCTATCTGGACTTGATTAGGAAAAAGTTTGATTTTATGCATTAGTTTTTCGTTGGTGCCCTTTCAAATATAGAAAGTAAAATGCTACTTTTTTTTTACATATTTTATACTTTTTTATTATTAACAAAATAAAAATGCTATTTAACCATAAAAAAAAATTATTAGTGTGTATCCAGAAAATGTTTTGTGACAGATACCAGCGTCAAAATTGGCTTGCAAATTTTTTGATCTGCCATTTCTGATATTGAAGAAGCACACTATGGCTCAGAAAGGACACTTAAAAATGATGACTCTATAAAAATGTTAATTGATGCAAGTTGCTGAGAGACTAAATTTATCAAATTCTACCACATTCATGGTCATTTGAAATGCTTAGTTTAATCTCAAAGCTTGACATCTGGTTCCTTCATGTTACTACAAAATGAAATTTTTGTTATCGTACTGATGTCGGATTTGCTTCTCAGACATTTTGACATTAATTATTCTTCAGACATCAATTATCTTTTTTGATGTGCATCATCACAGGTGATCAAAAATGGATTGTTTATCATGTTAATACAATGCAAAAGATCATAGAATGAAAATGCCTAAAAAAAATATGTGAAAATATATTACTTATGTTAAATATTCAATAAAAAAAAAAGTGTGTTGGTTCTTTTGCAGAAAATTCATTATAAAATGCAATAAAAATTATTCATCATAGAACTTATGTAAATCAGTGTTCTTTTAGCTTTAAATTATATTAAATTTTTAATTCTTTTTTATAATAAAAAATCTTATTTTATGTATTAAAACAAATTTAAGTAATATTTGGCAAAAGCTGAAAACAAAATGTATGAAATAATTAGGAGATCTGTTTTAAATCTTGAATTTTTTTTATTTCTTTTCAATCTTTCCAATCAATTAATAATTTTTTAAATTAATGACTTTAATTCCTTAGATTGATAATTTATAATGTAATAGGAATTGTTATAAAGGAATTCTTTAAACAAATGTAAGTATGTTTATTCAATCCTATTTATTATTACTTTTAACTATTGATTAAATACAGTAAAATGTTTTTCAATGCAATAAATATACAGTAAAATGTTTTTCAATGCAATAATTTATTGTATTGAAAACCTAAGGTTGATCCTCACATCAGTTTATCTTGAAGTGTTTTTATTTAGCATTTAATTACTTAAAAATCTAACAAAAATGTCATTATGTCTAGGTGTTTCAATTACTTCATCTTAAAGGTTCTCCAATGGAGTCTTTGCTGAAATTTGTTGCTTCTTGCATTGTCTTACAATTTTATGCTCGTGACCAAGTATTAGGTGAAAATTGCTTTTTTAAGAAGATATTAGATCCTCTTTGGAAATGTGTTTTTAAACATGGTAAACTATTTTCACCATAAAAATGTTTAATATTTACTTATAATTTATGATATTGTTCTATTGCTTTAGAATTTTTAAGTTTTCAAATTAAAAACATTTTTAAGACATATATTAAAAATATAATGTATATACTCAATATTATTTAACATGTTTAATTTATTTTAGATAATTGTAAATCAAAAGTTATTGTGAAAGAAAAAGAATTAACAACTTGTATTGAAGAATTACACCAGGCAAGTTATTGTTTGAAATTAATAAATTTGTAAATTATTTTGTTGTGGCATGCTTTAATGATTACTAAAATGTAAATTATATTTAATATGAATTTGAAGTAATTAATAAAGTCAATCATTGTACCTTACATAGAATTAAACAATTGTTCCATATTGTGAGTCTTTAGATTTATTATAGAACATTCAATAAGATTTAATTTAACCCTAGTGAATGAGTTATATGTTTTTAATCATTATTTAAATAGCTATAACTCTTGAAAATGATCTCTAAATGAAATTATAATAGCTATATATAATCCTTTGAAAATTTCTTTTTGTATTTATTTATGGATTTATAATATGCACTTATAATTTAATAATAAATCTTTAATAAATAAAGTAAAACTAATGAATGAATTAAAATATGACTGTGATTTAAATTATAAATATATATTATTTCTTTGTAAAGAAATATTAACATGAATTACTTAAATTTAATAATCTATATTAACCCTACCTAATAATTCATAATTTTAGTAAAAACGTATATTTTCTAATTAATTAAAATAAAGATATTTACTTTTTTCATGTTTAATTTAAAAAGCATTTTGTTTTATTTTCTTTAGACATTTGAAACATATATTCATTCTAACATACATACTTCTTTTGTAGATATTCATTTCATGTACATTACCATTAAGAAGGAGCTGTATAAAAATATTATTTCCTCTTTTTCACTGTTTGAGCTCATTGTATAGTTTTTTAGTAAAAGGGACTTCTTTTTTAAAGTAAGTATTATGTTTTTTATATTTGCATATTTATTAGTAAAAAAATGCTCAAGTTAACAGTAAAATCAAATATTTGACTCTTAATTAGAGGACTATTTAAAGCTTTACAAATAACTTATTGTTCATTTTTTTAGAATTAACGTTTCTACTGATATCACAATCAGATGGTTACTTATGAAATAAAAAAAAATGTGTTCTTAAAAAATCAATGATTACGAAAAATATATTTTGTATGTTAAAAATTGTTTTGTGGTGTTTACTGTTTGTATTTTACAGATCTAAGGTCAAAGATCTCTTGATTGGAATTCTTAGTGCTGCTTCAATTGAAGAGGCTTTGGCTCTGTTATACGTGGTTACTATTCCAAACTGTCAGTATATTGACATTCATCAAACAACTGTGAATTTTACTAATGGAGATGAAGGTGGTGTAGTTGCTATACAAAGAAAGAAGAATACTGAGTATGTATTTAGGGTACTTTGTAGAATTATATTTGCATATGTTTTGGATAAAAAGTAGTTTACTGCATTTATTGTGAATATATTTATATATTTTTTTAAACAAAAATTTAATGCTTTAATTGAGTTTTCATTAAATTTTTTATCATTTCCTTTGTGATTTAAATAAAAAGTTTCATTAAAAAATGTATTGAATAAAATTTTCATTTTTATCCTTTCTTAGATCAACAGAAGAAATTGTTAGTTGTCATGCACTTCTTGATGTTTTAAGTGAATTACAAAATAAAGATTTAAATAGTTCGTTTATACTACTCATTATGAAAGTAAGTAAAAAAAAAAAGCAGTCTGTTGAAAAAAATTTCTCTGTATTTTAAATTAATGTTTCAAATTAGTTTGTTGCTTTTGAGTTGTATTAGCAAAACCTAAGTTCATTGATAATGCTTGAAAATTGTTAAACTGTGACTTCGTATTATAAATTAAAAATTGACTTTTTGTTGAAAAACTTCTAAATTTTATACAGGTACTGTTTTCTTTTATATATATATATATATATATATATATATATATATATATATATATATATATATATATATATATATATATATATAAAGATTAAAATTCATTATAAATTTTCTGGCTAAATATTGACTGTATAATTTTCTGCATTAAGTATAGTTAATTAAATTGCTATTTATAAATAAACCTTTTTTATGTATTTTGTTATTTTATATAGGAATATTGTAGTTTCCATTTGGAAGTTAAAGAAAGTCCTTTTGATCCTGGTAATATTAAAGTACGTCTTGCATTTAGTGCTCTTCTTCAAGAGATATCCGAATGGAATGCAGATGTTGGGGAAGCTTTAATATCAAATATTTCAGAAGTTGTGGATTTGCTTTTAGTGAGTAATTATGCACTAAGGTTATAAAATTAAAATATTTTTTGCGATTTTGTTTTTAATTATTGTAATTTTATTTAGACATTGCTTGAGAGTATATGTGATTACAAAACAGATGCTCCATTTTATGAAGAAACAGCTATGGTTGTTCTGATGATCTTAAGTTCTTTACTAACTAGTGAAAATCATGAGGTAACTCATTTTTAAAAATATATTACATTTTAGTAAACAAATTACTATTTATTAAAAAAGTAACAAGTACATATTCTAAGTTGATAGCAGACTGTTCAGGTCTTTTATTCTTCAATTCACCAGCTCATGTGTTCAACTTCCATATCAGGTATGGATATTCATACAGGTTCAAAGTCAATTTCAAATTAAATCTTATTTGAATTTAGACTTATTACCTCATGTGCAAAAAGTGATTGCAAATTGACAATTGAATAAAAAATTTTTAATTGAATATTGAATTAAAAAATTTTTAATTCAATATTCAATTGAAAATTAAAATTATAAACTTAATAAAGCATGCAAACTAAGATAGTCCTTTTTTTTTTTTAATTAATATGATTATTTTAGCTGCTTTTGGGCAGTTAATAGTTAGATATATTTTTATTTACTAATCATATTATTTGAATGTTAAATAGGTTTAATTTATTTTTATAAGATTACTCACTTATTAATAAATTTCACTTCTAATTTAGAAAATGAATCATATTTATTGTGATAAAATGTAAAGCAGATTTTTTTTTTTTTTTAGCAGATTCTTATTTTTAAAACTTTGCATGAACAACATTAGTGAATCAAGATATTATTTCAAACGATGATATTTCTGCAACTAATGAAAATTGTAAAAACTGATGTAAATAATAAGTTCACTATTATTTACATCATCAGTAAGTAATAGTGACTATCTCTAAACACTCCAAACTATCTTTATCTGTTTACTATTTTTTTTAAGTTTCGTTTACATACAATTACTGTTCAAATATCCCTATTTGCTATAAATTTTAGATGAGCTATTATTTTTGTAATCTTAAATATCTGTAGTTTATATTATATTTTATTTATTTTTTAGCTCACTCCAGCAGATTGGGCTTGCATCAAGAAATGCATACCAAGTTTACAAAAGCTGCAGCAGTGTAAAATTGATTCTGACTTAAGAGACATGTTGCTCAGTGTAATGGTACATATCTCTACTCATGGTGCTGCATGTATAACTGACTCAGAGGAAATGAAAGAATTCCTGAGAAACTATGCAGGTCTTGCTAATCAAATTTCAGAATCTAAAAATGCAAGTGAAGGTTATTCTCCTTCAGAGAAGGAAGAAATTAGTAAAGTGAAAGAATCGAATGGGGAGGTGGACAAAATTTTGAATACTTCAGGTGAAAATGAATCTCAAAATGTTGAAGAGTCCTCCAAAGTACCAAAGAATGAAACCAATGAGAAAACTATTTGCCAGAAGCCCTCCATGGTAACTTTAGATGCCAAATCTTCTCATAAATCCAAAGATTCATCAAATAAAAAGTGTTCACCATTTCAAATGGCAGTTAATGATGCCAGAAACTCTGATATTCCTATCCGTGCTCATGGACTTATTTTCTTGGGTAAACTTATTCAAAAGAATGATGAAGAAACTCTTCAGAAAAAAAAAGAAGTACTAAAAATATTTAGGGTAATGTATTCCTAAAAATGTTACTTTTAAAATTTCTAGGAAATGAGTCTCGTCTTCCAGTTTCTTTTATTTATAGAAAATATAAGCAGTAATGGTAAAATGTATTGTAGGTTTTTTAATTCAAACTGTTAATGAAATAAAATATTTAAAATTATTCTCAAATTTAAAATTTTAATACAAGTTAAGATGTTATTGATTTGATACAAAGTTAATTGATTATTTAAGTTATTTGTACAATCGAAGAGAGAAAGATAACAAAGTTAACTAATTTTTCTTGCACAGAATTAATAAACATATTAGTTAATGTAAAATAATCACTTAATCAAACTTAAAATAAAATGTTAAGCATTATTTCGATAATTACTTACATTATGTTTTATGGAAATTTTCTCTTATTTTATTATTATTTCCTGAATGTAATTTTTTCTTAAAAGTTTCTAATTATATCCAAAATATTAATTCCTTAAATTCTCTAATTTCATTTCTTTTAAAAGAAGAATTTGTACCATTCTGAATTTTAATTTTTTTAAAAAAAGTTTCTGTTTAAATTTTTATTAAATAATGTTCTCCATTAATTCTGTTCTAATCTGTGATACAAAAGGTACTTAAAAGGATTTTTTTAAAAGTAATTATATTTATTTTCCAACTTAATTGGATATTTTATTTATATACACAATACAAATTCAAAAAGGATTTGTAAGTATTACACATTTTTTATCAATGATAACAATCAAAATGAGAATTTTCTTCTGTAATGTTTTACCTCCTTTTATAGGATAATATTCAAGATGAGGATTCATATATTTATTTAGCAGCCATCCAAGGGATGTCAATTCTTGCTGATCTTGATGCGGAATTAGTTCTTCCTGTTGTATTAGAAGGATATCAAAAACCAGAAGAAAAATGTGATATTGTATTAAAATTAGGAGAAGTGTTATTAAAAATCTGTAGACTTTTAGGTAAATTATGAATTTATGTATTAAAGTTTTTTAATATCTGTTAAAATTTGTAACTGGATAAAAAGTTACAAATAAAAGTTTGTTTTTTTTTATCCTTCCTTGTCTCTAAATATATAAGAACAATCATTTTCAAAAATTTCTGGTTAAGCCTTTAAATTATATGTCTTGTTCTAATTAGTCCTCATGAACAAAAAATGACTAATAAGTGACAAATAATCTTTCTGAGTAAGCTGTTTGTGCCACTCACTGTACTTTCTTGTAACTAGCCCAGAATTGAGTTCTATCAGTTGGATGGAAGAAGCTAAATGATTGTCATTTAGGAGCAGAAACCAAGCAGAAGACTTTCCAATACTTGTCCTACCAACTTTAGAGATATTTCATTTAGAGGACATAATAACCACAATTTAGTTAGCCTACCCCAGCTCTCTAGTTAAGCAGTTAAAACTTCTTAACATAATCACCTCCAGTCATCATAATTATTAGCTCATGAAACACAATACATATCTGCATTTTATTGTAAAATAGGCTCTTATGATATCATTGTTTACCATTTCAGTTGAGTTGTAATGTTACAACATGTGTAATTATTTTTTGACAATTTTTCAAGAATCTTCAACTAGCAATCTCAGCAGCTTTAACAAAAATTTGGATATCTTCTGCTGATCTAGAGAGTACAGGATTTTTTCCTCTACCTTGAAGTGAGGTCAATAATTGAATTGTATGTTAACTTCAACAGTTTTTATTATGTTATCCAATAATCTTGGAAAATGTCTTTTTAGAGTGCAATAGTTAGTAAATAAATTATTTTCCTCAAATGTAACATTCTTTGTATTACATTTTCTGTTCTGTAACTGTTAACTATAAAGAAATGCATTATATTTTATAAGTATTATTTTTATCTTATGATATTTTTTAAATATTTTTTATTCAGAAAATTTATAATTATTGTGCTTGCAACTTTTAAATCATGCACAAAAGCTTTTTGATGGGAAAATAAAATGTACAAGATCTAATATTTTGAGTTCATAATTGACTAATAACATCAACATGTCATGAACGTGAAACTTAAAATTACTTTAACAGAAATATTTATTCTGTGTTAATAAACTGACTTTTGCTTTGAATTATTGCTTTCTTTTTTAGTCAAGTGTGAAACTTTAAAATTGCAATTTATATGAATTATCATTTAATATGTTATTTTACAATATGCCAGTTAATTCCTAAAATAAAATTTTGTTTCAAGAATAAAATTTTAGTAGAATTTTTCTTATTAATTAAATTTAAAAATAAAAAATCTTGAATATGACCTTGTTTAAACATTTTCGTGCAATTCTGATGTTTTTAAGCATTATTACCTTTTTATATTAATAATGTATTTGCTGTTTATTAATTTTTCTTTTTAAAGAATATTGAATGCAATTGTTTTTGTTTAATGAAAATAATCGAGTTTTACCCTATTTCCAATTATTTAGATTAATAAAATTTGAAACCTTACTATTAATGATGCTTTTGTATTTCTAATTTATACAGGGGATTTAATATACAAATACCGTGATCAACTGTTACATTCGTGTTTGGTGGGGACAAAACATCCTGATCCTCAAATACGATCTTCAAGTCTTTCAAATTTGGGTGAAGCTTGCATGCATTTGAAATTTAATATTAGTGGTCATTGGTTGCAAGAAGTAAGTAAAATTCAGCTTTACACAGTTACTGTAAATTCTTGTTACTAAATTTTTTTTGATTGTGCATATTATCTTAAGCAGTATAACAATAATTTTATGGATATTGCATTGGTTTTTAATGAGGTAAAACTGGTACACATTTTGAAAAAGATACAAAAATAATGTAAATTATTTCTTTATAATGTATTTCTATATATTTATAATGTTTCTGTATATTATAATGTATTTCTATATAATGTAAATTATTTCGTGTAATGCTATTTGGTTTGCCATTTTGGCTGATTTATTTTTATTATCTTTGTTCTTAATTTTAAAAAAAAACAACTCGATCTTTTTTTTTTTTTTTTTTTTTAAACCAAAATTGATTGTATTTTTTTTGTATCAATGTTTATTACTTACATTAACTTTAAAAAATTAACTAATTTCAAGATTATAAGATTAAAAGCACTTTTGTAACTTATACCATTTATAATAAAATAATTTAATTTTAAAAAAAATTCTATTTTTACCTAATCCTGATTGTCATTAGTCTGAGATAGGCAACCCAATAGAGTTCAGGAAAAGGCAAAGTTTAAAAGTCTTTAATATAGTTAATTACTGATGCATCAGTAGTTCCAGAATATGTGACCAATGATCTCCAGATATGTGAAAGGCATTGCATATTTGGCAAGTTGGAAAGTTCTAATCCAAATCTGCAAATGTTTAGAAAGGTAGTTTTAATTCTAAAGTTGGCGATACCAACAATGTTACACATATCATGGGAAATGGGATTTTTCATCAGATCATTCCAATTCTTCCTTCATCTGTTCATTAAAGATCCCTCTTAAGATGTGTTTTAAATCTAGCATCAATGATTTTCTTAATACTGTGGTATTGAACAGGGGATCAGGCTGAGTGAAGTCGAGACCAGTCTTGGCTAGAGTCAGTTAATTCATTTTCAATGATTCTACAATGACTTGGCATTTATTGCAGGATGACATTTCATTCACTATTTGTCAAAATCAGTTTCAAGCTGACAGCTATAGACAGTTCCTTATCCATAGCTGTATTAGACGACATGATGAGATAGCTTTTCCAATTTCAATCAAAGCCGTTTGCGCTGTAGTTACTTCAGCATCCCTAGTTGGTGCGATTTGCACCTCATTATTATTTAGACTAAAATTACAATAGTGATCACCCACATCAGCCTTACAATTAATACTGATAGCAAAACTATGTTTAAAAATAATATTATTAAAATATTTTTATCCTGTGCAAAATTAAGATTTCAGTTTTTTTCTCTTTTATGTAACCATATTTTCCTGTTTATAATCTGCTACAATTTTTTTCAGTGAATTGTTGAAAATATATTCTACTGATAATGTGATGTCATGTATAGTAAAAAAGTTATATAATTAAAAATATAATAAGAAAAAACAACATGAAAATTGTATGTAAGCATGGTAAGAAAAAACTCTGATTAAATCCTAATTAGATACATCCCATTGTGTGAAAAGTGTGATAAACTGAGGTAATAGCACTAACTTGATCATCAAGAGTGAAACTTCTCGATGTTTAGATTTTTATAACTTTAAAAACTAGATTAGACATATTTTAAAAATAAAATATATTTGTTTTATTCTTAATTAAATGAAAATCAAATTATTTTTTGAACTGCATATTAGTTACAATTTTTCTTTCCTATTGCACATGCTTTGCCTAATATTAATGTGTTTTCCCTATTTTTTAGTTTGCCTTTTCTGTAACTTTTAGCTTAAAATCTGCTGTATAACTTATGCTTTCCTTATACATAACAATGAAATAGCTCTGGTCAAGACAAAGTGGGAAATGATAATATGCAAGAGTACTTGTAATCTTTCTGAGGAACCAAATTCATCCTTGAATCTAATTGAACAAAGCTGATTATAGTTTAATTATTTGAGTTATGGTGCCATCTGTTTTTATTTTAGTAAACATGAATGACCTTTTGTTTTTTAAAATTTTGTTGTAAGCTTTTTTAATGGAGAATATATTTATCAGATTATCTGTGGACAACATATAATACTTACAACGAAATTCAAAACTTTTTAGCATATAATTTGTGTGTACAGGAAAATATGATCCAAATGCTTATTTTAATTAATTCTAATTTTACAGTTTTAATTCTCTTTGATGTAAATTCTAATAATCTATTGTTTATTTTCTACAATTGTAAAGTTTAATAAAGTGTATGTATGTATGCATGCATATATATGTGTGTGTATGTATGTATGTACATATATACACATGCATACATATATGCTTATATTAATGAAAATAAAAGATTTCTTGAATTTAAAACTTATATATTTAATGTTGGCTAAATATATTTAAGTAAGCTAATAAAATTAACGTTGGCTCTCTAAAGTGTCATCTAAGTGTGTTAAAAAACTAGTGCTCAAAATTTTCTTATATATTCTGAAAAATGTTATTGATAGAGTTCTAAATTGTCTCAGTATTTAAAGTTTAGACATCAGTTTTATGCATTTATTTGAACAAGTTGTTCTAATTATTTTTGTTATACTTTTTTTATTGTGTAGATACTGGTATGCGTATTATCATTTTTGAAAACAGATAAAGATTTGGAAGTAAGGCGTTGTGCAGTTATGGTTATTACTTTGCTGTTAAGAGGAATTGGGAAAGATATGCTGCAGGTAAATTGTAATTCTAAAGTGTATTTTTTCTCCGGTTTTGCAATATTTCTTAATTTTATTTTCTTTAAATGTATGTTAAAAATAGAAATGAATAAAAAAAGAAATTTTTATATTTAAAAACTAAAAAATATTTTTCTATTGTAAACCCGTAATTCAATTATTCTATAATTATCTATTTATTAAATTTCAAGACATGTTTTAAAATATGCAGTAAATTTTTTAATGATATGTACTAATTTTCATGTATTAATAAACATATTTTTATGAAGAGTAAAAATTTGCAATTCCTGTTACAGGTGTTAGAGAATGAAATCTATACCATTTATACTCAACTGAAAATAGTTCATAACACAGAGCAGGATGGTGTTTTACATATGCATTCAACTCTAGCAATTGATGAAATAAATCTTATTATGAAAGAAATTTTGTGTACTAAAGGACCTCTTACAAAAGAACTACGAATTCTACACTAGTTCTTTTTAACTTTTTTAATTTTTGTAAATATGTATTTTTAATAAATGTTACAAATTTTACATTTGTTTTTCATATTTATTATGTCAGAAACTTTATACATAAATGTTATATTGTAAATAATGTATAAATTCAATACAGTTGTAATGTAAAAATTTAAAAAATATTTTAAATGTAAATTTTTCAAAAAGTGTGATGTACAATAAAAGAAATTTCATTATACCAAATCCTTATGATAAAATGTAAAAAAGAAAATAAAAATTGAATAAATAGAAATTATTAACGTTGCTATGTTAATGGTGATTTATTTCAAATTTTTTATACTTTAATTGAATTATATTTACATGAATTCCTTGATTGCTGCAACATTTTATGATAAATAATAAAAATCTAAAGTTAATTTTATTCAAAAATTAGTGTTCAAGTTTATTAGTATGATCTAATAAATTAATATAAGTGTTTATCATTTATAACAGGTTGTTAAACAAATATATATGATGACTAATAAGCAGGGTTTGTACAATTCCTTGAAGTTCCTTAAATTCCAAAAATATTTTTAAGGACTCTTGGAATTTTGATTTAACTCCTTAAAAAATCGTGAATTACTCTTGGATATTTTACTTACCTTAATGCAATTGTTTTTTTAAGAAAATATTATAATTTTCGTGTATTTTATTTAAATATATTCAAACCTTCAATCAAATTGTCCAAAAACCTAATTGAGAATTCTTAATGTTACTATTAGATGGCGGTGCGATCGTTATTAGAGTGTATTCTTAACTGCTTAAAGATGTAATTCAGCCTCAATAATTTCATGATAATCCGCCGAGTAGTATTTAGATATGCGTGTGTAGTGAGCTAGCGTCTCGAGACCGAATCCGGAGCCAGAAAATTTTGGCTATGGTTCAGTGACTTGGCGATCTAAAGAAAACGATAAATTTGTTTGTCTAGGAAGTTAGTCTTATTGTTATACAAGGTGAATTTCATAACTATTTATTCCATTTTCCTTTAGAAAACTGTATCGATTTAGTATTGTTATAGTTTTATAAATATAACAAAGTATTATTTAGTTAATTCTTCATTAATATAATTTCTTTGTATTATGAGAACAATGAATGTGTTTGCATGATCTTTTCCTCTCTAAAGATTTAGTGACTTAGTATTGTTATGTTTTCGTAAATATAACAAAGAATTTGTTTATTAATTCATTGTGAATGTGAATATAGATTCTATGCATTATTAGAACAATTAATTATTTATTCATAGATAATTTATTATTGCTTATAAATATGTAAGTTGCTATGTTTATTAAACAGACTGTGCATAATCAAGTGTAAGTCTCCTTTAACATAATTATTACAAGCAAAGTAGCTGAAAAATATTTGATTCGTTTCTGCTTAGGAAAGAATTTTATGTTTTGAAATATATTAGTGTGATATTTTATTTAAAGGAAGATAAAAATTGTAATTAATATTATGTGAGTCATTGTGTGATTGTTTACAAAAATATTTTCTAATTCAGATTCTTTATTTTCATTACTGTTCAAATTCATTGTCATCATTATGAAGTACATTCTCTCTGGGTTAATTAGTATCTACTGCAGAAGTATTTATCATTGAAAACTTAAAGGAGTTCTATCTTTTTCATTTCCAGATAATTTTATGCTTGTACATTATTCCTTAGAAATAAAACGGCTAACAATAATATGAAAATAATCTGGAACGCAAACTGAACTGCTTATAAACTGAGTCATTCCAATGTTAAATAAATTCTGAGAAACGTTTGCTGCATATTGTTATAAATTGTAAATAATTATTGTATTTGTCATAAAATATCTCAGGCAGATCAGAAATACATTTTGGGCAAAAATTGCGGTATTTAGACGTGTTATACGTTAAAAGCGGAATTTCTAATGATTTGGTGATGTATTGGCGAGAAAACTTAACGACAGTTGGCGAGATTCTTGGCGGCTAGGCGACAAATAGATACTTATGGAAACATCCATTACCTAAGCTCTAGCACCATTATTTAACGAGATAGCCTAGAGGCTTCCAGAACCTTGGCGAAACTGGTAGATTTCCCCGCCAAGTCAGGTAAAAATACGGCAGCCCGACATAGGAGAAGGCAGTTTTGTGAAGACGATTAGTCGTGACTGCTAGTCTAGAGAAACTGTTCTCTCTCTGAGGTATTTGAGACCTGTTATTGGAAGCTGTTACTTATTATATCTGACGAATTGTAGCTGTATAATTGCGATTGTTACAGTTGGTGTATCTAGTGGGATTTTTACGAATAAAAGTCTTGTGTTCATTGAGTGGCTGTTTTATTCAACTCTCTATCGACACGAAGCTCGGCACAACTGGTGTCAGAAGCGGGATTGAAGAGTTAATGCGGCGTGTCACAAGAAAAATTGATATGGATTTAATGAAAAATATTCTTGAAAAATTAGCAGAGCAGATAACTGAGATGAAAGCTGGACAAGAAAAGATTAATACCGAGATGATGAAAAAGATAAAATCTGGACAGGAGGAGCTTAAAAAGGAAATTAAGAAGGACATTGTAAGTAGTGTGAAAGAAGAATTCTCCTACATCGTTCAAGAGAAGATGAATGCAATGGAAGATAAAGTAATTTCAGTTGAAACTAAAGTTTTGAAGATGCGAGAAAACGTTGAAGAAGCAAATGTCAAACAGAAATGAAGAGCCCAACGTGGCATTTATGCCTTCCCTAGCCACGATTAAACTCTCAACATTCGATGGAAAATCATCCTGGCAAGTATACAAGACCCAGTTTATGATGGTAGCGGAAGCTAATGGATGGAATCCCCGAGCCCAAGCTTTTCCCCTGGCAGCTTCTTTAATAGGAGACACGGCCGACATCCTCAAGACGCTTCCGGAAGAGCAGAGGCACGATTTCCAACCCCTATCAAGTGCGCTTGAGCTGCGGTTTGGAGTAAAGTGCACTAAAGAATATAGCAGACTATAGCTAAAGTCCCACTTTTAAAAAGTGGGTGAAAGTCTGCAAGAATTGGTCTCCGATATTCAGCGACTTTCTCATTTAGCATTTTCGGACTGACTAAATAAGACACGTCAAGATCTGGCTCTCCATTACTTTATCGATAGTATGCGGGATCCGGAGATGCAGAAAGCACTTAGACTCGCGGATGTCAAAGATATCGGATCTGCCCTAGTCTACGCACATAAGATAGAGTCTGCCCAGCAAGCTGCGCGTAAAGATCGGCACTCAATCAGAGCCGTCTCAGCTACTGATACGGACTATGATCTAAGAAAGCAGAAATTCAGTAAAGGTGGCAGAAACATGAAAATTCAGTATTGGACTTGCGGTGCAGTCGGATACGCCCGAAGAGACTGCCCAAAACCAAAAGATGGTGGAAATGATCTTGCACCACAGCAGGGAAAGATTCAACGAATCCAGGAGTTTGAAATACATCATCGCAAAGGAACTTTTCATGGAAATGCTAAATCAGTATCAAGGTAACCATGTAATGGAAGCTGCCGATATTGTTCTAGAGTAGAGAAGAACTATCAATAAGTAAATTTTTCGGTACGCCAAGTTACTGTTTCACCGCCATCGAAACCAGACTCATGGAGTGATGAAGGACTTAGAAAAGACTAAAAAGAAGACCCAGATATAAATCCAATTTTTGAATTAAAAGAATCTTCTAGTATGAGACCAAGTTGGCAGGACATCTCCACCTACAGTCCTGCCACTAAACAATATTGAGCTGTTTGGGACTCACTCCATATTAGATATGTCGTGTTATACAGGAAATGAGGGCCCGATGATGGACGTAATTTCAAATGACAGCTTGTTCTTCCAAAATCGAGAATTTCAGATGTTTTGGTAGAATTGCATAGTAGCTCAACTGGAGGCCACTTCGGAGTAATGAAGACTCTACAGAAAGTTCGAGAACGCTTCTATTGGAGCAAAACTAGACAAGATGTAGAGAAATGGTGCCAATCTTGTGATGACTGTGAGGGACGTAAGGGACCAAAGAAATGTAGCCGAGGAAGGTTGCAGCGGTATAATGTAGGAGCACCTTTTGAGCGGATAGCATTGGACATTTTGGGTCCTTTACCACGATCTTCAAATGGCAACAAATACATCTTAGTTGCCATGGACTACTTTATTAAGTGGACTGAAGCGTTTTCAATCCCCGATCAAGAAGCGACTATAATAGCCGAGGTTCTAGTGCAGCAATGGATTTCCAGATTCGCCACATCCTTACAAATTTATTCAGATCAAGGGACAAATTTCACCTCTGCTGTATTTAAAGGAATGTGTCAAATTCTCGGAATAGACAAGACTCAGACCACGCCATTACACCCGCAATCGGACGGCATTGTAGAGAGGTTTAACCGAACCATCTTGAATAATCTCTCACTTATGGTTTCCAGAAATCAGCAAGATTGGGATTTGAAGCTACCGCTGTTTCTGCTTGCATATCGCAGTGCTGTTTATGAGACTACCGGATATACTCCATCACAAATGCTCTTCGTTTGCGAACTTCGTCTCCCTTGTGATCATCAGCTTAGTCGTGTCGTCCACCGGATACATCTTCATTGCCAAAGGAATACCTTCGAGACATTCAGGCACGTCTTGAAGATGTCCATAACTTCACCCGAGACCGAATCAGCCTGACGACCGAAAGAATGAAGACAAGGTATGACACAAGAGCGACAAAACATGAATTTCAGGAAGGTGACAAAATTTAGCTCTGGAACCCGATTCGACATAAAGGGCTTTCTCCAAAGTTGCAAGCCAACTGGGAAGGTCCCTACACAGTCCTAAAAAGACTGAATGACGTCGTGATTCGTATAAGGAAATCATCTTCAAAACCAAAGATTGTACATTATGATAGATTAGCTCCTTATCGTAATGTAAAGTAAAAATTAGTATACCATAGTCTCTTTGTAAATAAAATTGACAATTTTAATATTTTCTATTTGTATTTTTAGTTGTTTGTGTATGTAATGTTTTCTGTATCCTCTTAAAATGTAAATCCTTTTATATTACATTTGGCCTCCTATCAGGGGATTGTACTGCCTGGGACGTGCAGTACTTGAGAGGGGGACAATGTTACAAATTATAAATAATTATTGTATTTGTCTTAAAATATCTCAGGCAGATCGGAAATACATTTTGGGCAAAAATTGCGGTATTAATAAAAACGAGGTTGCCAGATACATAAGAAAATCCATCAAAAAATCACTAACCTCAGAATTTGGCATCTATGCCGCTGTGAATACAAGACAAATTATGCGTAGACATTTGGGACGGCATGGTCTATATTTTTGCAGGCCCGTCTGATGTGTTCTGTTCTCATGGTAACTCACTGTCGCCAGCGGTGAGCCTAGAAAAGAGAACATGTAATGAGGATACAGTCACAGACAGTGTCCACATTGCATGTTCTCTTGTGATTGTGTATATTTTACGATGAGTCGAAGTTTAGCTTGCAGTCCAATTCACGTCAGACGTTTATATCGAGAGCATCAGGTACCCGGTAACATCAGACATTGACAACATCATTGAACCATTATTAACCATCATTAAGACAACATCATTGAACCCCAACGTTGTTACTACGGTACAAGAATGGCCATTTGAGAAGGGTATATGGAAATAAAATGTATTTGAATGTTTCAAATCAGAATTATGACTGGCCAAATTTATAGGGACATCATTCTGGAACAGCATGTCAGTTTTTTAATAATGCCCTGGATGGGCATTGCTATCCATAAACATAAATGCTTGCACAATTTATGTTTATGGTTAGCAATGCCTATCCTCAACATTCAAGCATCGTCATGGACTGCCATCAATCGAAGGATATCACCCGTATGGGATGGCTAGCATTTTCACTGAATTTGAATTTTATGGAACATGTGTCGGACATGATTGGATGACGAATCACGACCCGTCAACTACCTTCTACTTCTGTACTGGACCTTCAGAGATTATTGCTTGATAGGTGAAGTTCTTTGCCTCAAGTGCAGCTCGATAATGGGATTCTCAGTATGCCTCAACGTTATACAGATTGTATTTTCTCCAACGAGAGACAATGTTTTAGTCCTTATACCAACAACGTGCTGTTCATTGTTTTACGAGTGATATGTGATTTAAGTATTACAGGTAGCTATAATCGTAGTTTGTATGCTCGATATCATACATACACCATCTTTTTTGTCTTTTTTCATTTGTTAAATACATGCGCTTTAGGAATAGTGCATCTTTAATTGCCACTTTCGTCATTATCCTTAATTTATGGGCATGTGTGTAAATACATCTAAACCTCTGATTATGGATCACACATATTTTTGATGATTTTATTTAGTTCATAAGTCTTGTATGGGGATCAGAGTTTCTCTTGCTCATCAAATTTTAACTGCTAATTTTAATAGGATTTTTGTAGTTGAACAATTTCTATGTGTTTATCAAAAATGTATGAATCAATTACATGTTAAGAAATTATTTAAATTGTTTGTATTTCTCTTAACAAATTATTCAGTGCTCCAAGCAATAGTACAAGATTGTATATTGTTAAAGAAACTTTTCCATTGTTGGTAAATTGGTTATTTTAATTTCGTATTGTTTGCTGGTGACAATATACATTCAGGTATTGTTATGGAAAATTTTCCATTGTTGATAAATTGATTATTTCAATTTCGAATTATTTGCTAGTAACAATTCATTCAAGCATTGTTTATAGAAATTTATTGTTATTTTGAGTTTAAACTTGAAGCTTTTGATTGTACTTTAAGAACTGTCTTTAAAAGTTTTTCATTTATAAATGAAGAAGAGGCTATTCTTTGTATTGTATATATTAGTAATTTTCAAATTTTGTCTTTCTAGTTTTAATGTTCTATTTTATTTATACTTTCAATTATTTCTTTAGCTGCTTTTGCGCTGGATAGATTTCCTATAATATTTATGCATTTTGATATGGTATTCATTATTTTAATATATATATATATATATATATATATATATATATATATATATAAATATATAAATATATATATATATATATATATATATATATATATATATATATATCAATTAAAGCAAGTTTGTCTGCATGGGGTCTTATTGCGCCTTTCAGCTTTGAAGGCAGTGTGAACAGGTGAAAAGTACCTGACAATACTTGCTGGTTTCATGTTTTCTGACATTTGCCCATTATATGGTAATGACCCTACCTTTAGGAGTTCCTTTGTCCTTTGGACATCCTATACAAGTTCCGAACTTTGGCTATTGCCTCACCTGGGCCTCCCAATACGACTGTACTATCCAACGACGTCCTCCACAGCATACTTTCGGGTGGGTCGGTGTTCTTTTAATAATATGGTAATGACCAGTTTTATTTCAAACAAGACGGTGTACAGCCGGATTATCGTCACGACACACAAGCATAGCTGAATCAAAGTTTTACAAGACAGTAAATAGGACGTTGAGAGCCAATCGAGTTTCCTCCATCCTCTCCTGACCTTACAAAGCTCGATTTCTATTGGAACACAGTAAAAGCTGAGGTGCACAAACGTAATCTAAATATACTTTGAAATGAAATTAAAGAGGTGTGCGTAGAAATCCCATTTGGACACATTAATGCGCAATATTAAGAATATAAAAATCAAAACCTTTTATTGTTAGTGAAATTATAAGCATAACACAACAAAAACACAGACACCTATCTATCATATTTTACATCCAAGTGCCTATAATGTCAAGAGCTTAAATAAATGCTTTGCTGTTGGTTAAACTCATTTTTATAAAAAATGATTTTATTAATACATGTGGTACCAGTTATGATATTTCAATATTAATATTTGCCGTACCTTTAGAAGAAAAATTTATGTATAATATGACGAATAATAATAATATATATTCTATAAATAAAAAATTATTTTTGCCTTCTATAAATAAAATTATTTCACCAAAAGACTCGTGTTTTTAAAAGCAGTGAAAGGAGAAATCAAATTATTTAAATTGAAGTTTGAACGGTACTTAAAGTGCTTATTGATGATTTTCCTTATTTTTTCTACAATTAATTTTAAAATTATTTTTGTTATATTATATCTATATATCTGATATAATCATGTAAATTACATGAATAGAAATTAGTATATTTATATTTCATTACTTTCATCTGAAAGTATGCATATTACATAAGTATTATTATACTGTTATTTATATAAGTATTCTCCTAATTATCAGAACTGAATGTATATACATACATTCAGTTTTTCCACAATAAATACGAGAATATAATTTTTTTAAAATTAAACTTGTGAACTAAATATATTTACTGTGAATATTTGTATATGTTGAAGTTACTAATCACAAATTTTTTGCAATGGCATTAATTTTTTTCCACATTTCTCAATGACTAGAGATAATGCTTAAATCCAAATCATTCAAATTTAAGACATTATCTCTACTCAATTCAATAAAACATTATTTTGTAACGTTTGCAGAACTTGTAATTTAATCTCCAAGTTCTTTTTACTCAGCTCACATAAAATTCGATATGCATATATATATATATATATATATATATATATATATATATATATATATATATATATATATATATATATATATATATATATATTGAACTGACTTTTTAAATACTTCATTTTATACAGTTTGTAAGATTATATAATAAAAGTGGTTACAAATATGTAAAAGGGTGAAACAATTAAAAATCAATTCATAATAAAACTATTATCAATAATGAATGGTTGTCCTCAGCTTTATTACTAAAATCCATACAATTTAAGGTTTTATATGCATAAAGAATTTATCTTTACAACATATTTTCCCACACTTTCTTGGAAAATTTTGAGTACAAAGGCCACAGGAAGTTAAACTGCTTTCACACAACTGGTAATATAATTTAAAATCGAACGACTAACTAGGGGGAGATAATACTTTTCCATGAACCAGAATAACTCATCCTAACACAGACGTTATTTCCGTTTTCACAGTTCATAGGAATTTATTTTACTTGAAAGAAATCTATTTTGGCCCTCTTCCACAGTAAATAATAAAGTATTATAAACTCATTATGAGATTACAATGCAAATAATAAAAACACTTTCTTTAAAATAAATCAAGCTGAAGGTTTAAAACAATAAATATCGGAAAAAAATCAGATTCCTAGAATTAGATTCGGAAATGTTACAGAAGAATAATCTATTAAAATCTTTAAACGATTTATCAATTAAAAGAAAAGAATAATTTCAATTTATTCAGTATTTTGTGATTTATTTTCCGCTATATTTTATGTAGTCTTTGGAAATAATTGAAAAATTGTTTTTGGTTAACAGCTGAAGGTAAATAAATTAAGCATTTATAATACGCAGCTTTTTAATAATTTACATCACTGAAAATTTCTTTTTGTGAAAGTGTATTTCATAAAATAAATATTTTTCTAAACAAAAAAATTTGAAATAAGACAAAAATATTGTTTATTCAAAAGTAAATTTTAATTTTCAGATTTAAGAGATTTACACATTAATCTTATAATACTCTCTAAAGATATAAATATCATAAACAAGAATAATTATTAGTTATGGCTATGAGATCTGATTAAATTCATTCAATATATATATATATATATATATATATATATATATATATATATATATATATATATATATATATTATCAAACTAAGGACAACAGTTTTTAAATATTGGATCAAATGTGTCTTACTCTTTCGAAAACGTAATGTGTAAAAGATACACAATTAAAAATACACTACTGTTTTCTAGAATGACTATTGATATTATCATTTTTGTAATAGATGGAGTAATTAAGTAGAAAATTTGTGCTTATTTCTAATCAATAAATGTTGATTATCAAAAAAATAAATTTTCGATGATTTGGGTGAGTACTAATCTTTAAACACTTATTTCAATTACAAGTTTTATCTTATTACATAGTTAATTCCACACTATTTGAGATTAAATATCGAATTTAAATTCTTTTTATCAACTGAAATTTTATAAATTATTGAAATATATGAAGCCACAAATGAAAAACAAATTAAATTGATAAAATAAAAATAAATTATTAACAGGAATTTAGATTAATTAAAGTGATGAAAGATAAGATTAGAAAATTTTATTTTAGAAGTAATTAGATAAATGATCCATTTTGATTTTAGGATTTATTCCACACAAATTTTATACAGTTTGAAAGAAAGATAAATCTCACAACCATTCTGTCAAAAATAATTTACTAATCAAAAATATGTAATTTTTTTATTTTAAAGAGTAAAAATTTAAAATATTTATCACTTATTATAGTAAGCGATTTTAAATATTTTTGTATTAAAAAATATTTGCTTACATTTTTACACCCACTCTTTTAGTTAACCCTTTCCAGACAATTCCATTAGGTTTGTTTTAAATAAGAACCCTCACCAAAATATACCAAGTACGGTTAAAGTTTCCCTTGAAGTCGCAACTTCCCGTAAATTCTCAGACTAGCAGACAACTATTTTTTAAGTGGAACCAATCCATATATTTATAGATACTCTCGTTGCATACATGCAAACTAGTGTGCAGCAATCTTAACATATCACAGCATATTAAGAAAATTTTGCACATTTTATTTTACCCTTTATATGTAACCAAATGAAATGAATTAATTATGGAGCCTCTTTTCTATTTTATTATTCCAAAAAAATAAAAATTTTCCACATTTTTCTTTATTTATGCACATTACATACGTATTTTCTTTGCATAACTATCTTGCAGCATATGGAAAAATGGCAGATTTTTCTTAAGCAGAGCTTATATTACATCCCAAAATGTAATGCTTTATATAAGCATATAATTTTGAATAAATATAAAATTTGTCTTAATGAAGCAGATTTTGTGGAATAAAATTCCAAGAAACGTTTTTATTTTAGATTTTTTACAATTTTTAACTGTCGTAAAAATTTGTTATTTTCCCTTTGGGAATAATAAACTAATAAAGTTGATTGTGTAGTATGAAAATGAAGGATTAATAATTTTGAACTATAGAAGTTTTTAAAAATAAGGAATATGCTTTTTCAAATCTTTCTTTTTTGCTTAAATCTCTTAAAGTAATATTATGAAAATATAAATACTATTAAATAAAAGATAACAATAAAATCCCTTATGTCACTTCTTTAAAAAATGTATTTACAACCCAAAAAATTAAATTTCCAAATAAAATTTATTTTGAGATCAATTTTGGTATGGAGAAAATGACAGTACCATAATATTTGTAAAATAAATTACTAATTACAAAGGTTCAAATTTATGTGCACTAGACATAATTCACATAAAAAATCATATTTAGAAAAGATATTCTAGATAAATGGGATATAAAATATAATTTTCATATTATAGTTAGTAATATTTTTTAAATTTTTTTAGGCATCATAAATTTTTATTTTTAGAATCATAAATTTTCATATTTAAGAAATCGTAAACATTTAATCGAAAAATAATAAATTTTCATTTGTTTTGATCAACAAATATTCAAAATATTTTATAAAGTATTAAACTTTCTATGTTGCTGAAAAGATTTACTTAAACATAGTGATTGATTAAATGAAAATAATCACACATGAAATTTATCAACGTATAAATAACTGAAGAGTTATTGTATATACATATTCTTAAAACTAATTAACCTGCTTAATCAAAACTAGGAAGCCGATTGTTTTGTTTGTCATTATAGTCTTTTTGCACATGCAGGATCATTAGATCAGGATCTACATTTTAAAAAGAATTTCGGGCCACAACAAATGTCTGCACAAAAGATGTTTAAAATGGTTGTGAAATTCAGTTATAAAATCTGAGAACTATTGCACAGAAAGTAAAATGTCAATTATTTACCTATTAGGTTTAAATGAAATTAGAAAATTAAAAAAAATTTTAAACAAAAAAGTATATACTATAGGAATAAATAACATTTATTTTGAAATTGTAGATAAATAAGAAAATGCAAACAATATTTCAACCAAAAAAATTTTCTTTTGTCATTCTAAGAATATCACAAAAACTTTCAAACAAGAAACATTTATTAAAGTAAAAATTACATACAAGGAATTAAAATTTACCACTGATTAAGATTTGATTTTGTACTAAGATATTATCGCACATAATTATTTGTATAAAATTAGAGTGATGATATCTAAATACAAAATCAAATTATTTTGCTTTTTAAAATAGTATAGCAATTAATACTTCCATTATTCATAGTTTTGCTTTTGACAAAGAAACAAAATTAAGTTAATATAACATACATGAATTTTAAAATAAAAAGCAAAGTTAAAGTTGTAGTTAAGATCATTTGTTTTTGCTATATTTAGTTTATAAAAACAGTCAATAGCAGCCATGCTAGTGTGCATAATTCTCTCTCCAAAAGTGCTAATAAAAGATAAGAAATTGCTATACGATGTTACTTAATGCATATTTGATGCAATATTAGTGTTAAATGTTGCCAATATTATAGCGTATGCAAGTAACTTTATATCAAAAGATAAAATATAAGTTTTGTTATTAAAAATATGGAGAAGGAAAAGGAAAATTTGAGTTACATGACATAGAACTGTATTTTTTAATAAAGAAAAATAAATAAATTTTTTTAAAAAAAGAGGTAACATGATTGCAAATAAACATAAAATATATTTTTTTTAAAATGTGAAAAAAAGATAAATTTTGTGACCATCTTTTCTTCACATTTTGAAAAGTATATTTTGTGAAAGAAAAGAAAAGATCCTCATGAGGAAATTAAACTAATTTTTTTAATCTAAAGTTTGTGAAAATGAAAAGTATATTGCAGGCAAAATTATTGCATTCCTATACTGAGAAGTAAAAATTACACTATTAACTATACATAAAAAAATCTTTGAAAACATATATATATATATATATATATAAATATATATATATATATATATATATATATATATATATATATATATAAAATTTATTAAGATCAACCAATCTTAATGAAATAAGAAAATTTATTATTCAAATATGGGAGGTTATGGAATTACTACAAAACTAAGTTTACGATTTTAGTAAATATAAAAGGACCCAATATATAACACTTGTATACACCTGAAAAGTGTAAAAAATATTTAACTGTAATAAAAACTGAATCAAAGTACTTAATAAATTAATCAAAGGAAGCTAATCATTAATTATAGTCTCAATAAAAAATTTGCAACTATATTTTTATACTTCATGTTTTTATTTTCATTTTGTTTTTAACTTTTTCATAAGTCACAAACAAAATGAAAAAAAAAGCTATTAGAATTTTAATGCTTTAATTCTGCCATGTTTATTTGTGTATATTTTAAATAATGATTTAGCAATATTTTAGGAACATTTGATAACTTTTATTGAAATAAATTTCAAATGATTTAATGGGAAAAAAAAGTAATTTGAGTGTGGAACTAAAATTGTATGCTTTATTTACTTCAATTACAAAAAAATAAAAAATAAAAAAATTAACACAATTGAAATCTGCTTTAACAATATAAGAATGTGGAAATCAAACAAAAAGGATATGCCATAGTAAAAAACATGTGCAGTTTTAAAAATTACATTTGTAAATCATCCATAGTTAAATTTTACAATAGTTCAATTATGCAATATGGATTAAATTTTAAAATTACTGATTAATGATAATTTTACAATGAGGAAAATAACTTGATTCTCAATCATTTCCTATGAAGATGACTAATTGTTTTGAGCATATATGTGTACTAAGTAATTTTTGTCAGTATGCAAAAATTGAGAGATTTAAAAATATTATTCACATTATATTTTTATTTTAATTTTTCATCTGATCATCTATAAGAGATTTAGTCACAATGATATCAATATCAGTAGTTTTATGTAACTTACTTTACCACTCCTGATATAAAAAAATTAGAACCTAATTAACAGGCAAAGAAATTTAAGAATCAAAATGAAAATATTGTTTTTACTATTAAACTGCATTCATATTTTAGAATTATATTAGTTTTGTTTTTTTTATCAATAGTTATATTTCTGTTTCATTTTATTATCATATTCTCCATTCATACCCTTAATGAAAAATATAATAAAGAGAAATAAACTTTCTCAAAAAGCGTTCTAATTTAACAGAATTAGTAAATCTTACAATGAGTTGAAATAAAGTAATGATTAAAATGTTACTTAAATCACATATTTTAACTGGCCATTTTAAACTTCTACAAATATACTATCTACTTATAGTATATAATTAAAGCTATTTTCTACAAAAAACATAAAAGTTTAATTGTATAGATGAACAGATATTTAAAAGTGTATATGATTTTAAAAATTACAGAATAGATTTAAAAACTATTAGATATAGTTATGCCTTAATATATGCGACATTGTATCACAGATAGTTCTAAGAAGCTGAACACTGTCACTATTACACATTTTATGAAAGGAAATATTTACTCAGTTAAAATAAGCATAAGTGTTCAACTACAAGAAGCAATAAATTATTTTTAATTGTAATAATTAGATACATTTGAACCACGTTTTTCAAACATTGTTTGATATTTTAGTAAAATCTTATAAACTTATTAAAATATGGGAAAATAATCTACTACAACACAATTTAAGTAGTTTTAATTTATTTTTATGACAATCTTTGGCGATAATAGCACATAAAATGATACAATGTAAAAAAATAACACACTATAATAATAACAATTATTGCATAATATCTTAAATTTAAGTTTTGAGTTAGATTTTTAAGATTGGTATCATGGAAGAGAAGTATGTGAGGTAACAGTGTAATTTTCATGCTTGAAGAGTATCAGTATCCCTATGAAGTTAAACTTAGTGCAAAATTCAGCAGATATTTGGCAAAAATAAGGATTTAGCCGTTGGGAAGCTAATTTATTTCAATGAAAAAATAAATCTTTAAATTTTATAGTTTGTCAATAAATTTTATTAATACGTATTTTAATTTTTTTAAAACATTTATGCTTATTAATTTTTTTATTTTATTTATTATATAATTTTAAGAAGTAAATGTTGGGTCAAAAGTACATTGTTTCATTTACAATTAAAAATGTAAGTTATTTAAATCGATATTTTCTGCATTTTAATGCTGTTGATATGCAATTGTTATAATTTTTCTTTATTATAAATATGAACTGCTGGATATTAATTAAATCTTTTTCAAAGAAGTTTTATTGTAAAACTTTGACTAATAACATAAGGGCTATTCAGTATTATAATAATACTTATAACAAAATTGTTGTAAGTTTAAGATACACCAATGTTCCTCCCACCCAATATATTATAATTTGACAAAAGATACAAGCATGGTTTTGAAAAAATTTCGTAAATAGCAGGTGTTATAAGTAATTTAAATAAAAAATTTAGTTATTCATTTAAAGTAATATCAGAATCTCCTTATAGTTTTAATGGTTTGACATATCACACATAAAAACAATAATAAATTTCATAGATTATAAAAGTAACTATTAGAAATGTCTAATAAATGTAACACTAAAATGCAATGTGAAACGATTTTTTTGTTTAATAAAATCAAAAAGCTTTAACAAATATTTCTCAGTTCAACAAAGGTGATCAAAAATTTACAATATTTTAATACTTTCTTCAATATTTGCACTAAGTAGTATACATCAGGAATTTTTATATGTATGTAATCAATTCATGCAATTTCTAAAATTTACAAAATATTTTCCTTTAATTAAGATTACTAAACTTTTTTTTAAAAAAAACATAGTTGAAAATTAAAAATACAAATTGTCTCGATAAGAGACTAGAATAGGAATTTTAATTTACAATAATAAATATACTTAATAGACATATAATTTTTTAAAAAATTTTTGCAAGTAAATTATTAGTAAATTGAATGAAATAACTCATAAATTAATAAGTCTGAAATTTCACTTCAAAAAATTAAAATGTTTAATTGTAAAGCTTATAAAATGTAAAACTAGTTTACATAAATTGAATATTTTTATTAAGCTATTCTTAAAACATTTTCACGTAACACAGTATTGAAACTTAAAAATATAGGGAACTTCAATTAGGAAAGTTATTTTTTTTTTTAATATGTACATATATTTTCACATAAATTCAAAAATCAGTGTGAAATTTAATGTTGAATTATGGCATTCAGGAAAACAGACTTGTTACACATTGATGATTTTTCTCATTTATTTTAATAAGGAGCTAAATATATAAAGTTGAAATAGCCTGTATTCTTCAATTACGATAATTACACTGTACCCCTTTTGACAAAGCACTCCTCCCCTACATAAATTTTAGGATCTATTTCTGGTTTTCAAAATAAAAATACTGTTTACAAAGATCCAGAGTAAATTTGAATTACAGATAGAATTTGACATTAATATATTTAAATATTTATTAAACATACATTAAAATTACACAAAAACGAAAGACTAATATACAAACACGAGACAAATAAAAATATATAGTCTTTTAACAAATATGCTAAATAATTTAATAAATGATAATATGTTTCATATCCCAGCTGATCAGACTTAGTATCATGATTCACATAAGCATGGAATTGTTCCCTTATAATGCTTTATTTTTGCAATGAATAATTTCTTTGAAAATAAAGATCCAGATTTCAGGAGGCCAGTTAAAGGATCGATGTGAAAACTCCAACGTTTACAGCACAAATAACTTCACATTATTTTAATTTCTTTGATTTGCAGTGAAACTATAAAACCTAAGAAAACATAATTAAAAAATATCAGTGTAAGATTATGATATTTATAATATTTGAAAATAGAACTATTTTTTTCATCATTAAAACTGATATGTTGAAATTAATTTTTGGTTTTTAATTTACAAAACCAAAATTAATAGTGAGAGTAAATAAATCATGTACTAAGTATGTATGTCAAAATTTATCAGGTGATTAGAAAAATTCCATTATTTTACTAATATAATTTACTAAGTTAAAATTAATGAAGAACTAAATTAAGCATGCTTAAAAATTCAGTAGTTAGTTGTTTTGTTTGTTGCTCAATGATCATTTTTGCACACAAGGGACCTACATTTTAAAGTGGATTCCAAAATATTATAAGCACCTAAGTCTAAAGTAGGAATCCAACCCACAAACTTTTAAATCAATAGCAAGAGCTCTTATCATTCATCTAAGGAGTCATCAAGTGACTAAAATAACTTTAAATTATTGTGCATAAAAGAGCTAATAAAATATGTGATCACGTAGAAATAATTCATGGAGAATATTTTCTATTGATAAACAACATATACATAGCACTATATATAGCACAGGCTTCTTGGGTTTAGTTTGTTGTTCTATGCTCCAACAATCAAGACAGTTCAACAATCGAAAAAGACAGCCCAATTAGAAAATGGCAACCGCCAATGAAAGGTTTTGGATAGAATGAATACATTGAATTATTTTTTTATAATACAGCAACAGATATATTATAAGCTGTAGATTTTTACTTTTGTTAAAAAGAAATAAGTTGAAAATTCTGTGAAATTTATTGAAATCTAAACTACATAAGAATCTCATCTGTTTAACTTACACATTTTTTTCCTATCCATATCTATAACCAAAATAGA
Source organism: Latrodectus elegans (assembly GCA_030067965.1). Classification (NCBI taxonomy): domain Eukaryota; kingdom Metazoa; phylum Arthropoda; class Arachnida; order Araneae; family Theridiidae; genus Latrodectus; species Latrodectus elegans. Next base: position 64,495,004 of record CM057812.1, on the reverse strand, counting down.
TATTAATAGTTATATGGTTTAATAAGATTTTAATATTTAAAGAATTATTTTAAATAACACTATTAAATTATCACTTAAACCTGATATTAATTTATGTTCTAGTTATGAAAGCCTTAAAACAGAATTTGTGTTATTACCTTTTTTAATTTTATTTCTGTTTCTTTTTTACACACACATCTTGAAGTAAAATAATTTTTTTTAATATGGGTCAGCATTTTCTGCAATGTTAATTATAAAACAGTTTGATAAATCCAGACTTGTTCCAAAAACATTATTGGGACTCTGCTCTATCATACGGCATGTTTCATAAGTGGTTTTTGTAGTTCAATTGTGGGCCACCCAGCAAATGCAGAGCATTTTAGACATGCAATTAAGGTCAAGCTTGAAAAAAAAAAAAGATAAACGAAATCCATAACATGATAGAAGATTACCATATAAAAGTGTGATAAAACTACGGTAAACATATCCAATGAATATAAATTCAATATTTTGCAAGAAGATTTGGACATAAAAATGTTACCAGCAAGATGAGTGATGTGATTGCTGACAGTGGATCAAAAGTGGACACATGTATCTTTTCAAAGTAGTGTTTAAACATATTCAAGCACAATCCAAGCAAATATTTGTGACACTGTGTTATAAGTGATGAAACTTGAATACATTACTATACATCAGAAATAATAGGACAGTGTAAATAATGTACTTCTTCAAATGAACAGCTTTGAAAAAAGTAAAGACAGTTTCATTGTCCAGGAAGATTATGACCATATTTTTCTAGGATTCAAAGGGCATCTCATTGATAACACTAAAAAGAGGTAAATGATCATTGTGTTGTGCTAATTTACTACAAAAAGTTTAAAGACTCTATTGTTGGCTCCATTTTTCCAAGAAAGTGCTTTATCACTATGATAATACATTCATTCATTTATTTGTAATCACAAGTTGCTAAACTAGTTGAATTATAACACGTTTTTTTAATATTCTTTAGACTGCACTGATTTCATATTTAAAGTGAATTTATTTTTTGGACTTTGACTTTCTTTATATATTACTTTTTTTTGCATTTCATACATCAACTGGAAAAACATAATATTATTCAACAGGATGCATATTCTTCTTTAGTATAGTTTTTTGAATAATTATTTCTTTCATTTTTGCTACTAAGAGAGGTTTATAACTTTAGGTTTATTTTTTCAGTTTTGTTATAAATTACTTTCAGATGTATACAGGATACTTTCTTTCTTATTCATAAAATCCTTGGCAAAAAATTATTGGAGAAAGCATTATTTATCAGAATAGTAATACACTTTCTTAATAAATGAACTAACTATTTATGTACATAATAGTGAGAATTCATTATTTAAGCAGTTAAAAAGTGGTATTTTTAATGATTCTGGTGCACAAATACAATAAAACACATTTTATGTTTGCACTTCTTTGGGCTTTGAGATTTTTCACAACAAACTTCAATCGGAATTTTATTTTTAATTATAGTATTTACCTTTTCTATTAGTTGGAATGTTATTCATGAATATTTTTTATTTATTTAGGGTATACAAATTACTTAAATTAGAAATTATGAAAAATTCCAAAATGGATAGTAAATTCATAGAATGAAAACCTTAAATTAGATTTAAGAAATCACATTAGGTCTTTATCATAAAATATAGGGGGTTTGGTTTTCGTTCAACAGTCATTTTTTGCACACGAGGGCTAATCAGACCGCATAAAATATAGGAGGGAATATACACATACACATCCTATTTTTGTTAAAATATGGAAAAATGCAAAATCTAATTTTTTTCTCCCTTTACTTTAAAAATTACATGCAATAAGCATTTAATGCGTTGCATGATTAAGAAAACTAGCTTAAAGATCTTTCAATAATGATGATAACTGATAGAATATTCAAATCTAAATTTACAAAATATCATTTTTTTTTTATCAAGTTTAAATGAATAAACTTGAAAATGTCGCATTAAAAGTGTTAACTGGCAGCAATACTGATTGCTTTCATTTTCTAAACATTTAAGAAAAAATAACACTGAATTAAATTTTTATTTGCTTTGTTTCTTATAATCATTTTTGTAGACAAATTTCGATACCTAGTTAACTACAGATCTAACTCTTCTTTGTGAAATCTTATTTTATTTACAAAAACAGTCAAATTATTTATAAAATGGAATAGAAAATTTTTAATAAATTTTACTTAAAAAATTTGTCTATGCAAAAGAGCTTAATTAATAATAATTTCAATTCATTTTCATAAAATTAGAAAAAGGTGGGATTTTTATTAAATCCTGTTTCTTTCAAATGGCCCTCTGATTAGCACATTTGCAACTACAACAATCAGTCAAGCATACATGGAAGAAACATGCACCCTTAAAAAAAATTGCACTTACTTTTTCCAGCATTTTGTTGAGCAGAAATATACTTCCAGTGGCACTTTGAAACGACTTGTATTGTTTATGTACACTACAGTTGAAGCTAATTTATATAGATCCAATACAAGTATACAAGATGATACATTTTGAAATACTTTTTTCCCACAAGGACACGGACAATGTTCTATAATGTAATTAATGAGAGTTCTAGGCAAAGTTTCAGGTGAATATGGAAGGCTAGAAAATTATGTAAATAAATATAAGTGAAAAGCAAGTGAAATATAAAAATTTATGAACATTTGACATTTACAAATTTACAGGATTTCAATTAATACATAAATATAATAATTTTAATGATAGAAAGCAGAAAATTGCAATTTAAAACATAATTTATATTATAAATCACCTATTTTTAATGAAATATTATGCTTAGAAAAAATTAACTGTTAACAGACTCATAAACTGGCTTGAACAAGAAATGGAAAAATTATGCTCTACTTTATATAAAATTGATATCAAAATGGTTTGATATTCTTTTGTCAATGAATACAATTTTTCATCTTTTATTCATATGTGAATATAATGATAGTTATGTTTCAGCAAATACAAAGTTTCACATAATAAAAACAACATCCTATATTCATACAATTCCTATTTTATAAGGATTCAAATCATAGTTTTGTTTATAATGGAAGTTTGCATTCCCCAATAAGTTAAATACTATGAAGAATTGTTTTAACATTGATTTCTAAACCTTTATTTTATCCAATAAAATATTCACTTAATAAAGCAATTACATCAAAATGAAACACATAAATTAAAAAAAAAGCTTACTTGTACTTAAGAACAGATGTTGCAGCACATTCCATTAATGTTGGCACTTGCCACAGAGTTATAGGTCTTAGTACAACATCAGTATCCAAAGGATTATGAAATAAATCCAGGGTATCAAGTTGTAATTTTCTAATTCCAAATGGGAGAACCTATTATATATTTTTTATTATAGCATATAAAATCTTATTTTGAATCAAAAATATAGTGATAATGTAATCTGACTTTAACAATTAATAGTGGTGCTTTAACATCAGAAAATAATTAAGAATAATTTTTGATACTTTTAGTAAAAAATTGAAGGAGCAACAATTGGGCTGATTCAACAAATCATCTACTACTCAAAAATATTTTTTATTGTATTCTCAGAAAAGGTTTTCTAAATTTTTCAACACATAGTTAACAGAATACAATATTTTTAGAATTAAACTATAGCAAATGTACTTATTATATGCAGACATGCATGCATGGATTTTAAGCATGCAAAAAATGTTAAATTTTTTTTTAAAAAAAAAGAAAGAAAAATACTTAAAAAAAAAAAAAAAAAAAAAAAAAAAAAATGGAAAATATTTTACAAATGCCTTAAAAGTCTTTTATGGAGGAAAGATACAGTAATTGAAAATTTGTTTGTAAACAATACTAGTAAAATATGTTGAAATAAAATATGAAATTCTAAATAGGATATTAATAATGCAATATGATGTGAATTACTGATGGTATAAAACTTGTAATAATGTTATAAAAGTAAGCAAACCCGTACACTGATTACATATATTTTTAATATTTGATTTATATATTTTATATGCTTAAAAATTAATGTTTATATATATATATATATATGTATATATATATGCGTGTGTGAACAAAAACTAAGAAAAAGACACTACACATGTAAAGTTTTTATAACAGAACTATGCTGTGGTATGCAAATGTTTAAGTTTTTGATGTATTCATGTAGAATAGATGGTGGCAGTGACTCTAAAATGTATTTAAATGAAAAATTTGTAAGACAGGTTTTTTATACGTATACTGATTTGAATGTTTTTATCTACTGAAAAATTAAAATCTCAAGTAAAAAAGCGGTTTGATTTGCTCATTGCGTACAAAGGCTAAATTAGAATGTGGTCTACAGTTTAAAGTTGATTCCAAACTATTAGAAACATCCATGCCTGAGAGGGAATTCCAAATCATAAGCTGTTAAATTGAAGTCATTTTGTCTAGTAGCTTGACTACAAAAAAAAGAAATAATTAAAGCACTTTTTTGATTTTGACAGAAATCAAACAGCCTACAGCATTTTGGTTTATTATGTTATTTGTATGTTAATTCAAGTCAGCTAACTCTGATGGTTATTGGTAAAACATGAAATCAATGGATTCAGGACAGTCATATGGAACATATGCTAGATCACAGCTACTTGCAACTATAACATAGAAAGAGTTATCTGCATGATCTTAAAGAATTATGCAACCATGCCTCAAATACTGATTTAAGAAATGAAGTCATTTGCAAGACAATAAATGTCTGTGCAAATAGTCCAAGGAAATTGGCAACAGCATGGAATGTTAGATGGATGACCCCAACTTACGCTATTCTGGATATAACAGATAGCAATATCTGTTAACTACATTACAGACTGTAGTGTTTTAAAAGGGATGGTCAACAATCTGTATGTATGAATGACATGACACCTTATTTCCAGATACACATCTTAATTTAGTTTAAAACATCATGAAAGTCACATCCATGCATGGTAGCATTGTCGAGAGGCATGCCACTAGTATGCTTTTGTCATCATGTTGGTCCATTGCATCCAGTAATAACATTTCAGACATCTATTACCCAACATTTTGAACAGTGACAGTTATTTGCCTTGTGTTAAGGCTTATGTCTTTATCTTTCATTCAAACACTAGAAGATATTATGTTTCAATAGAATATGCAACCACATATTGCCATAATATGAGGAATTTTTTCTCTTATTTCTAGAACTAATCATTAATCTTCAATAGAAAAGAAACTCAAGATTCTCATATGAATTTTAAAAGCAAAAATTAGATCTGTTTTAAAAATGAAAAAATTCTTTTATATATTTTGCATTGCAATTTAGGAACAGTGAACTTTAACAATATATACAAAGAATATCCAGTTTGACAATATATATAATGTCTAATTAATCTTCTAAAAAGAATCAGAGTTTAGAAATTCAACAATTTATGCAATTAAAAAACAATATTTGCATTTTAATACTGAGGTTTTTAAAACAGAACAAAAATATGTTTGATAATATAAACTAGTTTTACTAGAAATAATACCTGATTACAATGTGTATATTGAGAAGTTTTACGCTAATGTATTGGTATTCATTGTTAAATTATCTGGCTAAAACTTGAATAAACTCTTTTTTAATTAGTATTTTTATATAAGTTTGATAAGAGTTATTGCTTAATAAGATGATTTAAATAATTTAAACAACTTTTCTAAATTTATAAATAAAATTAATTACAAAAACTAATTATTATAGGACAAGAATATTGAAACTTCATATTTATTAAGCAGGAATATAAATATTTAAACTACTTAATATGTTAAAATATTAGGAAAATATAGTACTAGTTTATCAAATCAAATAAATTATTTTTTCAGTAAATATATTCTTAAATTATAGATTGACAAACAATGATTTTTTAATGTACTCACTTTTAATTCATTATGAGAAGCACTAAACATACGTAGAGATTCTAAACTCTGAATATTTCGTGGTAATTTTTGAAGATTGTTACCTTTCAAGGAAAGAACACCAATTTTTTTCATTAGGCAAAAATAAGGTGAGAGTTCTCTAATCTATAAAATACAGAAAATATCATTTATAATACTACCATACTATATAAGCATAATCCTAAAGAATAATATACATAAATACTAAAATATATATAGTATTTTATAATACACTTATCAAACATTAAATTTTGAAATTTATGTACAGAAAATAATTGCTTTCCTATGCAACTATTCTTTTGCATCAAATTTTCCAACCCTAAAAAAGTTTTAAATGTATTTAAAGCATTTCATGTTTTCTTTATTCTTAGCAGGATTTTTTAAACTTTCAAAAATTTGTTGGTAAAGAAGTGTATACATAAATTATTTATATTTTGCAACAATCTTCGAAAGTGATTTAAAAATTAAACAAATGGTGTATATGCAAAGCCAAGTTTTTGTATTAGGTACAACAGATAATGGATAGAATGAATTTCAAGATATTCTGTTTCATCTTTTAAGTCACTTGAAATAATTCTACTTAGTAGGTTGAGTTGATTGATAAAAAATTGGCTTAATTATATGTATTCTATTGTCATCACAATATTTGCATGAGAATTTTTTAGAAAAATACAATAAAAAATTAAAAACTAATGCTGAACAAAATGTGTAGAAGCTATAAAAAATATATTATTGGATGTTATCAGCTGATAAAGAGACAAATCCATAAACTTTAGAAAAGTACTTTCTATTACAAAATCTTATACTACTATGAATGTAGTGAAATGAATATTTTTGAAAGATTAGATCGTTTGCCCTGACTATTACATGCAGCCTAGAGCTACAGATTGAAAGTAAGGCTAATTTATAAGTCATATGTATTGAAAAGAGTATTGAGATTTTCACTTGATGTTTGAATCTGTTGTTGCACCCGGGTATTTCCCTATACCTAACCCAGAGTTGCGCTCTACCAGTCAGTGTAAATAGCCAGGGGAGAGCTATCATAAATTAAAAGCACAGATCACGTTAAAGACCCCTAAATATTTGACATACCACCACAGAGGTGACATATCGAACAATGAGGTAATCTGAAATTTTCTGCTCTTAACTTCACTAATATCAGGCAAGGGGTGTGACAGCTTGGTTGGTTAGGCCATTATTATTATCAGAAGAAAGTGAATTTGAATTCTGATTTAACCGAAAATCTGTCATGTGCACTAAAGCCTCTGGGGCACATTAAATAGGTCATTCAATCGAAATAATACTTCTGAATAAGGTAGGTCAAATATTAGGGGTCTTCTGCATTATCCTGCATCTCTATTACAAAGATTCCCATCCAGCTATTTTCACTAATTGGTAGACCCCAACTCTAAACTAGGTACAAGGAAGTATAAAAGTGCAAAAAACTAACGTCTGAAGATATGTTTTTGAAATCTTCCCAACTTAACACAAAAATGAGTTTTCAGATTTCCAGAGTTGACATCACAATTACTCTAATCATAGTGATACCCAGATTATGTGAGCAGGAAGATAAACTCTGCACTTAGACCAAGACCAATTAAATTTCAGATAAAGCAGGTCTCCAATAGTATTTTAATAAATTAATTTTATATGAGACATTAAAGAGAAAATTTTTTAAATTGTCTTTTAAAACATAATTTTTAAATTTCAAAAGATGTAAATCCTTTCTTAGAACAGAAAAGTTACACACCAGCAGTATTTTTACAATTTGAAATTATGTAATATAGACAACAAATTTTCACTTAATTTTAGAAAATGTTACTTTAAAAAACTCAATATAAGAGAAGTAAACATTTTTTTAAGCATTTCCTCATTATTTCCTTAAAAAAGTTATGAAGATATAATTTTATATGATTTACAAGAAATTTAGCAAAGATAAAGAGAACACAAACAGATGGCTTCGTATTCATTAATTTCCATTTTTATCAGATAGTTTTTAATTTTTCTCTTACAAATATAATAGAATATTAAATTGCTTATTTGAAAGATAAAAATATTCTTAAATTGTATGAAATATCAAAAATACTGTCAGCAAAAAGTGAACATTTGTACCCAAGACCAATGTTTAGTCAATTCACATAACTTTGAAAATTTGATGTTGCATAATAGATAAATAGCAGAAGGAAATAGTAAGGTATTTATAATGCCTATATTATATAATTACTTTCTGAGAACAATGAGTTGTATTCACACACTATAAAGGAAGAGATAGAGAAAATTCTAAAAAGCCCTCATCCAAACTGATATATATAGAGAAAATCAAACACAATACCATCTCCCATTGTTCAACAATGGTTAGGACTGATCCTGAGTTTTTCATTCAGAACATAGTCCATGTAGAACAAAAACATTATGAACATATAATAAATTTCTTATCCTTTCAACGCTTTTCTCACGGCAATATTAATAAAACTTAGCACAATTCGAAAATTCAATAAGACAAAAATTATTGGTGGCTTTTAGTAATGCCCATTTAAGGATATTAACATTAAAATTTGTGGAGATAAATTATTAGGAATAAAACTTTTAAAAAAAACAAAAATCAAATTATGACTTTTTAAAAATGCATGCTAAAAACAAAATTATGAGAATGTCATAAAAAATTAAATATTAAGATAAATGTAATTATAAAATTTGAAATAATATAATAAGCCAAGATTATAGCTGTAATAGTATTCTAAAGTAATTTTAACTAAATTTATTAAAAATAGGCAATTTACAGTGCCTATTTTGATAGAAATAATGAATTCTACAAATACATTAGTGACATGAATACTGTAATATTCTTTGTAAAGTATTTTTAGTACCGTTAAAAAAAACTTCCTTTTTAATGCAAACTAAATGCTTCATGTAAATGTCCAGCCAAATTTCATTGATATTTATAGTTAAAATTAATTTTAAATCTAAATTTTTAGAGCTTTACTTAATAATTATATGGGATTGAAAAAATAAAATAAGCCTCAGCTCTATATTAACAGCTTTAAAATTAATTTAATAACTGATATCAGAAATAAATATCTTTTAACTTTTTGAAATGAAAAATAAAGATACTTAATATTACTTAACATTTGAGTAATAAATTTTACTTTAAATATTGGCTGGAAATAAGTTATTTTGCCATAAAATAAATTAATGAATCAATAAAAAATTTAGTTAATTAAAGCATTTCAATTTATGTTAACACAAACATAAGAAATGACTGACTTAATTGCTAAGAAACTTAATATATTAAGAATAAGTTTTACTTTAAAAAAATAAAATATCAATTATGTATTTAAATGTTTCCATCATTCTGGAAATAAAATAAAACACCAAAATTTGATTAGTTCCAACAAATTTTTACATAAATTTTTTAAAATATTAGACAAAAATGTTTTATTTCATCTGACAGAATCATTAAATTATATTAACCTGCAAAAATTTTAATAAACTAACGAAAATTTGATTAGTGATTGCTTGTAACAAAGAATTACAAGCATTCATGAACAATAAAACAGAAAACATGAAAAATGCAACAAACAAAAACATTCTGTACAAATATAGTGTTTGTAATATGAACACTAAAAATGCCATGAAAAATATTTTAATATCACACTTTAAAACGATGCTTCGCATGGCATATGAATGGATATTACATATAATTACATAAGAAAATATTAGAAGTATTTCTGGTGCTTACCTATTAACTCAATGACCCTTTGCACTATAAAATATGTTTTTTAATAATGTGATTTAACCCAATATAAATGACAAATAAAATTTTATCTATTTATTATAATGAAGATAAAAATAAAATATTCTGCTTTTTGTTCTCATAAAATATATCAAAATTTGACAGCACATTTTTATGGCAAAAAAGGTTGGCGAGATAATGAGATAATACACAAGTACCAAATTCCTAAACTGAAGCAAAACATAAATGATACAAATTCATGTGACTGCCGATTCATTCTAACAATTATAACAGTAAATAAAAGATACATAGTAAATTAGAATACAAATATCAAATTTGTAATAATGTTTTATCTAATATTTAGTAATTATCTAGCATTTTATTTTTCCGAGTACTATACAGAATGGCATACATGCACTTTCCTAGATAAATATATTTTTTGCAAGCAATCCATATAGAATCATGTGTATAAGAGAATAAAAGTTTGCACATGGAGTTTTTAAAAATAATTTTACATATCATAATACATGAAATTATTCATCAATTTAAGAGAATTCACAAAAATCAACAAAGCAATATTTCTTGAAACAAAAATTTACAAAATGTTTGCATAGAATAAAAATAAAACAAAACATTTAGTCTTAATTTATTTATAAAAAAAGATTCATGGAAAAAAATACATTTCTTTCCTTTGATACACCATCAATCTTTTAATACCATAAAGGAGCATTTTAATAGAACCTATCAAGATATGTCAAAATATATACTTGCAAACACAAACCTTATTGAATGACAAATCCAACACCTGAAGATGTTGGCCAAGTTGTGAGGTAGCAAGTTCAGCAGGAAATGTTTTTAAATCATTGTGATGCAAAATAAGTTCCTTCAATTTCAAATCACCAAGAGCTAAAGGTAGTTCTTTTATAACATTATTTGCCAAGTCCAAAACTTGAAGATTTTGTAGTTTCAAGATACGTAGATCTATTTTTCGTAAATAACAATTTTGAACTTGTAACCAAGTAAGACTATCTGGTAATCCAGTTTTAATAGGATAATCACTACGCTGCATGATAGCAAGTTTTTGCTTTGGTCGATCTACTTTTGTTGGTGTAGGAGAAAGCCTTATTTTCCCAGTTCCCTGACCAACAATAGTCAGGCCAACACCATGCAAAAATCCTTTTAATTGTAAAGGATCAGCCTGTAAAAATAAATGAATATAGTAAATGATAAAACAATAGCTTTAAATATCTATATTAATAAGTTATTATATTTGTTTTACATATTCTTTAAATATTTTAATAATAATTTTTTTACAAATAATAAAATAACTACATAATAAAAGCTCAATCAAAATTTTATTGAGGGTTTTTAATGTGGATTAAAAGTATTTTTATACCAAGAATCAGGTAGATTTAGTAAAAATAAAAACAATCTAAAAAATTTTACCATATATTTACACTCTAAAACTCAGAGTTACTAATTTCTCAGGAACTTTGGAGGAGGTTTTTAGTTAATAAATCAACTTTCCATGCAATTAGCTAATTACACTGAAAAATTCTAAAATATTACTAGTTTTAAGATATTCATATAAAAGTTGTTTATTGTATTTATTAATATATAAGAAAATTATTTTGTATGCTTAAATTTTAAATTATAGTAATTTATTTAAGGTATCTGCCTATGTTCGAGCCAATTTTCTCTTTAAAATTATTTTTAATCTTCTTTTATCTTATTTTTAGATAAATTATAATGTAAGAACATAAAATTAGCCAAAATTTTAATTATATATAGCATATTTAATTTTTGATAAATTTGTGAAATTAGTTATTTTCTAGCAAATTTTGATGAAAGTTAAACAAAACAGCTAACACTTAACACAAAACTGTGATGCATCAATCTTAATTTAATTTAGGCATAAGGTTTATGAGATAAGGTTCCTTAAAATAAAGCAAAATCTAAGAAAAATACTGAGAAATAAAGAAAATATGGTTAAAAATATACAATGTTATACGGATATTTTACAAAATTTTACTAAGCATTTCCTTTAAAAATAGTCGTGAATGAAAAAGTTCATACACATGTATATACATATTTAAAATTCTATTTCATTTTATAGATAATAGCAATTAAAAAAATGTGTGCAATTTCATATAAATATCTTCCTTATTACTTGAGGTTGGAGGTTTTGTGAAAAATAAAATCATGAGAAAATTGCCTTTAAAGTGATAGTTTCTCTTATGATAGCAAAAAACAATGCTGCTTCTTTCTGAATGTATAAGACAGATAATGGCCTCATACTCATGACTATCAATCAACAAGTTACAGAAAACACATAAATTAAGAAAACAAGTAAAATTGTAAATTACTACTTTTTTTTTACCATTTCTAGTACGAAAATGCAATGTTCTGTTTTGCTTTTCAAAAGGAGGCAAATTTTAAAAGTCTTGTAACTTATTTTCTGATATACTGTAAAATAAAAAAAGGTTTTGGAAACTGCAAAGTTCTAAGTACAAGATTCAGAAATTAAAAAAATGACACATGAAGTCTAAAATTAGCTTTTCAATATAGGTGGATACCTTAAAACTTTAATTTGAAATTATGCTTCAGAATATTACTTATTGTCTGAATTCAATGGACAATATTTTACTAAGTGATAATTAGGTGAGAATATATAGCTGCATGTATTGTTTCAAATTTATTATTTTATGCAACTTATTTAGTATAGTATACAAATATCTGAGGTATATGCAGGTTTGTTGTCAAAAAAATTACCATTGTAATTGCAATATTGTTATTATGATACATTTGCAATTGTGTGATTAGTTAAAAATCACATATTTTAGAAATTAATATTGTTTGTGTTGTGATTGCAATTATTTCTCAGTTGTTGATCTTAGCATTATTGTGCAGCATAGAATGCATTTTAAATTATATGCTACTGTTTGATTAATTAAAATACAAGTGTAGTAAAAATAGTAATTATTCACCTAAATGTTCATAGTGCTCTACAGGATTTTTACAATGGTTAATTAAGAACTGATGTTATTCCTATAATTGAGTTAGCTTTATTACTTAGTTATTAATACCCCTACCAGGCAGCAGTATACAAGATGTAATTTTAAGGTACATAGTTTGATTAATTAAAAGGAAATACTTAAAAATACTATCATGAATAGAATTGATTATGTTATTTTTTAAAGTAATATTTTGAATTGAATGAATATAAAACATTTGAGATTTATCTTTTTAGCAATAAGTCATGAAGCCTTTTTAAAGTAGTAAATTAAAGAGAAATATTCAAAATTTAAATTTGTGTAAGATTTAAATGTGCTTTGGTAGGCCAGAAAATTGTGAAACATCTGGCATATGTCTGTACCAAGTCATTGAATTTTACCAAAAGAAAAAATGTAATATCAACAATGGTTAGTAAAATTAAATTAACAAATTTAACACAAATGTATTACATGAATATAGCAATTTTTTTAAAAGTTTCCTATGTGATTGCTAATGAATGCTTTTAAAATGTACACTACTCAAAATATTATTACAAATTAACAAATTAGATCTAATATAAAAATTACTATATATAAATTAACAAATTAGAGCTGTAAACTTTCAAAGCTTCTTAAAATTAAAAAGGGATCCAAGAAATAAATTTTATTCTGATATTGTTTTAAGATGAATAATCAATTAAGAAAAATTAAAGTTTGTATTTTTAAATCAACTTTAACCCATTAACTATTGAGTATTTGCTCTCCATTGCCATGGGTTCTCACACAGCAATGGGCAGATATGCATTGTATCAGAGTAAAGAAGAGGCACACTTAAAGTTATAATAGCTTACCTTTACAAAACAATGTCAAGGACATTCTATTGCATTCCAAAGCTATGTCTAGCTTTCTGATAGCAGCACATTGCATGGAAACATACTTCAGAAAAGTATATATATATATAGATATAGATATATATATACACACACACACATATATATACACATACATACATATATATATACATACATATATATATACATATATACATACATATATATATAGAGGCCCACATCAGGCAAGGGTTAACGATTCTTAATTATACACTCACAAGATAAAACAAGTAAACAAAAGTGCCTCGATTTTAAAAAAGAATGACATTTCTAAATTTTAAAAATTTGAAGAGTTTTTAATCTTAGAAATTGTATATTGTTTAATATTCTAAATGGGATTTTAACTTCTTAAATTATGATTTATGCCATTTAAACTAATAGAAAATAAATTGTTTTAAGATGAATTTATTTTATCAAAAAGCAAAGTAAATTTACATTAAGTATTTCTTCTATTAATAAAGAAATTCAGAACATTTTTAAGCATATTAATATTTCTTTACAAAATAAACTCTTGTTAGTTTGAATTAATAAAGTTTTAAGTGTTAGAAAATTTATTGACTGTTTACATAAATAATTTATAATATTAATAAATTGTATATATACTCAGATCTAGGCTAATTAACCTAATTATTCCTGCAATTCATTAACGAGCAAGTAAAGCTTGATGGTGGCTAAAAATTTTATCTGATATTAACACACCCACATACAGGTATTATCATATTATAATGTTATATAAACAAATTTTGAAACAAATAATAATTGCTTTCTAAAACACACAAATTATGAAACTTAATACATTGAATAGCATTATAAAATTTTCAAAACAAGTCTAAACATTATAAGTGATTCTAGAGAGGAGGAATATACAATGTACTTAATGAATCAAGGCATCTTATTAAATTTGAGAATCTTCTAGTTTGTTTTGTCACTCTAAATTCATTTTCTATAAAGAAAGGTTAGTTTGAATGAGATCTTTTAATTTAAAACAGATTTTTAATCACTACAACCAAGAAATTCAGAAAATATATATATATTTTTTTTAGATTATTGTCCATTGTAAATCTGTTTTAGATTTATTATGAAAGATTCCTCATTTTTGCTAAAGTACATTTGGTTTCAATGCTTGGATTTATTTTGAGTCCTCCCTTCCTTAAATATGTACTGCAATACATAATATAGTACTTTATAATTATGTTTTTGTTGTTGAAAACAGGGCCATGTTATAACAAAAATTTAAAAAGAAACCTGAGATGTAAAAATAAAAATATAAGGATATTTCAGATGATCAAAAACATTATTTGTGAAATGAAAAAATAGGAATTACTTTTAATAGGTAATAAAATGTTCTGGTATCACTCTTATTGGAAATGCTAGGGAAATAAAAAATAATTGAAAATCATAGCAGTTAACAAGAGTGCAGAAGATACAACTAGGATATAGATTTAATAAAATTTAAATAATAAATATTACTACCAAGATTAGTTTAAAATCTTACCTTACTGATAATTATGTCATGTGGTGGCAGTTTAAATCTTACAGTTGCTTTTCCATCATTAATGAATTTTGTAAACAGTTTCTCCACATTGTTATATATCTAAAGAATAAAAACATTATTTTTATATTATGCAAAAATTTATACAATTACTAGTTTTTAGTATATTTGGAAAATTCAGATTCTTTTTCTGTTACTTTTTATGCATTCCTTACAAATGATACTGCATATTCTCTAATTAAAGTAATTACAGAAAAGAAGTAATTTTTATTTTAGAAACAATAAGTTCATACATAGTTATTAATAAGAATTTAATCACTATAGTAAAATGAGAAAGATTTATAAAAATGTTATTGGAAAATATTATTACAAAAATAATTCCACCAATGTTAGTAATCAAATATAACCTCACAGTAGCATAAGATTTAGCTTATGCTTCTATGAGGTTTGTCTATTTTGATTTAGACAACAAGCAAAGAGAAGTAGAAAAAAAAAAATTTTTTTTCTGTTTTCAAAGTTAAGACAATGGTAAAGAGTAATAATTATATTCACAGTTTATTATTTTTACTAACATGACTTCAAGCATTGGACATTGAATTGTTTTTTAATTTACATTAATATCATACTATAAACTAACATTTTTTTTTATACTAGAAACTGAATTTTTAAAAAAAATTTTTTTCATTGTTTTATTAAGCTATCATATGGTGATTTAGTAAAATTTTTTATTTCTTAATATTGTTTTGCATTTTTGTTTCAAAATAGCTTAAATTAATTAAAAAATGTTCAAAGTCAATTACGAAACTTACTAAAAAAATAATAATTAAGGATTAATTTAACAGTATTACACAAAGTAACAAATATGCATTTTAAAATTTTTTAATAATGACAATATATGATGGACAAAATAAAAACTATAATAACAATTATTAAAGATAATATGGCAATTTTAAATTATTATAAATAATTTTTAATTTTTGCACAAATTATAAAGTAATTTATTTAAAAGCACAAAATGTGTGATAATCATAAAAAAGTTATATCATATACATAAATTTTATGTTCACATATTTAATATAAACTGTTTCATATTATAAAGAATTTAAAAAAAATTATACTAATGACAAAACACTCACTTTATACTTAGTACCCTTAGGATTTTGATGAGTACACAGGATTAGATAGATATCCTCATCACTATGTAATTCCTTTTTCTTAGATTTATGACATAATGCCAAAGTAGCAACAGTATGCTTTTTATTCCTTGCATTTGTTGGTGCACCTCTATTACCAACTTCCACAGCACAGGTAATTTTCATAATGAATAATCTAAATTTTTTTAAAGAAGCACAATTAATGTAAAACAAAAATAAAATTCTCTGAAATAAATTCCATTATAATATTTTTATAAAAAAAAATAATGGCTTAATTCTGCTTCTATAACCAATTGTCAAATGTGACTCAATTTTATCAAATATACAGTTATCACAGCAGAATGATTTCTTCACATAAGAATGTCTGATCAGTGAAAGTCAATTGCATTTCAATGAATAGTACTTACAATCCTTATATTTTAGTGGATATAATTGTTAAATTGCAAGCTGTTAGTTGCAATCTTTACTAAAGTAAACATTAGTGTATTTTTATCCATTTGGGGATTTGCACTTTTAGCTGAATATTGTTTAAAAATTATCCTTTTTAACTCCAACCTGGATTTTTATTACACCTGAGGCATTAAGAATAATAAAATTATGAAAAAATTCTATTTGAGCAACTGTAGTATTTATGTCACCGCAATGAATTTTAGAAACTAGTATTCTATTTTTGAATTTCATTAAGAATTTCGAGGATAGTTAGTCTGAATTTCTTTAATGGGTTCTACAAATTTCTTGACCTTTTGGATACTTAAATTCTAAATTGTGTTATTCTTTTTCATTATTTTAAATAATTCTTTTTTAGTTTGGGCATGGTATTTTTATTATTTAAATTAAAATAAAACATTTTTTAAATTAATTGTTAATTTAAAATGCATTTTATAAATTGCATTTACATTTGAAAAAATGCTATTCCAATATTTTCTTTTTTAAAATTATCAGATAACATTTAAATTTTAAATTGCATTTTATATACATATTTTTCTGCAAATATTCCAATATTTACATTCCAGTTGCCAATGACAGAGTGGTTAGCTTTCAAAACTCCTAAGTTGTTAGTCTCAGGTTTGAATCCTGATTCAGATGTTTCTTTCTCTCTGCATTTGTTTATCTTTATTTCTGAAATGATATATAAATGTATATCCTCCTATGAATACATTTGTGATGGAGTGATGTGAGCAATGCTACTTGATTAAGTGATTTGGTTTACAGGTGCCCACCAGGTAACAATTGAATAGAAGTTTCCAGCCTTGTTGTGGTGAAGGTTTAGACACACTGTGCCAGCCATTATTAAAAATATTTAAATTAAAATTGATGTTCCTACTTTTCATAGAATTCTTATTTATATATTTAAATTTATTGTTCCTTTGTTTTCCTTATATGTATTTACATGCACAAAATTAGTGTACACATGATTTCTTTCTGAAAATTTATATTTACATATTTACACTCTTATTATTTATCAGTTTTAAACTTATTATTTAAGTTCGTAAACTTTTTCCTGGAAAGAATTTACGTTGTTTTAGCAGTATATCTTTGTCTTCAAAAAAGTTCTGATATTGGTATGATGGACTATATAGTGGCTGTACCAAAACCAACATTCAAAAGAGAGGCACAGGTGCCATACAATCCATGCGCGAAATTCTGAGATTGGCGATGTTTTGGAGGATGTTTATTTGTATCTGGCAACCTGATTATTATTACATCATATAGATGAAGACCAATAAGAATTAAAGTGAAAATTTTGACAACCCTAGTGTTTATGTCATCACGACGAAATTTAAAACATTTTGTTCCACTTCAGCATTTTACTATAAATTTTTGCGAGTTAACTTCGTAAGATTTTTTTTTAGTGTGTTTCATAATTTGCTTGACATTTTGGATACTTAAATTACAGGTTGTATTGTTCTTTTTCATTACTTTAAAAATTTAAATTGAATTTAAAGTTACTGTTTAAGATTGTGTCGACACAATCTTTCTTTAGCTTATGTATGGTATTTTTATAATTTATATTATTACTATAAAATACTTTATAACTTTCATATACATTTTTAAAATTATTGTTTCTGTATTTAATTTCTTAAAGATGTTCTGTTTAACAGTTTAATTTGTACTTAATAATTTATATTTATTCTTTTTCAAATGTTGCTTTATTTTTCATTATTATTCGTGTTCCGATTTTTTTAAAACTGATATTTACAATTTTTGAAGTTCACATATTTTCCTCACTCGCATTTGTTTCCGAAGTAATTTCGGAAACAAATACAAATAAGGTAAATATTTGTATTCCTAATGGTTAACTTTCTGTTTCAATGTTTCATTATTTTTTACATCTTATTATTTCAATAATATATACTCACGCTCTTTATTTATAAGGTTTATATTTAATATTTAGATATGTAAAGTTTTTCAAAAACAATTTTATTACATCACAATTACTACATTTTTGCTTGGCATTACGTCACAATGAAGTCATCTTGGCAACATTTTGTCGTCGCCTAAAAAACTCAGAAATTGTAACCATGGATCATACAGCACCTGTGCCAAAAAAGATTAATACAAAGTTTTAAATAAGAATTTTGGAAGGAATAATTTCAAAATTGTTGTAGATTAATTTTTATAAAGGAAGAAATATATATTGAAATTATAATAACTAAGGGTGAATTTGTAAACATTAGATTAATTTTTATCCTCATAATAACTTAATATTTTAAATATAATACTTAGCTTTATACATTATTGTCAAGAATTAATTAGCACAATAACTCAAACAAAATCACAATCAAAACAAGATACAATCATCATAATCAACTGAATAAAAACACGATAGTAATGTAGCATTACATATTAAAACAAATACTTCAAATATATATATAATGAAATCAATTTCGTCAAAAATGTCTACAATATTGCTAATTTTCAAACAAGTGTAAAATGTATAATATACTTCAAACGCATACATTATTTACTGACAGAATTCTGAGTTGTGTACGTAATAAAACAAAAATTTAAGCAATGACAATGCATCTGATGCAAATAATATTTTGTTAAGTTATACACTATAATATGAAACTTAAAATTTATTTAAAAACTAAATATGTAATATACCTTTCAGCGAGTTAGTCAAATTATTCGTTTCTATTGTAGTCAATCTACAATCCACGTTATATTTAACTAACACTTCTACTATACTGTGATGAAATGAAGTTCATCAAAGCCATTATGTTCAAGCGACAACGAATTTCATACACATTTATCGCAAAAAAAACATTACAAAAATAAACAAAAGTTTACAACTAAATGGAAATTTTGAACTGAAATGAATTCAATTGCAAATACGGTTACATAAAAATTTCTGGAACAGTAATTTTCTAAAATTTTTACACATGATAATTTGACAAAAAAGAACGATGCAATAAAATAATATTTAATTCAAAACATAACTCTAGTATTTTAAGATTTGTTATCATGTATAATTTATTAAATTGTAATTGATTAAAAATTGTAATTCTATATATAAAAAAAAAACCCATCGAAATTAAATGAAGTTTAAACAAACCGTAAAGTGTATTATAGTCACTCTATATGGCCCGGCGCAAACTAGAACAGAATTCTCCGGTGAAATTCGAGAGTTCAGTGCTGGGAGAATTCCCAATGAACTTACATAGACGGAGTAATGACGTCATGTCATGTGACTATGTGACGTTGTTTTTCTATTTGACATTTGTATTGAAAGATTATATAAACTTTTTTGAAGCAGAATATGAGTTTTGTGAAATTATAACTGCGTATTTATGTATATATTTCTTAATTTATTTGTATGAAATTTTAAAATACGTACTTGCATAATTTTCTCTCTCTGCTTTGATAATTCTTTAATAATTTTAACTTAATTAACTTATAACTATATTACTAAACTAGCTTATATTTCATAAAAAAATCATGCATCAAATTTCGTCAAACTCATTGAATTATAACATTACTTTTAATGTAATGTATTTTAAATAATACTTCAGCATAATTCCACAAGTAGTAGTATAATTTATCTCTTAGAATAAGTGAAAATTGTAATGTGCATTCCAGAATTTTTAAAAATTTACTTATTTAAAATTTGTTTTGCATACACAAATAATTAATAACTATATAATTTCTCTTTATTAATTCCTTTCAGTGTATTCCATAAATTAAATTTAAAATATTCATGTTTTACAGAAGAAAATGATTTATCAATTATAAGCAATTAAACAGGCTTCATAAAGATTTCTAAGAATCAAATTAAAAATTTCCAGGAAATATTGACATTCATATTTTATTATATATGTAAAACACATTATTTAGTAATGTAATTTTTTTATAGAATATTTCAATCATGTTTCTTTAATAAAATAGAATTAAAACTTATTATAAAAAATCAGAACTCCTGCAAAATATCAACAATATAAATTTGTAACAAAATATAAACGTTTCTTGATTATATAAAAATCAAGTTCTATTTAATTTAAATGAAAGAATAAATTATTTTAATTACATTAGATAAAATATATTCAATTTGGAATTAATTAGCATTATATCTAAATCAATATGAAGGCATATTAAGTATAAGAAAATAAGCGCGATTTTAATGTATTTCATTTGCATAAAAATTCAATTTTTAATAATCAATATAATTACCTGTTACAGATTTTTCAAATGTTTCATATAACAGATGTTGGATATTATTTCATGATGGTGCTTTTTTATGATTATTAAAATAACTGTTATCTTTTGTGTTCCATAGACATCTTTAATAAAAGTAATTTTATAATATTATAAAATTAAATTATAAATTTTTATAATATATTATATATATATATATTATGAATTTTTAAAATTGTAACGAACTTTTGGCTCACCCAGTATATATATATATATATATATATATATATATATATATATATATATATATATATATATATATATATATATATATATATATATATACATTTATATATATATATATATATATATATATATATATATATATATACATATATATATATATATATATATATATATATATATATATATATATATATATATATATATATATATATATATATATATACATATATATATATATATATATATATATATATATATATATATATATACTGGGTGAGCCAAAAGTTCGTTATAATTTTAAAAATTCATAAAAAAAGAAGAAAGTGAGATAAAGAAGTGCGGTTTGCAAGAAAGGGCTTACAAGGTAGTCGGGTTTTTTTAGCAGCAAAAAAAGTTTTAGTTAAAAAACTCACATATAGATGGCGATGACATCGAGAGATTCAGCAGAATTATGCAAATTAATCTTGCGATAAAAGGCCGTGATACTCGAGAATTTCTCATTCGGTTTCAGAATGTTATCATTACCCGATCGAGCGTTGTTAGTGAAGTTGTTCTATTTGAACACAGAGTCAGCAACTATTGCTTTGCGAAAATTTCGCACGACGAAAGGACTGAAGACGAAGAAAGGCCCCATATCGTGTCCTGGAATAGTCAACATGTCAAGAGGTTCGAGAAAACTGGCTCTTTGGTGGATCGGCCACGCAGTGGAAGACCCTCATTGGCGGAGAGCCGAATTACTGAAGTGGAAACCACAATGAATGATTTAGCGGCGGAATAGTCCATTGGGAGTAGCAGTACTAACGAAGCTGGAAGAATATTGGATGTGCTTCAATCATCGATTCGACGTATCCTCCACGGGATATTGCATCTCTATCCCTACAAACTGCAGTCACTGCAGGAGTTACAACTGGGAGACACAGCTATGCGGGAATCATTTGCCGAATGGGCTATGGCAAGAATCGAAAACGACCCTCAGTGGTTGTTCAACGTTTTCTGGACGGATGAGACGCACTTCACACTACACGGGGATGTCAACACCCATAACACTCGTATATGGGCAACGTCTAATCCTCGTGAATACACGACGAAATCTCTGCATCCAGCCAAGTTGACAGTCTGGTGTGGCTTCACCTCATCTTTCATTGTCGGACCTTTCTTTTTTGAAGAACCGTGTCCAGATTGGGCTGGAAAACGTGCTCAGTAACCGCTAAGCGTTTCCCCACTCATTTGCGTGACAAAGTCGTGCTCGCATTAAATCAAAGAGGTGTGTTATCTGTAATAAAATTCATGCAGGATGGCGCACCACCACATTATGCCAATCCAGTAAAACGATTCCTTTTGAGTACCTTTGGTGAAGAGAGACTGATCAGTCGAGGTTGCAAGATCGCATGGCCTCCACGATCACCCGACCTCACTCCGGTCGACTTCTGGTTGTGGGGCTATTTGAAATCACGTGTGTACCGTTCATCTCCTTCAACATTGGCCTTCAGATTCCATCTGTCGTGAAGTTTCTGCAATTCATTCCGACATATGGCATTCAGCTGTAACGGGTGTTGCGAGTCGCCTTAGTAGTGTCGTACAATGTACTGGAGGTCATATTGAACAACTGTTATTATCAGAATAAATGAATGGAGCGTACTGTTGTCCTTTTCATTGTGTTTCGGGCAGTCACTTCTTTATCTTACTTTCTTCTTTTTTTATGAATTTTTAAAATTATCACGAACTTCTGTCTCACCCGGTATATATATATAAATATATATATATATATATGTCTCACCCGGTATATATATATATATATATATACCGGGTGAGACAGAAGTTCGTGACAATTTTAAAAATTCATAAAAAAAGAAGAAAGTAAGATAAAGAAGTGACTGCCCGAAACACAATGAAAAGGACAACAGTACGCTCCATTCATTTATTCTGATAATAACAGTTGTTCAATATGACCTCCAGTACATTGTATGACACTACTAATTAATTTTATATATATATATATATATATATATATATATATATATATATATATATATATATATATATATATATGATGTATAAAATTAATTCATTTAGAAAAAGATTATGGATTCTTTAAAATTTATTAAATATACTTATTTCTGCATTGATCTATTAAAAATTCCTCTGCATCGAATGAAAATTTAATAAATTTGTTTGAAGTCATTTATAAGTGATGCGCACAAAAACGAGGTAAAAACACAAATGAAATTCGTGGTGCCACCGGTGCCCTGCCAGATATTTTTAACTCTCGGGAAAACTTAAAAACTCTCAATTTGTGACGTTTTCTGACATAACTTGTTCTCCGGAGTTTCACCGACGTCATTTCTCCGGCGAATTCTTCCAGATTTGCACCCAGCCTAATACAAGCGTCTCGACTTGTTCCTCCTAAAGATTATTGCAACTTCTGAGAAATTGTGATAAACCATCGGAATACGATAACATTAGATTGACATTCGTTTACGTATGTTAATTGTAATGGAGATGTGGAATATATTCTTCTTGATTTAATAACATTTTAAAACCACTCCATTATTATATTCTTGAAAGAATTCCATTTCTCACGTTATTTTATACGTGAAGCTACATATATGTTAAGAAACTTGCAAACTTATAAAAATCATCCATCCGAATAGAAATTAATAATTCTTGCTTTTCAACATTCATGTTTTCAAATAATGAATCGTTAATATTTTTCTGCTACTTTTCATCTGAACATATCTTAAATATTTTAGAGAACCCTCGTATCAATATTATTTCGCTATACAGTGATATATGCGTATGCCTAAAACATGAATTTTTTTCCTTTGTCAATGATTCTGCTTATGTGTGAGTGCTAATTGTTAAATTATTTTAATAATAAGCATATGATATCAGTTCAATATCCCAGAAGGGCAGATAAGATACATTGAAAAATATAATTTAAAGGTTTTCACTTTCACTTGCATCTAAGATTTTATTTACGAACAATACACATAGCCAGAGCTTCATTGAATCCTGTTGTTGTTGTTACTTATGGCAATTGGACAAGCCAAGCCAGTTAGCCGACGGCTGGCTTTGTGAAATTAAGGCAGAAAGCTGCGTCTTTCGTTTAATTAGAGCACCACGAAAGTGGAAGTACGTCTTTGCTCTAAGATTTCTCCGATAGAGAACACCTTCAAAGGACCCACTTTCTCAATTTTAATATTGATTTGAAGGGGGAGGATATTTTCTCCAGATCATTGCATCAATGGTAACTGTTCAACGACCAACCACAGGACTTTCGATTCCACAGATTTAACTAATACGTATATCGCATGTACTCGGTGGGGCTTTGGAATTTAACACCATCCTTCCAGACGATAGGCTGATAATTTAACCACTAGGCAACCATAGTCCTGTAATGAATGTTGATTGTGTTAATTGAAACAAATATATATGATTTAAAATGATCTTATAAGGATTGAAATCTATATTTATGCATGATAACATATTGAAAGATATGTAAGAAAGTAAAAAATAAATAAAAAATGCATGAATTAGCTCATACTTTTCAATACTAAATTTCTTTCAAAAATTTTTTGGAACACATATTTTATTAAAAATTATGTTTTAATGAAATGCCTTCGTTAACAATCATTTAGTGAGAACACGAAAAAATGAATAAATTCAAATTTACAGAAAGAAAGCTAATATTAAATATTTTGAATATGTTCAAGGTATAGTTTTAACGATAAAAATATTTCCTTTTCTGAACGAGAAACATTTTGAAAATTAAAATTTTTGTTATTTACGTTTTCTTTTGCTAATCGACATGAATTCTTTGCAAAAGTGAATGAAAAGATCTTAAGGAGAAAAAATCTTTAATCCTTTTCGTTTAGTTATGGATCAAAATTACAAAGTGGTTAGTTATTTTTACTACCTTTCCTTAACGGTAATAAGTATTATTAAACGAACGCAACATTTGATATTAACTATAAATACGTTGGTTACATTCTGATGTTGAGGCGAGGAATATAACTCTTGTGTAAATAAAATTGTGAGTTTAATGTACGTTAAATAACGTATGATGATAAACGTTATACGTACATAACGTTAAATAACGTATGTTAATTTGTATGGGAAAAATATGAGCTCGGCTGTTGCTTCCTTCACTTGACTTTTACTCAAAATTACTAGGCGACTGGCTGTGTTTTTTAAGAAGGATTTTGTAGACAAAATAGAGAAACTCGAAATACCATAAGCAAACATTAGCTTATGGTTCCGGTTTTGATGGTTTTTGCAGGCATCAAACTCATTAAACAATTTTGCTTTTATTTGTAATTTAAAGAAAATTAGTTTTATTACATTGATTTTATTTTTAATAAATTGTTTATCTTAGAAATTAATTAAATTAATATTGCTGTGATTTTTTTTCTGACGAAATTGAGAAAACTAGTATTCTTCAAAAATGTTCCGTTTAGCCTGAATGGCTTGTTCCTTATTTGATCTCTCTCATATTCTTGCTCGACTTGGTAGATTTGTAATGAAATTACAATATGTTTTGTATTCAAAGTGGATCAATTTCCATGCATATTTATGTATAGAAATTTAAGGTATTATTCTTTTAATTTAAAGAACATCCATTCATTTAAATTTCGGAGCAGTATTTATTTATGTATAGAAACTAATAGTTTTTATCAGTTCTCATTCTGCATATTTATCATGTATATTTGAACTTTGTAAATATATATTGTATTCAACTTGGAAATATCGTTTGTTTTTGTTCATAAATAATCGGTTAATAATATTCTATTGTATTCATAGTTGAGATATCAAATTTAATACTTATACTCTTTCTGAGTATCTCAAATATTTTCATTAAAATGTTACTTAAGTAAGAATCAAATAATATATTTCTTCTTAAAAATCATTAAAGAAATTAGAAAAGATTGGTTTCTATTTTATTTTATTAGTCGGTTTTTTTATTGTGAAATTACTACATTTTAATTACATCGTTAATTGATCAAGTATTAGTATTTTTGGCTAAATTTATTCATATAAAAATCTTGTTAACTGTAATTTCCTTATACGTTAAGATGAATGCATTTTAAAAAGCATTAATATCATTTTATTTATTTATTTATTTTAAGTATTAAAGTATTTGTTTTCTTTTTTACAAATAGTTAACTTATGAAATACATATTTAAACATCAAATTTTGAAAGTTTTCTTACTGTGTATTTTTCATAATATAAATATTTATTTTTTTATTGGTAGTTTAATTAATTTTTTTTCTTTATCCTTAAAAGATTTTCAGTGTAGCTTGTTATTTTTTCTAGCTCTCATGTAGAAGAAACTGTATAATAGCTATCCAAATCCAATTTATTTTCAATTTAATAACTACAGAAAGATATACCCTTTATATATGAAAAAATATTTTAGTTATCTTAAATTTATATTGCTATCTATTTTCATTTTTCAATCCTCAGACCAAAATGTAACTATTTGTGTATCTATATACTATATTTAATATATTATATGCATAAAAAAATGTACGCACATTTTGAACCATCATAGAAACCGTATTTCTTGTTCTATGAAGTTCTGGGAAAAATAATACAAAATGTATCATAAATAAAGTAATGCAATTTATCTGTAAAGAGATTAATTGGACTTTTCCATTTTGAAGGCAATGTAACCGGTGAAAAGTACATAATAATGCTTGCTGATTTCATCTTCTTTTACATTTGTACATTATGCAACAATGAAAAGTTTTATTTCCAACAAAATGAGTTATCGTCTCATTATCATTGCAATGCATGAGTATACCTGATTCAAGATTTGTCTGTCTAGTATATAGCATGCAGGGGCTAATCAAATTACTTCTATGCACACAGATCTTAGACTGCTAAGTTTCTTCTTATGAGGCACAGTAAATGATAAGATGCTCAAATGTAAACAATATAACTAAGATACACTTTGGAATGAGATCTAAGCAGTGAGAGCACAGAAATCCCATTGGATACCTTGGTACAATGCATAGATCAGTGGTGGTTCATAGTTAGAAATGTATTGATGCTGAGGACCAGCATGTGAAATATTAATCATATTTGTGTAAAAAAGTACATTTATGTTTCAAATTGGACTTTAAGCTTTTCATTTCCAGC
Source organism: Latrodectus elegans (assembly GCA_030067965.1). NCBI lineage: Eukaryota > Metazoa > Arthropoda > Arachnida > Araneae > Theridiidae > Latrodectus > Latrodectus elegans. The sequence goes on along the minus strand of CM057812.1, from coordinate 64,467,789 downwards.
AATTGAAAGTTGTAGAAAGGACATAAATTTTCTATGATAGTTCAATGCGTGTATACATTTTTTTGATGCTCCTTGCACTATTTATATCCTTATAATATGTATGATCAGAAATAAGGTTACAATTCATGTAAAATCATTAAAAATAAAATTTTGTTTAAAAATTTTTTTTTTAAAAGATTAGAAATTTTTATTTGTTATAGTACTTGAAATATATTTATATAGTTTTCATGAATTTATCTGGAAGAATTAAATTCTTAGTAATGTAATGTTTTAAATTGTTATTGAGTAATTCACTTATTTTATGGATGTAGATGTCAGTTATTTTATAGATCTAGATGAAATTGACTTACGAATATTCAAATAACAAATCAACTATTCATATCTAATACAGTTCTTTTTCTACTATAAATTTATGTTTCAGAACCAAGCAGTGTTTTGTCAGCTTGGTTCTGTAACATAAATTTATATTAGTTTTTGTTAATGTGACAATATCTCCTGCAATGTTTCAAAATTTATGTATTATTGTGACAGTTGTTTCATAAATTTTACATTATGTTAATGAGTTTTTTGCTTGTTACTTTAACACAGAATGAAATTTTAACAGTAAAAATATCCAGAATACCCTGCATTTCAAAATCTATGAAGCATTTTTTCCCTAAGGGTAAATTGTATGCAAATTGTTTTCCAATTAATTTCTATCATACAGTTATTTCTTTTTAGAAATTCAAATTTTGCATTTTGAAAAAAATCCAATATTGAGTTATATACGATTTTATGATTGCTAAGTTGGTTTTTAAGTTGAATTTCATAATTTTTGAAATACCTAGTTATGCCAGTTTTATTTATAAATAAACTCCTTATATCTATACTATTGAAATGTATACTTTTTTATGTGAAGAGTATACAAATTAAATGTTATTTTTAGCATAACCTTGTTTAACTACATTGTAATTTTTGGATTCCTTAAAATATAACATAATTATTTATATGTCAAGTTTTTTAGTGATTGGAGACTAACACCTTTGTAATAATAAAGTACTGATTTCTTTTGTATAATTTTTAACCTCAAAATTATTATATAATAATTTTGAAGTTTTTATTTACATAGTTATTCTTTTGCAGATTTCCAAAGTTTTGTTATATTTTACTGTATGCTGAATATGTCAAGGTCATCAAGCATTGCAAAACTAGATGAATCAGAAAGTTTGGTAAAGCATTACCTTTATATTCCATTGCTTTAGTTTGGTAAATGCATTCTTGGGAATTATTCTAGAGTAGTAGCTCTTAATCTGTTTTACATGCGCGTCTGGTGGTGTATGGTAGATTTTTTAAGGGTAATTTACATGAGAATGATAATAATAAAAAACATTAATTAAATAAAGATTTATAAAAATATTGAAAAAAGTAAGGATTTGATTGATGCATAATTAGTAAGACAGTTGTTTAACAGTCTGATATCCCATTTGCAATAAAGAAAAAAAATGATATTTAATTAATTGTCTATTATATATCAGATAAGTATATTTTTGTGAAAAGGAAAAATTTTTGTGAAAAGGAAAAGTCTTTTTAGCTTTGGGCATACTTATGTGCCAAAAATGGTATTAAGTTATCCTGGGTAGAAAAATATTGAAAATTGCTCTGTTATCAAATGTTTATGGAGCAATAAAAATGAATTACATTCCTTTTTCTTTGTATGTTGAACTTCACTACTAGTTGCTTTTGCAGTGTTGTACCTTTAACAGCAAATGAATGCAAACTTAATGCATTCATCCATACATTCATTTTAAATTCATTCAATTTTGGATTCATTTCTTTATTTTTCCCATAATTTTGGCATTAATTAAAGGATTGTAACTCATGGTTTCAACTAATTTGCACTATTGATGAAAATTAAGGATATTTTGCCTTTTTTATAATAATCAAGCATTTATATGGACATAATTTACTTTGTGAAATTTCTTATAAAAATGCTCGTTTCTTATTATTTTCAGTCTATTGTTGATAGAAGAAAATACTTTTTTCTGAGTTGTAATCGTGTAATAAATACTTATATCATTTATTATATTAATATAGAAATTGATTAGGGATATAGAATTGAATTAAATAAAATGCTTGATCATGCCAAAACACGTAAAAAAAACTTGCAATTATGCCAAAAACTGAATAATGTTAATGGGGTGCTTTAAAACAATATTTTAAAATTCATACATTGTCTGAAATATTACTTTTTACTGATTTGAACACTTTTCCTCTTTTAAAATCTCAAATGCTCACTAGATAGTTATTTTTATAATTTGCCGTATCATAGTGTTATTTACAATTAATAAGTGATAAATATCAATATTTTCTGAATCATTTCATATATTTTGCTACTTGTAGATTAAAGAGAATTAATTTGTTCCTCACTTTATTTTATATTTATTATGATAATTATATTTTATGAGAATTTTGGATATAAAACTTCATAGGTATTTCCTTGTGTATGAATTAAAATTTAAATAAAATAATTATTTTCCATTTTATACTTTATTCAAAATTTTAAAATGTTTACACACCATATGCTTTCATAAATTGTAGTTTTCTCCTTTTAAGTCTTTGAAGTGTGTATTGATTTTACGTATAATAATGTTTTAATTTTTTTCTTGAAAATATGTAGACTGTATGGATTACCATTCCTATCTAGTTTGACTTTAAAAGAACATTTATGAAAAGATGTGGTTAACATAAAAGTATTTTATTGTGTGGTACTGAAAGTTTTAAACCACCACTAATATCACCAGGAGATGATATTTTATATTTGGAAGGAGACTTGCTTTAGAACACTGTGTTGTAAGATCTGTAAAAGCATCATAAATCATCAATCATCAAAAGTCTGAAATAGAATTATTGCATTACCAGATTAGAACTATCATATACTCCCACTTCTGTTAGAAAAAGTCAGCTATAGATTGTCACCAAATCATGTGTACAGCTTTAGGTATTACTATTGTATCATATGACTGTGTGAAGGTTTGGTACTGAAAGCTCAAAAGGAAGAATTATGACTTTCAAGGAGCAGAGTGCTCTAGCTGGCATGCCAAGGTTGAAGAGGCCCAACTACGAGAAATTGTGGAAGAAAATCAATACTCAACAACAAGAGTTAGATGTTGATGCTATGTCCATTAGTCAGGAATATGTCCATCGAATAAATTTGATGTATGAGTTCAATTGCTAGGTCCTGCATGAACTGACTCAAGCTAATAAGGAAAAAACATTTTCAAGCCTGCCCTAATTTGTTTGGATATCAGTGTAAGAACAAAATTCTGGACTTGATCATAATTTGTGATGAAAAATTTATATACTTCAACAATACAGGCTGAAAAGGGTGTTCATTTTTACCCAGTGATCCTGTCAGTAGCTGGTGTAAAACAGAATTTGACTAACATTAGTTCATGTTTTGTATTTAATGGAATTGCTGTGGTATTACCCATCAAGGGTCTCTAGTAAAAGATAAAAACCATTTACAGTAAGGTGTGCTGTGAAATGTTTGTCAATGTTGACACTGATATCAAATCCAAATGATGAACTGAGTTCCCAGACAAAGAGTATCAGCATTCACTGGCTGGCCTCTTATAGACTTCAATACATCTTTTACTACACCCATCATATAACTCCTTTGGACTTCTGTTTTTATTACACCTGCAATTATATCTTGCTGGTGCTATCTTTAAATCCTGATCTTATGCAAAGATGAATGAGGATACCTGTGAAGAGGTTGATTTGTTTTTGGACTTGCAACTATTAAGTTTCTGGACCAAAAACTTTGAAAAACAACCTAAACATTTGCAGACACATATATTGTCATTGTTATTATTACCAGAAAAGATACTGATTTTCTGTTTTTATCTAACGTCATAAAGAACTTTTTTGTGGAAAACTTCATTACAACCTAATGTTTTACTTAGTTGCCATTTGTTAACATAATTATCTGTGTATCAGTTTTTTACTTTGGTTGTTTTCCAGAAAGTTGCTCATTTCATGTTTTAAACGTAGTTTAAAACATGAAATGAGTAACTTTCATATAAGCATTCATTCATATGAAACACTTTTTAAAATTACTTTGACTCAGATGAATTAAAATATAAAAGATTTCAGAAAACAATTATTTGTTACTTTTTCTATATAATTAGAATTTTGATGAATATGGAACTCTTTGTGCGATGAAATTTTCATTATCGTGATTGAAGTTAAGAATTTTATTAATACTTCTGCAAATACATTTATATGAAAAGTTTGTTATTAGCTAAGCCAAAAAATAATTTAATGCTCATTAAAGAATCCAAGGAAATAAATTGTTTTGAATAAAAACCTCTATAATGTTTTGCCTTATTTATTTGAGCAAATGATTATAATATCAAGCTAGGCTGATAATTTTTCTTGGAAAAGTTCCAAATCAATGACTAATGGTTTATATATATATATATATATATATATATATATATATATATATATATATATATATATATATATATATATATATATATATATATGGTAAATGATGACAGACCCATACGGAATTTAAAATTTTCACGCCAAGCACTCTACAGCTCTGTCGCCAACCTAAATTACGTCACTACGCGCGATAGCCGTCAACCAATAACAATCGCGTTCGAACTTCAGCTTTAAAATCGTGCGTTTTTCCGAATTCCAAATGTTAAAAATTTGAATATTTCATTATAACTAAATACTGTAGAAGTTTTAAAATTCTACTAAATAGAAACAAAATTTTTAATTTATCGAGCAATGGTGCTCACTTTAAAAAAAACATCAGTATAACGCTGCCTACTACAATGTCAACCGGGCAATAAAGCTAAATTTCGAGCGTTAAGAAATTTCATTTTTTTAATTTAAACTTGATTTTTAATATACCGAGCAATGGCGCCCACCTTAAAAAAAACATCAGTGTAGTGCTACCTACTACAGTGGCAACTGACCAATAAGGCTAAATTCCAAACATTAACTAATTTCATTTTTTGTTTAAATTCAAATTTTAATATAACAAGCAGTTACACCCACATTAAAGAAATTTAAATACGCGGCACATTTTAACACTAACATGAAAAATGCAATACACACAACTTAAACATTCATTTACTTATGGCCTAAGTATATGACTAAAATTGTAATGAAAAATAAAATTACTCACCTAATCTTCATCGCTCTCCGAATCGTTACTTTTTGGCAAATACACCATTTTTATCGCATCTAAAAAACCTATTATGTTTTCCTGATGATCATTTCTCCATACTTACTCTGTGAAAACGTGAAGTCAATATATCCTCATCCATACTTATTAATTTTCGCAAGCAACACAAGAACACCGAAAATTGAATATCGAAACTCAATGCTTCAAGATTATTCTGTAATAGTTTCAAGGGTTACATACAAAACGCGCATGTAAAATGAAAACGTCATACTTACGTTATCCGAACCGGTAAACCAGTCTAGTGCACTTTATCATATTCTTGCTGCAAACGCTTGGCGCATTTTACCCTCTGTATGCTTCTCTATTATTTAGTGATATATATACATACATTCAATCTCTTAAAAGTCTTTTTTAAATTAACATTTGTGTAAATACTTTGTGTGTAGTAAATGTAGTAATTTTGCACAAATTTAGACTATTGATTATCCCAAAATTTACTTTTAGCTGTTAACCTTTTACTTGCAGTTTTGATATTTGATTAAGAGTTTTTATGTATATGTGTATATTATGCTCAAATTTTGAATATATGTATATATATCTATATCTATATATATTGAATGAATAATGAAGATTTTATTGCATTTATCTAGATAATAAGATGGTTTTAAAAATAATCCTTTTTTGTCTTTCTAAAAGTGGCAAATATAATTACATAAAATACATTTTTACTTTAATGTAAAATTTACTGTTATTTTTCATTTGAAAATAATTTTAGATTTGTCAAACTTTGTGTAAATTTTCTGCTGAAGAACAAGGTGATCTTTCTTTTGAAGAAGGGGAGTCATTAATTGTTATTGGTGTGAGGTATGCTTATCTTCTGAATATTATTTTAGTAAAAATGATAAATATGATAATATATATTTGATTTTTTGAATTTATACAAAAAAATAAAAGATTATATTTTGGAGTAACTAATTGTTTTCTATTTTAATATAATAAATGCCTTTTAAAAAAATTAAGTACAAATTATTCTAATTGAAATCGACAAGAAATTATAAGGAAGAAGATTTTCTTTTAACAAAGATTTTTCTCTTATTTCACCAAACAGTTCATCCATCTCCAATCAATTAGTTTCTATTATAAATATAATCAAACATATAAAGAAGAACACTGTAAATTAAAACATTAGGTACAATTTATTAAATCATTGTGAATTAAATCAAAATACTCTGTTTGATTAATTTAATACTATTTAAAAGTGTTAAGTTATGGTTTTTAATTTTTTCCACAGAAATTAAAGTTATATGATTTTAGTTTTTTTATTTTTAAAGATAAAATATATTTTAATTTGAGAAAAAAAAGGCTTAGAAATTTTAAAATTCTCTCTCCTTGATCTCGGAAAAAAATTTATTATTACTTATCGCAATAATTTCTAAATAATGTTTTGCAAAATGCATAGTTCTATAGAAAATTAGTATTTTGCAACCAACCACATTCATTTATCCACAGAAATCCAGTGTGGATCCAGCTTCTTTAAGCAGCTGAAGGAACAAAATATTTTCATAACTGAAATTTTATGTATAATATGTAAAACAAGTACAGTTAGAAAAAATACCATAAGGTTTTAAAAAATGTGAAAAAAAAAAATGAAAAATTTTACACAATTATAGTTGTTTAGATAAGTAAATAATTATTTAAAAAAATTTCTGAAGCAATTATAGTTGTTTTACGTTTATTCAAATAATTAAAATTAACTGTCAAAAGTTTTAATACAAACTTTATTAACAACATATTTATGTCATATCTAGAAAATACTTCTATATATAATATTCCTAAAACAAATGATAGTACTATCATGAAGTAACTTATTTTTGACTCTCATTAAAAAGTACTTCTATAAAGAGCTGATTCATCAATTCTGATTTTGCTGTAAATATACATTGTGCTTTAATGAAAATTATAGGTGTTTAATTTAACTAAGCCAGGCTATTCATACTTGATTGTTAAATCTTTGAGCAAAATATTGAATAATTACTTATAAGTAAATGTTTGTTATGAAGAATTGCTCGAGAATATATATTTAATTATGTTCAGAATTACTTAATTAAAAAATGGAGTTATGGTAAAATGTATTTTGACGTACATGAAATACTCTCACTTTTTCTGCTTTTATGAAGATTTATGAAATTAGTCTTTGATAGCTTTTTTTTTCTACATACATATTTATATTTATTTCTATGTAATGTTTTATATTTAAAAAGTTATTTATATGATTTTGGTAATGCATTGAAATTTTAAAAGAATTTTGAATATTTCAAATTTGAAATAATCATTTTTATTCATACTACAGTTTTGGGTGGGCTTTAGTTTGCTGTAAAATATTCATCCAGACTGCTCTGTTGCTGACTTAAATTCTCCAGTTGGAGAATTTTAAAGTTTTAAGTTTGTAAAGCTTAAGTAACATTCCATATCAAAAATTAAGTTTATCTTTTCTATTTATTTATAGAGAAGATGGCTGGTGGAAAGCCAGAAATTCTTCTGGTAAAACAGGATATGTGCCATCAAATTTTCTAAAGGTATTTATGATTTACATGTTCTCTATTCTTCAATATTAAATATTAAGGAAATATATTTTAAATGCACTACTTACTAGTTGTACATCTTTTCATAAAATGATTCTTTAATAGCATTATATAATAATGTGTACCCTGAGTATTTTGTGTAAATGAATTATATTTATTTGCAAATGTACTATTTGTTGATTTATAATATTTTGCAATATTTTAAAATTTTATGGTTATTTATTTTTAGGTTCCAAATGATATGAAATGCATTGCTAAACGTAAGCTTATTTAAGTACAAGATTTATTTCAAATAATCATGAACTTATTTTTTATCAAATTGTTAATTTAAATTATTTTTTTTCTAGTTGCTGTTGAATCTGAAAAAAAGTAAGTATATAACAATTCGATTTTCACTCTTGTATACTTTGACCACATTTGCTTATAAGTATTGACCCTATTTACTTTAGTTAACATGAAAGAATAGCAAAGGATTTGAAGCATATTGCTTCATGCACTAAGAAAAACACTGAAACTTCTATGTGGGATTTTGAAAGAAATATGAATCACTCGTGCAATGATACAATTCATTTATACACATTCAGGCATTTAAAATTCAATTTTGCCATTTAAAAAAGCAGATTTTTTTGTAGATATAGCTGTAAAACTTTGCACATTTGCATCAAAAGAAAAACAAACTAAAAATTTGCAAATTCACAAATTTCAAATGGAATTTAAAGCTAAAAATTGTGAAATATTTAAAAAGATGGAAAATGATTAAAAGAAGCAAAATATTTGTGAATACTGTAAATTTAAGATAAATATACTAAAAATCATCAAAAGTCTACCTGGAAATTTCAAATATTAGCATTTTTCAGTTATAAAATTAAAATATGCATTTATCTGAATAATCTTGATTTAGCAGTACTTTAAAAATTTAATCGTTTTTTTAAAATTGAAAATTTGATTATGTTACTATTACTGCATTAATATTATTGTGATATTTGAAATTCTTCACAAAAAGAGATCAGAACTCATTCTTCTCTAATCAGTTGATAACAGTTTGTTAATATCAACTTGAAAAGCTTACTCAAATGAAATTTTAATTTTAGATTTACTTGTTCAAGAAGAATCCTTGTTTTCCAAAATTACTATACATTTACACATATAGATATTTAGGTGATTATCTAAATAATTGAAACCTTAGATTTTTAAAGAATCTTTTATTAGTTTGGTGTAAAATCACCTTTGGCATGTAATGCAGTTTAGATTTACCTAGGAATCAATTCATACAAATGGTGAATATTATTTAGATGAATATTGTGCTATTTATGAAGATATGGTGAAAATTCTGGGAGAGATATTGGTAGAAGATAATAACTTTATTAATAACTCTAAAATAGATCATAATTGTTCAATTATATTGAGAATAGGTAACTGTGGGCCATGTTAAGTATTTCACATTGTTCTTGTAATCATTACATTATAGTTTGGCAGGTCCCACTGCAGAAAAATGAGCATTATCACCCTGGAATATTTCCATCTTTTGCAGAAAACAAAATTTATATAAGATAAATCTGGTCTGAAAAAAATTCTGTATTCTTCTCCCCAGTGATCCTTTCTTACAGGTTTTGATTGATCCAGTTATAAACGATGACACACACAAATGCCCATATCATGGCAGATCCACCTCCATACTTGACATTTGAAAGGAGACAGTCACAATAATATGCTTGTGCAGGTGTTTATTTTCTTCCATTTATGAATTGACAAGGTTACCATTGTGGACAATGTTTGCCATTAACATCTCTGAAAAGTTATTGGGAATGGTATCTCTGCTGTTCATCAAGGTGCCTTGACAATGAAGGATATAGATGTTAATTGTGAACTCTGTGGTCACTTTTTGTGCAGTTGTTTCTGCTTTGGACACTACAATCTGCTTTAATACCTATCAGTTTCATTTACTGATCAATTCATACAAATGTTGAATAGTAATGCATGTATATATGAATAAGGAAAAATAGTGGATGGAGACATTCTTTCTCGGTCTACCATTTTTCTTTGTCTAATAGTTAGGTTGTTTCTATCACACTTCTTCTAGTTAAATGTGCTCCTACAAATTTTTTCTTTGAAAATCTGAGAAGTCTGACAGTTTACACTTTTAAAAAAAGTTCAAAACTTATATACACAACTTTGATAAAGCTATTACTTACTGTCAGAATATATGCATTTCTGTTTATAAAAGATACTAGTAGCTATTGCATATTAATGTTTATGAAGTATACTAAAAACTTCATTTTTTTGACAGTTGTTTACATTACTTCGGTTATCACCTGTATTTATATTATTTATACGAGGGTTACTCTGAAAATTTTGAGATATGCGCAGATGAGAATTTATAAAATAAAAATAACGGTTTAATTTTAAAATACAAAGTATTTTAACACAGAAGATGATTTTTTACTGACTAACTTCAACTTGTTTATCGTAGAATAAATTTTAAACAGAAGAGAAAATAGAGTTGATGTGAGAACATTTTCGTGCTATGATTTTCTACAATTTTAAAGCAGGATTAAATTTAGAAGAATATGTTCAATGGTTGCAATTAGCATGATGAATCTCCATCTCGTGCTACTGTATTTAGATGGCTTAGAGAATTTAAAAGAGATCGCAATTTTCTTTAGGATGAAGAACACACAGGAAGGCAGCCGTTGGCAGTAATCCCAGATAATGTGTCTGCCATAAGAAAAATGTTAATTGATAATAATCGCTGTAAACATATGAAAAAAGTAGTTTGCCTTTGGGTTCTCCATAATCTGATTGGGCGCCAAAAAAAGGGAGCATGTCAGAATCAGTAAAGAAACTCTTAAATTGCTAAATGATGGTGGCCACCGCATAATTTCTAAAATTGTAACAGATGATGAAACGTACTTACCGTTTTTTGACATTCCAACACATCAAGAAAGCAAAGTATGTGTCTTTGAAGATGATCCCATGCCGACAATGGTGAAAAAACAATATGCACTGAAAAAGTGATGTATCCGTTTTCTTCAGAAGTATGGGATTGGTCAAAGCCATCAATTTAAAAGGACAGAAGACAGTAACAGCAAACTGGTATACCACTAAATGTCTTCCAGAAATTCTACAAGAACTGAATATTAGGGGACTAATGGTTCACAATGACAATGCATCTTCACATACAGCCAGATAAACATTTGAGTTTCTTAAACAAAAACAAATTAAAGTGATTGAATATCCGCCGTATTCACTTGATATAGCTATGTGCGACTTTTGGTTATTCTTTAATCTATGATGGAGGAGACTACTTTGAACACACCTAAAATTTTGTAAGTATAACTTTAAAAACCTAGTTATATCTCAAAAATTTCAGAGTAATCCTCGTATATATATATATATATATATATATATATATATATATATATATATATATATATATATATATATATATATATATATATTAAATGAGAAAATTGTTTTTCTTATTCTATTCAATAAATTATGTTTGATATTGAATATCACACACTTTGTTAATACACTGTGTTTTTGTTTTCAGAAAAGAGAAGAGTATTTTAAAGCAGGTATTTTTTTCATTGTATAATTTCATAAATGGAACTTACTATTTTTATGTAGACATTGTATTTAATGTTTGATTTTATATGCAATTTATTTTATGTATTCTAAATGCAATGGATTTACTATTTGAGAATTCAGTAATATGCATGATATTCCAAGGATATATTTGGTATTCATACATTCTATGTATAATTTAAGTAACATTGTATTAAAAAGCAAAAGCTTGAAATGTGTGCAGTAATTTTGATTCTCTGATATGACCTGATGTACTTGAAAGTATTAAATAAAAATTTAACTTTATTAATGACAGAATAAATTAATATTGGAATTTAAAATGTTATCTTTCCTTTATTCTGCATTTTGTAATCATGTTAACATCATCAAAGGAAAGATTTCATAGAAAAATAAATTTAATAGATAAATAATTACACAATTAAGAAAAGACGTTACATTATTCTTTGAATATTCTTTTCTATCACAATGCAAATCTGTCATTAGATATTTTATTGTAATTTTTTAAGCAGTCAAAATAATATAAAGTATTTCATACAAACATATCTTATAATGTGAAAATATTTCCTACATTAATATAATTAAAAAAAGGTAAAATTGAAATTAAAATTCAGTATATTATTTTATCTTTTATGATTATTCTAACTTTCAGTTAGATTATCTACAACTTATTTTTAAGTGTCATGTTTGCAATAATAATTATAGGGATTGAAATGCATGCACATGGTTATCTTGTATTAAAAGGAATTAAGATCTTGAAGTTAAAAATAAGTTTCTTCAGATGAAAAAATTCAGGACCTTAAATTGCTTAATAATGAAAGAGAAATAATGTATTCTTTTTATGATTTTTAAAAATGTGCATTTGGGCTAAATATTGCTGATGTTTTAGCTTGAATGGGGGTATTTCTTGGTCAACTAAAAACACTTGACTGATTAATTTCTGTATATATATATATATATATATTGAAAATGATATTTTACCAGTAATACCTGTTTCATGAAATTTTCACAACTGAAATTGAAATAAAATTTTCATAATTCAGAATATTTAAAGAAATTTTCACTTATTTTATTCTAATTCTGGATATTGTTACTCTGTTAAGAGTGGAAAATTTAAACAGATTGAGCTAAAAATTGTAATTTTGAAACTATTTAATTCTATTATCATTTATAATTTATTTTATGAATGAAATTAATAGTATTTTTTATAAGGAAATGTCTGATTTCTTTTAACATCTTTAATATCATTATTTTTATAATTATGACAAGATTTAAAGAATGCTTAAAATATACTGTGGATTCTTTATGTATATTCTGTAAATCTTGCCATAGTTATTAATATTTATACAAATATTGTGACAATATATTTTGAATTACATGAAGGAAATAACATATTGAATAAATTAAAAGAAATTATTTTGCTTTTTAAGATAAACTATCTCTTTTTTTTCAATTTAATAATTTTGTTAATGTTTTATTTAACAAGTCAATTATAAAAAAATTTGTAAAATTTTTTTTAACAATATTATGCTTTATGTCCTATTTCAGGACTCAAGTTTTTCATCGACAGATACAAAGTTACCAACTGGCTTTCATCGTTCAAAACTTCTAGAACTTCTCATGAAAGGTAGAATACATTTGGAACAAAACTTGATATGATACAACAATTTTTTTAAAAAATAAATTTTTGTTACTGAAAGTTTTATTCTATTTTTCATATTTTTAAAATACATTTGATGTGCTACTTTTATTATTTATTCTTTTGATTAGTTAGAAACTTACTCCTTTTTGTTTGAATTACATATATTTTTTCATAATGTTGTAAAAACATATAGCATCAATTTAAACAAATAGTTAGTTGTGCTGAAGGAATTTTTGAGGACAATTATTTACTTGTAGTTATTTATGTTTATTATGATATCATATTATGATTATTAATCATTTTGTTTCTACATCACTTGTAAAGTGTTTTTCAAAATATACTATACAAAATAATTTTGTAATTTTCTGTATTAGTTACAAGGTTACTGTTAAAATTTTTTTTATCAGGGTAACTCATAAAATAATATTAAAGTAGTTAAGATACTACCAGATATACATATATGAAGAAATACCATTAGTTTGGAAAAATATCTTATAATTTTATTTATGCTAATGATCAAATTTTCCTTAGTAGACAAAAAAAAAGTTTGAATAACATTACCTTTTTAATGAATTTTTAACAATTCCTTAAATTAAACTTTTATTTAAAAATAATAAGATATATATTATATCTGATTCATTGAGTTATATTACTAGATCATTCAATTCTGCTTATTTCAAGTTTGTAAGTTGGTTATTCAGTATTTGTTAAACAGATTTATTATATGCTAGTCATTTATTTCATATCTGATATTAAATAATCTTGGTGTTCATAGCTTATGTTTCTGGGACATTATTTTGCACTTCTGTTGCAACAGCTGTTTTCCTAATAAAAAGTTTTTTTACTCACACAGTGATTAATTATTTTTGATAATTTTTTGTAATATATTAGAATTACAAAAAGTATCAAAAATCAAAACTCTGGTATTGAAAATGTAAAAAATACTAGTGTTGTGTGTATAAACACATTTAAGACAAGTACTACTGCAGAAACTTTACATAAGGAATTAAAATCAAATTTATCATACTTTATTATATATTCTGTGGAAATTAGTTTGGGTATTTCATAATGTCATCTTTTTACAAGTTACTGTCAAACAAACAAAAAAAAAAAAAATAAAAATAAAAATAAATAAATAAATAAATAAAAATTAAAAAAATAAAAAATAAAATTTTTTTTTTGGAAGTATAAGAGGACATTTAAACATTACTTCATAAAGTTTTTTATAAAATGGTCTTTGATTCTCTTTTAGATTGATTTTGGTTCTCCATTAAATTGAGATTTAGTTTTCAAAAAATATTTAAAATTTTGATTATGGTAATTTTTCTGCTTATATTCTATTATTTCATTCTGCTAGATTTTATTAATAAACATTATCCTACGAAGTTGCTTAGATCAGGTGATCAATTCTCAGTGGAATATATAATCTTATTGAATAATGGCAATTAGTAAAATCTTAATGATACTTTGTAAAGTTTGATTTTAGTCAGAAAGAATGTATAGATCAATATTTTGGCACATTAGAAATTTGTAAACACTAATAATTAAAACAGAAAATATTGTCAAAATAATTAAATTTGTTTAAAAATAGGTGTTTAATTAGAAATCCAAAAATAGTATCTAATTTGAACTATTACACATTTTACTACTTAATATAAGATTAAAAAGTATAATAGTACAAATATTGTTGTACAAATGCTTACAAATGTTTCTGTTGTAAAAGAAAAATATTTAATAAAATTTAATTACTTGTATATAAATTAAATCAATTTAATTTATATCCATGCATTTATACTATATGTACATTAGTTTTTTTAAAATTTGATCATTTCTGATAAAACTATTAATTTTAAAGTTGCAAATTTTTCATGTACCTTAAATGTAACATTAATCAAATCTTGTTAGAATGAAAATTTTTGCAAAATTTGATTTATGTTAAAAATATTTAGGAATATTAAGAGAAAAAAATTTTTCTAAACTATATGTATTCAGCATGAATAGGACATTTCTGAAGATTACTCAATATCTTTTTAAAAGTAGTAAATAATCATTAAATAAATTTTTAAATTTGGGATTTATTAATGAAAGTAACAACCTAAGCAATTTTATATTGTAAATAAAGATTTAAGTTATACTAAAATGGGTAATAATTGAAAAGTTGAGATTTAAAATATATTAGGCAATATTTTATTTTTCTTATAAATTAAAAATTAAAATTCTTATAAATCAAAAATTTCATTTTAATATATCCATTTGAATGCAAAAATTATAGAATTTTTATGCTAAGAATATTTTAAGCTTGAAAAATGAATACATAAAAATATAAAGTGTGAATGAATAAATTTTAATAAAAGTATTTTGTAAAAAACTCAAAATTTTCTAAAAAATTTAAAATAGTTTTTTTAAGATTAATAATTTAAGTTATGATTATGTCCTTCAAGATTAGCAATTTATTTTGATTTAATATTATTTAGAAATATTAAGAGAAAAAACAAAAAAACAAACAGCATTGCTTATACCTTAAATAAACTCTTATATAGCATTCATATGCTATATTTTGTAATTTTAATTTAAAAATGCTTAAATTTTTAAAAATAATTGCTCTAATCAGTTATATGGGAGAGGTTTCAAATGTAAGAAAATTTTGTTAATTTAATAATATGCTCTTCTGTTGATATAGATGTTTATAAATTGCTTATAATATTTTTATTCCACTGGAAATGTGCTAGCATCTAGTTTTGTGATTTACTTATTTTATTTTATTTGCATTATAAAGGTATTAAAGAATATAAAAATTGAAATTTTTTTTATTTTTAGATTCTAATTTTACCATGGGTGCTTTTATGACTCCTAAACTTGATATGTTTGGTCTTGCATTTGATGATATTCATTATGAAATTCCTACTGCTTCTGTAAGCATTTCCTTATACATTAATATATACCTGCATTTAATTAATGAAAATTTGTTGATTATTGTAAATTTTGAGAGAAATTGTATACTTAAATGCAATTTATGATTATTTTAAAAATTTGTATATAGTTATTCTATTGTTTACAATGTTTTATACTTGCAAATTTCTTATCAAACATGTTAAAAATCTATTCATTTATGATATCTATGTGTGCAATAAAAACTTTTATATAAAGTGTACACACATAAATGTTATATGTAATTTATAATTGTATATAAATTGCGTGAAATTAGAAATATGTTTTTAAAAAATTAAATGTATATTTTCTTTTATAAATACTTTTCATGAAATATTTAAGCATAATGAAATGCAAATTTATTTATTATTAAATATTCTATTTATTTAAAAATGATAAAATCTTTCTGTACTCACCAAATACATTGAAAGTTTATGCTCTAAACATATGTAATGTAAAATTATCAGCTTTAGAGATGTAGTTGATTTTCATTTCACATTTTAAAGGAACATTGACTCTTGTCTTAAAGTTTTAATGCACTGTGTAAATAGCCTTAGAAATAATTTGTCTACTTTATTATCTCGATTTTTCATCCACACTTGTTGAATTATAATTTTTTTTACGTACCTGAAGTTTCCAATTTTTTAATTTGTTATGTCAGATATGACAACAATTGAAGATTTTTTAAAACATTTTGATTCAGTTTTGTATTTATAGTTAAAGCCGAACAGTACTTTTATTGAGAAAATTATTGAATTAGTTGCTGTAAGACAAGTTCCTAGACCGCCATCAGGTAAACTTTTGTTGAAATTCTATAAATGTTAATAAGTTCCAAGTATATATATTTTTTGTTTATAATTATGTATAACATTATTGTCTAAAAGTATGTATAACATAATTTTTTTTCACAAATGCATTTTATATTTTAGGATATGCAATAAAAAGTTGTCAAATAAGATTATGCCTCCATGATGGAAATAAGGTAAAGCAAGTGTATAGACTTATATGTTCGACTTTTGTTTTAATCTTACATTTTTAATGACTTTATATTCAGTGTGTATTATCTTAAAAATAGTTATAATTGTAAGAAATAACCAAGCATTTAGTTTGTATAAATAAGTAAATGTATCAATTTATTTCCTGTTAAGTAAATAAATCAATTTATTATATGGTATGGAGTTTATTCAGTAGAGTTTTTGAAATCTGAATAGAATATATCAGGGATGGCGAACCTTTTTTTATGTCCGTGCCACAAAGTCATAATATTTTTTTTTAATAGGTAGCGTGCCACAATAAAATTTCATTCGAAATGTTATATATATATATATATAGCGTGGTGAAACAATACATAAGTATAATTAAATTCACAAATAAAAGCAATTCTTTTTAATTATGATTTTTGTTGCTGCATATAATCTGATAAAGATTTATCATCTGGTTTACATTTAGTTAATTTCAACAGTATGCGTGCAGAGTTTGACTCATTCATCATTCTATTCCTATATTTATTCTTTATAAAATTTAATTCTGAAAATAGAGGTTCACATGCCCACATGATTATATTGATAAAATTGCCTTTGCTAATATTTTTAAACAATTAAACGTGTTAAGAATTGAATTCCATATAGTTAGAATTTCACCCTCTGCAATTTTATTTATTTTATCAAATAATTGATGATTCTCAATAATTTCTGAATCATTTCTTGAATTAACAAATTTTTGGTTCCATATGATACTTGACAGAGATTCAACTAATTCCATTTCTAATTCATTAAAATTTAACTTTTCAGGGACTTTTAAATTTAATTTTTCTAATGGTATTGTATCAGGATATAAAATAAATTTTAAAATTTCTTCAAATTCTTTAAACTGCATAAATCTATGCAGTTTAAAGAAATTGAATCTAAATCCATAATAAGGAATTCTAAAAAATATATATGTTAATAATATTGTTATAAAATAAATAATTTAGTCTGCATTCATTTGCAAGAACATATTTTATCATATATTAAGGTATTAAAAATATTACCAACACAAGAATGTAATATATTAATTCAAAGTGGTTTTAATATTTATTTCTATATTTTACACTGATTTAATGATAAAATAATTTCTTATAATGTTAAAATATCTTATTGTATTCAAAAGTAAGCAAAATAAATTATAAGTTTAGTAACTTTTAATACCTTAAGTTTGTTGCAAGTTAAAACTTCAGTCTTGATGCATTATGTTCTTGCAAACAAATGCAGAATATAAAGTATGAAATTATATGTAAAAATATTTACCTAAAAATAACACTATATTTATTTATAAAAAACGGTTTAAATTTTTTTTAACAAGTCACTGAAGTTTTAAATACTAGGTTTACTAAAAATGACTAATGCAGTCTGTCGTATGATTTGAGCACTGTGACGGTAACAATATTAGAAGGTGAAACTAGATATTCAAAAAATTTGATCTAATGCGCATTGTTATATTCTTCGTGAGAATTCATATAATATATTTCAATAATGAAATGTATAATTTGACCGTTTAAGTTAGCATACTGAGATAGGTATTCAGTACTACAAATTTATATCATAAATTATAAATTAAGTGTAGATAAATAATTTTTAATTCATTTCTGTTAAAAAAGATAACTTATAAAAATAATTTTGTTTTTATGAGTGCCATCAAAATTTTCAAACGTACTACTTGTGGCACACATGCTGTTGGTTCGCCATCTCTGGAATATATTGTAGAGATATTAAGTTACATATGTATAGAATTTCATTAAATAATGATATTTTAGAGATTCTTTTATTATTTAATTATCTTTATTATTTAACAGATTCTAAGCAATATACACACTGTAAAAGCAAGGCAAGATGAAAATTCACCAAAAATATGGACATTTAAAGTAAAGGTATTGCATTAAATTATTAATTTTATAATAAACTAATTGATCAAATGAATGAAGAAAGTTTTATTTATATTAAAAAAAATTAGTTATGTTTTATAAAAGAATGTCCTTTTCTCCCTCATGATTTGTTCTATAATGATAAAAAATTCTCTTTATATTTTTTTCCAAATATAGTTTTTTATTTATTCATCCCTTATTGCTTTGTTTTTATTTCTTAATTTATACTGACTGGCATATAATGTTTATTTTTTTTTCTTTTTAATTACCAAGACTACCATTATTCAACATAAAGAATCAATACAAATCTGTCAGATACTTATTGACTTATTTTATACAAACATTTCTTCCTTTTCTTAACTAAATTTTAATTTTTCAAATTAATGCTTAAATATTATTGTAATATGCTGTTCTTATTTTGACATTTTTTAAAATTAATTTTAAATATTTAATTCCAAATTTATTGGAATATTTTAAGCTGAATTTTTATTCACTTTTTAGTTGACTTGAGATGCTTATTATATGTTAATATAAATGTTAATTTTTAATTTTTTTATATTAATATTACATTAATTCAAACTGTATGGAAAAAGGTTGTTATATAAAAATGTGTGTTAAATTTAAATGTATTTTAAATTTTTGGTAACATGGGTATAAAAGAATACATTTCAAATCTTTTTTAATTTTCTAAAAGCTATGTGAGACAGTCAAAAATCATAAGTTAAAATATTCCTATGTACAAATTTTTATTTTTAAACAGGAATAAATAATATAAACTAGTGAAAAATATAAGAAATAATATAATAAAAATATTAGCCAGTGTTTGAATTGGTAATTATGATAAGTTTGTCCAAATAATAAATTCAGTTTTCAGAAATGTAACTTGAAATTTAACTTTTAGCTAAAACATGGATGCCTACATTGTTTTGGAATTCACTTTTCAAATTGTATTTCCCGAATTCAGAAATTTCCGAAGTTCCCGAATTTCCCTAATATGGGAATGGTGACCATAAGCAACAAATTGAAAAATAGTAATTGAATGGACAATGAATGAAAAGAGATCATTGATAAAATAACAACCATGAAAAGTATTTCTTTGTGGTACTAAAACAGCTTGAAAATTGTAATTTGTATTTTTTAACCTTCAGATTATTTCTTTAAATTAGTTTAGGAGTCAAATAAATGAGACAGTCAATTTATTTGAGTGTCATGGATCTTAATAAGTAGTTTTCTTTAAATTCAATGATCAAAATTTAAGTTTTATGTTACTTTTTAGTTTTTATTCTATTAAACCATAAGATAATAGTTTAACTTATGGTTTAACACTCTTGCTTTACATCCTTCTTTATGTATAATTTTATTCATTTTTTTGTGGATATTAGTTAGAAGAGAAGAATTTATTTGTGTAAATAGAATACTTCTAAAATTATGTTTATTATTAAAGTTTAAATTTAGGTGGAAATTTCCTTCTTTTTGCATTTTTTAATTTTTACCTTTCTTTTTTTGTAATAGGGACAAAATTCATTGATTCTTATTAACATTGTTTCAAAATATTGGTTATTTTTATTGAGAATAAAATCAATGTAAACACAATTATTTAGAATATTTAAAGTTTTGCATTATAATACTAATGTCACTGGTACAGATTAATATAGAAATTTGTAAAAATAATTAAGTTTTGTATTTAACCAAAATTAATGAATAGTTTTCAAATTATTATTTTTCAGTGCCATTTTAACCAAAATATTTTACTGATTAGAAATACAATAATGATTCAAAGATTATAGAAATCTAAAAATGGAAATTTATTATTTAAAATTAAGCATTGGTTTAGAATTACTGTATTTTTTAATTCCACATATAATTTAAACAATATTTTTCTAAATATTTTATTAATCAGTGATCACATGTACTATGTATTTTAGATTTTTAATCTTTATATTTTAATTATATGTTATATCACTTACTATATACATTATATCAGTATATTAAATATTTAAAACAATGAAATTTATTATTATATTTATTATAAAGACTATTATGTTTTTAATGATTAAATAAATAAAATTTTTGTGTAATTTATATAATTTATTTTTTAATCTATACAGTTATCATCTAAGTCATCCAGCCTTGAAGATGGAGAAGTATTTATCAGAAGTGATATTGTATATCCCACACTAGGTAAAATAGTCTTAGTGGAAATTTTTTTTATTAGAATGAAATAAATTTTTTGTTATTGCTAAAGGCAATATACTTTTTTCATTAAATTTTGTATCTCTCAAATCCAAAATAGAATTGATTTCTTATTGTATAAGTTATTATTTTTCTTTCATATTTATAAATGATAAAAAATTAATGAATTATTAACAAGATATTATTTTCATTAATGGAAATCCAGTTTTAAATCTATGAAATTATATAAGCTATTTTCATCCACCAAATGTGTTAAATAAATCATATTTGATTAATTATAATTGTTTTTCACCAATCTAAATAAGAAGTCATTGCTTTAGTTTATAATATAGAAAATCTAAGGAGATTATTGCAATGCTGTTATGTATTTAATTTTATGTGGAGTTTTCTTAATAATTTTAGCATAATGAAATTATCAACATTTCAATTAAGTTAGCATTTTTGGTTTGATATTGTTGAAAAACAGCAGAAAGAAAATTTAGTTTTTTTTTCATATGTCAATTTGAGTTATCTTGCATTCAGTTGGCATTTCTTTGGTGAGCCGCTTCATGTTCAAAATTCGTTACTCTCTTCGTTATCTTCTTGAAATTCATATTGTGGTTTCATTCATTTTCTATCTTGAATGAAGCGTTTCCAGAATGAATCGCTATGAAATGTTTGGTTTAATTTAGAGATCTTTATTTTCTCAATACTGGTACACAAAAATATGTTTGGGAGTAAAAACGCATATAGGTATATTCTTGTGATTTAAACCACTCCTTTAATATGTATCTATTGTATATATCACTCCTAGCCCTATTTTGCTTATATATCTACAAGTTTTAATTAGTTGTTTCTGAAAAATCGCCAAATATTGACAATAAGTTTTGATATGTGTTTGTATATTTTGCCTATTATCATGAATTTGTTATTGAACTTTTAACATCAGTCTGTCAAAACACCAGCATTAATAACAAGTGTTTATGTCATATGAAAAACGAAAAAAAAAATCTTTTGTATATTTCATTTATGATAGAAAGTATTAGTATACTTTATTTATGAATGAAATTTATAATAACCAACAATAAAATAAAGAAACAAATATTTTTTTACAAAGCAAATAAAAAAATGTAAAAGATAATCAATTTGGAAAGATGAGAAACAATGTAAAATGCATTTATTCAGGCTTTTCATATCCATTTATTTCAGAACGGATTGAAATTGTTCTTTCACTTAACTAAGGAAACAGCAAAGAATGTTTAAAATTGAAAATGTCAAAAGAATTTTTTAAAAGAGCAATTTCATTTAATTCCAGTTATTGTAAATAAGCAATTTTGTTTTTATGTTCCAATTAAAAATTTAACATATATTATAAATAAATCTCCCAACTTGGAAGTTAAAAGTTTTTATTTGATAAAAAGAAAGTATTTTGTTTATTTATTCAAATTACATTGTAATCATTTTTTAAAAAAATACTAATAAATTAAAGTGATTTTTAAAATTTGGAATTAAGTGTTTCATAGATAATTTAATTGAGATTTCTTTTAGACATTTCTCAGTAAATTGTTTTCTTTTATTGAACTATCAGATTATTGATTATTAAAATTATAGGTTTAGTTATTTGTAAAAGGTCTTGGATACTATTTAGTTAAATTAATCAGACTTAATTTTAATATTAACTTCTCATTTTTTTTAAAAAAATTATATATTACATTCAATTTGTTATATTTGATCTCTTTAGGTATATTGTTTGAGCTAAGCATGGGTTTTGAAAAGGCTGTAAGTATATAACTTTTAATATTATCTTTTAGTTCTAGATAAGTAATATTATCTAAGGTTTGAAACCATTTTCATAAAAATGAGACAGAATTTTATATTTTCTAGTTAATGACTTAAGAGTAACTTATAGAATTAACAATCTTAAAAATAAAGGCTTATAGTTTTTCTTTGTGCTTTTATCTCCTGTTTGTAAATTGGTGTTTACCATATAAAAATATATGCAAAGAATATTTTTTACTCTTGATAATATTTAATTAATTTACTAATTATATTAACTTAGTTGGAAATATTCTACTGATTTATAAATCATTTTAATGTTTGTAAAGTAAATATAAAAATTAACTTGCAAATTAAATTATTTTTTACACTTGTTCTAAAAATAATTAATAAATTTTATTTTAATATCAATCAATTTTTAAAAATTATATTGGATAATAAAGTAATTTTTTTACATTATAATAGTTTGCATATATAGATGCCAAATTAAATATTCTCATTTATAAATATAATTCCAATATTCATTTATTAATAATTTTGTAAAAAAGTTCTCTTTCTTAACAAATGGATTTATAAAAATTCTATCTAAGTTATTTAACTTTAAGTTAATTAAATTTCATATTCCTTCTTTATGAGCATTTTACCCAAGACTTATGTGTAGTATTTTTATTATTAATTGAAAATCAACTTTTATTTATCCAATTGTATCATAAGAAAATAGAACTCAGTTAAAATTTTATGCCTTAAATGCATTTTTATTGTTGATGTATTGGATCATATGTGAAAGCACATGACATTGCTTGTAGGATTGGATATCCATTATTTATCTAACTACATTATTTTTAAGTTCTTTGGAAACTTATCTCCCAACTTCTTGATTTTCATTGTTTCCTTTATTTTTGAATTAAACTTTTAATATATAATATATTAAAATATGATATTGTGATATTTTTTTAATATATTTTGACATATCTTCATTCATTTATTTATCTTAAATAAATTAACAAAATGTCATATATTTTAATCGTTTATAAACGTATAAATTGAATAAATATTAAATTACTTTTAAAATGTGTTTCATTTCATTCAAATGTGATAAAATATTATGTTCACTCATATTTGACTTTAATTTGTTTAATTTCTCACTTTACTAATGAAAACATGTATAATATGATTTTTTATTTATTTATTTATTTTTTAAAATTTTTTTAAAATAAATATTCAGATTATTTATTGTTATAATAACAATGAATTTTTCAAAACTGAACTCTACTTATGATGATGTATTTTAAAAACATTTGCTAACTCAGACTTGAATGGCACTGACAGATTATTTCTAATGATGGAGCATATCAAAGTATTGTCACTACATGAAAGCATTGTTAAAAATTTTTTTACATATATGTTTTTCTGTTTTTATTTTATGAATAATTCTGTATTTATGCAATATTCCTGAATTTCGAGCATAGTAATAAAAGTTAATCTCATCTTTTGAACAGAATAAAATAAATTATTGATTCAGAGTATAGACTAAAATCATGGGCTGTTTAAGCAAATAATGTTGAATGAAACTTTTGGGAGTTTTTTTTGGCAACAGAATTTGATATTCTATAACATGCTTTTATTTGCTTGTGTATTTGTATACAAATCTGATGTTACATGTTACTTATGGTAAGATATAAAATTCATGTATTTCTAAAGAGTGAAAAAGGATCTTGTATTTGATGTCAAAAAGTGAGCCTAGTTATTATTTTATTAAGGATATGTTACTTTTTTTTATTTAATAACATATTATATGTAATACATTTGAACACTGGATATGTAACAAATCTTTTAATGAGACATTTTATGATTACAACATGAATTTTATCATTTTTCACTAATAATTGTGTAAATTCAATCAAGTAGTTCATACAATTAGTTTTCAACGTTTATAAGTGGAATCAAAAGTGAGGAAATTGCATCGATAACTCTTAATATGTATATTTATTTTAATTATGAATTTTTCAATTAAAATCAATTATACATTTGTTACATTCAAAATGATTATTCTCTTATGAGTACAATATTTAGATCTGATTGCTTTGCATTTAAAAACAGAATAATTATTGTGCATTAATTTATATTAATTTTTTAATATAGGCAAGAATTGTGTATACACCACAAATATATATGTTTTTTCATCCATTGTCTGTTTTCCAAAAGAAAAATTCAATTAATATTTTTTTGTTTTCCAGTTTTGTGAAGAACATGAAATGAGCTGTGGATGGTCTTTTATGAGGTTGCTGAATGAATCTGGGGCTACAATTAAGAACAAGTAATTGAGAATAATTTTATTCATATTTGTATTAATTTTGTTTGCATTATTGCACTGCTGGCCACTGTAAACGCAACAGCCTGAAGGAAGCATACAAACAATATGAAATTTACAACATGCATTAGCAGAGGTGAGATATGCAAATGATTGCAATTTCAGTGTAGACACATATC
Source organism: Latrodectus elegans (assembly GCA_030067965.1). Lineage (NCBI taxonomy): Eukaryota > Metazoa > Arthropoda > Arachnida > Araneae > Theridiidae > Latrodectus > Latrodectus elegans. The sequence continues at coordinate 64,442,530 of CM057812.1, read as the reverse complement.
ACATACCTCTGTGGCGTCACTTCAAAGAACTATTTAAGGTTTGGGGATTTCAGCGATTTCAAGTTTGGGAATTGTGTTTTTCTTGTGGTTTTTTCAAAAAATGATCAATTATGCCTTGTAGAAAACAGATAATTTTTTGATCAAGTATCCGATTTCGACAGAGGAAGGATAGTGGCCTACCGAGATTGTGGATTATCTTTCAGGGAAATCAGTGGTTGTGTTGGACAAAACCAAACAACCGTAATGCGTATATGTGATTGTTGAATGTAGGAGGGTGTGATGGACCAACAAGTTTGGTTATATCCATCTCAGTGCACCTCTTCACATGATGACAAGCAAATTGTGCGCATGGTAGGGATGGATCGCTCAGCCACATCATGAATCATAGCCAGCACATTCAGTTTTTAACCCTTTATTCAGTGTCTAGGATTACCATTTGATGCTGTTTACAGCAGAGTGGTCTGTCCACAAGGCGTCCATTGCTTCGTCTACCCTTGGCACAGAACCACAGACATCTCCGCCGTCCTGCATCGGGTATTATGGTATGGGGATATTGGATATCACTTTTCTTGATTCACATCTCTACATCACTCACATTGGATATTTCTGGGGCTTTAAGCAACTGGCGCTACATCTTTGAGGTGTTGGAGCCAGTTGTTCTTCCTTACTTCAGGACTTGCCCACAGCTATATCTCAACAGGATAATGCGCAATCACATGTGACGCGCATTGTTCAAGGGTTCTTCGTTAATCACCAGACTGTATATCTTCCCTGGCCGCCTCATTTTCCGGATCTTTTGCCGATAGAGAGCATGTAGTCCATGGTTGCTGAACAATTTACCCAGATTACATCCCCAACTGACACACCACATCAATTCTGGAAACGTGTTGAAGCTACTTGGTATTCTGTACACCAAGAACTCATCCAAAGTGTCTTTGAATAAATTCCTTGTGGCAGCAGTGATCTCCAACAATGGCAGATACTCTAGCTACCGATTTTGCCAGAACCACACTTCACAGAAGTCGATTATAAATTTAATAATTTGATACCTGGTGAACATATTATCTATGAAATAAATTTTTTGTGATATCTCTTGTCTTTCTTGGTGTTGCAATTTGAGTTGCCAGCAGTGAAACATGCAATAAGGAGAATATTTAGTTAATTATTTTCTTTTTATGAATGTATTATTTTTTATTTATTTTTATTAATGAAATAAATGTTAATGTACAATTTTTCTTTATAAAAATTAATTTTGCTCTGAGGAACAAAATATTTTATTAAGTTCAGATTTAAATTGATCTGAAATTTTTTTATTCTGCTTTGGCATGCAAAATCTTTATAAATCTTGTTACTCAATATTATTTTGAAAAAGGAACTATTTAATTTTTTAAAATTAACCTTGCAATCATTTTCAATCAAAGAATTTTCACTGCGATCCATGCAAAATTTTTTTCCTTCACGTGTGGTTATAATATACTTATTTCAGTATTTAATTAACAAGATAATAAGATTAATTCGATTTTACTTGGGCATTAACATTTTATATATTTATTTTTTATGATAATCTCTTCCAATATATTATAGGAACTCTAAAAATGAATTTATAAAATGATTTAAACTTCATTCTTTTATGAAATGATATTCCATAATTATTTTGTAGTATATCCATCTGATTAAAGTAACTTCTTATGTGCCTCCATGAAGTTTTCATTGTCTTTATCTGTATGCAATTATATTGTATAATGTAATCCAATTATATTGTATTATCTGTATGCAATTATATTGTATAAAAATTTACATAAAGTAATTATAAGCCTATAATATATATATATATATATATATATATATATATATATATATATATATATATATCTATCTATATATATATATATATATATATATATATATATATATATATATATATATATATATATATACATAAAGCATGATTAGAAAAATCATATACTTAGCAATACATTCAGCATGAAAGCAGCTTAAATAAAATTACTGAAATATGATTAATCCTAATTTTTTTTATAAAATCAAGCAAATGCTGAATGAAGAATCATAATAATGATAAAGTGAAAATACGAAATATAGTAAACTGATGGAACACACACTCAATAGATAGTTCAAAACTTAAAAGAAACACAGAACAAAAGGAATATGAAATGAAGTATTAACATGGCCAACTTGTTCATGAGGTGTTGACCATATGTGCACAAAGCATGGCTCTTCTGCATTGGTTTCAGATTCAAGTCTTAATGAAGCCAATATACCTCAAAGCCACACTAATTATGTCAAGCCAAAATATCTACTAGATAAAATATAACCCAAAAATATAATATTGAATCCAAAGTTGCCAAAATACACTTAAATTTATAGTAGTCAAATTCAAATCCAATTCCAAATTTGCAAAAATTGCAAATAAATAATAAACAGAGGAAACCAAATGCATAAATTGAAAGACTAAGCGTAAACACTATTGCCAATTCTTATAAGACCTTCAAGACATGGGTGACCCTTCTGTAGTTTATAACTATGCCTTACTTCACTCTTCTAAGCAATGCTCCACAAGTCAAATAATGCCTTATTTCAATGTTCAAAACAACATATTTATGGGAATCATTTTATTCCACTTTAAAATTCGTGAAATTTAAACACCAATAAGTATTAACTAATAGTATCTCAAAAAATTACAGAGAAGTGCTGTCACCAATTATTGACCAAATTTTAAAGGATTATCAAGAGAAGTAAAATATATGTTTAATTCTTAATATTTCAATTCAATACACATATTTTGTGCTTTTATTTATATGTTTTCAAAAAATGTAATTCCTGTAAAAAAATTGATACCATTTTGGCATGCCTTTTAAATATATATGTAATTGTGGCTGACGAAAAATTTCAAATTTTGTAAAATAGTATTGACTATTAATGAGCTTGGGGACTCCTGTATAATTGTATACTTTTGCATGATAATTTATCTTTCTCTTATTTCATTTTTTAGAACCAGAATATTAAAAGTTCAACAATCTGAATTATTTGCAAACCATCTTTCTCACATGTCTTCGCCAGGTAAAATTTATGAAAGAAAATTTTGTATATTTGATTTCCAATTGTTTTTGATTTAGCTTGAAGCAATCCTTAAATTGTTTCCCTAAACTTTTCTTTTTCATTTCTATTGAAATATTTTTCTGCTGCTAAAATAAGTCTTCATTCTTCTTAATATATTAAAATATTTGTTTCATAAAAATTATACACCAAAAAATTCCATAACTGTACATGAATATCAGCTTTTTTTGCAGTCTTGTAAGGTTTTGAAATTTTTTCTAAAGATTTTGTGATTTTGTCTTTTATTTCTTATTTCTTATTTTTTTAGATGTTTCATATAAATAGTGTTAACTTTTTTATTTGTATACTTCTGCAAAGTTGGCATTTTATTTATAATTTTTTTAATGATAAAAATTATACCACATTTTTTATGAGAATTTTTAAATCCAAATGTAAATAAAATTTATTAAACTGGTAGTCTAGAGTTTTATATACATTCTTATGTGTAAAATAATTAGAATATTATTAAATTTTATTTCATTAATTTTAATAGGCTTTTTTTAAAATGCAATTTAAGTTAATTTTACTGTTTATTAGGGAAAACAGGATTATGGCAAAAGATTAGAGACCAGCAGAAAATGGTGAGGATTGTAGTATCAATATCCAATCCTAGCAGAAGTACAACTCAACAAATGGGGTAAAAGGATTCTTATGTTTTATTTCAAATAAGTTCACTTAAAAATTTGTGACTGTTATTATTTTACTAAAATGAGATATCAAATATTATGATTTGTTTTTGGTGATGGGGGGATTTAAAGATTCTGTTGCCTTTGCAATAAATGCAAGCTTGAATATTAGTTTTTCAAAGTAGCTTGCAAATATGATTCATTAATATAAAATTTTAGGATTCAGAATTAAATTAAAACATTTGTTAAAAATAAAATTAACTACTGTTAAGAGAGTGAAATGCAATTAAAAATTATTTAATATATTATGTTTCTCATGATTATTTTTATATAACTTATTTTATTTAAACAAGATAAATTTGGCTATTTATTAATAATTAGTTAAATCTCTTAATATTTAATTTATATTATGTTTAGCTTGATTAGATATAACCTCATATTTTTAATTACATCTCATCAAGGCTACAAAATTTGGCATTTTATATAAATTTTCACATTTGTATGACTTCAATCATAGTTAAGTGTTATTTATCTTCACTAATATTCAAATGTAATTTCCTTCAATACATATGAATAATTTTTAGTAAAAAGTGACAGAAAAAATTAAGAAATTGAATTTGTGCTGAATACGTATGTAGAATAAAAGAAAGCTTCAACCCTTGAAGTAACTTTTAAGCAATTTTATTATTTAACATAATTTTTAGTCTATGAAAAATTGACAAGCATTTCTTTTTACTTTTAACAAAATGTTTTAAATTAAGATTAATGAATAATGCAAAAAGGAGTGATGTAAACTGATAAAGGAATGTTACTTTACATTATATTGTATAATGTAAAGTATCAACAGCAACAGTAATTTTTTTGAAGAAAGTTAAGATGCTTTTATATAAATTAAGCATTAGGTCAAAATTAGCAAAATCTTATTTGAAACTTATCAAACATTTTTCTGTTTTGATTAGCAAACGTATGTGGAGAATTATTTTGTTTTGGTACCTGTAAAAACGTTCTTTAAACCAAAACTGCTTTATGAATTTAAACTATTAGTTTATCTTTAAATGCATTAATAATTGATATTTGTAAACATATATATCTTCTTTTCTTTCGATTTCTATATTTTACGATGCTTTTAAAGCGTTATGGTAATTTTTATATAACTTTATTACCTTAATAGTAAACTCTCTGAGTCTAATATTTTCTGCCAGAAATTGAACCTCTTCTTTTTCATTGAAAAACAGCTAGAAATTCTTTACATGAGCTTGTATTCTAATTTCTAATTTTTCTCAGTTTGCTACAAAGCAATCCTGATCATAATATTATGGAAATTATAACACTTTTTTTCTTTCTCTAAGAATTTTATTTTATAGTATAATAGTGATAGCAGATCAAAACAAACAGTTTTTAACCAAACATTAAATGATATATCAGTCTTAATACTAGAGTAATTAATATACCAAAAACTGTTTAAAAGTAGAGAGAAACTTTTAATTTTCTTGTTTATGAACTTAAAGGTTCATTAACAGAAATTTTCATTTTTTAGTGCCAATTACAACGATTTTTTCCAATTATTTCTAGGCTTCTTGCATGGTGACTTTTCTTAACAAAATTTGATTTTTCCTATTTATCAATAACTATTTAAAATATTTTTGATAGGTTATTTAAAGATAATTCTTGCATTATAGATTAATAAAATTTATAAAATATGATTTTTATTTATTTTCATTCATAAATGTTTCGCATTTCATTAGCGTACTATTTAGGCTTTCATTATTAGATATTGTACATATTGTTGAATGATTATTTTAAGCTGAAAAATCACACGAAGCAATTTCTTATATTTTACTCTTTGTTGTACTTTATTGTCATAAATTATTAAATGGTTTTGCATTTTCCAACCTGTTGTTATTTATTCTGATTTTGTTATTAACTTTGTAATGTATCATTTAATATTTGTATCAATTGATCATATTGCATAAAAAAAATATATACACATTTTAAAAGAGAAACTATTTAAAAATGAGATCTTATTATGGATAAGGATTTTATTTTAAATAAAAACTTACCTTTCAATGAAAATAGAAAAGTGAAATGATTTTAATTTATTTTGGAGTTTTTTTTAAACTGTTGTTATTTTGTATGTCATTTTCTATAAATTTATCAAATGAGCATCATATTTGATAAAGCAATGAATTTATTATCTATAAAAATATTAACTAATACAAAAATTGTGCCAGAAGTGAAATTGAAACTTTTATGTTTTTGTTAATATTCGTTATCACTCTAAGAATTATTTCAATTTATTTTTGGTAATTTTTATATTATTTAGTCTATGGCTATTTTAGACAACTTGCATGCCTTTTATTTTTAAAACATTATGAAAATTGTGCCTAAATTTAACATTTTTCAGCATTAAGCGATTCTTTATTTTAAATTGTGTCCTTTTCTGTAGAATATATTCCTTAATTTTAATAAGTTCATTCCAGCTAGTCTCCAATTATAATTAAATAAGCTGCAATAGACCTATAGGGTAAATGTTTGATATTTTCATTGTTTATTCAGTTGCAAATTTAGTAAAGACATAAGAATAAATAATTTATTTGATTTATAAATAAATATTAATAAAAAACTTAAATAAATTAATGATTTCTAAATTTCAAAAATCTGTGACATATATTGGAATAAGAATTTCGTTGTTGTATGCTGTGTTATATTGTCTGTATTTTTTGATTTAATGCATATTTGTGTACATTTTTTCTCATCATTACTGAATAAGTTGAGCTTTTTTCTATTTTCTGTATCTTTTTTTTTTCAATTGATGTATTCCTCCGATTCCATACTAAAGTTTGGAATTGGTGACAATAGAATCCTTGTTGAGAAAAATAGAATTTTTTTTATTAAAATAAAAAAAAAAAAAAAATTGTGCACCCATGGAATATATTTCTAAAAGTTGTTAATTGTCTAAATAGAAACACTTATTCATTTCATTAAATATTTGATTTTGATATAAGAACCTATGTATGGTTTTTATTTATTAGTATCTCGAGACATATTCTTGAATTTTTGAATTTTACTGTAAATGAGGTTTTGGAGAATTCTATTTTGGGACTTTTTAATGATTTTTGGTTTTAGAGAGATGACACAGCTTAGCTATACCATCTGGGATATGAAACAACAAAAACAATGACAACAACAATTTATTAATAATTTAAGAAACAATATTATTTTTCTTTTCATTATAGTCAACAATTATTTGCTCCAAGAATATTAATACTAATAATTACATTTTAATTATATATGAAAGGGAATAAATTGTCTTCAATCTAATTTTGACTGCATGCTTATACATAATAAATTTATTTCAAAGGTTATTCAAATGTCATAATTTCTGTAATTTCTATTTAAAATATTTATTGTGGTTTATTAAAATTACCCAATTTTACTTTTCTTGTATTTTAAGAAACTTCTTTTTCATTTTTTTAATATAGGAAATTGGAATAATCTACAGAAAAAGAAGAATAAGACATTTAAAATAAATTTTAAATTATTGTTATTCATCTCATTATAAACTTATAAATTTTTATAATTGAAACTTTAAAGAAAATTAGGTTTTATGTGTGCTTTTCCAATGTTATTTCAATTTGTTTTAAAATTATGTATTTGCTATATTGTTTGAATTTGAATATAACAATTAAACTATATTTTAGGTACTTACCATCAACTTTAATTGGACCACTAAGTTGTGTACCTATTATCTCCTTATACAGAAAAGTAATGTGTGATGACCTGTTGCAAAGAGCAAAATTTGACAGCACTGGTATATATATATATATACATTTGATTTTGTTCATGTATTTTCATTTATAATTTCATAATAAATTAAACTCTAAATATGTGGCATATCACTTCTTGATGCAGGCCAAAACATACATTGCCTACATCTTTTTTCTTGACTGAGAGCTTGGAATTGTGAATAATGTCATAACACATGTATTTATATTTTATTGTTAAGTTTAATCAAGATAAAAAAAATTGAGATAAATATGACGAAATGTTAATTTAAAATATTGTATTTTCCTGTACATAATCAGTGTATTATGTGTTAAAAAGTTTCAAATTTCATTGTCCCTATTATACTCTACTACAGATAATTTGATATAAATACATTCCCCATATCAAAAACACTTGCCATGACATCTTGAAGGAAATTCTGTTTATGCTTTATAAAATAAATATAATCTGGTGCCACACACATTTTTTGACTTATTTCAGCTATAATCAGTTTTGCCCAATTATGTTCAAGAGAGGATTTGGTTCCTTAGAAAGATATTACAGTCACCATTGGCTATCATCATTTTGCATTTTGTTTTGTGCAGAAAATATACAAGCATGTATATTGTCATGTGAATAAGTTACATAGCAGATTTTAAACTAAAAGTTATAGAAAAGGAAATGAAAAATGTTGACAAACACATTAGTGTTAAGTAAAAAAAAACAAAGCATGTGCAGTACAAAATATATATATCTAATATGCAGTTCGAAAATAAATCATTTCTTTCCTTTAATTATTATCAAATCAATTTTTTATTTTTAAAATATGTCTAATCTTGCTTGAAAAATTTTTAAAAACTTATAATCGATAAATTTCACTTGAATCTTTTCAGAATTATTACATGAAAATCGATCTGGTTCTTTCATTTCAGATAATTGCAGTTGGGGATGAAATGGATCCAAATGGGATCCAATCAGATGTTTCTAAAAATAAATGTCTTTTCTTCACAATTTTTTTATTTTTAATCTTACTGTGTGTTTTTTATTTTATGTGACACTATATTGTCAGCAGTATATATTTTTTGAGTATATACCAAAAAAATAGGCATGGATATACAATGCTGCAGATTATGTGATGCTTCTTTTGTTTTAATAGAAAGAAAGGCCTTATGTGCAGATTATACGCAATAAAATAAAATAAAATAAGTAGAATATATCATTAATCAAAATTCCTATAAAATTATGACTTTTATTACATATATCTCTTGTGTGTTTAACTAATGAAAAAGAAATGATTTTTTTTTTTCGTAAACATTTTGCAATAGTGGCGAAAACAATTTAAATTAAATTAGAAATAAATTTGCTTTGATTGGTATAAGTTATAATCATTAAAAATTTATTCATAAATGCAATGATGAATTAAAGAAATAGCAAAACAGGTTTAAAATGATAAGTAGATATATATTTTTTTAATGTGAGTCATGATTAAATATTTACATTAATAGCATTACACAATTGTAAAAAAAATTTGGTTCTTAAAATTTTCTGTACAAAATAGTATTAAGTTTTATTAATTTTTTTTTATTTGAGTTTGTGATTAGAATTTTAGGTATCTATAAGTTGTAGTGAATGTGTAGTCAAAATGATCATAATGCCACGTTTTACTATAAATTTATAGGATTAACTATATGATATAAATTAAAGGCTTAAGTATGTAATTATATTGATAAGATTGAGCTGTATTATAAATTGATAGGATTTACTTGAAATTCTGGAAAATTATTAATAATCATTCTTTTGAATTTAGTGCCATTTTATTCCATTTATTGAATAAAATTATGTTAGTAATGAATTTTATCTGTTATATTCATGATAACATGCATCTATATATTTTTCAAGTAAAGTAATTCAAATTTTCATTGTTATGTATGTGAATTAATGATGTTTCACAGTATAGTCAATGTACATATTGACAATAACTAGAAATGAAATCTGCAACATTTGATTGGGGTAATCGTTATGTACTGCGCTCCATTTCAATATATTTCTCTTCTTAATTAAACTATTTATTTATTTTCATTAATACTTTTCATATGGTTATGTAAGGACTACAATACTTGAAAATTTATTGATGCATTGCAGTACTTCCAATATTTATTTATATTTTTAATTTTATTTCTTGTTTATTAATATTTGATTTATATATTATTATTTGATTAATATAAGTTACTGTAATTTTTATCCTAGATTGGATTGATTCTCCACTTATTGCTAATGTGAATAAAATTTTTAGTGAGCCAGATACAACAAATTTTCTTCGAGTAAGTGCAAGTTAATATGTAATTTAGATGTATTTTCTCATAAATATGGACATGTAAATATATCATTTTTTTACTTAACAAAGAAACTCATAGCTATATATATATTATAATGTATACATAATTTTTATCTAACTGTATTCAACCATTAAATTTTATTGCAATAGTTAAAAAAATGCAAAATAATAATGATGATAAATAGAATATAAATGCTGGATTTTAATTACTATACAGAGGAAAATTAAATTATTGGAAATTAAAGTAGTGTATGGTATAAATTTCATAGGCCCTGCAGTAATTTAAGACATGCATATTAAGACTACATGCAATATTAAGCTATTTTACTTATATATATTTTTATATATTTCTTTTTCTTAGAGTGAAATAGCTACATATCCTGCAGTTTCTTTTGTTCATACATATAGTATTTTGTTCATACATATAATACTGGAAAAAACAATTTAAATTAAATTAGAAATAAATTTGCTTTGATTGATATAAGTTATAATCATTAAAAATTTATTCATAAATGCAATGATGAATTTAAGAAATAGCAAAACAGGTTTAAAATGATAAGTATATATATATATTTTTAATGTGAATCATGATTAAATATTTACTTAATCTTAATATTCTAAATAAATTATAGAAATTTAACTAAATTAATAGCATTACACAATTGTAAAATTGGGTGAAATATAAAATATTCATTTGGCTATATATATATATATATATATATATATATATATATATATATATATATATATATATATATATATATATATATATATATATATATATATATATATATATATATATTTACATTTCTCTGAAGTACTTTTCTATTCAAAATAATAAACAATTTCACTTCAAATAATAAACAATTTCACTTTAACTGTTAAATTCTAAATCAATTAGCTATAACTATTTATTCAAATTAATTAAATGCATTCCTACCCAATAAAATGCAGCATTAAATAAGATCAGAGATATCACAGATAAATTTATTTGCCTGATAATATGTTATACAAAGATCAGATGATTGAAATTACTGTTTTTTGTGAAATGCATATGATGGCAAAATAAATAATTAGTTTAGTTGTTGGATATAACCATTGCCATTTGTATTAATGTAGAATCAAAATCTTTTCATATGTAAGCTTTGGTTTATAACAGTCCATGTTGTTTCCATAAATACCAAAGATGATCTTGTTTAGCAGTGAATTGTGTATTCCTTGTCAGTTGAGAAAACATCAACCACACATTTTTGATGGGAGAAAGATCAGGAGAACAAACAGGCCAATGAAGCAATTCAATCTAATAGGTAAATTCTTGAGTATTTCCTGCCATAGGTGGTTGTGTATTATCCTGTTGTAATATGGATGATGGCAAGTGATGAAGCTGTAGAAAAGACTATGAACTCCAACATTTCAGAAGTTTTGCATTGTCTGTTCAGTGTACCAACAATGTGAACTTAGGGGATATAGGAATGAAATCCAATATATCACTCCAAATCATGATATTGTGTGCTGGACCATTGTGGTGGTACATAATGCAAAAGTTCAGAAGTCTCACCACAGTCTTCAGATTCAAGCTTGACCATCACAGTATTTCAGGCAGGAGCAGGATTCATTAGTAAAAACTTTCATTCATTTCTCTGTCCATGTCTGTCGTTTATAGCACCACTAATAATGCAAACTCCTATAGTTTTGATGCAAGAATAAACATAGCAATAGTTGGCTTTTATTGAACTTAGAAACTTATTAAAAGACACCCAAAGCCTAGTCACAAAGTTTCTACAAAACATTCTCAAATAAATTATAAACTAAAAGATGCACCAGCTATTTCTTCTCCCTTTATACAGGACTTGGTGTGACAATGTTTGCCTCTGATATTCTGATGCATTGCAGTTCTCAACATCTAGTATTTACAAATCTTATCACTGCAAATGTATGATGTAAATTTTGCATGTTTTCTTCAGTGTATTGCATGTTAAGTAGACACAATATAGATAAATACTTATTAAAAAAATAAGAGGCTTGAGTTCAAAGAAGATAAAAACTCAGAGAATAACTGTAAACAACAAATTTACTTGATTTTTCAACAACTCAAATTTTAGAGAAAAACCTGAAGGATTATTGTCTTATATGTACTTTTCAGTATATCAGTTACTATTGAATAATTGTTTCTGTTGGCTCTAATTGCATGCATTAGCCAGATCTGTTGTTGTATATAGATGAGATAAAATGTTAAGCTTTCTCATGATGTATTCTTTAGTTTTACCTTTTACTTTATCCAACATCTTTATTTGCTATCTTTTCTTTTTTCTACTATGAGAAGTTTTTAGTTATGTATTTGAAGTTCCTTTGCTAATTATGCTACTCCCGATCCAATTAAAGTAAATTTTTATGATTATTGTCAGTACAATATTGATTACTTTTGAGTAATATCCAGTTAAATATATTTATTCAATTTTTTAATTGAGATTCTTATTTTAAAATATAGAAAATGTAACTTTTTTAAATATGAACTTATATTTATTGTATAAATATAAATTCAGTGATATTGCACTCAGATTGTTTGATACAATTGTATTACTTGAGTATGTTGACAATGTTTTTTGTCTCTCTTATATTTGGAATTTTTTATGGTGTTAAACTTACCTGTTTTAACTTGTGTAAGATCATTTTTTGAGTTGTTTGCGATCGTACTTAAATTTCTTATTTTTTATTATTGGAGCACTAATAACTTATAGATTCAAAAGGAACTATAGATTATGGTATTTTAGCCAGTGGATTGATTTGTTTTCATAATAAATGTTTTCTTGATGTGTCAAGTATTTAATTTCATCATTTTTATCAAACATTTAATATTATCATAACTCTCATTTTCTTATCATTGAATATGTTCATACAATTGAGCAAATGAACAAAAATAATGATAATTCCTTACAGTTTTACATGAAACATGATCATGTACCCATAACTACTGATAAAGTTCTTTTAAACCATTATTTGTCTGAATTCAAACAGGAAAAGAATGCAATAGACTTGAGTGGAAATGTGTTGAAAGGTGAAGGTTCAATTTCTGATAGAACATGTAAAAGAAGGCTTAAAATGTTAAAAAAAAAAGGATTTTTGATATCTGATAAGCTGAGCTTTAAGGTACAATCGTTGATTGACCATAACACATTTTAAAAGCAATGTTCAATAAGAAAGAAATCATACTGCTTCCTAATCATATTAGGTCACATACTTCTTTGGAAATTCGCTAGAAACTTATAGATCTACGTTGTAAAATTCTGCCCCTTGCATCATACTACCTAGATTAGTATTACTTGTTTTTGTCTGTAAAAAATTTTTGCTGAGCAAAAACTTTAAAAACAAAGATATCAGACTAACATTGATAAAATTTTTTGCCTCCAAGAATAAGGAATTTTTCGAAAAAAGAGGACATACAAAATGCCTTCATGCTGATTAATGATAAAGGAGGATGTTATTTATTTTATTCAACAAAGTTTATTCAATGAATGAAAAATTTATTATTTTATTTCATTCTAAAATCGATCAGAGCTTTTTGGTCAATCAAATATGTATATATATATATATATATATATATATATATATATATATATATATATATATATATATATATATATATATATATAAATATATATAAATATTAAAAACGAACAGGCAAACAACAATTTAATTTCAACATAACTTATTATTAGCTTTGACAAAATTTTATATTTCTTTCATAAAATTGAGCTTATTTAAGATCAAAAAAATTCAAAAATCAATACAAAATGTAGTTTATTAGTAGTAATTCTCACATTTTTTTTGTTCTCTATACATATTCATAAATGACACTAAAAAATAAAGAAGAAAAAATTCTATGGTTACCTAAAATATTACTGAAATCGTAATAATTTAAGATATTAATTTGTCATTATTGCATGAGAAAGAGAGATTGTTATCAAAATACAAAATACTTTTGAAAAGCATTTGATCATGTAATTTGCTTTTAACTAACTGAATTTTTAACAAATCTTTTGATTCACTTTTTAGAAAATACTTTTGAAATTGTAATTGTGAGAAAATTTGGAAATAAACAGTTTATGGATAAAATATTAATTTTTGACTCTTGCAGAGTAATATCAGTTAATTTTGTTTATATAAATATGTATGACAAAAAAACTTAAATTTAATTAAACTTTTTCAATTTTATTATGATTTCAAAATAATTGCTTTCATAATCGTCTAACTTTATATCATAATTATTTGCTTACCTTGGTGGTTTATTTGCTTCTTCATTTATTTTGTTATCTTTGTTTACTTAAAAAAATATTTTACAATGCTATCCATCCAAGTTTCTATATTTCCTTTATTTTGTTTTTATTTATCTCATGTATAATTTTATGTCATTATTGAATTTTTCACTACAAAATCTAATGCTGTAAAGTATATTTTTAAACAGGTATTTTAAATTTTGTTTTTTTATTTCAAAGTATAAATAGCTTGTTATTTAAGATTTGAAACTTGTTAACTTTTTGGTTTTGATAAGTTTAAAGTTAATATAAAAATATGAGAAATAATTGCAATTTAAATTATCTGCAATGAATGTTTATGCAAGTACAAATATTTCAGGTAATAAAATATTTCAAAGTTTTATTTGTAATAAACTGTGTAAATAATTTCAATATAATTAAATGATATTTAAAATAATCATTTAATTTTATTGAAATTTTTTGACTATTCTGCTTGGATTATTTTATTTTTTCTTGAAATATTGAGATTTTTTACATTTTTCACTATAAAAATATTTTGTATGAATGCACTTTATAATTTAAATATTTTATGTGAAGAAATATTGCAATGTTTATATATTCAAAAATTTTTGTGGCACATTTCAGAAATTATGGATGGAAGAAATGAAAACATATAAATCATCTAGTGTTGTGAGTATTATACACATGTATTCTGTGTATTATTTGGTACTACATGTTCCTTAATGTACTTTAAATTAATAGCATATCACAATTATATAAATTACATGATAAAGGAATAACACATCACAATTATTCTTGCTATGAATTGTCTTTTGAATTCAACTATTAAAAATTTTGTTACATGATGTTCAAAATAATTATTAAAAAATTTAAATATTTGGGAAAGGAGAGATTTTTTTTAAACGTATAAATAAATTTTATCATATTAAAACATTACTATTATTTTAATAGCTTTTCACAATCAATTATAGTTTGTTTTAAGATTACTAATAATTTAGAATATTCTTAAATTATTTTAGATAATTTATGTCTTTAGTATCTCAAATGATATCTCCAGTAATAGATTTATATTATATATTGATAAAATTTAATATTCATTACGACATAGTTTGTTTACTTATGCAAAATCGCATACATTTTAAGAATATTTATGTATTGGTTTATTCTTTTTATTTGTTGGTATTTTAAATCAAAACAATTAACAATCTTCATCAGTCTAACATATCATTTTGATATTGTTTAATTGTTTGTTGAAATCGATAAAATATTTTGATTTTACTACATATTTTTTTTAAATCAGAATTAGCAATAACAATGAATAACTCATTAAATAATTGATGATTAATAATATAATTCATTATGCATTTCTAAATTAGAAATTTTTAATTTCACTTTTAGAGAAGGGAAAATGCCAAGAAAAGAGCATTTAGAGAATTATTTATAAGTACCATATTGCCTGCAATTAACTCTAATTCGCTACCACCTATTGAGCTTGGACTTTGGGAAAACGAAAAGGTAAGAATAGTATTTGTTTCTTTTATAACATATTATAAATGAATGTATGATTTATATGTAATTGGGAAAACTGTTACTTTATATAGCTTCTACTTTATCTTTTTACTTTTGTTTGAATCATTTTATTTTATAATTTCTTATTGTTATTTAAATCAATTAATTTAAATTCTTAAAAAATTTCAGCAGCCCTAAATTTGTTACTGAATTTATTGGATGTATAAATATTTGTTTATATACTAGGCATACAGTAAATTTTGTAATGGATTTAGATCAATTAGTGTGAAGAATTATATTGATATGTAAAACTTCAGCTACAGGTGCTTTTTTTTGTCAAAATTCTATGAGAAATCATCTGAAAGACATGAAATTCAGAAATGAGAGGCTACATTTTTTTTCTTAAACAGTGATAAAAGTCTAGTCATGCAAAAATGAATATCATGCATGTCCTATAGAAGGACTAAATTGCTTTATTGAACTCATAGCATTGTTACAGAATTGTCCAAGAGAAAAAACAAAAAGCAGATGTTTTTTAATAAAGATATTTCTTTAGATATGTCCACTCCTTACTGTAATATTTGCTTTGTACTGTAATCAGCATCAAATTGTTTGTTTCTCAATCAGCATCTGTTTCAATTGTTGAGTGTTCCTTGAATGATGCCATCATAACCCAAGCCGTTTCTCCAAAGCATCTCACATATGTTTTATGGGATTTATATCACAGGAACATTCAAGTGATATCTTCCTTATCCAGTAGCTGATGAACATTTATAGTCTGATGTAATCTATAAAACGAAGTTTGCTTCAGTGGCACCTTGGATCAGATGTACATGGCAAAGCCTTACAACAGCGATTTCTAGCTATAGAACCTCTGTTGATAATGTGGAGCTTAAAACACTCATTCATCATAATACCTCACCAGATGACAACTATAACAGTCTTTCTGTGATGTTACTAAGATAAAACCATGTCTTGACTCCTCTCCAAATCAACTGGAGTTGGGAATTGCTTATGGCACCTAAGCAAGTCTCACCTGTAAAGAGAGGATATTACTGCATTGCTGAAGTATCCAGTTTTTGTGCTCATTTTACCATTCTAAATGGGGGTACTCATGGCCAAATTTCAGAAGGATGTAGTGGTTAAAAGTTAACTGTAAACTGAGATACTGGTCACACCATTACTGTACACAGTTACTCAGAAGGTACTTGCTGACTGGTTTCAGGCACGTTTTGATTGGAAGATGATATATCGGTCGCCCACTGCAGCTGTTTTCCTGAGGTGACCACGCTAACCTTTCGAATAAATGTGTCTATGATTTGACAGGCTTTCCAAACGCCTCAAACAACATTTTTGTTGTTTCTGAACTCTTCAACTATACTGGTCATACTCCTCCAGCCACATATAAAGTTGTGCATGCACTCTGGCCATATTTCATGAAAGAATTCATTAAAAGGGTTCTCAGCGAATATATTTGATTGTATCTCCATCCTGCCTTTTATTCTAGTCTTGAGCTGCTCACGTTGACCGTTGAAGTTTTCCTTTCATTCACATTGTTTGTGACATTTTGCTTCTAATAATTGCGCGCATATGGTTTTTCTGCTGAGATGTGTGTTTATTTTATTGATCGCAAAAACTCCTTTTCTGCAATTTCATTGCATTTTTGCTGAAGTTTTGCACACTAGTGTATCTGCATATTAAAAACTTTAGAGTTGATAAAAATGTAGTCATTTTATTTTCAAATTTCTTCATTATTAATTTTAAAATAATATTCCAATCTAATCAAAACATTTTTTTAACATATGTATTTTTAATTTAATTTAGTAATATTAATAGTAAATTATTTTGGAAAAAAATATTTAAATTAAGCAAGACAAATTTAAAGCATTTTTTTTTCGGTCACAAATAAATCAAAATAATTTAGAAACAGTTATTGATGGAGAAAAGGAATTTGTATGTTATTTGTAAAACCATAAAAACTTTACAGAAATTTCAAAATCAATTACAATTGTTGCTAGTAAGTAGTGTTGTACTCTAGCTAAAATGTGTTGTTCAAGCAAAAGTTTTTTTTTAATAATAATAAGACTATTCTTTGCAACAAATCATATCAAAATTGATTCATAATGTACCCCATTCATTGTGTAGAAATGTTACAAAGAAGGAAATCATCACACTCCTTTATATTGATGAAGAAGAATGCCCTTCTGTGACATATCTGAACTTAAATTAGTTAAGCAGTGGAAGACTATTACTTGCAGGAGCCATTCAGTTTGATGTACAGAGAGTAACTAGAAGCGTAAAGTCATATTAGTGTAGAAGTAAATTTATGCCAGATTTATATAGAAAAAGTGGAACTCACATGAAAATATTTCGAAATTCAATGCTCAGAGAATGATTGGTATGTGCATGAGAAGCAGATTCTGCTTTTATGTTTCAATGCAACTGAGATTATGGATTGGTAATCGTGTAGGCTAGATTTGTCACTTTCAGCATTAGGATTAATTCGATTGGATCGACAGTTCAAAATCATTCTGAACGCCTACAAGCATCTAGGCTTGAAAAAGAATTAATTTCATCAACTGTTAACTGAAGGGTTGATCATATAGTTGCTATTCCAATACATATATTATCGAAAATTTTCTTCAAAATGAAATTAAAATATTTTTTAATATGAACCAAAAAATGCCTGGTGGGTTTTTAAATTTTTTATTGTGATCACTTCATTAATTTATTTAGATGCACAACATAAACACACAATTATTTTTGAAGAATATAGTTACTATGTTTGTTTCAAGTGATGGGTCTAAATGTAACTAAAATGCTAATTTTCATCAAGAGAAAATTATTATCATTCATAAACTATATGCAATCAATGTTAAATAGATTATTATGTTCCATAATTAGTTGCTCGTTCATGAACTTTTCTTTGTTGGTTAGCTCTAATAGATAAGCTACTAAATGTTGGATCTAGAATGGAACGATGTGTAGATATTTAGAATTTTATACTAGAATAGTTAATGTGGATTTATCTATAATTCTTCAAATGTATTTCTTTCAATTAACTGTGAATTGATACAATAACTGGTGCAATATTTTAGACATAATTGTAGATGGTTTTGATTTTGTTTGCTACTACCTGAAAAAAGCTGATCTACTATCAGCATTTTGACTATTCAATAGAATTTTTTAAAGGATTTGTAGATTATTTTTACAACAGAACACATTTAGTTAACTTGATTTTGAATTACTCCCTGTATTCTGTTAACTTAAGATTAATATTTTTCCCCCATTTGATTTTAAACAAAAAGAACTTGCATAATTCAATAACTGCAGGCTAATGGAGCTCCAAAAATATATTGCAATATGGTATACAATATTTTGTACTCTGTATTGCAATGTTATGTTTTTAGGTATTAATTTTCTTTCAGATTTCAATAATGAAATTATCAGAAAAGTGGTCTTATCTTAGTATGGTGCATTATAAATAAAAGGCTATATTATGCAGCTTATCTGATACTTGTTTCTATATCAGAAATTTCTGTATCAGTTTTAACAACTTTTCCTGTAAATATAGACACAATCCTTGTTTAAATTTTTCATTTATTTAAAATTTCGCTAATAAAGTTATATAATTTATGAAATAATTTATTTTCAAATGTTACTGTCATTATTTTTATATTTAGCATTTAAATATAATTGTAATCAATATCTGTAATTAAAAAGATAACACATTTTTTCTTTTTTAAAAGAATTCTTACATTTTATTGCTGAAAATAATGTGTAACATTATTTTATTACAGGATAATATTATAATAAACATTTTTTTCCTCTATTTAGTTAAGAGAACAGGAATTCTCAAGACTTATTAGCATTGCAAAAAATTGTAAAGGAGGTGTTTTGGCCTTATCTTCAGAAATAGAGTTTCCACCATTGTCAATAAACATGTTTTGCACAAGAATAATTCATTAAATTTTGACAAGTTTTTAATAAATATTTAGTTCTTAAAGCACGCACAAGTTTATGCAAATAAATATTTTACTTTTAACAGTATTATTTATCAAGAATTTAAATGTTATGGCTGTATATTTTTTCACATAGTTAGAAGAATTTATACAAAATAATTTAAAAGCGAAAAAGAATTAAACTATTTTGCATTCTAAATAAGTAATTTTATAATATTTTTTGAAACTTTATCTACGGTTTTTGTACTATATTTAAATTTGTAATTTCGAATTTTTATTAAAATGATATGTAGACGCTAAATCTTTCTAGTAATCGATCATATTAAAATAATTTATGCCAAAAAGAACATTCACAGGTTTAGAAAAAAAATTAATCCATTAATATTTTAGTACATTTAAATGTGGAATAGTTTTTGGAAAAGAATTGTGTTATCAATTTCTCTACTTAACTTTAGTTTAATATATGGATTAATCTATAACAAAAATAAATTGCATTTTATTTTTCTTAAATTAAGTAAGCAATTAAACAAATTACTTTTATAAATATTTGACACTTTACATTAATTACTAGTCATATTTTGGAAAGAATCAGATCATTTATAACTTTTACATTTATTTATTAAAGCCTTCTCTGAAGTATTTTACTAGTCAAATAATTTTACTTAAAATTACTAGTCAAATGATTTTACTTAAAATTGCATTTAGTATAATATTATTTTGTATTGTATTGTAATATTATTTTGTTATTGTGGTTTTCTTGTTATATTTAATTTTGTATTTAAATCAGCAAAATAACATTCTGTTTATAAAATCTGTTATTATTGTTGATAGTGTGATATGAAAATTACACTGAATATTTTGAGATACACTTATGTTTTTAAAGCTATATTTATTGAATTTTAATATTGTCAAAGTAGTCTCCTCTAGCATAAATGCATCTTTATAGGCGAATTTTCCTAAAATTAAATACTTCAAGTTATTAATTTCTTGGAACTAATAAAAAATTCATGTAAATGTATTTTTCATCGGTTCCAAGAAAAGTGATTTGTAGAAACCTATTCATTTAATCTTTACAATGTAAGTTGTTTGTTAGTAAAAGATAATCAAGTCACACATAAATAGGTGTATAGTAGATCAGATGAATAAAATGTGTTGATCACTTTGACCATTGAATTTCTTGAATAGAAACATCAATCTTGTTTAAAGAGGGGATACAATAATTGTGGAATACATTAACATTCACTTAAATTTCTGGAAAACGTTCAGTTGCTTTAGTATAAACTTTATTTTAATTAATTATAACCATTGTAGCTTAATGTCTTTGGCCAGTCATATACTTCTGAAGAGGCATACATTAATTTTTTTCATGAAATGATATTACGCCCAATAGAGGAAAGACAACATTTTTCAAAAACCCATACTTAATTTTCTTGACATGTGTTGGAATATCAAAAAATGGTTTAAGTTTTTTTGTATATATGGCAGCAGTTTTAAAATAAATTTTTAAATATCATTTAAATATAGTGATCGTCAATTAACCTTTCTTCACACAACAAATTATCCGTGATTACATCATCAATTTATCTGTGTATTCTTCAGTCTACAAATATTTAACTTCAGTGAAATTCTATGATCCATTTGAGAACAGTAGCAATAAGATGGATCTTTGCTTTCAAATGTTGACTGTGAATGTTTAATGCATTTTTTAATTCCACTTTTAAGAAAATTATCTTTCAATGATTTTAGTCAACTTTTTATTTCTCCTAAAATTTATTCTTTATAAACTACTTGCAATTGTCCTATAAAATTATCTACAACATTAAAGAGTTTAAATTATATTAGAAAAAAGTTAACTCAACATAAATTTTAATACCTTTTCTTGCCTGTGCTTACCTTAAAAATTTCAGGTCGATCCTTTATATAGAAATAAATGAAATTTTATTTTGTATGATTTGAAATGGAATCCTTATATGTAATGATATAAATAAAAATTATAATTAGAAAATAGCCCTTTGTATATTTTATGATCTACATAGTTTGATTTTATTATTGTACAATGATTTCATTATTTGTAATTGAAATTAAGTGAACTGTGTAGCATTTTAAAACTTTATTATTAAAGGTAGCATAGACCAACCTATATACATATCTGTTAAACTGCTTTTTGTTCTCATTTGTGAGTTATCCGGCTATTAAATTAGTAAATTTATTAAAGTATAAAACTAATATCGGTTTTATCAACTTTGTAAAGTGCATATTTTTGTATAAATAATTTGAAAATAAAGTTTTGAAAGCTATTTGACTTTTGTTATAAACATGATGCATAATGTAGACATACAAATTATATTTGCATTAAAAAATTTATTTAAGATTTATTCATTCCCTAACCTGTAATACAAGTCCTAACAGTAGATATTTAAGCAACAATTGAATAAGCTTGTAAATAAATATGTCATTTATCTGGCATGAAAGCAATTGAAGTAATATTAGAAAATTACTAAAGTTTTTAGATAAAAATATCATAGACTAGAAATGAAAAAGTTTGAAAATTTATTCTAAAATAAATATTAACAATATCTCTCTATGTGATGAACTAAACTGAAAAAATTAAATATATAGATGTTTTTCTGTGAATTCAATTCCATGCATGCAATAATAAATTCATTTTTGAACGAAAATATATTGCCATATTTATAGGTTCAGTTTCTTTAATTTTATAATTTTTTTGCTTCTAAAATTATCTTGCCTAATATTCTGAAATGAATATCTTGAATTTATATACACTTATTAGCAAATTTAATGACAGTTTTAATTTCATGTACCATTCTTGATTGGACTAGTATCAAAATGTGTAATTTCATGTGTTCATAGAAATAATGTTTCAGAGCAGTAACGCAGCACATAAATAATCAAATTACATACTTTCATTTTGTTCTTAAACTGTTTAATTTATATAAATAATATTTTAATGTAATTGTGTGAATCAATGACACATCTGCTGCAATTTTGATCGTATTTTAGTAAACTAAAGCAATTAACCAGCCTTAGTACTTATATTCATATTCTCAAATTAAAATGTCTATTATCTTTTAAAAAAATCGATTTTGAAGTACTAAATGCATTTTAGAAAAAAATATCTATAATTCATAAAATACATAAAAACTTTTCTTCACTTCAAATAAAAATTTCGATTTTTTTTATGAGAATCTATTTTTAAAATAAAAATTCTCATCAGCAATTATTCCTGAATTTATCTAAAAATTAATCGCATAGTTAATCAAGATACTTATTCACTTGATTTGAGATGCAACTCTGATCATGCTAAAAGCAGAATTCTCATTGGATTGTTTAAGCTTCTTTATATTGGCAACTCACCGTAATATAGTTAATATATTCTCTATACTCCCTATTAATATTTTCTACACTAGAATTTGTCAAGAACCAGTAATGGAGTTTTCTTAGTCTTAGCAATTTGAATTATTCTGTTTCAAATTTGTAATTAATTGTATAGTGCATAAAAGAACTCGAATATAAAACGTTATCAAGAAATGTTTTGCTATATTCATTCAAACTTCTCAAAAAAAAAAAAAAAAAAATTCATTGTTCACAGTGAATAAGGAAGTATTGTAACTTGTGGAAAGTAAACATGGCAAATTTTTTAATAAATTTAAACAAGGCAATCATATTTTTTTAAGCACCAATGATAAATTTGTTGACCACCCTAACCGAATTTTTGTTTACTTTCGTTTTTATGAATTTAAAAATTTTCTGTCTGTAGTTGACCATTCTACCTTTGTTGCTTGTATATACTCACTTCACTGCCAAACATGCAACCTTTTCTGATGGAACTCGTTTCATTGAATTGAACTTTAGAGTTAATATGCTCTAGGCCAAAATGGGTTTGTCTGCCACTTTACAGCTGTTTTTCACAAGACCAAATTTAAAGCAATGATCAAATTGGAATCAACTACTACAAATATCTATGCCATAAGTGGGATGTAACTCGAACTGACATGAACTATCAATTTGTCCAAAGAAACAACTAGTTACTTAGTGTCTGCTGATGTGTATATACACACATACTTTTAAAAATGAGGATGAAAAAATTAATGATTTCTAAATACTGTGATTATTATATTTGCACCGATTTAAACAGATGCAGCATTTAAAAGACAATTTTTATATATATTTTTTAATAATGAAGATATTTAATTAAAAAAAACTAAATTCCTTAAAATAATTTTTCCTAATTGCTGACACAGATAATATATTTTAACGGACATTCATGCACCTTTTCTATTATATATATTTAAAATTATCTAGATTGTATTTCATTATATCTTTTCTATTGCCCTGAAGAATTTGTATAATCTTTCATTTCATAAAATATTTTACTTTACCATCCAAAAATATTATACAATATTTTAGAAATGTTACAGAAGTTCAACAAAGATTATATGGAATGACATTTTCTTATATATTTCACATTTGAGAAATTTCTTAAATGTGAAATATGTGTGGTCAAATTTGTGTACATCAAAATACTTCATGTTTATTTAAGTCTTTTTTTAGATTTTTTTATATAAAACTATGTTATTTAAAATTTCAGAATAATAAAGATATAAATTTATAAACATATATATCTTATTTAAAGTACACTTGCATCTAACGTAAATTTTTAATAAATAAAAAGAGAAAAACTTATGAAAACATTAGATTTTATTTAAGCTTTGATTCATCAATAAAAACATCAATAACAGTCAGCTCTTCTACAGTGTCGTTTTTTTATTTCCTTGTGAGTTTTTGTTCAACTCTTAAAGCCATTATAAATAATCATTTATTATAATATCTGTTTTTTCAGAAAAAATATGGTGATAATGAAACAGACCTGAGAAAAGAAGGATTGAGAATAATTTTCAAGTGATGTTTTCTTACATAATGAGCTTGTCGTGCAGTTCATTGTATTACTGTTATTCTCAGACACATAAAGGTTACATTTACAAAAATAAAAAAAATCAATATCCTTCAACAAATGATAAATATATATATTTACACTTATAAATTTAAGTTACCTAAGGAGACATACAACAACAATACTACCATTGACATAAAACAATAACAGACATTTACAAATTATACACATATAAACATACATTTAAAATTTGATATCTTCCTGTTTAACGGAAATTGAGAAACAAATTTCTTTTAAGAAAATTATAAGAATCTTGACTCATTTTAAAGCACCTTGTGAAATATCTTTTTTTTTCCAAGAAAACAGACAGGATAAGATCATGAGTAAAACACTAGGTGCTGTCACACATTTGGTGCATCTCTTTCTCGAGAAATAAATAAAGAAAAATAGATATATGTGTGTTAATGATATAACAAGTGCTGAATGAAATGCTGATTTCAAATATATTTCTGATTTTTCTTTATAATTTTTGTCTTTTGACGTGAATTTTAATTAGACTAGGAAAATATGAAAGACAACAAGTTTTATCGAAACATCTGTCATAACACACAGTTTGAACAGAGTCTGATTTTTTTCCCTATTACAACCATAGATTTGGTCAACAATAATTTAAGAACATTTGTTTTTTTTTTCTTACAGTTGCGGCAAAAACTGCATCTTTGTCTCATACACAATGTTGTTGTAGCTAATGTGTTGCAGCATTTAAAAACATGTTGGAAAAAATGTACACAACATATTGTTAGTTTGCCTCTTGACGTGTTTTAACAAAAAAAGGGCTAGGTGTTTTCGTCTAAAACGAAGAACGTTCGTCATGCGCCCAGAGTTTTCCCGAGCTCAAATGAATAAACAAGCTCCCATCTTTCGATGCGGTCAGAGTTTACAAGTCAAAGTTGGTACCATTTTTTGTCCCTGTATTTGAGCAACAGCTGATGTGACTTGTCTGCCAGCATTTCTGCCTCAGTCATCATCATAACAGTGTTATCTTCTAGCTTGCTTAAGTTCTCTCCTCTTTCGTTTAGAGCCTGTAGAGGAACAGGAAATGAATTTTATGTAACATTTTGATAGTGCAAATTTTAAAATAACCTTAGATAAACACATTCCTGTGATAAGGATAATGTTATAGGAATTCATAAATTAACTGCAATGATAAAAAAATTGTAGTAACATAAATTTTGTGGTATGCAAACATACTATGAATTGCAATTTTTCACTGTAAAATTTAAATTAAATAGCAAATTGCAGCAGAAAGAATTGTTACCTTATTAAAAATGAAAAATTATTGAAATACTGAAGATTTTTATAGATTTTTTTAACAAAAAACACCCAATATAGTTTAAAATTCATTTTTTAACATTATAATAGATTTTTTTTAAAGATATTAGATAGGATTCACTTTGGCTTAGTGATAGGAATAGTCTGTTCTAAGTTGAAGATTTTGAGTTTAATCATCTACAAATGTTCAATGAAGATGTATGTTCTTTTCCTATCAGTGGGGATGTTAAAAAGCTTCCAGGTTTTTTTCTGTGCACAACATATGTATATGGTTCTCTGTAAAAAGTCCTGTAGATACTTAAATGGTACACAACATTTTTTAGTTTTTAAGGTTTTTTATCATTGGTTTTATCAATCTATACTTTGTTTGTTAGTTTCATAGAGGAATAAAATTTTAGTAATTTAAATTCTGTTTATGAGGTATCAGTGTTCCAAGGAAGTTTTAAAAGTACCTTTTTTACAATAACTACATTTTAAGGAACTTTTTAATCTAATTGAGAAAAATGTTTAATACTAATTAAAACTAAATATAGCATAAAGTTATTAGTTTTCCATTAACAAATATACCACATATATTATTCTGTGATATTATATATTTATTCCAAAAAATAGAAGATAAGGAAATTTTTTTTTACTAATATATAGTATTAATTTAAATAATTATAATATATCCTGGAAAAATAATCATTGTTCACTTATAAGTAATTATAATTTCTATTTATTGAAAATTAATAAGAGTCAATCACAAGTTTTCGACACATGTATCAATTTTATAATAAAGGAATACATTATAAATATTAAAAAAAAATTTTTTTAACACACAGTCACTTTTGATAGTATAAGAAGCAAATTTGAAAGCTCTCAGTAGTGAATACTTAGTGATTATGCTCTGTCATAACTTTGATGTTGGTTCCTCATATATTAAAGGCAAAGACTAACAAGACTCCTACACTTGGCTTAACATTCTAAGAGTTAAGCTAAGTAATTTTCACTTGGAGAATATTACTACTACAATCTATTTTACATGTCTCAGCCACAACTATTGAGCACTGGTCTTTGGCTGGGTCAAGTATTGAACCAGCTGGTATTTAAAATATAACACACAACACACAATAAGCAAACACATAAAATATAACACACAATAAGCAAACACA
This sequence comes from Latrodectus elegans, assembly GCA_030067965.1. Classification (NCBI taxonomy): domain Eukaryota; kingdom Metazoa; phylum Arthropoda; class Arachnida; order Araneae; family Theridiidae; genus Latrodectus; species Latrodectus elegans. Next base: position 64,415,547 of record CM057812.1, on the reverse strand, counting down.
TTAAAATATTCGGAATATAAATTTGAATTTCTTAAAATTGGTAATGAACAAACTGCAACCATATTAAATGATTGGGGGTTAAATTTGAAGGAAAAAATGATTTTAAAAATTAAAAATGTAATAAACTGATGAAAAATGAAATTGTAAACAGATGAATTTTTAATAAAGCTTATTTAATTTATAACAGATTAGTTTTATTTTTTGAAGTAGAAATAGCATAAAAAATTCAAAACAAGCTTGATTCAAATACATATTTAGAAAGAAAAAGAAAGAGTAAACTAAGTTTCAAAACAAACAAAAAATGACTTAATATTATAAACAGGTTTCAAGATAAAATACAGAATTTCAAAATTAAGAATAACTACTTAATAAAAGCATGTTTTCCTTTAAATATTGCTTTCACTAAATCAGTAATACTGCTTCCTTAATAGTAATTTTTTTCTCTATAATATTGATCAATGTTTTACATAAAAATTAATGTAATACTTCTCAGCAAGGAAGGAAATATTTTGGTTATAAAGTTTTTATACATATATTATAAAAACATTCTTAAAGAAAGAAATCTAAGAAAAAGTGAGCATTTTTGACACGAAACTTATTTTGGACAAAAATTTCTCTAAATTTATGTCAGGACTCACCATAACTAACCAATTGGCTCGCACTCTATAGTAAAAGTAGTGCAAGGTTTAATTTCAATTAATTTAAGAAACATTTTTTAAGTATAAAAAGTTATCATTAAATCTAAATCAATAAATGCAACAATACTAGCCACTGTTGTAAATTTAATGTTACAATTAACACTTATCAATGCTGTTATAAATAGGATTTTTGTTTAAATTAAGATAAATTTATTTAAAATAATTTTCTGCTTAATTGTTTCAATATTAGGAGATATATTATTTATTAAAAGGTTAATTTTAGGGAACTTAATTTAAAAGAAAATAAGCCTCACATACCTGTCTTGCTCTAAGTAAATCACCACCCAATGAAGAACTCTGAGCTTTCACCTGCTCCACAGTTCCACCAGGATAATGTCGTGCAACAGCTTTGGAACTTTTTCCACTTGCTTCACCAACTATTGGAAAATTTATAAAAATAGAAAGATAAAAATCATAGAAAAGATTACAATTTATAATCTAATTTATTTTCAAATTGCAAAATTAGGATACTTTTAATGATTATAAAATGAACTTTTCAGTATATTTATACATTATAATTTCAATATTTACAAATAATATCTTTATAGTTATTTAAGGAAACAAAAAAAATTTTCATACATAATTCTTCTTTGTCTAAAATGCTTGGTCCACCTCCAAATAGGCCCTTAAAAAAACCTTGCTTTGGAGGTTCTGGCATTTCTTTTGTCAGAAACAAAGTACCCATCATATCCTGAAGCAAATTCCTAAAAAATATAGAAAATGTTAAGACATTCTAAATGTTATTTTACGGTAATTTTCAGCCATTCATAAGCATAATTTGTAATGGTGGTCACAATTTTTTAAACAAATTGTGAGAGAAAGAGTTCTATTTGTTTTGAATATGTAGGGAATAATAATAATAATAAACCTATTTTTTAATGCAATATTTTAAAAGAAAATATTTATTGAAAATTAAGTAATATTTATTATTAGTTATTTGCCTTTATTTCTTAAGAACAGAAATGAAATTTTTATGTGAAACGGAGGCATTATTATTTAATTATTTTAGCTTTGAGTCCTAACTGGACTGGAAAACAATTAAAAACTGAATCTGAAATACAAAAAATATCTATATCCAAAGTAGAATTTTAAATAACAAACTCTTGAACTGAAGGTCAGAGAGCAAACTACTCAGCTGTCAGTTCAGGTACCAAAATGATAGATTGTAAAAAAACGACGAGTTTTTACCTATAAGCTTTAAAGGTGTAAAAATTGAAAGTTTTAAAGTTATTTTACATTGATGGATAAAAAAATACCTTAAACCAATAATCACATTAAAAGATTATTAAAATTATCATTAGCCAAGAATGAGATAAAATGTTTTTGTTTTACTCATGAAAATAATTGGTTTTCAACTTTATAAATCTTCGAAGTAATAGTAACAAATTTCACACGTCTTCGTTGATATTTGTGTGTTATATACTGTTATTTTAAAAATTAAATGACAGAATACAGTTTTGAATTAGAACTAAATAATATGAAGATCAAATATTATTCTTAACAAAGTAATTCAAATATTTAAAATAATTAAAATTTTAGTTTATTTTTATACTTTAATTCATTTGATTCCAGGTCATTTTTGTACACATTTTTGTCAAATGTTAATTTTAATTATCAAGAGCAAATTATTAAAGGATTTGTTTCAAGGGGTTTTCTCTTTATGCATTAAATTAATTAAAGGTACAGAAAAATAAACAAAATAAAAAATTTACTCTATAATGAATGAATGCTAGAAGTTTTGATATTTTGCCATTTTTAAAGCTTAAATTTCATAATTAAAAATGTAAAGAAATTAGAGAAAAATAATCAATAACGTAATAAAAATTTTGTTTTACCAAGAAAATTCCACAAATATTAATTCTAGAGTAGATTTATGGTAAACTGGAGTTCAAATTTTCAAAACTCATAGAAATGAAAGAAAATTTGTTTTAAAATGGATTTTTTTTCATAATTGGCCATAAAAAATATACGAAAACTATTACAGGAATAAAGAAAGATTTAATAACTTTTGGCCACATTTAGAAATTTTACAGGTAAGGTCAGAATATTGAAGTAGACATCAAAACATAAATTTCTATTCTAAACTTTTTACAAGCAACTTCTAATCGCTAATTATTGGAATATTATTTTAATAAATATAAAAACATGTTTTATAGAATTAAATAAAAAATAATGCTTAGTTTCTTCATATGGATCTGAAAGAATTTCAAGGACAAAAAAGTATTCTATTGGTGCATTTATAATATTTAACAGTAAATAAATAAAAAAATCATTTAGGTGTCAGTACCTTTGCATTGATGGCAGTCAATATTTTCAAATAATTTTATGAATACTAAAAAGCATTTGTAAATTAATTTTTGTCAAATGAATAAAATATAGTAGACTTAGTATTACTCAGTGTTTCACACTAATTAAACTGTAGATTAAATTAAACAATGAAAAGTATTTATCTCCAGGTTGCATAGTTAATAAGTTAATAGCAACAATTTAATTTCTATATGTATGAAATATAATAATTATGTTTAAAAATGTGATGCCATATTTCCAGACCAAACTGCAATAATTATAAAGGAAAGCACATGCATAAATATAAAAGTGAACAGTAAACTTACCCAAATGCTGCCGACATAGAAAATTTCTGCACTTCTGATGGGGAGCACAGATATAAGCCATGGCCATTTGCACTGATACAAAATGTTCTAGCCAATCTAGAGAAATTTCTATAAAAAAAGTTTTTCATTACAATGAATCCCAATTCAATGGAAAAGTGCCCTACACTACAAAATAAGATTTTTTTTAAGCACACAAAAAGAACAATTTATTCTTATTGCACCAAACAATTTTTATCGGTCTAAAACTTGTTTTAACAAATTCTGCGCATTTTGTTAATTTTTTTCAATGTTTAAGCACTGGTAATTTAAGATGTGTGTCTTCTAGAAACAAAATTAAAGTAATCTTTCAAAAGATTCCAAGAATAAAATCATAACAGAAAATTCAGTGCAGCCCATTAAAAGTGAAAAGTGAAGATTCATCTGAAAAATACAAGATATAGTCAAAGAATATTAACCACACTTAATATATTGCACATGTTCACAAAAGCCAAGAACAATTTCCTATATAAAAGTTGCTGAGAAAATACAATGAGATAGATCATTAGGATGAACGAAATAAGCAAAAATTTTTGTACAGTAAATATTTTTGTTACAAAATTATTAAAGTAAGACGAAAAATTTTTTTTAATCAAATATTAATAAAAAGAAATAATTTTATTTTTTGTAACCTTTTTCAAATTAGATGAAATCAAGTCAGTTTTCATATTTCTTTATTCCTTTGATATGTTAAATATATAGATTTTACACCTTACTCCATCTCTTTTATGATATTTACAGAGACAAAAATGATCAATTTGGAAGTTATTTCATGTTATCAAAGAGTACTTTGGTTTATTTCTAAATAATTTATTATTTATTAAATGATTGTGCACGTTTTATTTATTCATTCCTTATAAAAATTTTTCGCATATTTTTATTTATGAAAAAATCAATAAATCACTTCATAACAAAAATCACGTCTTTTGAATTACACATAAAAACGTGGAATGATTATTTTCAATAAAAATTATTGCCTGCAATATTTCAACAATATAAGTTTAAATTTGCTTAATATAGAAAAATTAAAAAAAACAAAAATATTATACAAATAAAAAATATATAAATATTAAAAGTACCCATTCAAGTATATAACTTAATGGTTTTAAGACAGCTATGAAAGATATCTAAATATTGATCAAACACATTACAATAGTATAATGATATCCATTTAGCATAGCCAAATCTTTTTCTAGGTGAAATAAAAATTTTTCAGTTTCCTACAGAAAATAATTAAACTACATCTAGTCATAGTGTATCATAATATATGGTAACATGAAATTAATAATAAAGTTATTAAAAATCTAATGTTAATTTTTCCATCAAATCTTAATTAAGAAATTATGGAATATTACTTTTTGAAAACTTTAGCATATTTATTAAATTAAAAATTGTTTGGAGACGTTTTTATTGAAAATCTTGAACTTTATATTAATGAACGAAAAGTCATGTGTAATTATTCTCAAAAGAAAAAAAATCAAGAGCTAATTAAATAACAATTTTAAAGTATATTTTATTTTTTTAGAAATCTCTAGAAAAATGAAATCCAATTTTGTTTGCTATTCTAGAGTTAATAAGTTTGATACTTTTTGCCCACATTTTTAACATATATTGGATGTTAATAAGGAAAAAGAAATGATGGCTACATTAATGATTTTAGCAAAACAAGTTTATCAGTATATAATTTCTATAGATGATGTGAAGAAATAAAATCTATTTTTGTGATTAGAAATATCAAATATAAAATGTGTACAGAAGCGAATAATTACTCTAGATAATTGTATTTTATAAATTTACTGGTACATGATTTTTTTTTTACCAAAAGTGGAAACATATTATCATGTAGTTGGTATGTTACGAAATACTTTTTTGAAAAAATTTACTTATATTAGCATTTTTAAACTGGAATTTTTTATTATTGATCACAAATATATATATTTTTAATAATGATTATATGTATTTTTATATTAATGCAATTTTTAGAAAAAATTTTATTCTATTATTTTAACACAATATTTAAGGAAGTTATATATAGTAAATTTAAACTATAATACATAGAAATTACTACACTGTTGGCCACCCAAATTGAAACACCAAGAAAGACCAGAGATATCTCAGCAAAATTTATTTGGTAGATAACACATTGTACTAACATTAAATGATTGAAAATTGTCTATTGTAAAGTGAGGATGATGACAAAATTAATAGTCAGTAAAGCTACTATTATTGGCTATAACCTCTGCCACAAGCCTCGACACAGAGTAAGAGTTTTTGAATGTATCTTGGGGTAAAGTATATGGGATATGGAGTATAAACGGTTTGTTCATGTGACTTTCACATATAACAAAAATTGATTTGGTGCAACAGGGGTGTTGTATCCCAGGTCAATTGAATGGCAAGGACTATACATTCTTCATTGACTATAGATTGTGAGAACAAGTAAAACAAGGAAACAATTCAATCTGATGGGTAAAAAGTTTTTGAACATACATCCTATGGCACAAGGAATTATACAAAACATCTTGACGGATATATGGCTGATGACAAATGCTGAAGGTAATGGAGGACCACAAGTTCTAACACCTTATATGATTTAGTGTATCATCAAAGCATATCAAAGAGATGCGGAAGTGAAATTCAGTACTACCCCAGGTAGATTTCGTATCATATAGAGTTCCTGTTTTGGAGTGTAACAATGCATAGTTCAACAGTTCAGCAATCCCTCTCCATCTTGTCTCCAGACTTGAATCCAATCATGAAGTGATCTAAGAAACAAAATTTCTCAGTAAAGACAATGTCATTCCATTCCCTTGTTTATGTATGTCATTCACTGCACCATTAGTGGTGCAATTCTCTGTGATTTTAAGTCAAAGGTAAATGAAGCAATGGACATTTTGGAGATATTCCACTCAGGTTCAAATGACATCATATAGTAAGGAGACACTGAATGAGGAATAACAAACTGAATATGTTGTACTATTATTCATGATGTGACTGAGTGATCTATAACTTGCCATGCATACAATGCCTTTGTCGTGTACAGGGGTAAAATGGGGTGAATATTGCATTCACCCCATTTTACCCCAGTAATGTAGTTTCGCCGTTTCCTCTTGCATCTTGTGATTACAAATCCACATAACATTTGCTTGATTTCTTCCTACATTATCACTAATTTATATGGATTATTAGTTGATATGGTTCAGTAAATTCACATGGCTTCTGGTTAGGATTCTTAAAGTGAAACACGATTTGCTTAGGTTAGAGATTGGGAGGGTGACCACATTCTTCCTCATGTGTGGCTTGAGTTTTATGGGATGGTGACATGTCCACATTAATCTGTGATGTCGAAAGTTCTTCTACTGGTATGACGTAAACATGGAAAGAAGGATGTCAGCTGAGGTTCAACCTTGTCACCTTACAATGGTTCAGAATTTCCAGGTGCTTAGTGATAGGCAAGTACTTCAAACCTGTTAACCTTAAAGTACAGTTTGGGTCTTGCCTACACCTTTATATAAGCATTTGAAGGATAATTTATAATCCCTTATATGTAGTAATTTTTCAAATTAAATTCAGAAACTTACTTGAAAGATGTTGGATATCTTCTATAATTAAACAATTTACTGGGAAAAAAATGTCGTACTTTAAATTAGCAATTTCTTTTTCTTTCCCAGTGCTAGTAAGTGGTATTGCTGCAGTTGCCTATGATGTTTGTAAGCATTACAATGATAATGATTTGCATATTTCCTTCAAAGCGTTGCACATTTAAGGTGGTCAGCAGTGTAGATCATAAACTTGTATTACTGGATTTACCAGTAAATAAAATTAAAATATAGATATTCATAATAAAACTTACTTCATATTAATTACAGGTAAAAAATCTACATGATGAAACTGCTTCAGACTAGGCAGACTATAAATATTTACATGACCAGTGGCGATATAGCATACTAAACTTGATCCTAAAAAAAAATAGGCTTTTTACTACAGAATTTAAGATTTGCATTCTTTCAATGAATAAAGGTTAATTTAAATTAAGCTTTAGTTTCATTAAAAATCGACTTATGTTTAACAATAAATTAGGTATGAAATCATATTTAGTAATAGACATACAATAAACGTGTTCAAGAATTACTATTTAGAAATGATAATGCTAATTTTGTTGAATGAAAAAAAATCAATTGCTTATGAAATTATGATTGATTGAATAATCATGAAATTTTAATAAATATACAAGATATTGTATGAATTTAAACTGCTATATTTTCTTATATATAACCTGCAGCAGCACATTACTTGTAAGGTCTTTTTAGAATAAAAGGCATTGCATAATTAGCAGCGGCATGAAATCCCAGGCAATAATTTAGAGAATACTTAAATTATACACTGCTGATAATGTGATGCTACATAAAATAAAAAATATATAATATGATGAAAAACATAAATTGTGCAAAAAAACACATAATGAAAAAAATTTGATTGTTGGATTCTATTTAGATCCATCTCATTGCCAAGTGTGATAAATTGAGATGAAAGTACCTAATTAATCATCACAAGCAACAATTCAAAGAAGATTCTAGTAAAACATATCGATTTTTAATTTTTAATAACTTTTAAAATGTGATTATACAGATTTCAAAAATAAAATACATTTCATTAATAATTTGTCATTAATTAAATGAAAGAAACAGATTAATTTCCAACAACATATTGGATACATTTTTCCTTTAGTACTGTGCATGCTTTCTGCCTTACATTAGTAAGTTAGTCTTTTCATTTTTTTATTTACCTCTTCTCTGTAACCTTTAGCATAAAATCTGGTGTATAACTTAGACATCTTCTTTTCCACATTAGAATATATGAACTTGAATAAGTTTAGAATGAAACAGCTCAACTCGAAACAAAATGGGACATAAACTCTTAACAAGTGTTGTATCGTTCAGAGCACTATGAATTCGTTCTTGGATGTAATTGAATAAAATTGGTTACAGCTGAAATACATCAGCTGAGTCTTTGAAGCTTATTTATCTTACAAAACAAAGGACATTTCTTTCAAAACTTTATTGCAAGCTTTTCTTATAAAGAATTGGATTTTATAACATTATTTGTGGTACCATATAATATGCACAACAAATATAATATGTTTGACACATAATCCTGGATTATATACAGGAAAATATGGTATTTAAAATATTTGCATGATGTCAGGATTATCAAAAATTAACAAAAGTTTTCATTTTAAATAAATCTGAAATGTTGGAATGTGTTTTCCTTGTAATTCTTATTAGTAATTTTTCTTATTATCTATGTAGAAATTTTCTGTAATTTAATATAACAGGTCATTGGATAGATTATATCAGTTATTCAAGTGTTCAATTTTTTCTTTCAGATATCACTATGAAATTGATTTGCTATTTTTGTAACAGAAACAGAAATATTTATCCTATAAAATAAAATCTAAAAAAAGACTGCTACAAACTTTAAAGTATTTTTTAACTTTTCTAGGTGTAATTGAAAATTATGAAAAGACTGTTACACCACAATTTTGGTAAAAATTTCCCCACAGAATATGTTTGTTAGTAAAATATATAAACAGCACAAAGTGATACTGTTTAGTAGTCTTTCTTGTGCATGAAAATTATTTAACAATTACGATATAATCAATAAAACCATTAAATATTTCTTGAAACATTATCTTCAACTTTTGGATAATTAATGACATTCATATATGCTGTTAAGTTCTAAAACACAAATTATTTCAAATAAATATCTAATATTTATTTTTAATGATAATATAGATAAAAATGTTATTTAATAAATGCAAATGCATGATAATTATTTATAAACAGTTAAATATTTAAAATTTATCTTAGAGTTTTCACGCAAATAAGATTTTTGCAATATTTAGGTAGCAACATTGAGACAAAAAGATCTTACAGCTTAAGAAGTAAAATCTGTAATTTAAAATCAATTTTGAAACAAACAGTACTTAAATAAGATAGTGTAATGTATTAAGGATTTTTTCACAAGTATTATATAAATTATAATTAAAAGACAGAACATTTCTATGCAGTGTTATATTGATAAAGTAACTTCTTTGCTACCTACATATGTGACAGTAAAATAAAGTTATTTATATCATTTCGAACCTCAAACTTTCATAATATATAAATTGGGCAACTCAAATTTATGGATTATTGCGGAACAGAAAAATATACATAGCATAAATCTTGTAAATAAAAAAATTTTACTAGAACTCAATTACACATAATTTTCAATTCTAGGATTTCTCATAAAATTTACTAAAGCAATATTCAAATCTATAAATTTAATTTTTTTTTATAGAAGCTTAATAAGGCCTCTACTGATTGCAAGAGAGGGATATTATCTAAATCATTTACCAATTTGGTTTGTTGCTTAAGGATTATTTTTAGAATGTCAGGATTAAATAGATCATGGCCTACAGTTTAAAATAATTTAGCTTGACACTCCACAATAATTTTTCCTATACATGAGGATTAATTAGATGAGGTAGCAGTGGCTTAGTTGGTTAGGGAATTAACTGTCTCATTATCAGAAAAGTAATGAGTTTAAACCCAGCTTAACTGAAGATCCAATGTAAAGGCAGCTGGAGCATGTTAAATTGATTGTAGTTGCAATGCTCTCCAAGTGAAATGGTAATGCTGGGGGTGGCAGGTGAAGTATTTTATGCTTGATCCTTGCCTCTAAATTACGAAGATTCCCACCCAACCACTTTTATTAAGTTATGCAGCCCAACTTGGGGCTAAATAAAGGGAAGTGTATTGGTGCAACAACAACTAATTAGATTAAGATCTACAATTTATAAAGTAATTTTCTAAACCAGAAACCTATTGGAAATGAGAATAGAGTCTACAAGCTACTAAATCAAGATAAAGCATAGCTCAGTTTAGCTATTAGTGAAATTGCAAATAGATCTTCAATTTCCCAGATCAAAATATTTTTATTTACTAGAAGGCAAATAATTTTCAAGCAAAGATAAGATTTAGAGGTTTGATCCGTTTATTTTCCAAATACATGAAGCCTATGTGAACAAATTGTATAGTGGGATAGATATGCTTTTGGTGAAGAGATGTAGAGCATTAATAACCAATAGGTCACCAATGTTTGATAATCAGAGAGCTCCTCTGCTGAAGAATTAATATTATTAATGAAGTGAATAAAAAAAAGAAAAGAAAGCAAAATGCAATAAATACGATAATGGAAGATTTTGAAGTCCTTTCAATAGAATGTTCATTTGATTGCATATTGATGAATTCATTGATTAAATAATAATCTTTCTTGAAAGTCAGAATCTATAGTATTGATGTAAACAGGAGGAGCTGAAGTCAACGAAAAAAATTAAATCAAATAAATTAAATCATCAGATATTTTCTTCATGAAAGTATGATATCCCCCCCAAGAGGTTTCTCACCAAATCTAGTGTCCTTTGTTTTGAATATAGTATTGCCAATTTGAATTTTTGTTTCTTTTCAAATTTTTCTAGTAGCCAGATTTGATATTTCTAGTGTTTTACATCATATGTATGGTTCGTTTCAGCGGCAACCACATTTGAGTGTTTTCATTTACTTTCAATTTGAACTTCTTGTTCTAGGTTAAATTTTGAAGCTATTTCACCAATGTTTGCTGTTGTGTTTCATTATCATCAGTGACTGAACATAGTAAACTGATTTTTTTTTTCTAATTTATTTTTGTTTATTTATTCTTATATTTTTCTTATATGAAGTAAGCCCATTATTGTTAATTACTTATCTCTTTTACCAGTTGTTTTCAAGAGAAGGAAAGCCCAACAAAAATAATTTTTATTTATTTTCCAGTAATACTTTTTTAGATTTTTTATACTATTATGTAATTTAAAATTTTCTAAAATGTGTATTTTTGAAACTTAGGGAAAATTCCTGTGTTAAAAAAATGTGCTTAACTTAGCGGCGAAAAAAGTCTCAATGGTCGAAAAAAAGGGGGGGTAGATATCCTACTAGTTAATTTTCTTCTAATCATGACAAAAAATTTATATGTAAAATTGTAGGTAAACAAAAGAGATGGTAAAATAGTGCTGCACATAGTAATATATTGAAGACAAATATATTTCACTTATTTACAGACAACCTTTTTAAAATATTACGGTATTTTGCAAAGAAAACATCAATTAGTTAAAATAAACATATGATTGTGTTACCTAAATCTTTTAAGGAAGAAACATCTGCTTTAACTGCATACGATACATCTGAAATTATATTTCTGTACAGTGCAGTTTGAGACGGTAATAATATAACATGAGAGCGTCTTTCTGAGGTTAAAACTGCAAACTGCTTTTCTCTGCGGTCTAGGGAAGACGATGAGGGACGACTTGTCAGTTCTGCAATAGAAAATAAATATCTTGTATTGCATATATATGTCCTACTCATGTTAATTACATTTGTCAATAAACAAATGTTACTACTAGGATTATCAATAACATGTTAAATTGTATTTTTAAACACTTTTACATATAATATAAACTAAGAAATAACAAGAATTTAAGTTTAATGGTTTCTATTAAATCAAAACATATTAGAACTTGATTCATATTAATCATTCATACTTTTCTTTTCATCCTTTTCTTTCTCTTTGACTGGTTCTAAGGAATCAGGTATCACATTACCAGAAGAATCAAGGAATGATACATTTATTATTCCTCCTTTAAGACGATATATAGTACCTACAATTAAAAAAAAAGGATACATAAATACTAAATATTTTATAAGGTAATAAATTAAATTATAATAATTAAAGTTAGATTTACACTTATTTTTAAAATCTAATTTTATAAATAATAAAAAATGCAATGTAATGATTCCTTATAAATAAAATTTAAAACTAAGTTAATGATAAACTTTTCAAGAAAAAGATAAAGAAAAAATACAAGAGAGTAATTTTACGCACTTTTAATTGGGAATTACAAATGATAAATATAGTAACTCAACAAGACAACAAATCACACTTTAACCAATTGAATGTATTACTAGAAAAATTAAACATTTCACAGCCTATTCTTTAAAAAATTAAAATTATCACACATTTGTATGGCAGAAATTTATAATAAACACACATTCCCCTTTGACTAAATATCTTTCAAAATAACGAAAATGTACTGAAATATGTTGAACATAACATATTGCATAATTTTCAAGAAAACTACCATAAAACCTATTTTAGCATTTATTTTTTAATTCAAAAAAATTTAATTGATGTTCACATTAGTATAAAAATAACTATCGCCAATTAGATTAAAAAAATAATGTAGTATTGCTTTCTGGTAAGTAAAATGAGATAAATATTTTTTGGGCACAGAAATAGATTGTTCTAATCTTTCTTTATTCAATACTTTCTAATACTCTAGCCCGAAAATACCACAAGGGCAAAAATTCACCCAGTGATTTTGATGGAACGAGAAGGAAGAAATTAAGTAAAATTAGTGAATTAAGAAATCATATTAACTATACAACGTTATGGGATGAAGTGTGAAAAAAATTGCAAGTGATATAAAAATATAAAGAGCTGCAGGTAAGAAAAAAAACTCATTACTTAAACTGAAAGTTCTTTTAATTATGCAATAACAAAAAACACATCTTGCTTAATTGACTCTGCAAAAACTAAGGTAATAAAATTTTGAAATTTATCAACATACTCTGAATATTTATTGAACTTAAATAACCTAATTTTTATTTGGTTAGGTATGTGCGAAATGGAAAATGACTGTATGAAAGATGTAAAAATCTTCCCATAATTTTCTTCCAATTATGGGAGAAGTTTTGCAAAGATGAATTCAACATTACAAATGTTGGAAGTTATTAACAGAAGATGATAGTGATAAAATTTCTTTTTTTTTTTAAATCAATTAAAGCGGAATGTTTTATATTAAAAATGGAGAAAACATTAGTGATCTTCTTATAATATTAATAAATATATCACAAGAACAACTACCTTAATCATCGTGGTAAAAAATCTTAGAATTGGGGGAAACATTTTTGAGCACAACTCTACATTTTGAAATTTTTTGTTTAAACATTCTTACAAGATTTTACAAGTGGTTTTTCTCCTTATTTGATGTAATTTTCATCAGCAGATATACAAATATTTCCAATGTTTTTAATTTCAGAGTCTTGCTCTCTCCAAAATGCATATCATTTATCATAAACTTTTAAATTGTTCAAAATATTTTAAAACCAATATCTAGTTTAAGAGTTCATAATAATTTATTAAAACCAGTTATTAGGTAGTAAGAGAATAAAAATAAAACAACTTTTTTGTCTTTTTTATTACAGTACTATCTTTTAAAAATAAATTGTAAATAAGATATAAAAAGACTTACTGATGTGTCCAAATAAAAATCTTACTTTATGTTTGCCATATTAATAAAGAGTTAGATTTTTGCAAATTATGAAATTTACAGATTTACGATTGTTTTAAGGCAAAAAGTTCTTGGATTAAAATTTTTGCTTTCAAACTTTTCGAAAGAGAGAAGTAAGTGTGTTTATGGTGTAAACATTCCAATTATAAAACTTACATTAAAAATAGACACTGTTCAGAAAATAATGATAGCTTATAAAGTTTACAATTATCAAAAACATTTTTTCAAAGATATTTTAAAAAGTACAGTGTGATTCATTAAATAAACATGCTTATGACATTATTTCTTTACAAGGAAGAAAAAACATTTTTGATATAAGAATATAAATGAATATATTGATAATACCTAATCAGTTATTTGTAAGTTGAAATGTGAAAAATAATGAAGATGAAATAAACAAAATTTTATTTACCGCTAGGTGATATAATAACAGGTTGTACCAGGCGAGTTTCACCAGAAGGAGGAAGAATAAGCAAGAAAACAAGAACTGATCCTAAACTTGTACCCACCCAGAGGCTTGGACTTGGACAACAATCTGTAAAAAAATTTCCTGTCATTTTTCTTTTATCAAAAAATAATTTTCATTTTGTCATAAGTTTATAAATAAAAATATTATTCATGAGCATATACACAACCATTAATTTGTATATCTTTAAAATCAAACATAATTTTATATCATAAATGGCAACATTATGTAATAAATTTCCAAATAAGTGTATAAAGTTCAAGACTATTTTAAAATTAGGTTTAACAAGAACAAGTAAATTATTTAACTTCTTATTGGAAATTGTATTTTAATTACTAATATAATTGTAAATGTTTTTAAATGTTACATTTTATATAATTAGTTTTTAAAGTCATTTTAGTATAGATTCTAAAAATTTAATGAATTTTATTGAATGCTTAATATGGGATACATAGCACTTAATATTATATATATATCACTGTAGTAGTAAAATAGCTTTTATACTCATTATCATTTTACTTCATGCAAACCAAATATAAGATATTTCATGGAAAAATAATAAAAATATTTAACTGCATTTTTTACTTAAAAATGACAATTTTAAAATTATTATTCAAATTAAAAATTATTGTCTAGTAAAACTGAATTATTTTTGATAATTTTATCAGGATTAAAATGTAAATGACAAACTGTAAATGTTTTCATATAAATGAACTATAACTCTTTTATATTTAAAAATTAATCATACAAATTCTATAATTTAGAACATAAATGTTTTCATTACCATAATTAACTAGTTTCATTTTTTAATTAATAATTTAACGATTACCTTGTTTTCCCCCATATGATTCACAAAACCTTAGAAAGACAACATATTCAGACCCAGCTCCATCATCAGTATTAATATCTTTAATACTAGAAGTACTGGAACTCCGAGATCTTGAAAATGTGTTTTCAAATCTTTCTGAAATAAAATTGCCCTATTTATGTAGTACCTATTGTTAAATCGAAATTATAATTTTGTATTAAAAATCAACTACACAGTCTTTTATCTTAGCATAACAAACCTCCATTGTAAAATTAATTATTATAGTTGAATTAAACAACATCTAATCTACTTAACTCATATTAAAAGGAATTTTAAAATTTTCCAATAATTACAAATAAATTAAAAAATTGTACAAAAATGAGCATTCTTAAATCAAACCACATTAGCGTTAAAAATATGCAAGAAGTGTTACAAAAATTTGTATGAAATTTTTTAATTGCTGCAAAAACAGTAGATTTCTTAATTCAAAAAAATTCTTAAAAATATAACAAATTCTAATCAACAAGTTATAAAAATAGAAATGCTTTGAAAGGTATAACTAGAAACTGTGGTAAGTGTACTTTCTACAAATTCAAGGTGTAACTGATACTCTCATGAATTTACACATTCTTTGTTGTTGTATTGTACTATAGCTAAGCTGGAATTATGGGATGTACTGCTCCAATTTTATAACTGAACCATATTTTGATGTGGAGTCTGACACACATGCCATAGATATCCATTTATAGGGTAGGCAAACATTCACAACCCTTTCACTCAAACAAAGCATGAAGACAGGACAGAGAGAGTGAGAAAGTACACCCAAACTGGGATTCGAACCCAGGACCTCCTTATCTCCAGTCATGCACTTTGACCACTAGACAGGGTGAGCCACTACACATTCTTTAAAAGACTAGTTTCAACATCACTAAAAATATTTAGATGTCCTTTAATTTAAATTTTAAAATTTATATAAATATTTATAAACAAATATCATCATAAAATGAATAATAGAATATAAAATGAAAAATTTCAGTAAAATCTCAATAAAGAAATTGGCTAATAAATAAAAATATATTAAATAAATATATTATTCAAAGTTGATACAATGAGGGATGGATAATTCAGTGGAGAAACTAAATTTTACTGTTTGCATATTTTAAAAATACAATAATTTAAATTTTAAACAATTGCATTAATTATTTTAACTTTATTATACTTCATATTTAAATTATATGGGTAATGTAAAAGCCATAAAAAATAATTTATTTTGATTTTATTAAATAAAATGTAAAGTTACCTTGGGATCTTGCATGTCTCATTTCAGCATGCATTGATCTTCGATGAGGATGTGATCGGCTTGTTGGACTCAAACAGGCATTTTCTGATTGCTATAAAATAAGCTGTTAAATTTTTTTGTAAAAACATATGGATTTAAATTGTTAAAAACAGTTCATTATTCAACAGTATGTCAAACATTATTTTTTACAATTTAAAATTTATTGGCAAATATATGAAAACATTATAGCATTTTATCTTAAAACTAAATTACAATTTTAAGTGAAATAATATATGGAGTATGATTAATAACTATCAGGCAACCCTGTTATAATTTAGTTAACATCTGCAATAAATAAAATAACAGAACTACCACATAAAGAAACAAAATTATATGCAATTAATTTTAATACATAACTCTAATCATTCTTTAAGTATATGATTAAAACTATAAATAATTAACTACCATTTATAACAATCTCAATGATTGAGAATTCAATTCCAGTATGTTGTATAAAGACTTATACAGATTTTTACAAATATAATAGCAGTAGATTTATAGGATTTGATTTTTTCCCCAAAATGACTATTATAGGTCAATAAAGTTAAGATCTAATGACTAAAAAATTAAAAGAAAAATTACAATTCAATTTTTAAATACTTCAAAATTGTTTTAGAAAGGTCTGATTATATGCAATAAGTTATCCTTGAAAAATCATTATGGAATGTCTGATACTGTTTAAAATCATTTTTTTTTAATTCAGTCTTCAATAGCAAATAATTGCTCCATTGAAAACAATCCAAAATACAATACAATTATCTTTTGCAATACCTTCAGGTGGGTCAGCACTACATCAATTAAGAGTTACCGAAATCATGATAGAACTACCTTCAACATACAAAAATGGTATTCATATAAATTAAAATTTTTTCCTTGGTTTAGTAGGTTTAAATATTAGATAAATAACGATGATGAACTCTGAATGGTTTTTCACAGTTTAAACAATTCTTTAAGTATTTTTATTATCATTATTTTTTAAAAATTTACCTGGAATTTCATTCCTAATTTAAGGACCTAATTTTGAGAAACAGAAAATATACCCTTGGGAAAATGACTGTGTATATATAAATTCATGATCAATATTTTTTAGGTAAGAACATTTAGTTTTAGTTAGTAAACCCAGTTTTATATTTTAAAATTTTTTATGCATTTGTTGTTACCTTGTTTTCAATTTACTTACTATTTTAAAACATTTAAATTAAAATTTTTTTAATATATAGAAATAAGTAAAACATTTTCAGTTTAACAATAAGACAATATCTTGACTTAATACATTAACAATATGTAAATGTGTCATTATAAACAGAGAACCAACAGTTACACTTTAATTTTATAATTTAATTGCAGTATCGTGGTTGTTCAGTTTTATTTCTAAAATATAACTGACAGCATAAAGTTTTATAAATTAAAAAATATTATAAATTTGTTATGCATTAAAACTTTTATTTTTGTATTAATTTTGTAAATTATAATATGTTACACAATGGTTTTGGTAATACTTAATAAAAACAATTAAAGATTTTATAATCTTTTAATAAAGGCAAGAAATTAGTAAGTAAAGGAATGATATGAGTTTTTGGATGATTAAAATACAACTAATTATCAGAAGCTAGAATTGCTCATGATAGATGGAATATAAGGGATAACGATTGATGGAAAATTTGCTCTAAAATTTTTGACAAATAGAAAGATTGTGTTTCTTAGCAATTACATGTTCTACAAGTTTTTGATGAATAAAAATATAAAATTATATATATAAATAATATATACTTATACATTAATATATATCTAACTATCTATCTATCTATCTATATATATATATATATGGTGAAACATTTGCCACTTTATGCAATGCAAAGACCTCTGAGTCATACTCAACTCACATAAATATAGTTAGAAGGATAGTTAGTTTATAGATGGAACAGCTTTGGTTTAGGACAATTTTCAGAAAAAATTTAAAAACAAATTTTTTTGCTAAATTTCAGAATTTTTTAAAGATTATTAACTTGTTTTTTTCTCCCCTTTTTTAGTTTTTACCTTGAGATTTTAAATGGGAAATACTTGTAATTCTTATCTGTTTTAATTGACTGATCAATGTTGAGTCTTTGCTCAGTTTTTCATTATAGAAACTGACAAATTTTTCAATAAAAACAATTATCTGTAGCGATTTTCAAATTTTCAGAGTATCCATTTATCCATTTGCTAGTTATAAATATTAAAAAATCCATACAGATTTATATGCTTTGAGCTTAAAATTCATATTTTTTTGTGCAGTTGAGAAATAAAATATTGCAAATTCAGGATACTATAAAATATAATTAAAAATGGAAGTCAAAATGTACTTTTTATAAATGCAACAAATAATGATGATCTGTTAAAAATTCTACATAATGTTATTAATCAAGGGCTAGGGCAACTGGATAATAAAAAAATCACAAGCTTTTCTACCCACAATTTTTTTAAATCTTAGGATAGTACTTTTAATTTCGACTTCTGATAGAATATTTCTTTTGTTTAGTATTACTGACATTTTAATACATTAAATATACATGCAAAGCTCATGCTACTTAGAAGTTAATATGTCATCAACACTTTTTTTTGCAGTGTGCAATTCAATATTTATTTTTCATTACTTTTTGTGGTATGATATTAGGTAATGGTTTAAAAAAAAGGCAATACAATTCTTTGAGAAAAATGATAAAACTGGGATTTAGAATTGCTACAGAATTATAGTGGAAAAATTTGAGATCAATTTACTTTGTCAACAAAAATTATTTCATGTCAAAATTAAATTGATTCCATAAAAATGGTATATTTTTATAAAAACCATAAATCATAGTTAATAGTTATTTTTATATATATTATAGAATATTAATCAACTAATCTCTATTTAAGATAATTTAACCAGGTCACTGGTTATACAAGCTTATTTAGCATTTAGTGATACCTCCTCACATGGAGAATGTCCCTGATCTTGATCACAGCTAGAATTAGCACAGCTACTTGTCCTTCTAGGAGATTTAGGAGGCCTTTGGTAAGGGTCAGCTGATCCTATAAATAGTTGCAAAACATAAGTAAAAATAAATGTTTTTAAACATTGAGTACAAACTTTATCCTCCAAATTACATCAACTTTTAAAAGCTATCTTAAAACATTTCAAAATGGTTTTACAGCTATTTAACTTTAGAGCATAATTCATATTTTCTAAAAAAATCACACAAATGATTAAGTATACAGAATCTATAGGCAAAGAAATTTTTTAAATTATACACAATTTTTTTTAAAATTAAATAGAAATTTCACACTTCATGTGAGCCATATATATATATATATATATATATATATATATATATATATATATATATATATATATATATATATATATATATACTTAAAAATGACTATACATTAACTTTATAATTTAAATATACAATTGAGCAAGTGAGACATTTTAAAATTGATTTTTTGAAATATTTACCATAAAGATCAGGAGTTGTCATGTTTAGAAGACATGTCTTTTGAACAATATCAACAATGGCAAGCCCATGTTCATTACCATAAGCCATTCTAAAGATAAAAATGAAATAAAATTGATTTTTTGGAATGTTAACATTAATATAAAACATTTTGCATAAGATTTATTAAGATATTTATTCATATTGAGACAAAAAAATAAAAGTCATTAATTTTCTAAATGAAATTATAACTTAATTTCATTTAAATGAAATTCTATGTTTAATTATAACTTAAAAACTTATTAAAATACTTTTAAGATTAAAAACAAATACTTTAATCATGTTAAAATTAAATATATATATATATGTTTTTTAATACTTTTTATGAAAAAATACAATATTATTGATGGAAAAGTTAAATAACTTCTAATATTAGTTAAAATGAGAAATTCTTACAATCAAATGCAATTTTGATTAACACATTGAATTATCTATTAATCTAAGTGTTGCACATCATTTTTTAAATTATGAATACATTGTTACAATTATGCTATTAATTTTATGAATGGATTAGTAAAATAACTAAGGATAAGGAAATTTTTCTTAGTACATTTCTTATTTATGAAAATAACATACATTAAAAATTAAAGAAGAGTCTTCTTTAGTTAAATGAGCTAAATATAAATACTGTAGCATTTTTGAATTTGTTACTTACAATGAGAAAATGCCCACTATTAAATGTTTAATGAAAAATTGTTCTTTCATTTAACACATTTAAAAACATGATTGCAAATAAAATAATTTTTGTTTAACTTTATATTTCAATTTAAAGGTCTTAGGTTAAGTGTGATTCTATTTAGTTTCATGCTTCAGAAAAGAAAATTCATATATATTGTGAGTTTCCAAAAAACACAAAAATGTTTTTCATTTAAAAACATTGCATATAAAATACCTCTCAATTAGTTTTATTTAAATTTCAAAACTAAAGATAAATGAGATTCTATTTAGTATTGTTCAGAGAAAGAATTTATAATGACTTTATCAAGAGTTTCTAAGAATAAATAAAAAAATTAAATAAATAAAAACTTGCATAAATGAATGTAAGAAAAATTTAAAAAAATGATTTAGTTTATGAATTGTAATTAACTTAATTGAGAAAATACCACGATTTATTTTAAATTTATTAATTATAAAATAGATATAACAAGTTTTTAGATAGGATCATCCTTTCAAAAAATTATGACATATAGGAAATAGTATAGCAGGCTAAAATAATAGGAGGAGGAAAAATTTTTACAAGCAATATCATGCACACATTTTCTAACAAAACAGTGAATTTCCCACAAAAATTCAATATAATTAAAATAAGCAAATTAAAAATTTAAAATTTTTGCAGGAGATTCATGTTTAATATGTCTTTGCTAAAAATTAATACCATGCAGTGTTAAAAGTATGTAGAAAAAGCATACAGCCCATATCCAGCTTGAAGGGCAAGTGCAGTTATCTTAGGTTGAGGTTCTCCTTCTACACCAGTAGTTAAGCACACTAAGTGAGCATGAAATCCAGCAGCCATCCGCACCGGTCCTGTACGCACTTTAAGTGGAAAATAGTTTTCTGATTGGGAAGGCTAAAAAAAGAATAATCAAATGATAGAAGTTATACTCTTCTTCTTAATTAATGAGGAAATGAAGACTTTAAATGAAGAGAAACTGAGAAATAAAAATCAACTCAAGAATTTCTTTTGGAGAGATACATTCGATGAATGAAAATTGCAAATTATATGAAATAATTTGTTTTACTGAATTTTAAATGATTGTGGTAATCTAATTTAGAAAAGGATTTTGAATAAAAATGGTTTGATATAATAATAATTTCTTGTTTATTTAAATATTAGAAACCTAAATCATGAATTCATCATTAATGCTATCTTTAAAAAATTATAAATTATGACATAACTGTCTTTTACAAGATCATGCAAGCAAACACAGAATGAATTGGTATTATTTATAGTCACAAAATGCTATGAAAAGTTAACCATGTTAAAAAAAATCTTTGAAAAAAAAAATTGAGAAATATAATATTTGCAAAAATATTTGGACATCTTAAAATTTACTACAAGGCAAAAAGTATTCATAAATTGTAGAATTTTTAAATAAATATTGAAGAAAATAAATTCTTTTTTTTATTTAATAATTCAATATTTTCAGAAGTTAATTCTACATGATTTTTATTGTGTATTGTAATTATAACAGATTTATATATACAAATATTTAGACCAAATAAGATAACAGTTTAAGCAAAGGTACTAGATGATTTACATGGTCCTAACATTGGTTGATTATAAACAAATATTAACAAAACAGTCACAAGCTCTATCATTATTAAGGCATCTCAGAGAGATTGAAATGGTATATTGTTTAGGATAGTTCTTTTATTTGAAGATACTAAATTTGATTCTTGTGGATAAATAAGTGTCTTAATCTGAATGTCATATTCAATATTGTATAATCTTTCTATGTGACAGTATTAATCATGTTGATAAACTAGTTAAGAATTATAGCAAAAGTTCAAGTTGGATAATTTATAAGGCTTCTTTATGGCCTACTACTAGAGATCTTAAGAATCGAATATTTAAAGTTTAATCTCAGTTGTTGTTGAATAATGAAAGTTGAGTTGTGTTTCTACTTTTTACATGCAAATTTGCTAATAGGAATGATTTTTTAAGGTTGCATTGGAGACAGCCAAACATCTAAAAACTATTGCAAAGCATTTTTAAGAATGCACTACATATTTATCTTCATGGAAGACTTTTTACAAATAATCTTTAATTTTCACTTGTTACAAAGAAGAAGAAAACCTTGCAAGAATCCATCTTGACAAATGTGTAAGTAGAAGTGCAACATCCATCTAGCATTGTTTAACAATGGAAGAAACTGAAACAGGACATCATTCCAAAAAGCATGGTCCAAATACTAGGCTATGCTGAACATGAGAAGAGTCTTTCGGAGTTCATATGTCTTTGCAGCTTGTAAATATGGCCAACTCTCTATGAAAAGTTCTTCTAAAAGGCAATACACAGGAGAGAACAGAGTTTTTAGCCATTAGTTATTGAGCTGTTACTCAGCATCAGATTGAAATCTAGAGACTCCCTTCTTCAGACAGTCCAGATTTGATCTGTAGCAAACTTCTGTTTTGTTAAGAAATTGATGGAATTTTTATTTGGAATGAAAATATTTTCAGACAGTACAGTGATATGAAAGTTGTTGAGAATGAAATCACTGGAAAGAACAAGAATTTCAATACCTAAATACAACATTCAAATAAACATCTAAATAGATTTGATAACTATGTGGAAATGTGATCAGTAAATATCACTTCAATCTTTTATGCACTTTTTATCTCTACTGCTATAAATTCAACTGCTTCTTATTTAACTATAAGTTTTTTATCCACATATGTACACTATTGCTGATATTAAGTTTTGCACATATAACAATCAAAGCAACCAATTAAAGTCATTGTAATAATTTTTAATGTGGGAAAAATGTAAATAATGATCAAAGAAATTTCCATCAAAAGAGAGAGAGAGAAAGAAAGAATTCATTTTAAAATTTAGAGTTTAAAATAGTGTGCAATAATTGCTAAAAATTAAGCAATATCTTCAATGGAAAAAACAACAATTTACAAGGGTCTTTTGTGTGTATGAAGGGTGAGATTGTAACTCACTTTTTCAAATGAGGTCTTCAGCCTAAACCTCGAGCGAGTCCATGATTAATCAGCGAGATGGACAATGGAGCATCAGTTTCATTTGTCAACATGTTCTTAAGAGTAAAATGCAGCTTCAGTCATCCAAGGACTGGAGCACAAGGTAGAAGCCTGGCTTGGCTCCATGCTTGTTAGTGTTAGCTGGGATTGATCTTCTCACCTTGGATGACCCTATCAAAAGTGTATACTCCTGACGAACATCACTCACTCCTCCCAGGAATATCCCTTTGCCATGATGAGGCCACTAACAGGACTTCTAACAATACAATTGGACTTGCAATCAAAGATTAAAGAAAAATAGTCCTATCAGTTTAGTTAAATCACAGCAATTAATTGCAGAAATATAGAATCTCATTATCGGCATTGTAATGTAAATACTTGCAATGAACTTTCCTATGTTAGTTTTTATGATAGCTTCTTTATTACTCTTAATAAAAATGGCTGTATTCCTGACTCACTGAAACAATTGGCTTATGAAATAATCAATAAAACTCCTCCAAATAACATCAAAGTTTATACTGATAAATGCAAAATAGATATAAGAACCAAGATAAATACTCCACGAAAACAACATAACCAAGTTACTGTCCTGTGTTTTAAAATGAAATAATTGCAATCAAGATAAAATTAAAAAGAATCAGGAGCCAAAAAAAAAAAAAAAAAAAAAAAAAAAGAAAAAACAATGGAGACCAGTGGATTCTATCTCTGAAAGCAATAATACAATTCAACATCTCAAAAATTGGCCCTACATAGGAACCACTTTATTTATCCTACAAAAAGTAATGCTCATCTATCATCAGCACAAAGTATATTTTCAATGGATCCCATCCAATATTAATATTTATGGAAATGAATCAGCAGACACTTGTGTAAAGGAAAGACTAAGAACACCCTGTCCCTTTCACTTTAGAACTTACATATTTACAGTTTTTCTCATAGAAAAAGGTCCCAAACAAAAAGAAAAATGGTTAATACCTATGCTTCACTGTTGGTATAAAGGTAAAAAAACCATGACTTTCCCTATCGCTCCTTTGTGACAGGCAGATCAACATATATCTGTCCTGACTAGCTAGCAAATATCTGAAAGGTCTTACACATTTTGGAGGTAGCAAAAACGTTTCCTCCTTGCCCCAAATTGGCAAGAATAGGCATCTCCTCAGCACATCTCAGACTGGACTGGAAGGATATCCACAATAGTCCACTTTTTGTACTGGATTCATTAATGTTAACAGCTTCATTAAGCTGGTCTGACTCCGTCAGAGCAGATGGGAGATTAGAAACAACAAATTAATAAACTTATATGGAAAGGTATTAACTTTCCATATGGTTACACTTTTCTATCTTTTGATACAATTAAAAACTACTTTCAAACAGCAATTAATTCATCAACAGAAAATGATAAATAATAAAAAAGAGAATTTGCACTGCTCAGTTGTAGTTTTAACTAAAAAATAGTAAAAGGACAACAATGATTAAATATATTATCCAAAAAATATCAACTGTTGAGATTCCTTACAATATACAACAATTGCTTATTTGGTTAGGGAATTCTTGGAAGGAAGTGAATTAGAATCTTGACTAAACCGAAGATCTATCAAAGACACCTGACGCATTAAATAGGTGGTAGTCATATTGTCTTCCAAGTAAAAGTGAAATGATACTTCAAATATTATATATATATATATATATATATATATATATATATATATATATATATATATATATATATATATATATATATATATATATTAAAAGAAATATTAAACTTACTTTTTCGTTACTTTATTCCTATCTGAATCAAGAATTTTAGAGCAGAATAAATAGCTTATTTCACAAAGATTTCCTTTCTGTTATTTTCTAGTTATTATATTTACTATTTTCATATCAAATGTAATTTAAAAAATACATAGCATATTCATTAAAAATTTTAGTGAAGTTAAAAAAAAATAAAAGTATCATGAATTTCTAATAAATAAAAAATTAAAAACATGACAAGGAAATATTGCAAGATTTGTAATCCTTTCCAAGAAGAGAAACACTGGGGAAATTATTCTTTAATCATGGTCAATGAAGATAATTCGTTACATTTAATATTTTTTGTAGATTCTGTAATAAATTGGCTGATTGAATATTTTTTATTAAATGAGAATCTTGTACGCTAGAAAAATGTATACTAAAAAACATTAATGTTATGTATTGACTAGTGTTGTGTATTTAGTGACTAGTAAAGACATTAAATATCCAATGACCTGAATAGAGAAATCTGGAAATAAATTGATGTAAATGTGAGATTCCTATTAACATACTATAAAACTAGATAAGAATTTGTTACAAAAGTCATACAGAGCAATGCGTGCTTCATGACATTAAAGTAAACTTTAAATTAATGAAAAGTGTTTTTGATACTGACCAAAATTGGCTGATCAATTTATTGTTTTACAGATATTTGTGTAAGAGGAATAATTCAATCAAGAACTTAAATTATAAATGTATTCTTAACATTGCAAAAAACCACAAGATGGAATTAAATCCATGACTTGTTAGATAGAAAATAATATGTATGATGCCAAGTAGTCACAAGAAAGTGACAGACTTTTGACAACAATGCATTTTTATTAATGTATAGCAGCAGCATTTCACCTGTCCTATTATTCTACAATATTATAATGAGCAAAGCAGTTAAAATGAATTTGGCCATGTATTTGAAAAATAAGGGAGCAGATCTCTCGAAAATTAATAAAAAAATGAATTTTATCTTTGACTTGATGAAAATAACTTAGAGCTAAGAAACTTTTTGTTCAACTAAAGAGGATGATTGCAAAAATGTAATATTAGGATACTGTAATCATTAAATTCTATAATTTAAGAAGAATAATATAGAGATCTTAAGAAAATTATTAGAGAAGTACATAAAGTTAAATATTTTATTTAGAACATACTTGTTTCCCACTCTCTTCAGAATTAGACCGTCCAGAACTTTGAAAAGAGAATGAACGGTTATGAGAATCACTTTCTTCTGATGCTCCTCTACTTTCTTCAACATCTGCTTTTATTGATATTTCTAAGACCTATATCACAGAAAAGTTAATTCAAGTCATACAATTACATAAAAGAAAGAATCATTGAAATCTTAAATTTCAGATAGATTAGCTAATTTAATAAATTACTAAATAACAAATATTAAATATGGCATCATACATACATTCATATCAATGGAGGCATCATTCTTTTTAAAATTATATACAATAACATGACCACTTGATCCAGCCACAGCTAGAAGTCTAGTGTCTCGACAAAAAGCAACATTATCAATAGCAAAAGGGTCTTCATCTAACTCATCTATACTCCTTGGCTTTGGTCTTTCAAAAACTTTAGTTGTTTTTAATTTGTACAAAACTTGAAAGGAGACTAAAAAGCAATAATTTTAAGAATTACTTTTACAATTAACTAATGTATTCTTAATTTTGAAATAGTCTTACATAGAAATAAATTGTTCAAAAAGTTTTATATTAGAAATAAAATCCTTAAACTTACCTGATGAAGCATCCCAGAACTGCAGAGAACCATCTGCATGCCTGTAAAAGTTCATATTTCAGGTACACAATTTTAAAATCAAAGTTCTATTTAGTCTAAATTTCATTTCTCAGTATAGCACATAAACTATATAAATAATATACCCAGTTATCACGATTTCAGGATAGCTAAGTGTTGCAGTGCCCCATTCGCCTCCATTTATAGGCCAATCCTATTTTAAAAAAATATAAATGCATTTAAAAATATGCAATTTTAATAGATTTAAATAACTTTCATGACCTATGAAATGTTATTTAAAATATTAATTATAGTTAGGTAACTAATATATAAATTAAAAATCATTTAACACATAAATTATCAAATTATTTTTTTTCTATTATTTCCAACGCATAATTTCCAGAGTATTCAATTACACTTTAAAACAAATATTTTATTTGTTTTAAAGTTTTATGATATATGATAGTATGATAAATATTTATGATAGTTATTTAAAATATTATGTAGTACAAGAACTTATATTTTACATTAACAAATTTCATTGTTTTAATTAATTTGGTATTCACATTTCAATAATGTTAATATAAAACAAGTTGCATTAAAAAACAGATATGTAACTTGCAGAAAGTTCTTATTAACTACAAAATATTTAATGAACTGAAACATAAATTTGTCAAAAACTCAGTATTGGCATAAAAATATATTATATAAAAAATAGGGTAAAACATTTTTAAAAATTTTTTAAAAATAATGATTCAGTAACCACAATTTAAAAATTTTTCATGAATTAAGTTTCTCATCTTAGGTCTCAGAAGGAATGCTTGTGTATAGAATATACTGATCTTGTTGGATTTCCATAGTTAAAACATATGTATAGGTATTTTTTTTATTCTTTTTCTATATTCAATAACAAATTCCCCAACTAATGAGGAAGCATTAAATTTTCAAAATAAAACAATTCAATATCATATTAATAGCTTTTTGTAGATTAATATTACTAAGTTCATTTGTGAAATCTGCAAATTAATCACCAATGAGAAAATGTTTCCCTTTGTGCTTGTGTTTAAAAGAATAAAAAAAAAAATTAATTAAAAGAAATTTTATTAAAAAAAAATCATAAAATCGATATTTTGTAATAACAGAACTACAAAAAATTGTTAAATTATTAAAAGCACATAATGGAAAACTTTATTTTAAAATTAAAAGTAAAAAAAATATTATTAAAAAAAAAAAAATCTGTGTTAAAAGTTTGTAAGCATGCCTTTGGAAAAATGAGAATAACAGAATTAATCTGAATTCCTACGGAAATAAATATGATTAAGCTTTTTTTTATATAAATTGGTAATTATAAGAAGTTATTATTTTTGTATAAAATACATAATTACTTTTTCTGAGCAACCACATTGTTTGGTGCCCATTGACCCTACAGAATAGAAGGCTGGTATGAGGTCATTGGGACAATCTGCAAAATAGGCACAATAGGTGACAGGAGATTTATGGAAGTCCATAGGATATGGATTTTGGAAGCAAGGAAAACTGCAAAGGGGAAAAAAAATGTAATTTAAGGTAAGACGTTCCAACTCACAAAAACAGATTGTGTAGGCTTTTCAAATGAATTGCCTTCACAAAAGAAATTATAAATAAAAAAGTATTGGAAGTTAACTCTTAGAAAAATAAGCTGTTTTGAAACAAATCATACATTTTTATATAAAGATATTTATCCATTCATTAAAAAAAAGTACTTCACAACTTCTACAAATTAAAAACATTTACAAAAATAAAAATAATAAAATTGGAATTTGAACACATAAAAGTTAACTTCCTCAGAAAAGAAAAAAAAACTAATAATTCTTGTAGGACATTGGAAAAAATTGTCTATATGCAATATTTACAAATAATGAGATTTAACAATATATAAGTTGTCAGAAAGCAATCTGTATAAATACTTAATTATACATGAATTAGGCATAAAAATATAAGATGAAAGACATTCTTAAGTAAAACTATACCTACAATTAAATTTAAAAAAAATTCATTAACATTAGAACCTCATATTAATAGAGAAGTTATTCACAAAAAAACACAGCTTTACTGAATTTTTAGGGGAATTTACCCATTTTGAAATAACTTTTTTTTCTAATGTAAATTCTATTTTTTTGCGTCTGCATATTTTACTTAAAATTTATCATTTAATAGTTGCTGATTGTAGCTTCTAGCATTTTATAGAACAAAAACCAACACATGAATTCATATTTAAAAAGCAATACAAAATAAAGTGACAAATTAAAAAAAAGTGTGCAAGAATATCATTGAATTGAACGCATACCCAGGACTAGTGAGATCAACAAGAACAAGATCACGCTCCAAGAGAACAACAATGGCATAAGGTTCCTGATATTCTTTTCATGCAAGAAACAATAACATATAACAAAAGTATACAAAAATGTGATTATAGAGAAACAATCAAAATGATATTAAACATTACAACAAGGGTAATAAATTAAATTGAAAATATAAAAACATTTTAAAATTAATGGTATTTTGGCTTTTAAACATTCAATTAAGTATAGTTATATATTTAAAAAAAAGACACATTAGATTATATTATGACAAGAGAACAAAATATTATAAGAATTTTAAAATGATAAATGGGATTGTAGATGAAATTAACTGGAAAGGAATTTATAAGGGAATTACATTGCAACAAGATTTTTTAAGTGATTTTTAGTGAGAAATTTCTAACTTTTTAGGGAACTTTAAAAAGTGAAGAATTTTTCATGTCCTAAATTCCTCTTGAATGAAACACTATTGTACTGAAGAAGCAAAATTTTTTAGAAATAAATTCTACTTATCATTGCAAAGTTCGTGATATAAGGATTTAAATATCAATTTATAAATAATATATTTGATTTGCTAAATATTCCATATTTGTTCTTAAAGTTCACAAATTCCTGACTTGAAAAATGGAACAAATTTTGCAGCAATTAAAAAAAATTTTATACATCATAATCATGCACTAAAATATTAAGCATCTTAAAAAAAGCATCTAGATTTCCCTTTAAAGATTGGACGAATTTTATATCATTCGATCATAAATCAAATCCATCATAAACTGGTGATAGCTTAGAAAATCATAGATGTATATTTGTGAGATAATAAATTAAACTCATCTCTAATTACTTTAATTAATTATAGAAATTGTAACTAATTATTTTAGAAACAGTATAATCAAAAGGCACTAGAACAAAAAAACACTGTAAATATTTGATATTCCTACAAATACTGAAATTTTGAGTGATGTCATGATAAAATGGAAGTATCATATTAGTGAAATTACAGGAAAAAGATAAATTAATATATTTACATTGATTTAAAAATAGCCAATATATCTAAAAATTTAAAATAAATTCATATATTATCAAAGTCACAATCATTCAGAAGTGTAAAAGTTGATCTTTCACATCATTACTAGCAATACAATATTTTGAGAGAAGACTATATCAATTCACATGGCTATGACATAGTTTACAAGCCGAATTTCACCTCTAACAAATGTGAAATGTTAATTGCAATTATCCACTTTACATCATCACTAGACAGGTAGAGAAACATTTTATAGAGCGAGATAAGTTGTCCTTTAGCCTGGGAATAAAAAATAAAGTTAATACTTTAAACCGAAGCAGAAATTGAACACATGCACACAGCAACAGAAGTTCATCACTCAAATTTTCATAAAAAATTAGCTAAATATTATAAGAGAGATAAATTGAGAAAAAATTTCCTAAAACAAAAAGTAATTTATAATATTATTGAGCTTTGTATAGAAAACTATATTAATTCATAAGAAATTTTAAAAAATGCTTAAAAAAGAGTAAGCAATAAAAGTATGTGTTTTATAAACTATTGATTGATTGTGATGACAATAATGAATATAAACCTTCCGACTTAGGCTACTGAGGAAATAATTTAACATAGACTTAAAAATGTTGTGTTGGAAAACAAATAAAAGTGTATTGCACTATATATTTTTAATATATTCAATTGTGATTAAAAGTATTTGTTAATTAAATTTTTACAATGAAATATTTTATTCAATAATACTCAGAAAGGAAAAATAAACACAGATAACATATTTAGGATTCTCAAAAGTTAACAAAATGATTCCAAATATATTTTCATGAATTAACGTAAGAGTCTTATTTTAATAGATTAAAGTGGAAATTATAACATTTTAATATATTCAATTTACAAGCCCAAACTACTTTTATCACAATGAATTGAATGTATTACATTTGCTTTACATATGCTAATTATGTAAATAAAATAAAATATTTCTTATTTGTAACATTTAAAAAAAAAAAAAAAAGTTTGGAAAATTAAGTACCTGTATGCCAAGGTGCCTCACATAATATTATAAAATCAACAATACTATAATCCATCTCTAACACTGTAGTTGATCTCCCTTGTTGAATTGTTAGGCTTGAAGTTTTACCTTGTTCTTCATATGGTAAACCACCAGAAAAAACAGTTATGACTTCCCTAAAAGGAAATAAAAAAATTGCGTCATTTATTGAAACTATAAAGTAAAATTGAATGAATAAATCACAGCTAAGAGGCATTAAAAGAGGGTCATATGTTTGTTGGTTTGCTTTCAAAAATTGCTCACTTTAACATAATTTTCACAAATAAAAAAAATTTAGATATGAATAAAAATTTGATAATAAAGCAAACATGTATACTTTATTATCAAATTTCAATTGCTTTACTTCATAGAAAAAATATAACAAGTAGCATATATAAAAAAGTGGTGAAAAATATTTAATAGAAAAACCAAATGAAAAATTTAAGACTTAAAGCACCATATTTTTTATGATTCTTATAATTAGAAGCAATTCCTTCAAAATTGAATATATTCTATAGTATTAAATTACCAAACAATGTCATAAAATATTTAGAATTAAAAAATAAACATTTTAAGATTGATTGATTTAAATATAGAACCATAAAAAAAAAACCCATAAAAATGTAAAAATTTTATGTTGATATAATAAAGTAATAATTGAAATTCGAGATTATAAAGATAATTTAGTGTTTTAAAATTCATAAGTGATAAGGTATTTTGAGAATTTAACACACCTTTAAATTTAATAAATTCAAATATAAAATGTAATACTAAGTAAAGTCATTTTGGTCTTTAATTGAATCAAATACGTAAATTGGTCAACTTTGCATTTACTTAAGGATAAATTTGAAGAATATTCAACTTATAACAGACACGCATGTGACCTTTACAATGCTACTTTGTTGAAAATTAATTTGTAAAGAGAATACTTTTAGAAGAGTTATAGCATACAAAGCAAGACCATGATGTATGTTCGCCAAACTATTGCAGTTTTGGATAATTTTTATTACGGATGACTGAAAATAAAAAATGACAGTGTGTGTATATATACATATCTTCAAGCAAATGGCCCAATGCTTTAAATCACATAAAAGCCAGAGTTAACCCGTTAAGCGGTTTGACCGTACAGTGTACAGGCTACCGAAAATTGGCCTTAACCGGTTTGCCCATACAGTGTAAAGGTATCAATATTTTCTCCTTTCCTTTTCTGGTTTGAAAGTATTTTTAATTATTGTAAAGAGAATATTTAGTATTAATATTTTTCAACAGATGGCGTGGCTTGTCCAAGGATCCTATTTTTCTGTAATTTAAATATTAAATACTCTCCTTCATCATAAAATTATATATTTAGAGTAAATGGCATATCATTCAATGAGAATATATTTTTAAGATAAATATTAATGCTTTATTGGTTGTGAGTAAAGTTTTATAGCCTATGAAAAAATTATAATGCATTTGGTAACCCCTTTTTATAGACAGATTAATATTTTCTTTTATGAGGGCAATTATTTCATCAAGAATTTATTTTCAGATTTCTAATAATTTAAGAATAAATTAATTTTGAAACATTTTTAAAAATCAGAGAAAAACTAAATTAAAATATATTAATATAATTCATACCCAGCTCTGTTAACTTTCGATTCAACTTTGTAAATTCCATTACAAGGTTCTGGTTTGCCATCAATAAGGGATTTGGCTGAAATAAAGCCAAAACTTGTTTATTTAAAGAATTTATCACAAAAAAACAATTTTAACAAATTTATATTATAATAAACTATTACTACAAAAAAATTAGAAAACATTAATTTTTACATATCATTGAAAATTTTAAAATATCATTGAAATTTTAAATAAGTTAAAAGTATTTTTAAGAAAAGAATATATATTAAAATTTTATGTAATTTTAAATTTATACACCTTAGAAATTTATAAAAGTATTGTAAATATATTGAAGAAAGAAACTGGGGTGGGGGGTGAAGTTGGTTGGTTTGTCGCTCAATGGTCATTTTTTGCACATGAGGGCTAATTAGACCAGGACCTACAGTTTAAAGTGGATTCCGAACCACTACAAATATTCATGCCCAAGGTGGGATTCGAACCCACAAACTGCTGAACCGAAGGCAAGAGTGATAACCATTTGGCTGTTATTAAGCCTACAGTACTCGTTAAACCCTTATTAGAAGGCGGTAATTTTTAATCAGTTCGGCGGGGGGGGGTGAAGAATGGAATCCCAGTAGTAGAGAAAGCCAAAACCAACTGTAAGTGGTAGAAATGGTGGAAATCATACATATAATGAACTTCAAATTTAAAAGTTATAAAAAAAGAAAAATCCTAAAAATAAAAATTCAATTGTTATGTATTTTTTTTATAACATTCAATTCTTTTCTTACAAAAATTCAAATAAAGATTTAAAAATTTATAAAAGCTTAAGTATGAAGTCATGGTTTACCTATTTATGCTTTTGTAATTCCTTTTATGAAAAGTACTTGTCAATTAAAATAACAAGAAAAATAAGAGTCATTGTAATATATTTCACACACACACAGATTAAAGTAAGATTTCTGCAATGAAGATATTTGAGAAAACTAATTTTTAAATTAAAAATTAATTTTCATGCTTTCTCAAAAAATTTATATTTTTGTATACTGATAAACATTAGAATTTAAATACCTATACTTAAGTATAATATTTTCATAGGTTATTAAGATAATTTTTACCATGAGGATAAAGAACAGATACTGGTTTATTCGCCACTTTCACATTCCATGTAGTAAGGCTTCCATCACTTTGGCTGGTTATGAATTGTCTACCTTCTAATTGCCATGTTATAGACCTTAAAATTGTAGACTGTAAGAAACAATGAAAAACTGAAAATTATAAATCTCTAATTATTATAATAAACGATATTCAGGTTAAAGTTTCCAAAATTTGAATTCTTTTATGACTTTTTTTTTTTTTTTTAAAAAAAAAAAAAGGTTCAAATCCATAAATCCCAATAATAAATAAAAATTGCATTTTTTGTCATATGCTTTTTGTCATATGTAACAAGTAATTATATGTTAAAATGCTTTCCTTGGAATTTTTCTCACTGTTTATATCACAATAGAGATATTATTTGGCAATAATTTTCAAATGTTACTTTTTTTTCTTTTCAACAATGAGGCTTTTGTTTTTTCAATACGTACTTTTAAATTATACATTTATTCCATGTCTTTTTATCATATATACTTTAAAATTATAATTATTTTGCAATTATAAAATGTGTTCTCCAAATTTTAGGCTTTGCTTCCCTATGTTTATTCCAGTAAGTGAAATATATACAGTATTAAATTTAAAAAAATTTATAAATTAAAAATATTTAATCTTACAGAATGAAATATGAATATTGTAGGCTACATAGAATATCCAGTAAGATATTGTAATAAGGTTGAGTGGAATGTATCAAATATTTCCATTATTTTTAGTTACATATAACTTACTGATTTATATTACATTCAATGACATATTATTTCTTTGACTTGTGCACTATTATGCACTTTTACTATTTTAAGGAATTTGATATATCTATCTAACAACGAGGAAAACTTTTATCTAAATCCATCCACTTGTGCCTTATGAGATTAAATACAATAATGAAATGCATAATAAAAACATAGCAATTGAAGGTTCTTAAAAGATTCCTGTACAAGACAAAGAAAGAGGAAATTTCATAATAATTATATCAAATTTAAACAACTATAGCAGTATTATAAGTTAAAATAATACATTAAAAGTATAGTTTTATTTCATAAATATGAAATAATTAGTGATGTTTTATAAATCATTTAAGTATTATTGAACATGGATATAATATAAAATATAAGGAATCAGATAAAAGGTTAATTTTTAATAAATTTCCCACACTCAATATAATCAATTAAAATGTGAAGTCAAGAGTTACTTTAAAATAATAAGCACCATAAATCAATTTAGTACATATAATGAAGGCATACAATGTGGGAAATATTTATTTTCACATAAAGGTTGAATTTCTTCTATATAAAGATATCTAATGTAATTAAAATTATTTTAAATACATTAAAATTGAAAGGCTTAATTTAATAATGTCCAAAGAGATAAGAAAATTTTTAAATAACTTGAAATATGCTGCTCAAACTTTCAGTTGCTGTCAGTGATTTTGATATATTTTTCTATTTAAGCACTAAAATTTGAATTACCAAACACTCCAAATTTTTTTCCCCAATGTTTAATAATTTATTAAAAAAATAAAATAAAAACAGGAATAAGCCTAATTATAGATTATTATGGATTTTTATCATTGAGGAAAAAATATTACAAAATTTTTAATAAAAATCAAACCCTCAACCTAATCAGTTTCTAATTTGTTATGTCTTTTTGAAGTCCAATAAAAAATCCTAATTAAATTTTTATTATAAATTAATATAATTTTAATGTAAGAAATTATATTTTTATAATTAAATATTCATAATTAAACTTAGGTTGTAAAAACTTTTCCCAAAATTTATTAACATTTGTAATAAATAACTTGAATTTGTAAAAAGGCAGAAAAATTTCATAGACAATCAGATAAAAAAAAAATTACATTTAATTTGTTTGATAAAACAAATTCTTCCTTGATTCTACATTTTCAGTTAGTTTGTTACATCATGGCTTGACTGTATATTGATTAAGTTTAACAAAAGCTAACAATAAATGAATGACACAGTAAAATTTACCAAAATACCAAACATAACTATTTATTTTAAATAATAAATTTAGAAATTAAATACTATGATTGCGTAACCTACCTCACCAGTAGAAAAACGGGAATCAGCTGCCTTATTCCGAAGATCCCATAAAACAGCTAGTCCTTTATCAAAACCAATAAGCAGCTAAAATCATAAACTTGTATTAGAAAAGATTCTCATATGTGACAGTTTCTGAACTATATCTCCATGTAATTATAGTATATATGTAATTCTTCTTATAAAACATAATTTCATTATATCAAGAAATTCTAATTTTGAAAACTAAAGATGATATAATTGTGAATAATCAATTTATTAAGAATATTGGACCTGATATTTTAAAATTATATCAAAAATATTTATAAGTGAATAACTAAGTATAAATGATTAAACAATGTAAATAACTATGTAATATTTTATTAATGCATCAAGAACTTTAAAAAAATCAATTAATCATACTTTTTATTACAATATCTTTATTAAATTTGAAGCAATTCAATATTTTTTGCTGAGTGAAAATGAATAAATAAATAAAATAAAAAATCAACTATTTGTGATTTTGAGAGTTAATGAACAGACTTCACAAAGAATTTTAATTTTTTGTCACTTCATTTAACACCTTGATGTTATTAAATAAAATTATTTAGACAACATAGTAAATAAAATATAAAAAATTTAATAATTAACTAGTTTTAAAATGAAACTTCTAGCAGAATTTAAAAAAATATATCTACTTCAAATTTTTCTTTAATAATATGGACAAAAAAGGAGTTAAATTTTATGAGTAGGAAGTCTCTGATCAGATAAAAAGGCCGGAGTTTTTTAAATTCAATTTTGTACAAGTTTAAATATTGGCTTTCTTAGTAAAAGCACGAAATAATCAATTTTTGTTACCTTCTTTATTCCTTATTTAAACCATTTGTCATTTTTGAAATATTTTATACATATCCAGATATATTTCCACAAATAATTTACATAATTCAAACTATTTCATTATGAAAATAGTGAAAAGAAATTTTATGAACTAACATCCTAGAAACAATATAAAAAGGAATAATTAAAAAAATAATAATAAAATGAAGCAAAAAGAATTTTTTGTAAGAATTCAGAGTAAATTGGCTATAATAATTACTTTGGAAAATAGGAATTATCTTTTCAGATTGTAGAAAATGCTTTTTAACTAACAGGTACTTATAAAAATGAAAGATAATTGATTTGAGCTCTTGGAAAATATTTAGATTACCTTAAGATGAGAAATAGTTAGATATAAAAAAAGATTCTAATTTTTAAATTGTTTCACATTTAGATAAAAGCATTTAACTAATAGATAAAACTGGATTAGCAAACAGAAAAACAAAGCATTTAGGCAATAATTATTAAAATGAAAAATAAATTTTAAACCTCAATTCATTTCCCTTTAGATACAAGTCCATCAAAATTAAATTTCATTATTCTAGAAAGTTTTTAAAAGTGATCCAACATTCCAAATGAGATGAAACTTAGTAAATGGAAATGAATGATAAGTAAAACATAACATTTATTGTATCTTTTAGTTTTCACAAAAAAAACAATGATAAATAAGTAATCAAAAATATATTGTACATTTATGAATTAAAAGTTAATGAAATTATACGCTAATAAAAAAAGTCTCAAAATACAATAAGGAGTATCAGGAATCATGAAAATAAAATATTTTGTACTTCTTTTTTGATTTAATAATTGCCAAACTCTTCTTATTCTTAGATGCTGCTATTCAAATTTCATTACATTTGAAATGGTGCACTTTTCAGGACCCACTTAATCGTACGAGGGTTGCTATTTATATTTCTGGCCTAATAATGAAAATACAAATATGTAGGATCGAAATTGGTTTTATTGTTTTTCAAAATATTCTCCATGATGATCAATACACTTTTGCATGCGTTTGAACCAATTTTCAAAGCACTTTTTCCAGTTCGATTGAGGTAACTCCAAAACATGCGTTTTGAATGCATCAACCGCTTCTTCGGGGGTCGAAAATCGTTGTCCACGTAATTTATTTTTGATGTGTGGGAATAAGAAGAAGTCATTGGGTGCCAAATCAGGCCTGTACGCGGCGGATGACCCATCAGTTCGATCTTTCGCTCCGTCAGAAATGCCTTTGTTTGAGTCGATGTGTGAGAGCTCGCATTGTCATGATGAAGAATGATTCGCCTGTTCTTCTGTATTTTTCGAATTTCTCCGATGACTTCTGGCAAACAAATGGTCGTGTACCATTCAGAATTGACCGTCCTGCGTTGCTCTAACGCCACTGTTGCCACATGACCGTTAATGCCGAAGAAACAGGCAATCATTTGTTTCGATGTGCTTCTTCCTCGAACAACTTTTGTTGGTTTTGCCTCGTCTTGGAAGACCCATACAGTTGATTGCTGTTTTGTTTCCGGCTCATATGCATAGATCCATGATTCGTCACCTGTGTAGATGTTATACACAGCCTTTGATGTACCTTGAATGTATTTTTCCAACATTTCCTTGCACCAATCGACACGAGCCTTTTTTTGAGCGTTTGTCAGATTATGCGAGATCCAACGCGAACAAATTTTTTTTACGCTCAAATGTTCATGCAATATTTTATTGATGCTAGTCATACTAATGTCCAAAGACGCCTCTATCTCACGGTATGTCACATGACGATCTTGCTTTATCAGTTCACGCACAGCATTGATCTTTTCTGGCACAACAACGGATTTTGGACGACCTGCACGGGATTCGTCCTGGATCGAACATCGACCACGATTAAATTCGTTATACCAATTTTTTACAGTGCTGTAGGATGGCGCTTTATCGCTGTATAAAGAATTAAGTTCATCGAAGCACTCTTGTCTTGACAATCCACGTCGAAAGTTATGAAAAATAATGGCACGAAAATGTTCACGATTCAATTCCATTTTTTGACAGAGAAGAACTTTTCAATTTACTGTCAACAACACAAATAAAGCTATAATGGTAAATCGTCTGCTGAATTTATGTTTAAAAATATCAAACTTTCGATTAAAATCGTCTTCGGTCGCCTAGCAACACTTATTGTTGCTAAGGCCAGAAATATAAATAGCAACCCTCATAGAATATAGAATTGTCCAAATATTTCAATTAATTAGGTTAGATTTGCATATAAAATGTGGTGCTCAAAAATGTTTTTATAAATGTTTACT
Organism: Latrodectus elegans; assembly: GCA_030067965.1. NCBI lineage: Eukaryota > Metazoa > Arthropoda > Arachnida > Araneae > Theridiidae > Latrodectus > Latrodectus elegans. The sequence goes on along the minus strand of CM057812.1, from coordinate 64,376,070 downwards.
ATATTATAACAATACATTATATTATTTTCTTAAATATTTTGAAAAATTTGAACATTCTTTGAAAAGGACACATCTTTAACTTACTTTGTTTGAGTCTAAAGGATTTTCACTTAGGTGAACTACAGAGCCAGGATGAGTTTTGCACGAGCTGGCAAAAAGAAAGCATATTAATCATTCTAATACAAAATTTTCCTTTTTTAATGATTTAGTATCAACTATGAAATAAATGAGCTCTATTAATTATTTTTATTTTAAAGTATTTTTTTAAGCACAGCTGAAGTGTATAAAGAAAAATAGTTTAAGTTATTTTAATTATTCATTTATTAAATCTTTTTAATTCTTGAGAAGTGAATTCCATCAAGTAATGTTGCATAAGATAATTATCTTTTGGGAAAATTTTCTTTTGGGAAAAACATTAAAATAAGATTGATATCAAACATTATACAGTAATTTTAAATTTATTGCACTAAATAAAAGGATTCAAATATAATTTATAGTTAAATTATGTTAAATTAAATTTTTTCTTGGAAAAAAAATAGTTTTTTAAAAATATTTCAAAATTTAATAGAGCATAGTTACAAAAATTTAGCATGTTTAATATGGACCACCAAATATATAAAATTTCACTTTAATTTTAAACACAGATATCATATTCGGTTATAATAGTGGAAATAAATTGTTTTCATAATCATAAAGAAATAAGAATTTATTAAGGGAGTTTAATTTGGCACTATTAAATAAATAAAATTTACTATCATGAACTTCACAAGACATAGCACACAAAATTTCTGAAAGCAATATACAAAACTGAATATTGCATATAATTCTGTTTTCTGTTTAATTTTTCTCTTAAAAAAACACAATAAAAAGTTATATATCTCATTGAAGCAAAAAAACTTTTCTTTTAAATGAAAATAATTTTGTTAAAAAATCAACATCATATTTGCTTGTTGATTGAAGATAGATATTTCAAATGTAATATATAAGAAAAAAAAATCGGTGATTAGGATTCTTATATAAACTTATAAGTATTATATAGATATATAATTTGGACTAAATTTTTTTAATTAAAATTGCTGTAATTAAAAATTATAGGAATATTGTAAGAAATAAAATATATTGCAGAAAAATTCAGCTTGCAAACATTTGTACATTTATAAATCTCTCTGAAATATAAATCGTATTATTTAAATTATAAATAAGAAACCACATTATAATAACTTATAAAAATATTTCTTAACTTAGATAAAAAGAAAGTTTAATTACAGTACTATCAGTAAGAATAAATATTTCCTTAACAAAGAACAAGAAAGAAAGTATGTTGCTGTGGATTGTAATTTGTAGTATAGGCACAATTTAATGAAAGAAAATTCTTAATACTTAAAAAGCATATAGAAACTCTTTATCTGAAGGTTCAATTACACACTTAAACAAAATAAGGAAAACTAAGAATAATTTATTTATCTATTTTTCTATTAATTAAATGGTAAGTATTGATCCATTGATATCTAACAAATACTACTGTAATAAGAAATGGAATATGCATAGAAAATGTAAGCACTGCTCTACAATATGCATAGGAAAAATTGAGAAATTTTGGTTTATTGTAATAATTGAAGTAAAATTAAACAAAAGTAAATGACATTCTATTCAATAAATATTTGTTGCTAATTTATAATTTTTTTTAGCTTTAATAGTTTTTTTTTTAACTAATCTATATTTGTAGTCATAATTTTTTGTAAATATACTTACAGTTCAACAGATTTATTCCAATAAATGATATATCCTGAGAGTGTAAAAGATTCAATGTTAACAAGATGTACATTGCCCTTATCTGTACCAACATAAAGCCACTTGCTTTGAAATGGCAAATGACAGTGAGTTAATCTGTAAAAATGAAATAATAATTAATAAACTTACATATTGTTAAAAGCAACAGGCAAACAAAAATTCTATCATACTGGAAAATCTCAATTAGAAATATTACCTTTCTTTTTGAAATTTTAAAGATTGTGCAATTTCAGGTTTCTTTTGCCTTAAATTGCACATATGAATGTAATCATCACCTGTGACAGTAACCAAGGCCCCCTTAAAAAACAGAAGTACTTCAGCATTTATGCAATACAGAATACAGAAATTACATTTAACAACAACAAAAAAAAAATATTACTACCTCATTTATCAAAAATAAAAGCTGCAAAATTGGGAAATCACTATGCTCCATGAAGTATTCCACTCCTGGCCTGCCAAATCTAGTCTCGATAAGGATAGATGAAACATCATAGCACAAGAAATAAATTTGGTACTCAGTAAAAAATTAAAAATACATGATAATTGCTGTTTTGTCTTAGATCATACAGAAAAAGAATAACTTCATAATACCTTTTAAATATTGTACATAATATTTTAGAATAAATTCTAAAAATTAAAAAAAGCATAAACAAAGATATGAGCATAATTAAAATTTCGGGAATAATTTGTCTTTTGAAAGCACTTGTGATATAATTAAATGAATGTCTTTATTTCAAATTATCAGACAGTGTGTAATTAAGCCAATGAGAATTAACCAGGCGGTTCTCTTGAATTTTTACGGCATAGCTTTTAAAAGAAATTTTTAAAGATAGTATGCCAATTTTATGCACATTGCAGGAAGAAAATCAGGAATGCTCCCAATATCTAGCCCAAACAAGTGAGCAATTTAAATAGTAGAAAAGCTATAATCATCTTTATTGTTGAATAAAGTCTAGTATTGAGCTAAGGACACCTTTTAATTAGAAAAACAGAACCCAACCATTAAACAATGGGGAATTTTACATAAAATTAAAAATGTTATAAAATATAAGGTTCTAACAAAAATTTATCATCTAAATTTGAAAAAGGATACACCCTAATGGTGCCAGTGTGGGTGCCAATAGCCAGTAATCTCTGTATGGGGTCAAAGGCAACAGCAGTTGGGTGAAAAGGGAAACCATGTCGAACAGTCTGTAAGAAATAAATTAATGAAAATCCAATTTAACAAAAGAGTTCATTTGGTACTAGCATTCTTATGGCATATTTCAGTAAATATAAATGCTGTATAAAATACTATAATAATAAAATGAATATATACCTAATATTATGCATATATGAGTTCATAGTATATTAGATATTCATAGTTCACATATAAAAGTTTATACATATTTAGCATACACAGTAAATGTGCTTAATACATTAGAGTACATAAAAATATATACGAATAAAAATTCAAAAAGTTAAAATAGTAAATAAATAATTATGTTTTATAATTTGAAATATAAAAACATTTTTTAAAAATTATTATTTAGTTATGTAAGTAATATAAGTGAGTGGAAATATATAGAGGGCTTATTAATTTAAAAGATTCCTACATTTTTCAATACATGTAAGTGTTCTAAATTTTTGAATTTAATAAGTATACTGATTTTAGTTATTAACAGAACAGTATCATTATTAGCAAAAAGAATAAAATTCTATTCAGTGAATTATACATTTGATTATGGTGTGAAGATTAATCTCTTTCAATATTTTTATTAACTTATTAGAATATATATTGTTATAATTATGGGATTTATTTTTATTTTGACTTTGGCATCAATGATACAATTGTATTTAGAGTGAAATTTTGATTTAAAGTGAAATATATTGATGAAATTAATGGGACCTTTATATAATTATCAAGGATGTTAACCTTTGCAATTTGCGAAATAAATATTCTATATATATAGAATATTTTTAAACTAACTAAATCATTAAAAAAAAAAAAAAAAAAAAAACAGGATAAAGTTGAAATTAAAAATTCAAGTTGACCTTCATATAATTATCAAGGATGTTAACCTTTGTAAAATAAAAATTCTACATATATAGAATATTTTTAAATTAAATAAGTCTTTAAAAAAATATCAGGATAAAGTTGAAAAATCCTTCAGTAATTTATTAAACTTACTGAAAGGAAAATTTATGAAGTTAATTAGTAATCCTAATGGCTGAAAACAAATATTTTTTAAAAACAATTTAAAAAATAGTGCAACAGTTTTCAGTAATTTCAAACCTAATGACTAGTAAATTTAATTATATATTTGAAATTACTTAAAATTGCTTCAAAATAAATATACTATTTATTTATAATCTACTCTGTTTATAAATTATGATTTCTCGCCAAAAAATCAATTGTATAATAAATGTACTCAACCAAAAATCGTCAAAGGATATAAGATTTTTTGACATAACCACCAATTCTTGCTCAGTGAAATTTTGGCTTTTATGACTTATAAACTAATGTTCTTTTTAACCAATTAATAGTTAATTATAATTAACTAATAGTAAGTAATAAATTAAGCATCATAAAAACAAGATTTTTTTAAAAAAAGAAACAACTTTTTGTATAAAAACAAATCTTGCTGCTTGCCAAGAAAAATCTTGACACACAAGCCACCAATATTCCACTTTCTATTCATGCTCCTTATATTTTCTTTATTATATACATGCAGAAAAAGAACTTTTTTTAAAAAAATAATCCTGCAGGATTATAGATATGAGATATAAAAAACACTTTTATTTCTTTTAACAAATGTCCAAGATGAAAGTAATCACTAAACAAATATAGATTGTGGTTAATGAATGAATTATGCTACCCCGGAATTAGGAATTACAGCCAATGATAGATGGGGAAACATCAAGAAATAAAAATTGCAATGTGAAATAAAAGTATGTAAAAGACATTGTTACACTAGATCAAATTGAAAACGTTAATTTGTGGAATTCTAAAAACAAACTGATTGTAATGATTAAAACACACAAATCTTTTTTTATAATCATTGATAAACCAAATTTTTTTTAATATTTTACTTTTATATAAAAATGATTTTCAGTTATTGCGTTAAAATACTAAGAATAGTTAACAATATAATTTTGCATGTATACCTAAAAAGAAAATTGCATTTATTTAATTTAGTTTTTGAATTAAGTTGCAGCCGATTTTTAGTCAATTCAAGTAAGTTGCCAAAAAATATTTAACTGATAAGGAAATTATAGGAAAAATAAAATGTTTACCATCTAAAACTTGGAAAAAAAAATTTTTTTTTTGTTTAATAAAATATCGCACACTAAATTTACAATACAATTATGTTTAATTTGTTATTCATAAATTAAAATTGTTTAAGATCCCTACATTGGCTATCGTTGCGAGAAACTGAGTTAACTCTAAAGAAAATGTTTCAGACAATTATAAATATAATTGGAAGAAATGCATTATTGATCATTATGCAGAGACTTAAATAAAATATTTGGTTGAAAACGCACGAAAAACAAAATTAAAATGTAATTCAATAATGTAATTCACGACATGGAATTTTTACATTTAAAGTATTCAGTATGTAATAATGTACAATGCAAATACAAAAATATCAATAGTTTTAAAAATATTTATAACATTTATGTATACACAGCTCAATCACATTAACGTGACTATCAGTCAAAACTAAGGCGCAGATGCCGTATAATCCAAGACAAATTCTGAGTTTGGGTATTTTTTTTTTTGGCGGAATTTCTTATGTATCTGTTAACTTCGTTTCTATTACATCATAAATATGGAGGCCTATAAGAATTATGCAGAAAATTCCATTTTGGCAACCCTAGCATTCACGTCATTGCAATTGTCATGATGCGTCATCTTGGTAATATTTCTTTATCGCCAAACAAATTCAGAATTTGACATCCAGCATGGATGATACAGCATCTGTGCCAAAACCAGAATAACCACCTTCCGCAGAGTGGTCTACTGCGAAACGTACATAAAGAGAGTCCATTAGTTTCCTGGAGGTGTTCACTAGGATGTGAGCTATGCCATGGCCAGCTGCGAAGACCATTTGGGTGAGGATCCATGCCGAAGACAACACGATCGAGATGTCCCATATATTCTTAATTAGGTTTAATTTAGGTGAATTTGCTGGTCAGGGAACGCTCAATTCATCTTGATGCTCTTCAATCGATGCACGTACAACGTCAGTTGTATGATACGCGTATTGTCCTGCTTGTAGATGACATCATCATGAAGAAAAGCAATGCGCATAAAGGGATGGACATGATTTGCAAGGACAGATGCGCACTTGAGTTGATCTATCGTAGCTTCCATAACAATGAGTAAACCCAGAAAATTCCAGGAAAATATTTCCCAGACCATAATGCTCTCACCTCCAGCGTGGACCTTTCCGGCAATGGTTACAAAATTTCAGAGAGTTTTATGTCGTATAAGACAACATCCATCTGTATGATAGAACATTAAATGTAATTCATAGGAAAACGTTACATGTGGTTACTCAGTGGACTTTCAGTTGCGGTATTAGAATGCAAATTCCAGATTTCGTGGCCGATGGACAGAAGTCAACATAGCTGTATGAACCAGGAAACTAATTTGGAGGTCTACACGCAGTAGCGTTAGCTGAACAGTATTTTGGGAGGCACTGGTGACAACTCCTTGGTTCATCTGGTAGCACGATTATTAACCATGGTAGCACGTCTATTCGCCATCTATTCACATCTGCACACCCGTCGTTCACCCCTGTTATCTACGGCCATAGTGCAATATATTCGCCAAGTCGCTCAGTTTTTACTGTCTCATTTTTCCATGCATGGTATACATTTACAAAAACAGCACGCGTACAGTTCACAAACTAAGCTGTTTCGAAAGCAAATGATCATACCCTTTTGGACGTCGGATAAATCACCCCGTTTCTGTATTACGGCAATGATCGCAATATTTTCTGAAGTCCTAACACACTCTTTATAAACTGTGTTGCCACATTAATGTGACAGGAGTATGTAGTTTGATTATAGTTGAAAAATTATAAGAAATTGAACTCAACTAAAAAAATAAAAACATTTATTTCGTATTAGTTATTTTGTTTTAAATCCAACAACTATTACAATAGACGAAAACAAATCATCACAATTATAAAAGGAGATACTGATTTTTAATATCTCGTACACTTCTATATTTTCATTTTCCCTTTTTCTATATTTCATATATTCTACTTAGGCGATAAATTATAATTAAGTGATGTATAAGTTAACACTCTTTTTGAAATGTTTTTAATGACATTCTATAGCCGGAGTTTTAGCGTTCGTGGGTTCGAATCCCACCTTGGGATTCGAACCCACGAACTGTTGAACCGAAGACAAGAGCGCTAACCGTTCGGCTGCCAAATCGGCACCAACAGTGGGCACTTCGGCGACGATCCCTATGCTACAACAAGGCTAGAAACTGCTACTCATTTGTCGTTACCCGCACCATACCACCACAAACCCATTTATAGCGTATGCCACATACACACATGATCACAGAAGAAAGGACAGAGAAACACAGAATGAATAGAGAAAGAAAGTAATATCCATGCCTGAACCGGGATTTGAACTCGGTACCCACAGTTCAGGAGTCAGGAGAGATAACCACTCAGCCATTGGTCGGCTATTATAAATATTTACTTAATTACTTCTTTTTCTATTTTTGCGTGTTAATTTCATACTAATATGAGTTTCCAAGCAATAATAGGCTATTTCGATGATTCTTTAATTTTGTAGTTACAGAATAATAAAATTGTGACTTGTGTTGATTTTTTCAATTTGGAATGCAAAATACTAAATTTTAATCATGTTAATTATATACTAATTGTGCATGCGTTGGAATAATTAGCTTGATTTTAACTTAACAAGTCAAAATAAGATTATTTGTAATAAATATGCGCTAGATAAAATGTATACAAATCTATAAAGATTATCACAATCTTATAGATCCAATCTAGGCAACCAACATAGAATTAATTTTAATAGCTAACCTGGTACAATATAGCTTGGCTGTATCTTGACCGCCTAGATTAGTTGAGTAATAAAATGTAAATCACATCCAAAATTGGAACAATCTTAGCCTTCAATATTTGTTTTGTTTGTTGCTCAACAATCATTTTCTGCACACGAGGGCTAATTAGACAAGGATCTACAATTTAAAGTGGATTCTGAGCTACTGGAAACATCTAAGCCCAAAGTAGGATTTGAACAAACGAACTGTTGAATCGAAGAGCTACCATTCATCAAAAGTTTAGAAGAGGCCGACAGTAATAGACCAAGTTTATGCCACAATTTATGTCACAAATAAATCAATTAAAAGACAAAATTCTAGTATTTTGTCATAATCGGCTGTATTGGCGATTAGTTATTTGATGATATGATGGGGAATATTTTTATATATTTCCAAATTACTACCGAAAACATAAAGATTGTACAGAAAGCTTAAAAATGGAATTGCCGCCCTGTTATACCACAATAATATTTTAGATTATATATATATATATACACACACACATATATGTAACTGGATTGTGGAACAACAGGATGACTATTTTCATTTTGAAGAGTAAGAATCATACTACAGTTAAAAATAGTTTTAAATTATATGAAACATTCAGTAGGAGGTATAACATCAATACTGCTTAAAAGGTCATGACCTACATTCAGAATGTTAAAATAATATTAAATAACTATATATATATATATATATATATATATATATATATATATATATATATATATATATATATATATACATACATACATACATACACGAGGGTCGTCACTCTGAAATTTTTGAGACACAACTAGGTTTTTAAAGTTATACTTACAAAATTTTAGGTGTGTTCAAAGTACTCTCCTTCAGCATCAATGAACTTTTGTAGATGAATTTTCCACAGATTAAATGCCTCAAGTCATTCATTTCTTGGAATAGATGAAAAATGTATTTATGTCCACACCAATCTCTTCTTCTGAATGAAAACGACGTCCACGTAAGTTCTTTTTTAGATTAAAGAATAACCAAAAGTCGAACATATCTAGATCAGATGAATATGGCGGATGTGCGAACACTTTAATTTGTTTTTGTTTAAGAAACTCAACTGTTAATCCGGCTGTATGTGAAGATGCACTGTCATTGTGAAGCATTAGTCCCGTAACATTTAGTTCTTGTAGAATTTCTTGAAGACATTTAGTGGTATACCAGTTTGCTCTTACTGTCTTCTGTCCTTCCAACTTGATGGCTTTGACCCATCCCGTACTTCTGAAGAAAACGGCATACATCACTTTTTTCTGTGCGCGTAGTTTTTCTGACACGCTCCTCTTTTTGGTGCTCAGTTAGATTATGGAGAATCCAATGGCAAACTACTTTTTTCATATGTAATTCTTTATGAATTATTTTGCGTATGGCTGCGGATTCAATGTTAAGTTCCTTCTGTATAATTTGATAGGTACAGTGATTATCATTCATTAACATTTTTCGTATGGCAGATACATTATCCGCGATTACTGCCGACGGCGGCCTTCTTGCGTGTTTTTCATCCTGAAGAAAATTGCGACCTGTTTTAAATTCTCTAAACCATCTGAATACAGTAGCACGAGCTGGAGATTCATCACTAAATCACCTTCGGACGAGAAACTAATTGCAACCGTTGAACGCATTCTTCTAGATTTAATCCTGCTTTAAAATCGTAGAAAATCATAGCGCGAAAATGTTCTCGCGTCAACTCCATTTTCTCTTCTGTTTAAAATTTATCCTACGCTAAACAAGTGGAAGGCAGTAAAAAATCGTCTTCTGTGTTAAAATACTTTGTATTTTAACATCAAACCGTTATTTTTATTTTGTAAATTCTCGTCTGCGCGTATCTCAAAAATTTCAGAGTAACTCTCGTATAACTTATGCGGTCTTTTAAGTCGACGATAATTCAATACTTTAATTCATATCGAACATTTAGACACATTAAATATTTTGCTTAACAATTTAGATAAGTATTAAAATCGAAGATACTTTTAAAAAATGTTTACTTCCTACTATTCTTATTTTACCTCATTAAATGAGACATTTCAGGCAAATATATTTGTAGTAATTTGTCGAAAATTAGGCCTGTTTAACCTTTATTTATCAAAATAATAGATAAAAGGAATCATTTTCTCATAACAAAAATATCTGCTCATTTTTGAGATTGCGATAATCGGATGAGAAAAATCATCGTTTCAATGACCGGAAGTAGATTCGATATTTGTTTGACCTCAAGAAAATCTTAGGGCTGAAAAACCCTAAGGATGTTTTAAGTTCCGGAATGTCTACACGGGGTTAGTGTGTGGCGGAAAAAAGGAGATAGATTGCTCTGGTGTCGACTTCGAGAAACTTCTCCGCCCCCAACATCTGTTGGGGGGGGGCACTTGGGTACCGAACACTATACTACAACAAAGCCAGAAACTGCAACTCATTTGTTGTTGCCAAGCGGGCACCTGCGAATCAAGTCATGGAGGCGAATAGCGTTGCCCACGCCATACCACCACAAACCCGTTTATAGGGTGGGCCACATTCATACATCACAAAAGAAAGGACAGAGAGAACAGAGAAAGAAAGTAACAGCCATGCCCAAACCTGGATTCGAACCCGGGACTCACAGTTTAAGAATCAGGAACGCCTTCCACTCAGCCATCGGTCGGCTTGAAGACTTTATTATACAAGATATTTTTCTTAAAGTGGCTTCAAATTCTGAAGGATGATAAGCATCATATGAAAAAGGATGCTACAGAACATGGCATCACAAGTAAAGCTTTAAAGATAAAAACTGCAGAAAAAGCTTATGAAAGATGAAAAGTAATAATGAAAAACCACGTTAAAGAACCAATGAAAAAATAGAAAAACATATGTAACAAGGGAGATTTCTTTACAGTCTTTCACATCAAGCATTGAGAAATTTAATCCTACCAAATTTTAATATGTTTAAATCTTATCAGAAAGAAATCATTGCTTGGGACCGGGATCGAATCCAATATCTTATACACATAAGCGTGATATGCATTTTCTAACAAGTACCGTATTTCTCAAATTTGGTGCATAATATATATCTTTCGTAACATTCATCTGCACTGGATTCTTCCACATATAAACATTGCTGATAACGAGACTGCAGAGAATCTTGTTAAAAGTGGCACAGATTTGCCCTTGTTCTTTCGGGCATCTTTTAAATTTTCATAACTGCAACTGCATTCACACTCTATCAATCAACGAGATCCCAATGTGCCCATACCCGCTCATCACTTGGTATAACGGTAATCACCCTGGTGGTTCCTTGTACAATTTATCAGGCTACGCCAGATTATATCCCTGATTGCTTTAACCTAACTTGAGATCTTTGAGAATCTACTCAGCATACTTGATATATTCAGAGTCGTTGGAGTCATGGACTTAATTTATTTTTGCAGACAGTTAGGGACTGGCAGTGAATCTTGATTAACAAGATAAAATGCTTTTACCGTAAGCAACAAGGAATGATAACTGTTAAAAATAAGTTCAAATGAAAGAAAACGTTTAAATCCCACATCTAAATACCTTGGAAAGTTTTGTTCGAAAAATAATATAGATGTGGGTCACGTATTGTATTATTTACTAATGAGAAGAAAGAGAAGCAAAGAATCCGTGGTAATAAAAATAGCCCACCATTATACGTGTGGTGTTCGATGAAGCACGAAAAATCGATAGATTCAAAGCAGAAAATCCACAAACCCATCGGCAAAGTAACCTTAAAAGTTCACCAGACAACGTCAATCCCAGAAGAAAAGCAGGGAAACAAATGATGGATAAAGGAAATGATAAATTTATAGGTTCAATTATTTGATTGGGAATCTTTGGGATCATTAAGCGATTGAGTTGGAGGAAGAATTTGGAACATATAAATTCCAGAAATTCGATCGATGGGCTTTTAAAGGAAATCACTGCCACGAACGTGGTTTTACGACGTCAATTCGTTCGATTCACCAGGAGGGCGAATTTTTCTTTGTTTCCATTTTTGCACACGCCAAGTTCAATAACTTTTTATATTTATGAAATAATTTTCATTTTTCTAATGCGAAAGAAGTTTCATTTTTGGTGCATGACACATAACTTATCAGACACCTATGACTTTAAGAAAATGAAAATGCTTTCAGACGATTTAATATTTTTCAGTCGTGCCAGACGATAATTTAAAACTCGTTGTCTAATTTATATTAAAATCCATAACAACAGCCAAGCATGACGACGCCTAAGGCCATCAACGATAGTGAATAATGCAATTCCAATTGAAGTTTGTCTGTTGGGACAAATTCAATATTAAATGGAAGGAACAGAATCCAAAAGTCGATAAAAAAAATTTTTTTTGTTACATAAATTATAAAATCCTTTATTGGCGACTTTAGTTAAGGACTTTAGCAGTGTTGATTACAAGCACATGTGTATTCAACTGCTTCAAAATCAAGGTTAGTAGAGAAAAATCGAACACACAAGCTCTCCTTTCCGTTATTGTTATTATGATACCGGCATGATGTTTTGATAACGATTAAATTAACGATAAATTGTTACGATATTGTAGTGTAATATTTATTTGAATCTAAGAGTTTTGCTTAATTAAGATTTGATAAAAGATATAATTATAAAAGAATTATTTGTTGAATTCCGTATAAAGGAAAAAATGAGAATGAATGAATTATAAGCAGTGAAAAAACATTGCTTAAAATTATAAAATAAAATTTATTTCTATATAAATAAAAATTTGAATTTATATACTATAAATTGCCAATTTCAATTAGCGTAATTACGATCTAATTTTTTTAATTTAGCTTTATAATGTTACTATATATAAATGGTAAAATTTCTTTAAAAAATGGGTTTAAAAACTTAACTACATAAAAAATTAAATGGCCTGGAAAAAATTTCCTTCTCTTCCAAATCAAAATCAAAATTGAGGGAAAGGATCTTCTGGTGGTGCCATCTATCGGAGGAGTGTAGAGCAAAGTCGTACTTTCACCTTCGTGGTGCTCTGGTTAAAACGAAAGACCTAGCTAGCCTGTTGACTTAAATTCGCATAGCCAACGGCATAACGAGCTTGGTTTGTTTAAGTGCCATTAGAAACCACAACAAATATTGTACAATTTCATTTTAACAAATAGTGATTTTAATAGAAATAAAGTGAAAATGCAGAGAATACTGTTTACCGTTAATCATATTTGAAATAGCATATTTCATTCTGTGTAAAATGTGAGTAAATGTAGGAAAAGGGTAAACACCTGATTAGGTAATAAGAATCGCAATTGATCCTAGAAAGCTAATGTTTGGGCTCGACAACAAAATGAAGACGAACTGGTATTTGAATAAATAGAACTTAGTTTTCAGTTTTAGAACTTATGTGTTCGATTCCCGTCTCAGGCTGAATATTTACCATGATTCGGAATAACTGTAACACTTAAATCATTATTAAATTAACCTTTATGTGCAAAAAGTGGCCGTAGAAAGGCAAACAAGACTGAACATGTGAACAATAAGTTATCTTATTACTATTATTATTTTTTATATCTTGGAGGGGAAAAAAACGAGTTTCGCACATGCATTAAATAATAAAAATATATTCTATATGCATACGTATGTAAATGTACACATACAAGCACATATTTTCTCCTACTGCGATATTTTTGGACGAAGTTAAATGAATGTTTTAATATTTATCAACAATCAAAACAGCAGGGAAATTTATATATGTTTATATAAAATATTTTATATCTGGGAAGTGATTTTTTTGTTTTCTTTTCTGTCTGACAGAAATTGGCACTCTTCGCATTCAAGCAGGTTACGGCAATCGTAACAAAAATGGGAGCCTATTCTAAAAAACGTCATCCACCGCAGTATTAAGTCCTAAAAAAAAAAAAAAAACCGAATTAAATCCTTTTTATAAGAAAACTAAATTTTATTTATTTTTACGTAGAACGATGAACTTTTAACAAAGTACCATATCTTGGGTCGTAGCCAATGAGGTCACAGACTAGCACAGATCTGCCATTTCTCTTTCCAAATGCAGTTCTCTAAAGGTAAAATTAAACGTCGGTGTTAAATCAGACGATCGTATTTCGAGTTTTGAGCATTTTATGTAACGATTTGGAGCATTTGACGTAGTATTGCAGAATAACGACAAAGAAATATCGACATTGAAACCATTATTTTATATTTGGCAACTATAATATTTATCGAATTAAAAAGCTAATCAACCAATTTTGAAAAAATAAAATAAAATAAAATGCAAAATCTAATGATAGGTTTGCATATTGTCTTGAGCCACAGATATATTTCAATGGTCCTATTTCAATTTTCTTAAAAGTATAATTTGCAAATTTATTTATACATACGTATGGCGCATAAATACTGAAGAACTGATATAATACGTTAAAACATTAAACAGTTTGTTAAAAATATAAATAAAAAATAGGATAACCTAAAAATATTGGTGAGATATATTGCTTAAAAAGTAAACATTATAAAAGTCAACGATAAAAAGTACTCAACAGAGGAAGAGTATCGTAGCGAATGAAGAGAGAAAAAGGCAGTTTGAATACATTAAATTTTTCTTTAATCACTATAAGTATTAAAAGTACTAAAACTAATAAAATACATTAAAATAAATAAAAAGATAAAAATGTGAAAAAGAAATAAGAATTATACTTCATATGTGACACATTGTGGCTCAGTTGTTTTTTAATTTAATTTTATTATTTTTATTTTTATTATTATTATTATTTCGTAATCGTTCACTTTAACCGACTTTATAACGAAGAGCCTAACTGGCAAAATCTGTTTAAAGTCTTTTTATCATCAGCACGTGTCTGTCTTTCGCGAGTGCTTTTTGTAAAAGATAAAAAATTCCTAAGCATTCACACGAATAGAAGTGCAATGCAGAAGCACAAAATCATCGTTTATTTTCCTTTGTGGCTTGGATGTACAAGGAAATATCTACTCTTAAAAACACAGTCCTACTATTAAGTCACACAGGATGAACCTTTTATTTTCTTTGACACCATATCATGGGCTGCTTAATGGCCAAACGCTATCGTAAGACATTTTATTGTTTGCGCGTAGTTGCTTTCAAGGGAGGACTTTACCAGGTCGTATACACTAGTCGTAAGGAAGGAAACTAGAAAAACAACCAAGCACTCACCTCGATAGATGTACACGTATAGACGATAGAAACCCAACATCTTACTCTGAGTGTTCAACAGTAGCTGAGGTCGAATGAGAGATTCTTTGCACAGAAGAACTCCTACAACAAAACAACGAGGCCACGGGGTATGGTTGGTAGGGCTTCGTGCTCGTTATCGAAAGGTAGTGAGTTTGAATTCTAGTTTAACAGAAGATCCGTTGTATCCATAATGGCGGTTGGAGCATGTTAAAATCGGCCGTGGTCGCAATGTCCTCCAAATGAAATGATCCTTCGGAGGTGGCAGACCAATTATTGGCAGTCTTCTGCTTGGTCCCTGCTTCAAAATCACAAAGACTCCACACCTGGGTGCTTCTATCTAACTTGAGCCCAACTCAGGGGAGGTACAAGGAAGCATGCTGGTGCAGCAACAACAAGATCGCAAGTAAGTGCTTTCATTTTTTTTCTTCCCCGGCATCAAAACAATAAGATTACTTCTAGTTTCTAAAAATGGATTTACTAGAATTCGTTACGACATAAAGATGCTGTGTGTGAATAATCACTCATGAAATTCTTTAAAATCTTGATTGACAATATGTTGATCAGAATTTAGAAATTCTCTCATTAGTATCGTATCAATTCCATTTCATAAGAAAATTTTTTTCGTACCCGATAGAAATGGGAATTTAGTAGCAGAGAGTTTCCGAGAAGCACTTTTATAAAATCCATAGGGCAAAAGCCTTCAGATGGAGATGCATAAAAACTACGTGAAGTACGAAAATGTTGCAAGGGAGGAAGGATACCCGGAAAATTCTAAAGTACCGACAGATATATGTACATGAAGAACAATTACAATAGGGTAGGGCATACTTAGAAATTGGTCATAGCTCGGAATACTCATTGGCAGAGAATCGAACTGCAAACCGTGTTTCGTGATCACGTATGCTGTTGTCTCACGCCGGCTAGGCTGGCATTATGGGGTGCGCTGCTCCACTTTTCTAATTGAACCATACTTTGGTGTGGAGTCCGACTTCTTCAATACACATACATGCCATAGGTACCCGTTTACAGGGCAGGCAACAATTCACAACCCATTCATACAAGGAAAGGACAAAGACAAGATAGACAGTAAAAGTATATCCATGCCCGAACTGGGATTCGAACCCAGGACCTCCCTATCCACAGTCAGGTACTCTGACCACCAAACAGGGTGGGCAGCCGTAATCACGTATAAATGTCACAAATCAAAGACAGGAAATATTTTATATAAAATTACATATTCATTCAAACAAGAAAATTATTCTCTTTTATTTGAGATTTAAGGGAGAGAGATATAAATTTAAAAGCAAAAAAAATTTTTATGAATAAATCAATTTTTTATAAATAAAATTTTACTTACATCTGTATGAATTTATTTTATTTTATTTTTCCAATTTCATGACAGTTTTTTGAAAGACATACATAAAATAACAAGCTCAGTTGTCACGAATCAGACAGGAAAGAGACCTGAAACACCAGAATTTAAGTAGACCACTAGGGAATTTTCTCTTTTCCCGATCTTCAAGTGACATTTCTTATTTTCGTGTTTCCTTGAACGTGACTGACGTTTCGGAATGTTCGAAAATCGATATTTTGATTACATCTGGAAAAAAATATCGATAACTTTGGCAAACCGCATTCCTCTTTTGATCCGGATATAGTTTAACAAGAAAGAACTTAATTTTTTTTTTATTACGGTTTTGGCGTTTGACAAAGAAATTTGATTTGTAGATAATTTATTAATAAAACACTTATATGTATGGTAAACTACACACACGTTTGAAGCGAGATTTTCTGCAGTTTCCATTACTTTTAAAATTTTACTGAATGATATAATTAATATAGTTTATGCACGAATATATAATGTAGAAAAATTTGACCACTAAAATGGAATTAGGAATAATAATAAAAAGTTAGGATATATATATATATATATTTATATGCTTAATTCATACAGGGAAATTAAGGCTTATGTCAATCTTATTTAATATACATGAAACATGTTTAAGTTCACATATTTTTAAAAGCATTGTGTTCAATTTAGTGTTGATATTAAAATGTCGTGAATTTCAAATCAAAGGTGAAATTTTAGTTTTCTAAAATGCTACCGATTCACACTGGCTTGATTTGTTTCTAACTCAACGATAGTTTTTGCTCATAAGGTCGAACAGATAGCTTAAAATAGATTTCGACCCTTTGAAAATATTCGACATAAGATTCAAACTTATGCCTTAGTGTTAATCATTCGATTGCCAGCTCGTCACTGATTAAAATATACTGAAACATTGCATATTATCACAGACGTATAATTCTGTCAAATAGCAAGAAAGTGAAAGTACTATTGGCTATGGATAGTGTTTGAACAACAATTATGAAATTACAGTGCAATTCATTTGGATTTGGGTTGTTCGGCGTTTTAAGGCCAATTTTCTCCAAGAAAGCCAATTTCACAGGAGTTCATATTTTAAATGAGATTTTAAGCCATAATACAAGCACACATCCATACTCTAAGAAGTATTTTGAACTTACGAGTTTTTCAAGTGAAAGCCAAGACATTCACATCTAAGATATCAAATTGGCACTTATAGTTTCGAATTACAGATTAGGGAAGGAATTTTATAATATTCGATTTATTTGATCCAATCAAAGACCACTGAAAGATTATGCGCATCAAACAGTTTTTGAATTTACAATTCATTTGTGATATAATAAGGGGAAAAAAACTAGTTTAGGCATTGACTATAAACCCTTGATGAAAGTTCACAATGAATATTCTACGGGTTCAGTATTAATACAACGCTCGTTGATGCATTTGGGATCACTTCACATCGTACAAGTGGTTATGGAATAATGGAAACACCTATAAAAATTTATAAAGAATCTTCTATATAAATATAGTGTAGAAACAAGGAATGTAATACATCTTGGGTTCACCACGCTGAATAGTGTTTGGAAAATGTTATACCATTCTTCATGGAGATATTATGGGAGTTTTGGGAGGGACACCTGGCGGAGAACATCGATTCTGTATTGTGAACCTTAAAACTAGATTGTAAAAGTTCAATTATATTGAGGTCGGGAGACTGCGCTGGCCAAGGCAGACTTTTAACTTCATTCTTATATTCATCACATCATAATTAGGGCCATGGTAGAATAGTGGTTAGGGCATCAATTTTCAGTCCTGAAGGAAGAGATTCGATTCCTAATCCAGCCAAAGAACCACCGAGTACATGCAATATACGTGCTCGTTAAATCTGCTAAATCGTAAGTTTTATGGTCGGTCGTTTAGCAGTTAACATGGGTATAATGGTTTGGAGAAAATTTTCTTCTCCTCCAGATCAAAGACAAAATTTAAGGAGTGGATCCTCTGGTAGTGCCATCTATCGGAGGAATCTTAGAGCAAAGTCGTACTTTCACCTTCGTTATGGTCTGGTTAAACAAAAGATGCACCCAAGTGCCTTAAATTCGCATAGCCAACGGCATAGCGAGCTTAGCTTGTCAAGTGTCATGAGTAACAACAACATAATTAGAGAAATCTCGCTGTAGGAAAATGAGCATTATATCATCAGAGAAAATTCCGTAAATACTCTGCTTATGAAATGACTGCTAATTTTGATCATTAGCGCTGGAAAATACAGATGCAGATTGAGGTCTGCGGTTAATTTTTGCAGCAATGTTTTTAGACCGCTTCAATATTTGTCAGTCTCTTTCACAAGCTACTTTTTCCACTCACTTTTTTGCTTTGCAGAACTTAATTTGCGACGCTATATGTATAGTGTTATGATTTTAGATACAGCACTTGTAGAAAATCCTAAACGTTTGGATGTTTAGGTCACATTTGCTTCAGCTAGCGAGCTCCTACAATTAAGAATCTGAAAACCCAGAGATAGAATCAATATTTTCCGCTTTTGAAAAAAGTTCACGACTTTGACATCTTTATGAAAGCTATTTAGCTAAGAACTTTCTTTATAAAAAAATGATAGTTATCATAGTGTTTCGCATTCAAAAATGTCATTTTTATTGACAGGTGTTTCCATTATTTTGATGATAAACATGTCTATTATGCAAAAAAAAAAAAAGATTTTGTAAAGATTAGGAAACCAAAAGTAGACATATTTAGGACCGGAAGTGGGCGTTTAAAGGGCCAGAATGATGTTAAAAATTAGTTTAAACAGTGTTTAATTTTGAAATATAAATTTAGTAAGCTTTTAAAAGATACATAAAATAATTACTGTACCTTAAATCAATCAGAAAATCAAATAAAATAATTAATCACCTAACATGAGAATTTCTTATAAAGACACAACACTTTAATCTTTAAATGCGATTTTCTCAGAACTGGCTTTTACCTTTAATTTGCACGATTCAAAAACGATAACTCAAATATTTTTATAACATCACTATGGAATTTCATGAGCGTGATCTGTATATTGTTTTCTAGGGAATGTACTAAAAGAATTTTAATCACTAAAATATTTCCCAAATTATGGCCTGTTATTCGAATAATGGCATAGAAATTTTGGCTAAAATTTCAGTATAAATATTCAATTAGTCGTAATTTTTTTATTTTTTAACAAAAACTTCAAATTCTAGTACATACTCTAGATAACAACAGAGATTATTTGGTATTAATTTTCTTCAAATATGTTTAACAGTTTTTGATGTAAAATTTTTTAAATTATTTAAAAAAGTGCTTAAAATTGTGGACATATTTAACATTTCTGAAGAGAATATAATATTGGAATGTATCAAATTTTAGTAGCTCAATTTTAATGTTTTCTAAAAAGAAATAAGAAAATGCAGTGTATTTGAAAAAAGTGCTCTGAACGTGTTCGGGTACCTGAGAAGTTTTCATTCATTTAACTAAAAAAGTTATTATTATTATTATTATTATTATTATTTTTTTGCGAAATATATATTTTGGATTTTCCGCATTTATGTCTGTTCATATTATCTGAAAAAAATTTAATCACGTGTGATACATTAATAGTTACACTTTACACCGCTAGACGTCGCAGTTCTTGTTTGGAATAGCATTAAATGATATTCACTGCGCTTAAAGACTTTATTAATCGAAGAAATGTGAGAATTAGTTGATGGCAATCGAGAGAGGAAATTGCGTTTATTTAGGTAGAAAGGAGTTAATTAATCCCTAGAGGCAATAAATGAAAGTCATTTATGTGTCGAAGAAAATTCTTAGTGCTTTCGAATAAAGATACCTGAAATAAAGTGAAAGAGATTTTCTGGATGGAAAAAAAGAAGGCTCATAAAAATGGATACTGCTTCATTGATGACGAAATTCCGAAAATTGGGTGGAGCAATTAAGACCAGTAGAGAAAGAGCAGTTTCAGCCGGTACTTAAAACTGAGGAACTTCAAGTCAGGTAAATGGAGGAAAGGCATTAAACTGCTAGAGAACGTGCCTAATTGAGAATCAGATGTCCTTTTCCAGACAAAGACACATTTCCTTTTTTTTTTTTTTTTTTTTTTTTTTGTGAATGCTTGTTGTAAAGTCGAAATTAAATTTAGAATAACAAAATAGTGGTATAAAATTAGCTTAAAATATATAAACCTTAAAAAATAACTCTTGAAATTATTAAAAATAAGAATTAATTTAAAAAAAAGTGAACCAATTAAATTAAAATAAATTACATATTGGTTTAAAATTGGACTTAAATCTGAAAGGAAAAACAAATCAAAAATATTTTCATTGCTAAGTTAACAAAGCAGATTATTTTTGAATAATCCTAATTCTAAATTAGGGATTCTTTTATGTTTTCAAACTTTAATTGAATTTTACTTAATAGTTGTTTATTAATTTGCAAAATTGAGTCTGACTTTGTAAAATTAACACGTTTGCAAATTATTTTTTTCTCTGTCATTTTCAATTATTAAGCATTTTTCGTTTGGAAACTTGCATTTGTTTAAATGCAATAATTGAAGTTAATTAATAAGAAACTTCTGTTTTTTTTTTTTTAAATTAGATTATAATATAATTTTTGGGTCGCTTTTTATATTTACTAAGACATTCAAAAGAAATAACTGCTTCTGATTTCGAATAACAGTTTAGAATTTTAGGTTTTACTAGATTATACTTCAAAACTTCTTTTGATTAATTGAAGTAAAAGTATTATGAAGTAAAATCTAAACCAAAAGCAATTATTTTACAATTTCAGTTTAATTATGATATATGTGAACGAAATAAAAATGAAAGCTAAAATTTCTACTTTGATTTATTTCTTATACAGAGAAATCAATTATATTTATTTTATATTGAGAGTGATATTATATTGGATACATCCTTGTTACATATAAAATAGTTTATAAATCTGATGAATCAATTAATACATAAATCACTTTTAATTATAAATTTATTTTTTCATTTCCGTACCCCGCTCATTGCGTCATGAAATAGAAAACCAATTTTAGCAGCTTTAGTTTTTATTGTGGCATATTGGCAATGAAGAGCTCCCAAAATCAGAGTTCTTCAAATACTTCAGACAGATAGCTCGTATCCACTAGTCTACCACTGCCGCTGTAAATTAAAAACTGACTCGGTCCATGGAACGGTGGTGTTTATAACTTACTTGGCGAGAAAGCCTAGGTCTTTCGCCAAGATTTTAAGCCATACCGCTTAATACGGCCCTAAAGCTTAGGCGGCGAAAGTTTCCAGAAATATCTATTCCTTGCTAAATCCCGCCAAGTGGTTGCCAAGCAGCCAAATCACTAGAAAAGTCATTTTTAACGTAAAAACACGTCATCATCGCTTGAATTTTGTCCCAGAATTTGAATACTTCAAATATGTCTCAGATATCTCAAGACGAATACAAGAAAAATAGACGAATCAAATTTACAAACTTTGTAACAATACATTAAACCGTCGTAAGCAATTATAAAGTGAGAATAAATCGTCAGCGAATGGAAATTAATGATTTGTTAGTGTACACCGGCAAACTCTCCTGTACCTAATCCAGAATTGTGTAGTCTTAGTAATTTAGAGGCCTGGACTATAAGCAGAAGACTCTATATTACTTAGTTTGGTATTCCTAGAGAACGTTGCCAATTTAACATGCTCCAGCCGCCTTTTGTAATCTTCGTTTAAGTTGGAATTCGAACATTCTGCTTTCTAATAATGAGAACGACACCTTAAGCTGCCAGGCCCCCGCTATCAATAAAATTTAAAACCTGTATAAGAAGTTAGTTCTCCTATTGGTTAAAATCCACCGTTCCTTTTTGTGCAATCAATGTTTAGTCTTTTTCTGACATTCTATAGTTTTTATAAGGAGAAAAGTATATCTCAAACATATTTGCAATGCATGGATGATGCATTTTTGAAAAATCATGTGGTCGGCGCATGATCTTTGACGTTATTTACAAATTATAGACGCCTGGTTCAACGCAACTATTTCAATTCCAAAATAATTATGATTATGATAAGCAGTAAAGAAAACATTTGTGAACAGAAATAAAAATTTCGATTTCAAAATAAAAGTTTGGTATTAGATTTCAAAGAGATTTTTCTTTGCTTGGTGCCTTAAGTTGACGCAAAATTACAGAATGCCACGCTAAGAATACAAAGAACACAAAATGGGGACCGAAAGGAAATTATTAATATTCTGAAACAAAAGAAAATTTTGATTTTGTAGTTACAAAACTAAAATATGAAAGAAATACACATCGAATATTAATAATATACATTACTGATTATAAAATTATTTCTAATATTATTCGACAGCTTTGCATCTTTTTTCGATGGAGTTTGCTAATACTTGGTAAACAAGAAATTTCTTGTGCCGTTCATAAAGACCCAAAAGAACATGATCTACAGTAGTGTAGCCTATTGTTAGACTTCGAAATAATCACCATCAGCATCCACCTATGTGTCTCTAGTTGTGGAATCTCTTCGCTGTAAAAATAGGTGGTTTTGGACGTAAAGAAATCCGTGAGTGCTTGGAACAAGTCGGCTTTATTAGAGAAGGATCTTCCACGATAATGATTGTCCAGGAAATAGAAGAGGTGGTAATCTAATAGTACAAGGTCAAGAGAGTAAGAAGAATGGCACAAAGTCTTCCAACCAAGTCGCTGCATGGTATTCTCGGTCACCTGCGTTACGCGTTATCGGTCAAGAACAGTACACTTTTGCGATTAATCAGTGATAGCTGCTCTAATGAACAACTTTCAATTGCTGTAGGTACAGTTCCGCTGTGACCGTTTGTAGCAGTTCATAATGACCCATTTGACGACTAGTGTACAAGACACCAGCTTCATCACAGTAGAACAAATTAATTTACCAACCTGAATTTTTGAAACCATTGACCATATGTTTATTCACAGCACTATCATTTTGGTGATAGTGCTGTGAATAAACATATGGTCAATGGTTTAAAAAATTGCCTGACATATTTGACGTCAAATATGTCAAATATGACAAATTTGTCAAATATGTCAAATTTGACGTCAAATATGTCAGTCATTGCCTGACATATTTGACATGACGACTTGATGCAGCAGATGGTGAGATCACTTTGAAGTCGTAAAGCAAACAACACCAAACCAGCTCGTTCGATATGTCCATTTCTCTTCGCTATTATACGAATGATGAATGTGAGCAGTGGACTTCCTTTTATAACAACTGATATTCCTACTCGCGACTGACCGGTGTCTCAACCACATCATGCACTAATTTGCATAATTATTCTCACTTTAAAGTGAATGGATGAATGAATGAATGGTTTGATGAATGGATAGATGGATGGATATGTAAGAATGTTCAATATTTTCAACAAAATGTTAGCAAAAAATTTGAAAATTGGATGGATGGTTGCATGGATAGATGAACGGATTTATGAATGAATTGGATGTGTGTGTGGATGGCATTTACGTATTAATTTTATGACAATGCGGAAAAGGCAAAAACTTTTTTGTTGATTGTATATTTGCGAAAAATTCTTACATAGTGTTTATTCGGTTCTTGAAAGTTATATTTTGGTTTATATTTATATGTATACACAGATAGAAACTATATTCAACACTTGATTTTTCCAATGTTTCTTATTGCATTAAGGCACTATAAATCTTATAGATTTGAAATATTGCACAACTTTTCAACACAGCAAACTCACTCAAAAATCTTTCACTCGCTCTCAAACATACCTATTCAAAAAAAAATCTCTAAAACAGAATAAAACGAAATCGTCTAGAACAAAAGTAACGTAGAACATCTCTAAAACAACGAATTTTTATATTTCAGGAACAAAATCTAAGGGAAAAAAGCAAAGCAGAATATTAAGTCTTAATATTTTCTTATGAAATTGATTTTTAAAACTTTATACATCAAACTAGAAACTGAGCAAACAAATTTTAAATAATCCTAATAAAAAGGTTTAAAATATTGGCAAGGAAATTAATAACATATTTATGCACTGACCTTCATCAACAAATAATTTGAATGAATATTTCTGCAACTATCACGTCAACTTAAATGACAAGTTTCATCTTTTAAATAGACGCAACACTAAATGCAACTAATTAATGCAAGAAAAAAATAGATACCGACATTAAATACACGACATTATATAAAGTACAATTATAATAATTATACAAATTATTATTTTAAAGTAATCATCAGTTCGTGGGAAGACAAAGAGTGACAGAATTTCATTCAAAACAAACGTTCTAAAGCGTTCTTCTTTAGTCCATGAAAAATAAAATACAGAAAATAGTTTTATGAATTCAATAAGTTTTTTAATGGACTTTTTACTTTTGAATCATTAATATGAAAGAAATAGTTTTGTTGTTTTACTTTTATTTCAATAGTCTTATTTTTGTTCCTCCATTTTTATGGAGTCATTGCATGGCAACGAACAGAATAGAGCTAGCGTTCTTTATTTGTAATGATAGAAACCAGCTAAAAATGATTATTTCTCGCTTCTTTTTTAGTTCTTATATATATATATAAATAATTTACTAACAACAATATACAAAGTATTACTAAATAAAAATACAGTCGAATATTAAATAATACATTAATTATTAACACGTTCGTTAAATAGTTTTCTTACTAGATCAAGTTTTTATACAACACGATTCAAAAATAAAATAATCAATATGATTCAGATAAAAGTTAATGCCAGATGCATCCTTCAAAACCTAATTATTAATACATTTCTATTAATAATTAAACATAAATTAGATAATAAAGGAAAAAATTTCATAAACCACTTTCTGTATATGTATATATAGGAAAACATTTAAGCCTAATTTTAGTTTCTGATAGAATTCTATTTTTTTTTTAATGTAAAAGTATTTGTAGGTTTACGAAGGACATAAAAAAGAAAATGTAGATATTTTAATATGCATGCAATAATTTTTATTTCTCGGCTTGTGTTTTTATATAAAAGCATTTCTAATGTTTTTTTCTTGGTGTGTGTATCCGAAGATAAACCGCAGATTCTGGTTGTTTCCTATTCAGTGTATTTTAAATAATTTTTATGTGTTATGCAATTACCATCGAGAGCTTCAAAGAATATTTTCATCGTTAATAAACATGTGATTATGCTCAAACAATAGATGAAGCCGCGCCCGTTTTAGATTTCAAACCAGAACGCTTACATCGCAATTTCATTGCCAGATCTTGGCGATGAAATTGCGATGTAAGCGTTAAAATAAAATAATACTTTAAGATATGTCTCTAAATACTGCCTTATTTTAATTAAATTCTGAATTATATATCACTTTAACTGATCTACAGAAAAAATAGAACAATGAAAATCTTCAATAAATAAATGCATTAAGAAACTTGATTAAAAGATTGTAATAGTTTATGAATATTCTTTAAGAAAATGGAAGACTAAATATTCGATTAAAATAAATTATCGTTGAAATTTTCAATTCACAACTAAAAGCACACTAAATAAAATAACACATGAAAAGAATTTTTTTTTTCTTTTCATAACTTCAAATTATTTAACTTTCAAATTATTAAAATAAATCATTTTAATAAATAATTTTTAAAAAAATGATATAAGCGATCTTTATATTTCAATAAAATGCTTTTCTAAAATAAAAAATTTAAGTCGTGAGGAAAATTGAACTTTTTAAATAAATATTTAAAAAGTTCAATTTTCTTTTTATGAGCATACTTGGCATGTTAAGTCAGAGATTAAGGACATTTTTTCAGTAAAGAAACGAAAAATATTTACTAAAATATCTAACATAAGTTTGAAATTAAAACATTCTGTGTTTATTTACAAATCATAATTTGATGTAAGTTATTATTATAAAATATATACTGCAGTGTTTGAATACAGCAAATCAGATATATAAATTAAATACTCTTCATAAGAACTGTAAAACATCTATTTCAATCTCAGAAGATTCAGCGATTCAATCTGTAATTCCATATTGCTTATCATTAAAAAGTGCTTATAAAGGATTGCAATAATAATGTCAATTATCCATTTCCATAAATAATTATTGGAAACTACAAATTAAAAAGATTAAATAAACGATTCACATAAAAAAGAAAAGTAGGAAAAAAAAATCCAAATAAAAGGCATTCTCGAATATATATCTGATATCAGTACTATATTGTAACTTGGAATTTATAAATAGGATTATTTTAAATAGTGCAATTGAAAACATATCGATTTTCCAGGTAAACTATTGAAAATTCAAAGAACTCAAATGAATTAAAAAAAAATCAATATAAATGTTTCATTTCGATGGAATGCATTTCCAGACAAAAGGCAGTCAGTCCCTACAGCTGATGGAGAAAATATATACATTCCTCTTCTTCAAAAGCTTCATTTTCATTTCCGCTCCCACGATTTTGATAAATGAGGAATAACGAGGCAGAATTGCGAAAGAATGGGGCTAGGGAAATGAAATACAATGTACGTTTCTCGTTAAAAATTATCAAGAATAGAAGATAGTTATTGTGAGAGTAAAACCCCTATGGGAATCAATAATAAGTGATAGTGAAATTGATTATCTGATTTCTGCAGGGGATTTAGATTTAAAAATTGATATTACAAAGAGGATATTACATCATTCCTGCAGCCCAAGAGAAAAAGCTTTTAATTTTTAACCACTTGCAAAATATGATCATTCAAGACAAACGATTCTCGCTCGTGTATTTATTATTCAATACTTATATCATAATTTATTCAGAAAAGTTTAAGACAATTATCAGCAGATTATGCTTTTAAACAATTTTCTTTAGATTCTATTTCCAATCACATATTATTTAAATAGAAATTATTAATTATCTGAATCATTTATTAGGATATTTCACAGTATTTTTGTTAGTCATTTTCCGTTGTAAAGAAGCCGAGTTGGCAGCAGAATGGTTAGCGCTCTTGCCTTCGGTTCAACAGTTCGTGGGTTCAAATCCCACCTTGGGTATGGATGTTTGTAGTAGTTCGGAATCCAATTTAAGCCGTGGTCCCGGTCTAATTAGCCCTTGTGTGCAAAAAATGACCGTTGAGCGACAAACCAACCCTTTGTAAAAAATATAGCTTTTCATTTATATAGCTGACAAATATATTTTAAGAAAAAAATCATACTCATAATATACTAAAGTCAGCTATATGTGTAATAATATAATAACTTTTCGTTTTACTTAAATGCTATACGGCAGTTTATCAAATAAGCTTAAGATGAAAATACGATTTTTAAATTCAAAAGAAATAATAAAAATTAAAACAATTTCGAATAATTTGCTTTTTTTTTGTTATTCTTTTAAAGACTCTTTTAAACAACTCCTTATTATATCTCATTGTTAAAAATTTTAGTTGTCAGTTTTTTATAAATTGTTTTTGTTGATAGTCAATAGTTTGGCAACAGCAAAAATATTTTATCTTTCATTTTAGTTAGTTTGATTGTAATTATTTTTTCCGTTATTTGAGTTGGATTTTCTTTGTTTGTCTTGTATAAACATGTTCTGAAACCAATGTGTCTATATTTATATATAATAGCAAAAAAAGATTGATTATTTAAAACATTTTAAAAATGGAGATAGATTAAATAATTTACATCAAAAAATCAATTTAAAAAAATTCTAAAATTTTCGAATTTCCTCTCTGAAAATTCATGAAAGCAACTTTAATTCATAAATAATAAGACACTATTTAAATGTCAATATAATTGTGTGAAATAAAAAATAAAAAAAACTATTTACTTAATTCTTTCTTCAGGGCATTTAACTTAACATCTACAGCCAGAAGACATTTACATCTCTTACTCAAAATTCTTTTTTTCCCGTTGTTTTTGTTTTTCTTTTTTTCGATTCTGAATATATTCCCAAAATTCTTAAATATCCTAATAAAGATCGGAATTATTTTATTTCGGTTATTTTTCTAAGAGAGCAAAAATATTGCCGCATTGTTAAGTTGGTAATTCAAAAGATTTAACGTTTTACTTTTTGTCCAAATGTTTGTAAGTTCCACAAACATCTTTTAGGGAATAGTATGTTTAATGAAAAATAGGCAGAAGTTAAATGTCAAAAAAGAAAAATCGAAGAATAATTTTGAGCTAAAGATTTAAAGACGTATTCCATTTAAAATAAAAGGAAAAAAAATACTGTTTTCCATTCTTATTGTTCAACAGTACCTATAATTAGAAATGGTAACATTCATTTTGAAAGTGCATTTCAATGGCATGGTCATCAGTTCAGTAGCTTATGGGATCGATTCCCACAGTAGGTAGGATGTTGGCAAAGATTCAAAATCCATCTTAAACTGTAAGTTCCGGTTGAATTAACATTTCCTACAGCAACAGATGGCCATAGAGAGGGAAATTCGAAACCTGTTTCTTTCCGATAATCGTAATAAATTTCGATCAATATAATATTAAAAATAATAAAAATAAATAAATAAATAAATAAACAATTTGCATTTGATTGTTTATTTTTTTTATACAAAATGCAAATAGACGTCATATCGAATATCAGTCTTTACGTTTCTATAAATAATCTTAAATATTAATTTTGTTTTTAAAATAAACTATATAAGGGAAAACAGTAATAAGTGTTTATAAAATATGTACTTTCATATTTTGTATTAGTACAATGCATAAAAGGAACTAACTACAAATAAATTTTCTATTACAATTAGCGTAAAAGGAGCGCAATGTACATGTGATTCAGAAACTATTTTTGTATTACTAAATATTACACAGAATTTTCTTTTTAACAACACCAATCGCATTTTCTTTTTAACAAAATCAAACGCACAAAATGAATGTGACCGAGTATATACCAGATCTGTAACTTTAAAATGCGGATTTTTTCCAGTAGATGGCGCACTAAGCCTATACTGTTGTCATAACCAACATATCATTGTGTAGATGTGACAGCAAGCTAAATGCCATATTTGTTTAAATGTTTAAGGTTTGGTTTGGTTTGTTTGTTTGTCGCTCAACGGTCATTTTTTGCACACGCGGGCTAGTTAAACCGGGATCTACGGTTTAAAGTGGATTCCGAACCACTATAAGGATCCATGTCCAAGGTGCGATTCGAACCCACGAACTGTTGAACCGAAGGCAAGACGCTAACCATTCGCCTGCCATCTCGGTTTTAAACATTTAAAAGTTAGTAGCATATTTTTTTTCGGTGGTAAACATGTCAAATTTTGAGCGAAACAAAGAGCATTTGCGGCACGTGCCGATTTTCTTATTCAATCAGAAAAAAAAAGCAGCGGAGACACATCGAATTCTTGTGGAAACATACTGTGTACAAAGTCTAACTGCCGACACTTGCGACAAACACGACAACGGTGCTTTAAACGATTTAAAAGTGGTGATTTCGATGTCAAGAACAAAGTACATGAAAATCGACCGAAAAAATTTGAAGACGTCGAGCTGCAAGCGTTATTGGATGGGGACGCCACGCAAACTAAATAATATTGGCAGAGCATTTAAATATTTCTCGTGTAACCATTTCCAAACGCTTGAAAGCCATACGAAAGATCCAGAAGATTGATTTTGCTGTATGACAACGCACCCAATCACACAGAAAACCCGTCAAGGACACTTTGGCAGCACTTGGATGGGAAATATACACCACCCGCCGTGCTCACTGGACGTTGCTCCTTCCAACTATCACATGTTTTCAGCCATGGGACACGCACTTGCTGAGTAGCACTTCCATTCTTATGAAGACAACAAAAATGGCTCGACGACTGTTTTGGCTCACGAAACGTTTAATTCTTTTGGAATGTCATCCATAATTTACCTCCTAGATGGCAAAAATGTATAGAAAGCGAGGGTCGATACTTTGAATAAAATATATCTTTCATTTTTTCTAAATCGTTGCGTATTTTTATTGAAAAAAAAAATCCACATTTTAAAGCTACAGAACTGGTAGATGTATAGCTATATAAAAGCGGCAAAATAGTTTTTCTAAAAAGACACGTCCAAAAAATTTGATAGCATTTTATTATGTATGTGTCTCTGGATAAAATCAATTTATGAAAAGCAATCCTGAGGTTTTGGTAGAAAAATAGACTCTCAAGAGGAAAAATTGACCTACATCAACGAACAGTAATGTAGGTCAAATATTTCTGTTCGATGATCAGTTTTAAGCAAAACAATTTTCTTAATTCATCAACAGAGATATGTCCAATTTAGAACGATCTGGAAATTATCGATACCTGTATTCAAAAGTTAACTATAAATCCTAACAGAGGTAAGGAATAAGAGTTTTCAATAAAATATTTTAAAATTAAACAAGTTTTTATAGTTTTACTCATTTTCAATATCACGAAATGTTATAAAATTTTCGGATGGCAACAAATTTTTTATTATATAAAATATCTATATCCAATAGCAATAAATTAGCTCAAATAAAATAAAAATACGATTTAATTAGAAAAAAAAATGGTCTTTCTATTGTTCTACGAAAACTTAATTTTTTTATCTATACAATTTTAAAGCATTCTATAGTTTACACACTTAGAACAGGCTAATTCACACAATTTATACATAAAAAAAGGGTTGAATATAAAATTTTCGAAATTTTTTTTTAACTAATTTTATATCACTTCAGTATATTATTTTCTTCCACAAAATTGATTTTCTGGCTCAGATTTGGAATTGTATTACTATAATAAACATAATCTGTTTCCTACCTTTAATTTTGCTTTCGTTCAATATTTTTGTCAATTTGATAGAAAATAAGTTTTGATAGGGGTTTTAGTAAATCTTATTTCAAATAAACCATACAATAAGAATTAACTCTGGATGAAGACATGAAATAGATTGTAAGTTTAATTGCTTCTTCGATATGATATTAATTGTTGAAGGCGATAAAAAGAATTTTGAAATTTTTACCACCCAGTACCTTTGTAAAGTTAGGAGTGTTGATTACATTTACACTATTCAAATATTGTCTCAATCACGACAGCAAAACACATGAGATAAAACTAATTGATCGAGTCAGACACATTTGTGAATGATCATAACACAAGTTGCGTGACATTAATTTACTTCTGTTCGTATTGATTGTATAGGATGTAAGAGTCACGTACTGAATTGTAATAAACAGTTATAATAAAGATCATTAAACGTGCTTAGTAAAAATGTGGCAACAATTGTAGATTTATTTTTTATGCAAATGTAATTTTTGCCACACACACGCGGTATCAATATTTTAAATTACTCCATTTGAAGATTATTTTGAAATGATAAAAATAGGTAATTATAAAATTGTTGAGACGTATTACCACACCCACCCACGCCCACACACACACACGCGAATAAGAGTTAAGAAAAAGACATTTAAGGGTTGGGTTGTGGCCGGCAGTTTTGGAGTTCTTTGCTAAAGTTGCTTACAGCTGACATTGAGGAGAGAAGACACACAAACAGTAGATTGATTGATATCTTATTGTTGGATTGATCCTTATTGTTAATTTAATATTAATTTGCTTTGGTTTTTCATAATATGGTCATTCTGTCCTACCATCAGCTTGTTCTCTATGGTTACATTTTACATGAAAGCTAATAACAAGGAATTGACAATATAAAGCAGATTCCGAAAAACTATAAGTATTGTCATTTGAGGTGGGCTAACTCAGGAATGGTTAAACGGAAAGTCCGAGTAATAATTATTGAGCTAACAGCTCGAGGCACAACTACCGTATAATCCAGCATGCATATTCTGAATTATTTTGGCGACGAAGAAATGTGGCCAAGATGACGCATTGTGACGTCTCGCAATGACGTAAATACTAGGATTGCCAAAATAGAATTTTCTGCATAACTTATATGTTTCCATCATTATGACGTAATAAAAACCAAGTTAGCAAATAAATAAGAAAATCCACTTAAAAAAATCACCAAACTCAGAATTTGGCATGCTGGATTATACGGCATCTTTGCCCCAGCTCGACTTGTCCATACATCGGTAGAGTATATAATTTCAAAGGTACCAGCTAACGTGTCGACTTCGATTCTGTGGCTCAAAATTACAAGGTAGTACACTGTGTTTGGCGACTTTGGTCAGCTGAAACAATATAAGCTAGAAATTTTACATAACATAATAAGGTCGTATTTAACAAATAAGGGATAGTTCACAATTGGGTGATATACTTTAAAATGGATAATAAATGCTATCTTTATTCCTATTTGAGGTGAAAGTAATACTCAATGACAAACAAAGCATTAAATATTGAGCTATCAGATTGATAATATTGTGAAAAATATGCAATATATACAGAAATATATTATGTGTAATGTATATAAACTTTTTAACTCTCATATTCATACCTAGCAAATAATATAGCGCAAGTATTTGATGTGTTTTGCTTTATAAATACATATATCAGAATGGGCGTTTAATGATTTTCCTGGTTTCCTTCATGCCTAAACGTGAATACACGATTCTTTTATTAACAAAATTCTTGAAGATGTCACTTTTGACAATAAAATAGCTTTTTATAAACTGTTAGACTTTTCGAAGAGTAAATAATTTTATCTC
The DNA here is from genome assembly GCA_030067965.1 of Latrodectus elegans. Lineage (NCBI taxonomy): Eukaryota > Metazoa > Arthropoda > Arachnida > Araneae > Theridiidae > Latrodectus > Latrodectus elegans. The sequence goes on along the minus strand of CM057812.1, from coordinate 64,343,032 downwards.
ATGTTGCATATAATATTGCAATAAAGTGTTGTCAATAACATCAGATTATAAGAGCAACTGTACCAATTTTGCAATCCCCTGATTATTATAGTATGTAATTTATTAAATTAAAAATAACAAATATACTGTAAAGTTAATTTCAACTATATAACAAGCAAATGATAAATTTCGTTTGAAGTTCTCGAAAAGTCTTTTAAAGTCACCGGTTTCTATGGAAGGAAATATCATAAGCTTTATTGACACTGTGCAAGAAAAATTTAAGAAACAGTAAAGTAATATCTAGCTTCCTTCAAGCAAAGACATCACAATATGCCACAACAGCAACGACTTTATGAGTTCACCTTAAGCTATCTTTTAAAATTAAAAAAAAAATACCATCGCCAATTACCCAAATTCTAACTCTCCAAGCGCAAAATCCCAACAGATGACGCTTCCAGTAAAAATAAATAGCATCTAATTATAAAAAGGTCCTTTTAATGAGCTCCGAAAATGTATTAAAAAAATGTATGACTTCGGTATTAAATGCCTTTTCATTATCAACCCCATCGCAGGCAGGAAGCCATTTCTCTCGAAAGCTATATCGAATAAAGTTCTCCAATTTACTAGAAAGCTCATTTGAAAGTGGTTAACCGAAGCAGCAGATTCCGGCTGAGTAATAGAGTTTCCATTTTAAGGTATTTCCATCGCAACCTGCTCATTATGAATTCGCCTGCATCCGCTCCCAGGTCATATGACTTCTTCGAATGATGATGATGATGACTAGCCAGGTTCCTTGGAAAACCCCTAACTTCTCCCTTCCTCCCCCACATTCTTAATCTCCCGGAGAAATTATCCACCTGATGCTGCATGAGGAGGTGGAGGATTTCTCTCGTGGACGAGGTAAATCTTATAAATAGTGAATTACGATGCAATAAGCGAGGGAAGACGTCGCCATATTTCCAAAGCACTCAGATGAGAACGTCTTTGAGAATTTTAGCTGTAGCACTTGAGGAGGAAGTGGATATTAGAGAAGTAGATATTACCGAACTCTCTCTCTCTCTTGAGTTTTAGTATTTAATTTATGTGGCCTTGGAAAATTTGATTATGTAGCTTTGCTCGAATGATATTATGTAATATAAAATTGAAGGGTGTAAATTACGATACTGGATTTAAATTTATAAGTGCTTAATGGTAATTCTTCCAGATTCTTAGAGTACAGTTCTTAAAAATTATTTCATAATATACTGCCATTGTGGTTTAATCAAACAAAAAGAAACCACAGTAATTTTAGAGTCATTTGTCTTGTCAAGAATTTTCTTGAAATCCTGTATACAGTGAGCAATTAGAAGTTCACAATTTTGGGACTACATAATGTTAAGCAGTTTATTACTAAAATGTATGAAAATGCTGTAAGAAGCTTTGTTAAGAATGTAGAGACACCATTAATCAACATAAAAATTGAGTGTAATGAGTATTAACAAGTAATAATGTATTTGAAACTCAAAGGAGCTTTAAAATAAGGACTTGATACTCACATAGAAGATATAAAAATTAAGTATTTATTCAAAAATGTTCAACAACTCTTTAAAAAACTTTATGGAAATTTTATAGATGGAAGTTGAAAACAGATTATTGTCGTGGGTTTTGTAACCATTTAGTGATTTTAATGGTACCAAAGATATCGGTACGAAGTCAGACAAGATGTTAACAGAGACACAGCGTCGTTTGATTTTACTAAAAGACAATTAAAATGTCGATTTCTACACATTTTTCTCACTATTTGGAAAAATAAGCATGAAAATAAGCTTTCAAATGTATAGTAAATAGCTTGCTACTTATGTCTATTCGTGGGCAATGAATATGAACTTTTGGCGACAAAATTATTTTTGAATGAGGGGAAATCAATCCATGTATTTTCCATAATCGCAATTTTACTTTTTAAATAATAGTCAAGATAATTCATTTGAAGACTATTTGTGGTAAAAGATTATCTAGCAAATCGATGAATGACGTGACATTTTACCAACTTATTGGCTTGCAACGTCAGAACCAAAATAATAAATCATCGCACATATTTGTACGGGTTTCCAAAATTTATGTTGTAAGTTGTAATGATGTAATTTTGCACAATACTAAGTCTAGCTTTTGTAAATAGCTATTACTTCAGTTTTCCAATCAATGGGCAATAATTATAATCCTCCCAGGGCAGTTATAGCGAATAATTTCATTTAAGTGGCAACACATGTTTGTTAGAGTGATTGTTGAGTCAAGTCTCCTGATTTAAACCTAATTGTAAAATGCTTTGATTATATAAGCAGGTACGTTATTGAACAGAATTTACGATGAAGAACGAGAAACGAGCAATTCTTCCAAAAGAGTAGGATAGTCGTCTATATGTTATCAATGGAACAATGATGAATATGTATAGTTACACACGAATTTAAACTGATGAAACGCATAGTTACTCGACTTCTTTATTAGACTTGTCTGATATTAAGGGATGTTTTTCAATTTTTATTACTTTATCCTATTTTGATATAGGACATTAAATTGTATGTTCTCTCTAAATGCTTGTATTCATTGTCGTTTAATTGCCTAACTATATAGTCTTTGCATTACTATATCATTACACATCTAGACGTCTAAGACTCTATAGGTTTAATCTTTCTAAATATTTTTTTTTGACTTTTTCCATATTTAAAAATACAACAGGTAATTTTATAATTTCATAGCCAGAACTCAGGTTCGGATAATATTGTTTCTCTAAATACTGTAATCAAAAAAGCACCATCTGAACACTTTTTACAAAGTAAAGTAATTTTATATAAGCAATTTTTATTTATAATTAAAGTAAAATTTTATATACAATAATTCGAAGTAAAATTTTATATAAAATACACTATAATAACCAATTTATATTACAAAATGTTAAGAATCCAATATCAACTGCTTTCAAATTTTTTTTATCACATTTAAAATCAATGAAAGAAGGGTCATAAACAATAATCTTATCAACTAATAAATGTCAATTAGCAAATATCATCTAACAAATCATACTTATAAACAGTTTTATTACTTCCCCAAAATTTATGTTTTCTTTTAATTGATAAAACCAATATACGTGGATGGAACTGTGGCCCTTAGATTCAATAGAAGATTTTGTCACCATTTCAGTTTTAATGAACCAAAAAATGTCACCAAAAAAAGGCTGAATCGGCAATCAAAAAATGGAAAGAATATTTTCAAGTATCAAATCTAATAACTGTCATATTTAAATAAAGATAGTAATCATCTGATGGACACATGGTTGCGTAAAAAGAAATTATAGAGGGAAACATTTTTGGAAATATAAAGGCACCTAAGCAAGCATTCTATGTATGGTAGACAGTTTGTTCCTTATGTCTATACATCAGGGAAGGAATCTAAATTTTTAGAGACAAAATTATTCTTGAAGGACAGAAGATCAAAGCCATGCGACCTAAGGCTAATTTGACCCGAACTCTGACGTAAAGTAAGCTCTTAATTCCTGCATTCACTTCTTACGTTCCCACGTGAGAAGTGAATGTCAAATGGGAAAAACTTGAATTGATGCTCAAAGAAGTATCTGGTAAACTGAAGATATTATTTTTACAAAAACACATGGTAACTGATACTAAGTTTCGATTTGCGGTAAAAAAAAAAAAAAAAAAAAAAAAAAAATTAAATTACAACATCAAACGAAATGCAAGAATTTTTCTACCAGGGTATCAATACGAATTTTATAATTTTTCGGTATATAATATGACTCATTTTACACTATATATGAATAAACAGATAATTCAAAAATTTTCATGTCAACAAATATTAAATTGGATGTAGATTTTTCAAATTTCTATCATACACACAAAAATAAATATCGATATTTTATTAATAACAAATTTAATTTAAAATCGAAAAAGGCAGTTAAAAATTATTTTTGATCTTCATTATTAATATGAATAATTAAAATTCAAAATATAGTGTTTTAATAGTTTTTTAATCTTTCATTTCAATACCAATGCATGCATAATATAATTATTTAGCAAACTATTCAAGTTTTCTCTTAACTGTGGACTATGATATTAATAAATTAGTGTCACGAAAACTTTTATTTAGAGCCGAGAGAATTTTGATAAGCTTAATCATAAATTCACTGTTATTCGCAAAGGTTAATTATTCACAGCCGTAGAATATTCAAAATCGATTTCTCCAATCAGAGAAGAGAGATTAGAAAATTCCACACAACTCTCAATCGAATTGGTTTGTGATAATGCACATTATTTTCCAGCTCATTACAGAAGTCGAGGGAGCGAAAGTCATTGTTCTGAAATTTGGAAATTAGCATTTAAAATTAATAAGTTTAGTCTAAGTAAACGTCCAGAGAACATAAGGTATGGAAATATTTCAAAATATTTCTGTATACCAAAGCATTCGATTTAAAATAAAAACTCGAAAAGAATTTACTTCTTTTAGAAAACTAAAAGAATTTACTTCTTTTAGAAAACTAAAAGAATTTACTTCTTTTAGAAAATAAAATTGGTTGGAAAAGGGAAAAACCGAGACCTACAATTTAAACTGGATTTCGAACCATTCTTGGCCAATATGGCATTCGGAAACATGAACAGCTGAGAAAACTTGATTTGGTTTTACTTTTTGCATTTTCTTTTGCACAGAAGATTAAGTATGGCAAACCCTTATGTTTAAAAAGATTTTAACCATCCATATCTCAGGTGGTAATCGAACTAAGAACTGATAAATTAAGGCCAAATGTGTTAACCATTCAGCTTTAAGAAATTGTATTGTTTAACTCAATGGTTAGAACCTTAGTCTTGAGTACACATATTAGGAGTTCGATTCCTATATTGGCGGGGATACTTTTCTGTATTTTTAATGTAAGAAATTGAAAATCCACCTTAATCTAGAAATAATTCTAATTAAGAAAAATGGTCATAGTCAAACAATACAAATTGTATTTCTTATTTATATTTTTAATTGTTTTGAGATTCTCATCGATATAAATAATTATTTAATTTACTATTCAACGTAAATGAAACTAAATCATTATATTAAATTTTCATGCTTGTATTATATGCCTTTTGCTTTTTACTTCATTGCATAATTTTACTGGGTTTTTAAAATGACGCTAGCAAGAAATTCAGTCTCAATTTAGCAATGAATTCTTTAAATACTTTATTTTGCGCGCATGTAAAAAATCGACACAATATAATCTAGATCCAGCTATTAATAATTTTACATCTGCTCATAAAAATAAGTTAATGATTCCTGCATTTTTCAAATATTAGAAAATCTTTATTGCAAGCATAAAATGTCAAATTATTTTTCAATCCTCAATAAAATTTCATAAAATATCTTAGCTAAATTGTGAAATGCTTGTTGTAATAAAAAATACAAAAATGGTTAATTAGTAAAAGAACAAATACGGACATTGCAGATAAAGTATAGGAACCAAATTAATTGGATAAAATGAACCCAAAGTTTCGATCAAGAAGTGAAATAGTTACACATTTAATCAAAGTGAGTGATATCACCAGAGGCCAGAGTGCCAGTGCAGAAGAACCATTAAAACAGACACGGCCATGGAAGCCATTTGTTCAATTCCAAGTGCTGCCAACTCCAAAGAAGAAATAACTTCATTCATTTATTTCATCGACAGCCTTTTCGTCCACTGAACTTTACTGACACGTCCCAGTAGACCCTCTTATTGAACGGAATAAAAAAAAATATCCAATAAAAATTCAGGTGATGGCACTGATAGTGACAATTCTCTGAAGAAGTTGTTAATAGCTTCAGGAAGGAAACCTTAAAAGAGGGAGGAAAAAAAAAAATAAAAAGAAAGGACTACAAATTCAGTGTGGAAAAATAGTGATATCCCATTCTCTAAGGCTTCGCTTCAATTTTGGAAACCTTTTACTTTAGTGGAATGATATTAAAAGAGGCAATGCAGGAGAGAGAGAGACTGGGTTTTGAGAAATTTCTTGGCAATGCGCTTCTAATCCAATCAGGTTCCAAATAGTAGAAACTGAGAAGAAAGTGCTTTTTAGCACATCGATAAAAACGGAAACTATTTAAGTAAAAGCGAGAAGAAAAAAAAAATAATAAAACTCTCCTGAAAAGAGAAGAGGCGAGTCGTTTAGAAGATACAAAAAGGCATTTTACATCCCGTCCATTTATTCCAAGCACTGGGGCATTTAATTAGAGCGGAGGAAAATGTTTTCTCGGACTTGGCAACACATTCCGGTAGTCCTCCCTTTTCGTTTGTAGGCACGAGGAATTAAGTGCTGCGGTGGTCACGTTTTATATCACCCTGGCGATTCTTTCTCTCCCCCCTCCAGCGCCAAGAGTAAAAAAAGAGTCGGGGTTTGTACGAAGGAAAACGAAGGGGAAAAAATACGAAAGTGAAAAAACGATTTAGGGAAAGTAAAAAAATAAAGTAAATAAATGGTCTGCGAATTCTGGCTGAAGAGAAACAAGCTTAGAGCAAAGAAAAACTGTTGGTATAAAGCTATTTTTAGAGCTAAAATAACTTAAAGTAATATTTATTTCCGCTTGGATCAGATAGTAGATTAATTTATCGTGATAAGAACAGATATTTGAGGATGGCTTCATCATTACTGTGAATCTAGCTTATAAATTTCCTTTCACTCTTCGAACACCTTATTTTAAATGCAGTTTCCTAATAGTGATATAATATAAACATTTCATGCAAACAAAGCTTTCTATATGTGAAATAGGTTAAGGAACTTTATGTATATATTTATATAAGTCAACAAAAGCTCTAATAGATAATAATGTGTGTTAGAAAATAATATTAAAAGTTAAATATCATAGTCATATAAATGTTGTAACAAATGCGAAAAATTTTTAAAAAAATATTGTTTAAATAAAAAAATATGTTGGCGTAAGCAAGGCATTAGTCTTAAGATTTAAAACAGACTGTTTACAAATATTACAATTATTAATTTAGAATTGTATTAATGAAATGTTTAAAATTTTTAAATCGTGCTTGCCGATTTAAACTAAGATGTTTTGTCTAGTCTTTTTCATTTTGCCTTTTCTTCGGTTCTATTGCCAACATGTCAACATTCAATGGAAAATGGCTTCTCAAACCAATGTTTTCTTCCTTATATAAAAAAATCGCCCTATTAATAAAATAAACTTCAACACAACATTCTCCGACATAAGATGGTGAACGTCGCGGTGAAAATGTGCTTTGGGTCCCCTGCTTGGCGCATTTTTAAAAAGTCGCTAAGTGGCGGGTTTTTGCGCGTTATCTCGCGGAGACACTAAGCAAAAACAGCGTTTTTATGGCAACGAAAACAAAAACAATGTTTTTTTTTACGAATTGTATAACAAAAAATATACAGATAATTATATAACAAAAAAGACAGGATAGCCACAAGTAGTGCATTTAGGATAAAATAGTCAGGGTTACCACACTTTGTGCGTTTATCGTCCATTTGGCGAGGAAGGGGTACCCAAACCACAGATTAACCAACGTCGTTTTTGTAACATTGTTTGCTGCCGCTCAACGAATGCGATTTGAAGGCAGGCAGAAAATTCGTGACAAGTCGGATTTATAATGCTGTCACAACGATGTCATAACTAATTATGTGTAACATAGATGAAACGTTATCTGACGTCATAGAAATTTTAATCAATGAGAAATTTAATCAAGTGATTTAGCCAGGATCTCAACTTGAACGAAAGAAACAACCACTTTGTTTAATAATATTTTTTATAATTAAAAAAACTCTTTTTTTGTACAAACTAATAAAATTGCGTAAACAGCATTTTTTAGAAGAGATTTATAATGAAATAATCAAAAATTTCCAATAAAAAATTGTGCAAACTATTTTATTCCTAGAAATAGCACTTATATTCACGTTATATTATCACAAGGCGAAAATTTATACTGAGTATGAAAAATTTCTTTTATAAGAGAATATAGTTAACAATTACTTGCATATCATAATATATCCTTCAAATTAGGAAAAAATAGGCTAGTTGCCAAAAAGTTCAAGAATGTATCTTAATAGGGATAGGCTGATGCGGGGTAACTAATACATACACTGAAAACTCTTTAAATTTTCACATTTCTAAAAATTATTTAGTCATTTGAATACTTTTATTTTTTTAATTTTCATTATTTTAAATCAATTTTCATATATTTTGCTTCTTAAAAATAGATATCAGAATTTTTTAATTTTTATGAATGACTCATTAAGAAGAAGTAATAAGCATTTTGTGTGTGTGCCTTTACAATGTAATTAAAAATTTTAATGCCAATAAATATGTCGGTCTTAAAATTTTAAATTCACAGTCAAATAAATATATTTTATAAAATGAACTATTTTAAACATTTATTCCTGCGTAAGATTTTGTTTTTTACACTATATAATTTACTCAAAAAATATTTTTCAAACTCAATAAAAATACTTATTTTAGATAAATTTGAGAAACACGATTATGTGAATTTCAGTTGTACTTTTCCTCCATCAAAAAGAGTTTACATTATTCTTCATATCAGATAAGTATTTTCTAAACCACAAATTGAATTAAATGTGCTATTCGAAACAAGTAAGGATTTCAGTTGTACTATTTCTTGTGAAAAGTACACTGCTGGCCACCCAAATTGCAACATCAAGAAAGACAATAGATACCAAAATAAAATTCATTTTGTATATAACATGTTGACCAAATATCAAATGATTAAATTTATAGACTTCTGTGAAGTGTGGTTCCTGCCAAAATCAGTAGCCAGAGTAGCTGCCATTGTTAGAGATCACCACTGCCACACGCCTTGACACTGATTCAGAGAAACTTTGGATGTGCTCTTGGCGTACAGCAGATCAACCAGCTTCCACACGTTGCCAACGTTGATCTGGTGTGGCTGCTGGGGATGTATCTGGGTCAATCCTTGAGCAACCATGGACCACGTTTTCTATCGGCGATAGATCCAGAGAGCGAGCTACCCAGGGAAGCAACTCAGTCAGGCGATTGAAGAACCCTTGGACAATGCGTGTTATGTGTGGTCGCGAATCATCCGGTTGAAATATGGCTGTGGGTAAGCCCTGAAGGGAAGGAAGCACAGATCAGAGATGTAACGCTGACTGCTTTAAGTACCAGGAATGCGTACTAAAGAAGTGCGAGACTGATATCCAATATCCCTATACCACAATACATGGTTCAGGAACAGTGTGGCGATGCATAACGCACCTGTTCAGCATCCTCTTTCCACGGCGTCTCTAGAATCGAACGCGACCATCTTGATGTTGCAGATCGAAGCGTGACTTGTAAGTTAAAATAATTTCATTCCATTCTACCTCCACATCCTTCTTTCATCGCACCAATGGCGGCGGACGCGCCTGCGGTTCTGCGTCAAGGATAGATGAAGCAATGGACGTCTTGTGGACAGACCACTCTGCTGTAAACGGCCTTTGTCACCTCTCATCTTTTTGGAAATCTTTTCAAGATTAAAACCACATGAATTACCCCTTCACAGCACCAATGATATCAGTGTTCTCATCCAAGAAGCTCTCTGGCTCACGACTTTATAAGACAGGAACAAACTACTTTCCCTCGCTTTCGAAGTTGTCACCTCAGATCATTAAAATTTTTGAAGCACCAAAATTTTTGAGACTTGTAGCAATTTGTGTAGTAGTAGTTACACCGAACAAACTACCCTAGAACACATCCTTGAGTGCATGGGGCTATCCCAAACATGATTTATAAAACGATCCTTTATTGGCGCTTGACTTTTTTTTAAAGGAGTTTAACGTTCTGGACCTGGTCTAGCGCTGCTGGCCAAAGGGGGCATGCAACAACAATATAACTTAAGGATTTCAGCATATAAAATGATGTGTTTTCTTTATACAATTAAATAAACCCAATTTAAAAATTGAATAGGATATGAAATTGCGTTATATTTCCAGTTTATTTCAGTCGGCAGAATTTGTTAAAGCTAATCACAATTTGGTTATTTTAAAATATGGCTAAATAACAAAAAACGTATATTAGCTGGCCACACACTATGCTTCACTAATAAATGAAGATCGGACAGAAGGGAACGCTAATCGTATTCAGTCCCTCTCAGCATGGCGGTCTTTCGCTAGATCAGATATCGAATTTGCTACCTTCGACACACGAAAGCGATACCACAAAAAGCTTGAGGCACGACTTGAATCACGCAAAAGTTCAAGAGTTGTTTGTTGAATTGAAGAGACCATTGAGTTATCAACTCGATGTTGCAGTATTTCAAAGAAAAGTTAAACTTTTAAAGTTTATCATGCATGAATTCTATAAAGGTTTCTATGAAAAAGTCAGAAATAAATATTACTTTCTGAACGTAATTAAAAAACCATTCTGTTAATTTAGCTACTGCGATACACTTAAATTTTTTATCAAAGTATATGAGAATAAAATAAGAATGGTAAAAAAAAAATGTTTGAACGCTTAAAAATATATCTAGTGCAATAAATGTTAGCTGATTTAATGAAAAAAAAATGTCGATAAAAATATACATTTTCTTCAGTACTTTTTCAATATCAAATTTTAATTAATTTGGTTCTCTGACAAATTACATTTCTTATTTGTACAAATTTAAGTTAATATAATTACCATTATATATCTATCTATCCATATCTATATATATAATCTATAGAACTTAATAATTTAAAAGTACAGATTAATAATTTTTATAACTTATGTCTTTCAAAAAAATAATATTTTTTATTGTTAATAATGCGAAAGGTTCTTCAGAAAGTATAATGAAATACACTAATGATTTGAGGTGAACAAATAGAATAAAAAAGAATTATATTATATTTGTGATTGAAACAGAATATAAGTACATTTACGACATAAAATCTTTGAAATTCATTCATTCTATTCGTGACCTATTGCCTACTACCAACTACATGCCTACTACGTGAACTACATGCCTACTACCAATGAAAAATCCTTTCGGATCTTAATTTACAAGGTGGACATTAAGATGCCTAACAACGACTTCATTCCTTTATGATATCCATTAATAGACGTCGAAGTATCCAAACTTAATGTGGGTACAGAACTCACAAATTGTTGAATCGTATATTAGAACGTGTGTTAACCATTCCGTTACCAGTTCTTCTTCACTGATGTGGCATAAAAGTTTGGAAAGACCGGCGCAAATTTAGGGTGTTGATCTCATCCATTAACCTCGAATTTAATGAATGCGACCCCATAAAATATGCAGTAAGAAACGTATGCAACAAATCGTAGCCAAGTCTATATATATATATATATATATATATATATATATATATATATATATATATATATATATATTTACTTTCTCACTAGACACTTTTTCTTTGAGTCTAACTGTAGTTGATCTTTATACCGCAATGAAGCGTACTGATAATAGTTTTTCATCTATCTCATATATCTGAACTTAATTTGATGAATGTTTTAAGGAAAACTTTCTAGTATCATCTTTATCAATTAAAACATTATTTGGATAAAATCAAAAATGAAATTTCAAACTATAACAGAGTTACATCATCTTTTGAATATTTCTAACATGAGATTTTTTTCCATAAGGGATCTATATAATTTCTAATAGTTTAATTAACTTCTTAAAGCGAATTTAGTTTTCCTTACCGATCGCTTTCAGGTATTTCAAAATATTTTTGAGTTTTTTCTTCCCCCGAGATTTTATGAGTTCAAAAAGTTTTATAAGGTTTGGTTGGATTTGATTTAATTCGTATGTGCAATAATATCGTTATTTTTTTTTTTTAATATGGAGCTAATATTACAAGTGTCTAAATAGTTTTTAATGGATTCCCTACAAAAGTCTGTGACTAAGGTATGAGATATCTAACCGTACTGACTTGAACTGAAGGGCGCATGTTTATCTATTCAGATATCAGTTTGGCTTTTTTGATAAACGACAAATCAAAAAGTAATGAAATTGAAAACTGAATTTTTCTATAAATTAATAATTTTTGAACTCCTTTTGCATCTTATCTTAAGTGCCACTTGTTTTTATATCTTTATAAACTCGTGAATTAAGTCACATAGAAAATGTAAATACTTTGATGAGTTTATATACACATGTGTATGTATAAGCATAATCTTATAATCAGTTAACACTGTAGATAATTCCCGATTATCCGAGAAACTGAACTGAATCGTACTGCTATCAAGGATAATCCGATTTTTCAGATAATCCGGAATATATATAGTTCCCTAATTACAAATTTATAGATTTTTTTTTTTTAGGAAAACAGCCAAACTTTTTTTTTTTATTATTTTTTTTCTTTTTTCTCTTTTTTGCACTAAAACACGTCTATATTAAAAATTGGAGGGTTTTTTTTAAACCAAAACATTTTAGGTATTCCGTGAAGAGGATAATCTGCTCGCGGAAGATCAGAGAGGATTTTATTGCATATTACAATAATCTATGCCTATAAGACAAACCTTGAAATCTGGAAAAATCTCGATTATGAATATTTTCCCTCTTTCTCATACGCTTATGGAGAAATATGTACAATATTTTACACATATATTGTTGTGGTTAATGTTTGTATATATTATTTATTTAAAATATAATCTAAATGATTACCATTTTTAAATTTTGTACTAATATGACAAAAATTAATTCTTTCCTCATACATATATATATATATAGCAAATATATACAATGGAATATTTATTTTTAAATAATTTTATTTTCTCATCCATGTAATTATGTATATATTTCGAACTAAATATAAAATTGAAAAATAATTAGTATAGTGAGTTTTTGTTAATTATTTGTCTTCTTAAATGTTTTCAGATCTTTGTTGAAACCTTCGTTATTATCAAACAGACAGATATGCATGGTAAAAACACTAATCAAAACAAATATATTTCTAAACTAATAAATAGTGAATATATAAAAATGTATCTTCTCAGATGATTTCAATTTAAAAGCAAAACTCAAAACTACTATTTTTTTACTGCTTTTAAAGAAAAAAAGGTGGATAAAGTAAGCTTGTAATGCTGCTGATGGAGATTTCTTTTCACAAAGAAATTCTATGGCATCCAATAATATTTTGAAACAAATGACAGCAAATACGATGCTCATTATTATTAAATTGTAAAGGGATATTTAAAGTAAAGTGAAATTGCTATCGAAAAATGTCGTCGAAACGATAAGAATTTCGAGTTCAAAAACTAGTTTGGAAGATGAAGATGGCAGTTTTCCATAAAATTTCAAATGAAAAAGAAGTTCTAAAATACAGTTATTTAATGAAACAACAGATGGTAAGAATCACCAATGGGTAACTTGGAATACATGAATGATAGATAATTCCACACTTAAGTAACTTTAAATATAAATATGCTTTCAAATACCATTTGAATTTACGTTGTTGTTTGTGTTCTAATGGCATTTTTAAAATTGTACTCTTTGTCAACAATAACAGATATGTCATAAAGGACAACAAAACTACCCGTTCTTCAGTTCTAACATAATTTGAACCTTGCTGAATATCAAGACTAATTCAGTTTTCTGAGTTTTATATTAACATTAATTTATATGTATGTAGTTCCAGCAGATGGAGGAGCTACCATCGTTTTTTAATGAATTTTTAGAAAAGTAACTCATGCCAAATTGGTAAGATTATCGATTCGTGACTATAGGGTCACTTTCTGCACATGGGAGTTAAATGTGTATCCCAAATTATTAAAAAAAAAATCTAAATAAGAATAGAAACCAATAATATTTTGACCAGAGCTGTTGATCAGAAGGTCAAAGCACTATCTGTTCATCTAGCAGCGCGGTTTAAAGTTAGTATAAAATTAATATAAAAACAAAACCAATATAGTTATTTTTAACCCATATTTTTAAAATAACGGTGGTCACTGGGTGGACTAAACCTTCGCCATAACAAAGCCAGAAACTGCTACTCATTTATCGTTACCCGGTGGGCACTTGTGAACCAAGTAAAGTAGGTGAGTACCATTATACTACCATAAATCCGTTAATAAAGTGGGCCACATTCAAACATCGTCTCAGAAGAAAGAACGCGGTACCATTACCCACGCCATACTACCATAAATTCATTTATAGGGTGGGCCACAATCAAGCATCATCTCAGGAGAAAGGACGCGATAACATTTACCTACGCCATACTTCTACAAACACGTTTATAGGGTGGGCCACATTTAAGCATCATCTTAGAGGAAAGGACGCGATAGCATTTACCTACGCCATACTACCACAAACTCGTTTATAGGGTGGGCCACATTTAAGCATCTTCTCAGAGGAAAGGACGCGATAGCATTTACCTACGCCATAGTACCACAAACTCGTTTATAGGGTGGGCCACATTTAAGCATCATCTCAGAGGAAAGGACGCGATAGCATTTACCTACGCCATACTACCACAAACTCGTTTATAGGGTGGGCCACATTTAAGCATCATTTCAGAGGAAAGGACGCGATAGCATTTACCTACGCCATACTACCACAAACTCGTTTATAGGGTGGGCCACATTTAAGCATCATCTCAGAGGAAAGGACGCGATAGCATTTACCTACGCCATACTACCACAAACTCGTTTATAGGGTGGGCCACATTTAAGCATCATCTCAGAGGAAAGGACGCGATAGCATTTACCTACGCCATACTACCACAAACTCGTTTATAGGGTGGGCCACATTTAAGCATCATTTCAGAGGAAAGGACGCGATAGCATTTACCTACGCCATACTACCACAAACTCGTTTATAGGGTGGGCCACATTTAAGCATCATCTCAGAGGAAAGGACGCGATAGCATTTACCTACGCCATACTACCACAAACACGTTTATAGGGTGGGCCACATTCAAGCATTATCTCAGAAGAAAAGACGCGATAGCATTTACCTACGCCATACTATCATAAATCCGTTTATAGGGTGGGCCACATTCAAGCATCATCTCAGAAGAAAAGACAGAGAAACAGAAACAAAAAAACCATGTCCGAACAGGGATTTGAACCTAGGAATCAAGAGCGCTAATCACTCAGCCATCAGCTGGAAAATTTTTTTAACTCATGGTTCTAGTTATCTTTCTCTTTAGCAATAATTACATACTTAATTTAATTTTAATTATTAGTAAATTTCTTGAAAACGAGCTACTGCATGAATATAAAAAAAGTGCATCCCAAAATAAATATTTATTTACAAATACTTTAATTACTGAGTACACTAAATGTGATTTTGTTATTTAAAATACAATGAAGATTTCAGAAAAGAAAGAAAATGCTGCTGATGAGGCTAACTTGTATCTAAAAGTCCTTTTCGATTTCATAAATTTTCGAAAAATTTGGGAGTTGAAAAAAATGAATGTATTTCTGAACTTCAAAAATGAGCTAAATTTTTCAAAAAACACATTTCATTTCTCAAAAACATCTACATGCTTTTAACGGCGCATACATCACTCTTAAATTCGATAGTATTAAGATACCAAAGAATTGTTTACATATCACACGGTTAGGTGTATTAGAGCATGAATAATCCATTTTTTCCCATGATCCTTCACATATACAAAAAGCTGTTAAGGAAAAACCTTGCGTGGTTAAGAACATTAAACCAAGTTGAACGTGTTTTGAGTATAAAAGCCATTGAATATATGACACGTGTTTGCAATAAGCAATATTGGAAATAAAAAATAAATATATTTAAGTGAAAATATATTTTTAAAACTATAACGGAATTCAATTCATATACATAAATGTATTAGCGATTGTGAGTGGTTGTGCTACATTATATATAATAATCACTCATACTCATCAAATCAATGAAAAAATACCATAAATATATTCTTTTTATTATATATCCAGAGGCAATTATATTTATTTTTAAAAAGAAAAAAAATAGTGAACATTGATTAATATATTACCAGAAAATTTACTTGAATAAAAACGACATCAATAAAATTACTAATAAAAATTTCTCTCTCTGATGTCGATAAAATTTTACTGTTACAATTTTCTCTCACATAACCCCCATATAGCAAGAATTCAAAAACATAATTTACCAAGATAATATTCACAATATCGAAATCTTAAAAAGTTTTTCAACCAATGAGAAAACTTAAGACTAATGGCAGCTTCCTAATCACGTGATATCAACGAGAAAGGTTTAAAGTTTGGTTAGTCACTTCGATTACTTTAACTCGTGGACTGTGGTAGCCTAGTGGTTAATGCATCGGTCTTCAGTCCTGAAGGGCATGATTCGATTCTCAATGCTGTCAAAGATTCACTGAATACATGCGATATATATGCTCGTTAAATCTGTGGAATCGAAAGTCCTGTGGTCAGTCGTTGAGCTGTTACCCTGGTCTGAAGAGGAAAATTTTCCTTCTCTTCCAGACCAATGACAAAATTGTGGAAGTGGATCCTCTGGTGGTGCCATCTGTCGGAGGAGTTTAGAGTAAAGTCGTACTTTTACCTTCGTGGTGCTTTGGTTAACGAAAGACGTACCTTACTGACTTAAATTCGTATAGTCAACTGCATAGCGAGCTTGGCTTGTCCAGATCGAGGTATAACTTAAGAAATCCGAGTCACTTTAATCATTCATATCACAGGATAGAGTTGAACCAATAAATTCTGGGACTGAAAGTCAAAAAGTTTATCCTTAGTTCGCAGCTAATCAATGGAATGCAAGCTAACCTAGCTTTAACAAATTATTTAAATTTTATGTTGTTTTTAAGTGACATATAACGAGTTTAATCTCTCTCTTCTCTCTTATCACACATAATAATTTTCCTTTATTGTTTTAATTAATACCACTTTAATAACTCCTTTATGAAAATTTCAAACTCAAATTTGTTTTCAAGATTTTCCCAAGCTTAAGCTAGATTTGCAGTGAAATCTCACTTTTCTAATAATTTACAATTTGCACAATGCATGTAGCATTGTATTTATGTTTAAAATAATCTATTAGATTAAAGAAAGATGTTGCAATTACAATTTCTAATTAAAATTATATGTAGCACAATAGTAAGGGGTTTGAAGCAGTAACCATAAAATCTATTTCATTTGTAGTATGTAAGAGACAGAATAAATAGATTATATAATTCTGAACTTTAGAAACAAATTTATCTGTTACACATAGTGATGGATATTTTAGTAATTATATGAAATGATATTCTCTTAAATTTATTATTGTAAAATAAAGTTTTTTGATAAAAGGGGTGCAATACAGCTCAAAACAACATAAAATCAGTTTTATGCTTATTAGACTACATAAAAATCAATTTCAAAAATCAAGATTTTTTTTTTGTATAGTAGTATGAGAAATTACAGTCAACATTTTCTTTTAAAAGTATTTCAATAAAGATATCATTAAAAAGCACACGGTAAGAAATAAATTAGTTTTTTCAAAAACTAAAAGCATTAATTCTTAAACTTATAAGCATTAATTCACAATTTGGTATAATTTCAATAAGTTGAACCAGATAGGATTAAACAATGAGCGAATTCATTGTAAAGAGCTTTCCAGTAAATTCTAAAAAGACTTTTTCGTAAGTGTTTCAATGGGTTGGGTTGTAGAATCAGGTACCCTTGGTTTGGCGATAAAATGAAAAGTTGTTAGTCACATCTTGGCGCCTATCTTGGGGTCAAAAAAATCGCCAAAGAGTCAAGGGGTGCCCGATTGTAAATTTTTACGGTTTCAATTATAGCATTCCATTGAGATGTATTGGGTCCACCTTAAGGATTATTTTAAATAAACAGGCAGTTTCGTTTCAGTTC
Organism: Latrodectus elegans; assembly: GCA_030067965.1. NCBI lineage: Eukaryota > Metazoa > Arthropoda > Arachnida > Araneae > Theridiidae > Latrodectus > Latrodectus elegans. Next base: position 64,325,245 of record CM057812.1, on the reverse strand, counting down.
AATCTTTTATTAACAAGACGAGGTTAATTAATTTTATAATAGGTTGTAAAATTCCTTGAATTAAGTTATCTTCATATGTAACAGCTTTTAAGGATAATTGTTCCACTTATTTTACTACATTCAATGTGTAATAATATTTACTCTTTAAGGTCACAAAAAGTTTGCAGATCATTTCAAGAACTTTAAATTTGTATTTTATAGTCCTCACATTAATGGCCAAAACTTAAAATTGTGGTTATTTCAGAAATTATTTGAATAAGTACTGTAGACAACTTACTTTCCAATATACAGATATGTTTTTAATATATTTTGTACATAAATATATCTAACAGGTGTATCATTGATAACAAATATACTAGCATAAAATATTAAAGCATCGTTTTGGCAATATCGGAATAAAATTAGTAGCAATCTTTCGAAAAACTTATCCTTTTAAAGTTTCAATTTCGGATACCAAGAACTTAAATTATTAAGAGACTAAATGATTATCTAGCAATGTGTGTGTGTTGAATGATTAACTAAATACTTAAAAAATATTCAATTTGTAAATCTGATTTAAATATTTATTAATTTAAATAAAAAGGATTTAAAAATTGATGAGAAAATCAGTATTTATTTTCATTTATAAGTTACATGTAACTGGTAACATCCCTGCATGACAAGTGATTAAAAATGGATTTGGATCAAAATGTCTCCATTTAACTGCCTTACAAAAATTCAAAGAAGCCTAAAAAATTGACTTGCAAACTTTGAGTTTATAATTTTTAAATGACACAAATAATGAAATAAGCGATTTATAAACTATCGAAAAACATCACTTTTTACAAAAATTCCTGACAAAGAATGGAAACAGTTTGCCGTTTAAATGATAAAAGTTCCTCGTTAAAAAATTTTATGTAATCTTAAATTTTTTTAAAAAAAAATTTGGGCTATTTATGGTCAAAAAATAGTTATTTTTTAAGTACCATAGTTCTAATTTCAGAACAGAACGTGAGAGTCATCATAGTGATGATTAAAAGATTGGCTTGGGAAATCTTTAGGTAAATTGTTTCAATATAATGTGTAAAATAAGTCTTAGTTATGAAATAAGAAAGCACATTAAAAAAAAACTATTATATTTGTTTTATGCATAATTCCCTATACATCATACATCCGAAATTGTCAATGAATCATTTTTGTATTTGAAAGTATGAATTACTATACTTTGTATCTTCAAAATGGCAACGTTTTATAACCATTCATAGAATATTAGTTGAATATTACACTTTTAAGTATTTGTCAGCAAAGAGGAAAGTAAAGAGTCGAGAGAGAGAGATTTTAAATAATAGGTTGCTATGTACAGGAAAATTTTTATTTTCTAGTAAACCATTTGTAAAATAATTCTTTACAAAATGCATATTTAGTGAAATAAATTATTCAAAGATTTTAGAAAGAAATTCAAATGTACAATATTTCGACAAGCTTTCAAGAATTCTAAAATTTAACGAATAAATAATATATTTCAAAGAGAACTGGTTTTCATTTATCTAAAATAGAAACTTCTCTCCCTACTCTAAATCGAAAGTAGTAAATTTCCAACATCTGCAGTATTTGCATAACTAGTAAAAGACCGACACTTGGCGAAAATGCGAGCGAAATTCTCATTTTTTAACGCTAAAAGAATAGAATTCCAAAAAACGCAAACTGATATTTGCCATCGAAATATACATTTTACACTTATTTGCATTTTCTAAAAAAATTTTTTGCGATGATTTAGTCATAAAATGGCGCGAAATCCCATACGTATTTAGAATTTTAACTTTTTTATGCCATCGTGATGAAAAAAAAAAATGTCAATGCTATAACAGAAAAAAATATAGCATTAAGCATTGATTTTAGACGTATTTTTGTCTTCATAATATTTTCGTGAGACAAAATAGTTTGGCGTGCTTAGTTTCCACCTTGTACTTATCGATTACTCACTGACTTTTTGGTGCTACATAGTTAATAACTGTTTTGTTTTTCCATTCAAGGAATAAAGATAGTAAGCTCATGTAATACTGAATGCGCCAATACAAGACTTCTTAATAATGAGAAAAGGAGGTGTTAAAACTGAGATTTAGCTTCAGAAATAAATCCCGAGTGAAAGATGACTAAAGTTTAAATGTTTTTTCCTTTACAAATGAAATATTTTGATATATTATTTTTCAAAAATTATGTTTCATTAAACATTTCCTTATGTAACAAAAAATTCGTTGCAAAGGATTACTTTGATCATTAGACAGTTTTTGGCATACATTTTTCATGGTATTAATATTTGTAGATCTATTAAATTAACATCATATTGCAAGAATTCAAGAAATAATCATAGACATTTAATATTCACAATATTCTGTATCTACCAGGGTTGAGTGGATGGATTATAAAAGTCTAATTAAAATCAATGGACTGCAAAAATGTACAACAAACTTTATAATTAAAACAAGTGTAAAACCCCAATTAATATACTTATCTTTAACCAGGATTCTAACCAAAATACATTGGACTAGAACTTTCTACTTACTAGGATTCGATTGACATTCGACGATCATTTTTTGCACACATTTAGTTTTTCGTCGTTCAAAGACTTTCTTGCACACAATGGTTAGTTAAACTGGTACCTATAATTTAAAGCGGAATCATTATAAAAATCCATACTGAATTGAGATTGAAATTCTCAAATTTCTCAACCGAAAGCTAAACATTCAGATGAAAGCTATTTGATTATGATGGTTATTGGACTCGTCAATAATTTAAAATGGATATCGAACTATATTATGAAGGAATGATGAATATCCAATTTAAGAATTGAAGGCCACAACGCTAACTAATCAGGTATCTTAGTTCTCATTTTCTTTGTTCATTGTGTTAGATCAGTGTTCATTGTTCACAATCAATCCAGCCTATAAGTCATTAGGTCATAAGTTGTTAAGTGAAATATATACGTCAAATATAATTTAAAAAAGAATAATATATTTCTTATCATTGATATATTCAATTATGTAACAGATCCATATTAAGTTGACTGACAATAGATGGCGTTACTGCCCAATACAAAATATTCAATAGAGGATTAGAGTAGAGGTGTGAGGAATGGAAGTCGAACCATCCGGTTCATTAATAACTTTGTTTATAATTTTTACTGTACAGGTACTATGTTACCTTATTAATAATTATTAAGTATTTTCTTTGTAACTATTTTTTTAAATCATATGTAATGTCGAAAAAAATGTAATGTTTTGCCTAATTCTAACTTCAATTTTCTTACATCCTTACAATTAGACATTCAAGAACTTATACCATATATTTAAAGGAAAACATATTGGCATGTGCTACCGTGTCCTAAATACTTTGCTTTTGTTACAATATAAAAGTTCTCCACTGCACAATGATGGCGGATTAAACGGAACTCTTGGTAAACGTTCTGCAGTCATAATCAAATATATAATTTTTTAAATTTTTGACTAAATATCTGAAAACAAAATATAAATATTTTGTGAAAAGAGTCAATATAACTCCTTACAATCACATTCTACTAACATCAACATCTTTTTTCCTTTATTTCTCAATAGAAAATCAACTTTTCAAAATACAGAACTCAGAAAGAGAGGTGCTATACGTGAAGGAAAAAAACATCTAATTTTAATATATGATCTTTCAATAAGTTACATTTATGCTGTTGGAGATATCAGTTTTGACACGAATAGATATTGTTTCAGCATATCTTAAGACATATATTTTAAAATAAGTAATATAATATTAGAAACGGTATAGTCTTGAAACCAATAATACATTATTTATACTTCTCAAAGTAATTTTTAGATGTAAATCCTAAATTTTAGAGCCACTAGACTCAAAAAATATCTCTCAATTCCCAAGCCATATTTAATTAAAAATTCTTGTTTTATGTGATGCTTTAGCGAGTAAATTAAAACTGAGATCTTATTAATTTTGAGAGAATTTCCCTTCAAATGTCTAAGCAAAGCAAAAGGAAATACTATATAGTTTCCAAAAATAAAAGAATACAATAGTTTAATTCAAATTTAAAAGAAAAGCATTTCTATTTATTGGCGTTTTACAAATTGAAAAAAAAATGCCAAGGATTTAAGCTCTTAACTATACAAGACGGTAAAAAAATCATTAAAATTCTTAATTTTTAATTCATTACACAGATGCATTTAAAAATTGTTTCTAAGATAAAGACACAAGAAAATTTAAGTAATCAAAGAACATAAAATAAGATAACTTTGCATAAATATATATACATTGATATTCAAGTAATAGTTATGGAGGAAATTTTTCTACAATAGTAACTGCTATGAGGAAGTTCAAATAATAAAATTCCTTTCTTATTGTTATAAGAATAAAAAATTGAGAAAATGTTGGTAGCTCAAATAAATAACTTTTGCAGTAACGATGAATATTTAGAAATATTTCCGAAATTTAATTAAGGAAATATTTGTTGATAATTGATAAAGTTTACTATGTTGACATATAAAGCTATGTTTATACTGATATTAATATATTTTTCTTATAGAAATTATGTATTTGAATTGCTTAATAGCAAATACTCAATTTTAGACTAAATTGTTGGAAAAAACATTTAGTTACAATACAATGTTTTTTTCTGGATTTGAACAAATCTCTATAGGATGGTTCTGCGAAAAAAGTAACTTTGATACCAATTTAGTTTCATATCGCTCTACTTTATATATATATATATATATATATATATATATATATATATATATATATATATATAGGAATTTCTACGTGAAATTTCCTCATTTAACGTTTTCAGATAGTTAACTAATTTTAATAATTTTAAAGAATGACATTTTTATTTTATCACGACAATTAAAAGTAAACGAAATTTTAACTAAATTAACAATGTTTGACCAATGGTCAAAATATAAAAATTTACAATTTTTTAATTTTTTTAATCTGCCGCATTTATTTAAGGAAATAAAATGTTTTGAACATGCTTATTCTAATGTATCAGATTAAAAATAAATCTGTAAAAGCCTAAATGTTCGTTTCCGTTATTACACTTATAGTTTCCACTTCTCATTTCATTTAGCTTCATTGGCGAATATTAAATCAAACGAAACTTTTGATGTTCTTTTAAAATTTAAATAAAAAAAAAAAAAAAAAAAAAAAAATCGAAAGTTTTTTGTAAAAAATGGAAAAACAAAACACATATTCTCTAATTATTTTAACTAGCTCTATCAACACAGGAGCCTACTCGTTGTATGTATGAGAAGATTGCTAAAGCGGCATGCAGCGCAGGAATCCGGGAAAATTCCCGGGAAAGTATGACGTCAATACTTTTTCGCGCGATATTAATTACAGGGATTCTTTGTCATCGCCTGAAGTGCGTGAACATTCAGACGAGAAATTTCCTCCGCTCTCCTCCGATATTACCAGAATGTAAGGCTGCATTAATAACTTCCTCCGCAAAAGCTTCAGATCTTGCATAATTAAGTATCCCGGTAAAATTCCCTCCGTTTCTTCCGCCTCCTTTTGATCAGCTGCTTCTGCTTTCGAATTTTTACATCTGGTGGTGCAGAGTTTTTTCGTTTGCTTTTTCTTTTTCGAATAATTTTCTTTTCTTTTTTTTTTTTTCAGAGTTTTTCAGTCGAATGAATAACGTTATTTGAAATACCTGAGGGAATTTTTTTTTCATACCTTTTTGAAAGGACACTTTTTATTAGAAAGAAAAATTAATTTATTATTAAATGGTGCGAAGGAAAGTTAAATAAAAAAAATTATAGAGTAATCGACAAACTTTTAGGGGGAATTTTTCAAATGAAGTGAAGTAGAATATTGTTGCGCATCGTTGAGTACGTAAATATTCTTTTCGAAAATTCATTCAAATACTTTGATTTCAAGTATGTAATGCTTTAAGAGTTCAAATGAATTTAAAAAAAAGAACATCATTACAAGGCGTGAAGTTACGAGATTTTTTTCTCATTTAAAAATACTTCAGAAATTAGGTCACGCATTTATTTAAAAATAAAGTTTGAAAGATATATAACATTCAAAATTCATTAATAACAATTATGTTACAGTTCGCTATCAAAACAAATTTTTGTGCTGTATGAATTGGTCAACTTATATAACTGCATCTCACAGACACGATTTATTCACATTTAAACGGCAACGCGTTTCATTCGCAAGATATGGATTCAAAATTCTAAGAAAAGCACATCTGTGCTTTTCTTGAAATTTTCCACTCGAAGGGTGTTATTGATAAATTTAGCTGATGTCAATTATGTTCTCTAATATTTTTTGAATTTTCAGAAAATAGAAGCAAATTTTGATCTAAAACAAGATTTTGTGCACTCTATATTCAAAATTTAAAAACAGCTTAAAATTTTACTGTAGTAAAAAGTACTTTAAGAGTAATTTTTGAATGGTTTTAGTTGCATAGGATTTTGTTTGTTTGTCGTTCAAAGGTCAATTTTTGCAAACGAGGTCTAATTAGATCGGGACCTACGGTTTAAAGTGAATTTCGAACCACTACAACATCCATGCCCAAGGCGGGATTCGAACCCACGAACTGTTGAACCGAAGGCAGTTAGTTGCATTGGACTATTATTATAAAATATTAAAGTATCAAATGTTATTTTGCAAGTAATAATTACAGTTACGTAAATTCATATTTATACTGTATACATCCTATAACTTAGAAAATTTGGAACTTAATTTCAATGATTACAATGCTATGTTTATATAAAAAAATCAAGCATAATAACTAGAGCAAATATCCAGGATTAAAAATTGCTTGTATAAAACTTTTTAAAGGCGATTTTCTTACCACATAAAATGTAAATTGAAACTTTACCATCAAAATGTGCAGTAGAAATGAAAAAAATGTATGAATTGATGATACAAAGAAGAGTATCATACTACAAATATACGGACAACATATATTTGTTTAAATATCAGTTTAAGAAATCATATTAATCATAAATTATATATTATGACAATATCTAATGAATAAATTTTTTTCAAACTGTAATAAATATTTTATGAATAGAAACCTTTTATGGCAAAAGAAAGAGGAAATAAAAAATCAAGAGCCTGTAAAATGTTGGAATGAGACATACCGATTTCTATGATGTCATTAAACAATTAGTATACTTTCATTTTACGAAAATAATCCCAGAAACATGACCCTTGTTCTATGAGAAACAATTATAATGGATGTTTCAAACTGAAGGGCTTCTTTTAATGAGAAATGAGTGTTGTTATACAAAGTACTAAATTTTTCGCAGCAAATTCATCAATTTATGTGTTTGTATTTTACACAACAGATTTTTGCAGTACATAGAAAATGTTAAATATACATATATTTTGCGGTAAAAAGTAAAATAAAAAAGAAAATAGATACAAATGTTTTTTTAATTTCTTAATGTAAGTTTATTAATTTAACTATTATTGCTTTACCACATAATTTTTAATTAAAGCTATTATTTTCAAGTATTTTGTATCATTTCGAGTTTTTCATTAAATATTACTTTAATAAATGCCGCCCACCCTATGTAATGGTTAGAGTGCCTGACTGCGGATAAAAAGGTCCTGGCTTCGAATCCCAGCTCGGGTACACTTTATCTATCTATCCTGTCTTTGTTTTTTCCGTTTAAGAATGGGTTGTTAATGATTGCCTACCCTATAAACGGATTCCTATGGCATGTACACACTGAGGAAATCGGACTTGACACCAAATTACGGTTCAGTTGGAAAAGTGGAGCAGCGCACCCCATAATGTCAGCCTAGCTGGCACTAGACAACAACAATTTTAATAAATATATTCGAGTGTAATTCAATCCAGAATTTTGCTATAGCAACATGTTACTTAAGTAATATTTATCAATATTTGATTAAAATAATGTAAATATATTGGTAAATAAAAATATTACATGAACACGCATATACATCAATGCATAGATATATAAACTAGTAAATTCAGCAAGATATAGCACTTATATGTGTAAAATCTTTTATTATATTTATTTATATAATGATAAAATAATTCTAACCAAATAAATGTTACTAAATAGGTTTCCCAACACACATTACTTATTACATATATACAAAAAGAGGATTTATATTCTTAAAAATCATTCCATATTTAAGCAAGATAAATAATACATCCCCTGAGCATAAATGTTTAATTAAACCAAATAAAACGTCACTGAAATCCTGGTTACAGTAAATACCGAACATTAAGAGTCTACATCTTATAAAATCGTCTGATCTTTAAATAACCTACTAATATTTAAATATATAACCTACTAATATACATTAACACATAAAATAGTTTATCGTCTGCAAGGCAAAAAACATTTAATCACGTAGGATGTTCTCTGTATCCTTTTCCAAAATCCTTTCATTCTTACGTCATCGCGTTCGGTCATCTTTCGCAGAGGAAGAAACCCTACCTTCTCAGGGAATGAAAAAAAAAATGTTCTAAGGAAAGGCACCTTTTTTTACTCCAAATCTATTTTACCGCGACGAAGTGAAATAAGAAAATGGCCTACTACTTCAGCAAGAGGGCGACATTTACACTTTAGGGAAAGAAAAAAAAGATAAGGTCTAGAAACAAAGTAGATTTATTGCTCGAGTTTCCTTTTACTGCTACGATAGCATAAACTTGAGACTTTTTCAGCGAGAAAGAAATTTATATTTTGTCGGAACTTATGGAAGATATTTTTTGTTCTTATGAGAAACTATGTGTAAAAAGTAAATGGCGGAAAAAAGGGGAGGGAAAATATCTATAATACCCTATTTATCCTCCACTCCCCATTTCCCCACCAGCTAAAAATCTTTGACATATATATTAGATGAGTATTCATTTTGTTGTTATTGAAAAATCTTGCTTTTCTCGCATATGATATACACCTGTTCGGAAACGGATATCAAACTGCTCAGATTTCCATTCCTTTAACTATTTGTGAGGTCATTTTCTAGAAGAAAAGTTAGAATGCAGCAAGGAATCATGGAAAAACAGCTTTCCTTTTTTACTTTTACTATTTCTGGGGCCATAATGACGTGCGATATTTGGCGTATTTTTCCAGAAATGTAATTTTTTCACTGCATAAAAAATGGGACATAAAGGTAATAGGGGAACTCGTTTAGCCAAAATACGTGGGAATATTATTTATATGAGTTATAATTTAAGATTTTTCTCATTCCAGATTAATGTCAAAACCGAGGAAGTCTCTGGTGATGCCACTTATCGGATGAGATTTGGGCAAAGTCGTATTTTCACTTCGTGGTGCTCTGTAAACGAAAGACGCACCTTACAGACTAAAGAAATATTTTGGGCTGGGGTTGCCTAGTGGGTAAGGCATCGGCTGGAAAGGCGGGGTTCAATACCCAATGCTAACAATGACATACCAAGTATATGCGATATACGTGCTCGTTAAATATGCGGAATCGAGAGTCCTGTGGTCGTCCGCTGAGCAGTTACCATGGTTGCAATGATCTGGAGAAAATTTCCTTCCCCTCCAGACGAATGTCAAACCCGTAGAAGTGGATCTTCTGGTGGTGCTATCTATCGGAGGAGATTAGAGTCGTACTTTCCCCTACATGGTGCTCTAGTTAAACGAAAGACGAACCCTACTGACTTAAATTCGCATAGCCAATGGCATAGCGAGTTTGGCTTGTGTAAATGTCATAAGTAATAACAACAATTTAAAATAAACAATTAAACATGGAGTAAAAAAAAAATTAAACAACATTAAATTTTCATAAATAAAAATAAAAAGACTATAAACACAAACCGCAATTTTATTTATTTCGAAAGAATATCAGGTAAAATATTTGGTGCAGACTGACATAAACAGTTAAAATTCTTATTTCCATAAACTTATTATTAAATTCTATAAAAATCCAGAGCATTTACCTGGAAACAGTTGAGAGCATTCACCATAAGGATATGTTACATCAATTTGATTTATAAGTTTCGATTAAAAGTTATTTTCAATATGTGAAAAGATTACATACCTGAAAAGAAAAAAAAATTGTTATCATAGACTAGATATTGCTTGCATTAAGACAAATTAATAATTGAGTTATATTTCGGATTTATAATCTAAAACATTAAAATGTAACTATGAACTTAAATTTCATAACACATAAGACTCATTATAAACATACTCAACATTTTATAATTAATAAAATATTCAATAAAACAAGGAAAATAATTATCTAGTGATACAACATACAGGAATGAGTTATTCCTTCTCGTAAATCTTACTAAGATTTAGTATATTGCTCTACGGTAAATTTTTGCTGTCGAGCGCTAATTTAGTTGGATCTTATGGCTTAAAGATTTGATTCATATGAAACATTTTGCTTGAGACAAGGGTGGGTTCCGAAAGCTGTATGATAGACGGGCAGTACAGGTAACCATTCAGTGACTACCACGAAAACATATGAAATTTGTCGAGTGTCTAAGAAATACGGTAATTATAATTTTCATGTACATGATTAAGGTTCATTTGTCATCCTACTACAACAATTTGTCAACAAAGGGCTAATTCAACTGGAGCTCTTAACTGAATTTGAATTACTATAGACAATCAAGCAGAAGTCGAATTCGCGGACCCTTGAAAAAGAATATGAATTATTTCGCCAAACCATTAAAAATAAAAGGAAATGAAAATATATATAAGTAAATAATATAAATGAAATGTATATATATTTGAATACATATTTATGCATTCATAACTTAAGAGAGAGAATTGTTTGCATTATTTTAAATACCTTTTTCAATAAGCCTAAACAATAAATGTTATTATAAAATATCGATTTGAGACATTTGTCAATAATCTTTTAGTAATTTCATTTTAAAGATATTGAAAAAGTACTTCCTCTATTCATGAGAAAAATACTTAATGAAATTAAAATTATCGATTAATATATTGTATTCAAAAATACGTAAATATTTTTAAGTTAAATAAATATTGCTTAAAAATTAATTTTTAATATCGAATTCTTTTTAAAAAAATTCAATGTTCAGTTTTGCTGAAGAAATTTTTAATTTAATATTCTTATTTGTATTCAAGTTATATATTTTAAATTTTGTATGCAATTTTTATAATTTCATTGATAACATATTGTCTTTTCTATTGATGAGCCTTATGTCGAATTTGACAAATAATCTTGTTTATGAATTTTATTACTTTGTACATTTTAATGCATGCAGGAGAGAAAATAGTTAGTATTATACTTGAAGCAAATATTATAACAGAGCTCTGAATATTGTGCATTTATATGCATTTGTAAAAGAAGACAATTTACTAAAACAAACTACTAAAAATCGTTGTCATTTTCATCAAAAGGGATCGTGCTCATTCGATATAATTAAAATCAAACTATGTTCTATCATAAAAAAATCTTAACAAAAGCAGACAATTCTTGTGCTAATCATTTAAGCAAAAGTATTTTTCCTCACAAAAATCTAAAGTTTTCAAAATAATAAATTAAAAAAAAAAACGTTTTAAAAGCAAAATAAATTTTAAAACGAAATCTAGATTCGTTTATGTTACCAAATTACTTGTTATTGTGCACTACAAGCGGAAAATTTTTTTCCATAAAGATTTGAATGTTCCATCGTTTTCCGAGTCTTTTAACCTAGCGTCAAAGAGAAAAGTTGGCAACGAATACAACGTTTTAGCGATTTGAAAATTGTGGAAAAATGACTTTTGTAATAGATTTGGCACAATTTCAATGATGCGCTTCATTTATAAACGCATATTGCAGTTGGTAGGACTAAACTTGTTTCGCACTTTATTTATAAGCACTGCACGCACACAGTGTCCTGAATTCTTAGCGCAATGTTTTTTTGTTAACTAAGAATTTTACAATAGCTTTATAAAAAGTATACAAAAAATGGACAAAATGCAATAAAATATTCATATTAGTGATTGAAAAATTAATTTCCTTCGTACATACGAGAATATATTACAACATGAAGAAAAAATATAAATCGATCATGTACAAACCGTCTTATTTGTGATTATAAAAAAAATGATAAAATCATACGATATGGGACATGAAGAAATATTTGACGCACACAATCCCCAGTAATATTCTAAAAAGCTTTAAATCGAAAAAAAATAGTTACCAGTTGAAGACAGCTTGTAAAGCATTACTCATTCGATGCAATTAACCATAAAAAACCAAAAAGAATCAATGGGGTTGTGAGGTAGACGAATGAAATAATAACCATCTCCTTTAAACTGTGCAGCAACAGTGGGGGGTTAACAATCTTCAAACAATTAACGAGACAGACCTCATTAGCACGAAATTCAGATTAAAATCAAGCTGAATATATTATACATTTTCCAACCGATTTATCCATGATCCAAGAAAATTAAATTGAAAACAGAGACACAGAAAAGGAATTCTACTGCGAAGTTAACTATTGTTTGAAGTATATATTATCATTTATCACTAACGTCACGTTGGATTTAATCATTTGTCTGATAATACTAGTACAGCTCTACAAAACAAAGTGAGAAAAAATAGAATAAGGATTGGAATGCTCTAATGAATGTATCAGGTTTAACAGCCGAAACGCAAAGGTCGAAACGGATTTCTTTTAGGTATATGAACGTTTGTTAGTTTGATTTATTTGCTACTTTAAAATCATCCAAGTGCACAAGTGCCAATTTGACCGACACCCACAATTTAAAAGATACCGAACCATGACAATCATTGACTACCAAAATGAAAATCTATTCCAACAACTATTGAACTGGAGACGTGGAGGTCAACTATACAGCTGAATTTTTGGCAACACGTTTGTTGGATGAATGTTTCAGTATTTTCTACATTTGTGACTTTGAGAATGGCAGACTATCAATTAAAGGTCTTCCCAGGAAGGACCTTCCGCCATAAAACCCAATCAATCCTCTCTGGAAGTAATGATAACTATGGATGCTTAAAATCCTTCCAACAGCAAGCACTGATTAAATATGTGATGTGTATACAATCGTCAACATGCCTATCATTTCTTCTGGCATTCGAAATCAAATTGAACGAATAAAATGGAAAAAAAAAAAAAAAAAAAAAAAAAAAAAAAGCAAATTTGACGTAAGATAACAAGATATTTTATTTTAAGAATACATTTATAAGCGTTTTATTTTAACTAGATTTATAAATTTCCTTTTTAAAAATTAAATCTCAGTATGCAAAGAGGAGAGTATAAAATGTTATTTTCCCACTCACAACATACTAAAACATTTCGAAAATTACCACATAGACGTACTTCATACATTTCCAGAACAAAAATGGAACAAAACTTGAGGTTTATAAATAAAACTACTTGCATAGAAGCAACCGCTGGAGATTCAACTAGAGCGCGGAAAAACTTTCCTCATAAAATATTCTACACGAAGTGAAAATTCTCATCAAAATTCATGCGAGTGTCTTGACTTTATCATGAATGTATATATAGGAGTTCGACTGACACAACAAAGAAGCACAGGATAAACAAAGCATGAATTTTTTTTTTTTTTTTTGTCTAACGCAAACTTTTGTTTCACCCATTCCAATTGCTTGAGATTCGGGAGTTTTAAAATAATTCAAGAAACAATCGAATTTTCTTACAACAGTGAAATTTGATGAATAAGAACCTAATGTTACATCACAATTCTTTTTGTATCGAGATGCCCGTCTATATTTTTTTAAAAATAAATGCAATAGGAATGTAACATTAGAATATGCAATACTACATTAAAAATAAAATAAAAAACATATCGAAAAATCTAGACCACTTTGCCATATGAAATACGTTTCCAGGGAGAACTGTAGGTGTAGCTATAAAGTTACACTTAAAACAAAGCTTTTAAAAGAATTCAAGCTTCTAAGCTACAAGAAAAGAGAAAAGCCAAGCGGTGGAAAGACGACCTTCTGAATATCCCTGATGGTCCACGCCATTAAATTGTGGCACGGTTTCGACTCATGACGGGTCACTACTGTCTTGCTGAACATTTGCACCTCATTGGCATCTTCGATTCACCCGACTGTTTGCTTTGAACCTTGGCTGAGCCATGAATAGGACTCACTTCCGCTGTGCTGCACTGATTGGCAGCACTGAATCATTTCTTTATTGGGAAGCCAGAGAACTTTTGGGGCAATGATTCAGGTCATCACATTTATGTACTGTATTCACCTGTCCTGTCTTCGTCTCATGACTATTTTGTGATTTTTCATGTGTTTTATTTATATTATTCTTTATATTTTTCATACCATTGGAAATTTAAAAAAAAAAAAAACTACATTTTCAGTCGAAAATTAAACTTGGCTGAGTGTTATGGATAATTTGCTTTTAGAATTGATCTTCTAATTTCTGATTTCGATGAATAATTTAAATAAGAAAATTAAATGGTTATATTTATATTGTTATACAAAATTTACATTTGATTTTTTTGCATTCTCCAACATAGTCTAATAAATATTTTCGTTGTAAATACTTACATTAATGAAACACTAACAAAATCTGAATACAGAAACAAATATTTATTTACTAATGGTGAGATATTAGTGTAAGGGTTATAAGTACCGGGTAAAATTCACAGTACAATGGAATTACTTATTTATTGGATTATATATATATATATATATATATATATATATATATATATTTCTAATTGTTTAAATTTATTAAAAATAGATAACTCTGACCATTCATATTAATTATGTTAGGATCATTAATTTATCCAAATAAAAATCATCTTTTATTTACGTCATTTAAATGTAGCAATTTTAACAAAAAAAATCACCTATTAGATTACAATACACACTTCTCCTTCATCAACAACGAATTAAAAAACACGTTCCAAACTGTTTTTGCACTATGTTCTGTAGAACCTTCTGTTTTTCGGAGGTGGTTTTAAACTGTATCTCAGCCACTAATAATCTAGCTTGTCACTTTACAGTCATTTTTTACTCACGGGGATTGACTCATCTGAACCTAAAGTTTAAAAACTGCATTTCGAACCACTACAATGTCTATGCTTGAGTGGAAATCGGTCGGACAGAATAATCGAAAAGTGAATAGCATTCAGAACACAACATACACGTTGTTTTGTGTCATAAAAATACTTTTTTATGCCACACTAGGCTTACACCAAACATTGAATTATTTATTTCGAATGCCTAGACAATTTATATGATGATATAAGTCCTACTTCAAACATAAGGCATCTTTGACACAAGCATTGATGGCAACTTGCAACCAATGGGTGTGTCATCGTAACCCAGAAAGTGGGTAGGTTCTCGTAATTTAGAAGCAATGACCAAGCAGATGACCCCAGGACAAGGCCTGCAATCCCTAAGAGCTGTAATTTCACTTAGAGGACATTAAGACGCGACCTATTTTACATGCCTCAACCACTGTTAGTGGCCAAGACGTATCTTTGATTGGGTCGGTATAGAACTCATTATCTTTCACTATATATATATATATATATATATATATATATATATATATATATATATATATATATATATATATATATATATATATACATCTATTTCTACATATATACATAGCTTTGTAGTTTTCATTTAATAAAAAGTTTTCATAAAATAGTTATTCTTAAAAATTAAATTTTATTTTATTTAACTTAATATGAAGAGGGACTATACAAAAAATTAAAAGTTGAGAAAACAGCATTTAATAATTATTTGCTTAATTTATTAATAAATATAAATATAAAACATATTGCTAAGCTATTACAAATTGATTTAAAATAAAAAGATTTAAATAGTTTCTAAAAATATATTCTACGAACATTCAGACTTTTTATCTGTATCATTTAAAAACACTAATTAGAGAAATCCTAAATAATAACAATGGAAAAAAAAAAGAAAACTTTTTACGAAGTCATTAAAACGTCTTGTAAGGCAACTACTAAATGTAAAATCAATACTTCAACAATGAGAAGTACTCTTAAAAATAAATTTCGAAGTGAATGCGTTAAAAGATGTGTGGTAAGCTAATGCATGCAAAAAAAATGGATTAAAAGAGGCAAAATTTATTACCACATTTTTTTTATAATGCTTTAGTAACAATGGATGAAAAAAATGAAACAGATAAAAAATTATATGCGATAAGAAAAGCATTTGAAAATTAGGATGAGGCTTATGACCAATGAATTCAATTAAAACATTCATTTCCTTAATCACTAGAAATAAAAAATAAAGATAAATAATTCGCTAATATATAACATACAGTATGATATATCTTATCTCTCTTTGAAACCTTAACAATGTGAGTACTATTTCCTCTAAGGCTTTGACATCGTGTATCAGAAGGCCTTCTAACATACAACACATTCCGAAGAGATTTTTCATAGAGAGTATGCTATTATTCACAAGGATAGAAACATGGAAAACTCCCAAGCATCCACCAGTATCCAGAACAAACAACCAAGGACCAACCAGATCTGTTTCTATCCTCGTCACTAATCAAAAATTTTAATGAACGTTCATCCTTTCAACATGTATATTATATGAGCTCGTTCAATCTGTAGAATCGAAAGTCTTGTGGTCGGTCATTGAGCTGTTAACATGGGTGTAATGGTCAGGAGAAAATTTCCCCCCTCCCCTGCAGATCAATGTCAAAATTGAGGAAGTACACACTTTGGTGGTGCCATATATCAAAAGAGATTAGAGCAAACTCGTACTTTCACCAACGTGGAACTCTGAATAAACGAAAGACGTACCCTACTGATTTAAATTCGCATAGTGAACGGTATAGCAAGCTTGGCTTGTCCAAGTGTCATAAGTAACAACAGCATGTGTATTAATAGGACTTTTCCCCCTTGAATTTATCATACAATCTATGGAAAGCAGTTTCTGAATGTAATCAGGTGAGAAAAATAAAAAAAATTTTTTAGTATCTTCAGGTGTTTGTTATTCACTATGCGAAGTGTAACAAATCCATTAGATAATGATCCAAGTTCTCCATTAGAAGAAGGCATCAAAATTTGGCTCGATTTTCAATATAAATTATATTAATGAGAATTTTTAGAACACAATTGAAAATTTGGATTTACAATGATGTTGTGAAGCATGTACGGATGTTTATGCAATTTTTTTAAATGCAATATAATTTAGAAGAAAAACTAAAACTTGAATTACGTTTGCATCTAAATCGAAATTTATAACCAATATGAAAAGTTATACAGAATGCTTAAGTTTCTTACCACCTTCTCAACTTCGAAACATCTACTTTTATTTTTTATAAAAGTGGTGTCTAGGTTACTGAATAAAACCACATGTAAGACACTACTTGGTGGAAAATTCAGGAGATTAATGTGAAGAAAAGTGTAATGAGCAGCAAGAATATCAGTTACGTTCTCTTGCAGATGTTTCCCCCCCGCCCCCCTCATAAAACCAACCTAAATGTTGTAAGATGTTTATGGGTGATAGAACACGATTAATCACGCAGTCTGTCTAGCAAGATGAGGTATAAGTATGCCTTCGCAAATTCAAAATGCAGTCCAAGACAGATCAATCAACATTATGGCATCTTTAAAAGTCGGATTTGGAAGATCCTAAGCGAATTAGGGGGTTCATCCGTAAAAACCAATACTCAACAGATTGTTTTTGAACGGGGATGGACAGCAATACTATGCAGGTTGCAAAGAGTTCCAGGCAACACTGTTAGCAGGTATAATGTTCAGAGATGAAGCCTTCTTTTCATGCAATGAAATGTACAAAAGCAAACCCTCTTTATAGGGCGTTAGCAAATTCTAGATGTCTTACCAACGTTTGATATGAATTTACTTTTTATGTTTGATGTGCGATAAATTGATCGCGACAATATTTTGAGATGACACATTAACGGATGGACGATATTTACAGCAAGTATAGAATGTAATACCAGATTTTTTGCGGAGAACCAGGCATTACTTAATCTTAAGAATCTTCGGTTTCAACATGACAGCGCACTTGCTCACAAGACGTATCCAATGATGTAGTACCTTGTCAAGGAATTCAAGAACCAAATAAGTGGTGGTTAAGTTAACCAAATAAGTCGAAGATAGGCCTTCACGTTTCTTTTTCTTATGAGGTTTATCTGAAACAGTAGATGTGCGCAACTAATTCGCAATCTTTGCAGAACCTTGAAGGACGAAACACAAACGTCCGTAATTACGGACGTTTGTGTCAAAATACCATGCTCTCTGCACAAGCGTGTGCAACGTGGCATGCAAATCAGGATGGAAAAGTGCATTACAGGTGACAGTGATAGGTTTGAATATTTGAAATGAACAAATATGTTATAATTAATTGAATTTTTCTTTCTCAGGTCATTTCCTCAAGTCACAGAGATAAACAAATGTTCAAGTGTTAAGAGAAAGCAAATGCGTCAAGAAAAAATCAAATACGTTTTTTAACCATTCTATTCCTTACATACCAAGGTGTTTTCTCGTATTAAATCTATTAAATCGATGCTCTACAACTTTGTGTAATTAACTTTTTTTTTACTTATTTCAAATTATTTTCAAAGAAAGCTAACTTTGCAATTTTCCCACAAGCGGCGCCCTAGGTTTTTTTATTAACTAGTATATCTATCTATCTATATCTATATATATATATATATATATATATATATATATATATATATATATATATATATATATAGCTACTTTACCGTATCAAGATACCACTTAATATACATCCATTCAGAAGTTAAGAGAAAGAAAAGTACTTTAGTAAAGCATACTGTAGAAGAATTGCAGGTCTTATTTTACATACATTGCGTACAAACGAATATACAAAAGTATACATTACGTGCTTTTCCCCCTTAAATTTGAAACTCAATGTAACGCAAATTTACGTTTTAATTTAAAATAATTACACACATAACTGTAATAAAACAATAGGTAAATTCTTTAATATAATAAATGCAATATGATATTGAATTATTTGGATATACTAAATTTTAAGACACATGAAGGATAAAATATATTTAGATTTAGAACAAAAAACTTGCTAAAAAAATTTTGTTTTCGTTGATAAAATTCATGTATTCTTGAAATTACAATGCGGAAAAACGAAGCTGTTTGTCAAACATTTCTTTTGTGGAAACACTTGAATGTAAGATAAAAAAAAAAAAGAAGCAAAAAAGCTGAAGCCCTCTAATATTCTACACTGCTTGAAGCACTATGGGGATAATAAAGGGAAACCGTTGCAGGAATTTCTCAAACTCGAAGTCATTTTCCCTAACACGAGACGCCTACAAATTTACATACTGCATAAAAACGACCAACAGAAGAGAAATTGTCCTTTGAAGTTTTTCATTTCTAAGTTCTGATTGAATTTCGTACACCAAGGAAAAACAGCCTCAGATGCTAAAGTTATAGTTTTCTTTCAAAAACATGAAACAATATCTTTTTGAATACAACAAAAACAAATTTAGCCAATTTTGATTGCATTCTATAAATATATCGATTTTTTGTAACAAATACATTCTATAATATATTTGTGGTATGTTAAAATTCTTAAGGTTTCATGGACACTTTGTATCGATCAGTGTGGCTGAATCATTAATGCTAAAAGAAGCTTTACCTTACAACAGAAAATTTAAGTCAACCACTTGACCAAGTAGAGTCATAAACTGGGTACCACAAACATTTGAATACTAATCTTTATAGAAAACAAAATTATATTGACTTTTCCAAGATATATGCATTTTAAAATCGAAAACCCTGTGGTCGGTCGTTGAGCAGTTACCATGGGTGCAATGATCTGGAGAAAATTTCCTCCCCCTTCAGATCAATGTCAAAGTTGAGAGAGAGGATCCTATAGTGGTGCCATCTGTCGGAGGATTTGAAGAGCAAAGTCGTACTTTCCTCTTCGTGGTGCTCTGGTTAAACGAACAATGCACCCTACTGACTTAAATTAACATAGCCAATGGCATAACGATCTTGGCTTGTCCAGGTGTCATAAGTAACAACAACAAAAATTCCAGTTTTAAAATTTAAGTCATTTATACAGTTATTGATAAGTATATGAAATTAAATTCTTATGAAAAATCATTCAGAAAAGCAGAAAAATTGTTCTATTTGTTTTCAATTTCCTTTATTGTCATTTTTTGAAATGTGAAGATAACTCTACTTTATCGTGCATGTTCCTATCTTTATTATTATTATTATTTTGAACGAATATGTACTTTATTTCGTGTCAGCAAAAATGAAATAAGAATTAATTCAAATAAATACGACCTGCATAAAATTTTTTAATGTAAAATAATTTGTAAAAATAATAAATTTTTAGTTTTCTAAAAATTAAAAATGGCGTAATCTTTGGCTAGAATATTATTGTCACTTTATATATATACGAAGGGAAATCACACTGTACAGATTATATGTAAAGGGAGATAGTAGGTTTTAAATAACGAACATGAATGTATGCACAAATATGAGGAAGTCAAACGAATTTATGTATGATAATGGTGTTTACACATTCATAACATAACTCTAAACTTTATTTGAAGTTAATATGTTTCTTAATATTAAAACGCAAATGAATTCTTGCTGAATAAATTAGCATAATTTGTATGCATCGATTTTAATTTGCAATGTTTTTAACAAATGGGAAAGTTATTCATAATAAAATGTTGTCAAACGTTATAAAAACGCTAATAACTTAATTATGAAAAGAAACCATTTTGTATATTGTTAATATAAAACTAAATAAATTTATATAGGTGGATTTGTTACAGAGTGTATTCCAAAACAACATTTTTTGCTAAAGATATTTCAACTATAGAAGGCAGGGAAAACATTTTTCAATGCTAAAAAAATCGGTTAAGTAATTCAAAACACTTTCATTAATTTTTATATGATTATAATAAATAAAACGTTATAGCCAGCTTTTAAGTAATGTTTTAATGAGGTAAAAAATCTCTAATTGTTTGCTTTTCTTCAGGTTAATAAATAATGAAACACAGATTTCTCTGAATGCCATTTAGCAAAAACCTTTGCAGAAATTATTAATCTTAAAACTTTGTGTGTAGTTTATATCTGATAAAAACAAACTTTCACCAAGTTAATAATAAATGTAATGGCAGCAAAACATGCAAACGAAATATTGTCAGTTATTTCTTGGTCTGGCAACATGACAAGTAAAGAACATATCGCTGCCAATAATACAGAAATGTTTATACACTTTCCATATCACAATTAAAACCATGCGTGGAAAATGGACATTTGAAGGCAAACGCATTTTGAGCCCATTTCTGTAATTAGATTTTTTTTTTGCAAAAGGAGAAAAAATGGAGAAATTAGGGGCGATTTTGTAAATCCACTTATTTTTTTTTCTAGTTCTAATGAAATTCATAGTAAGTTTTTTTTGTTATCCAAACAATTGTACCCAGAAAATATAAACAAGAAACATATGATTTTAATGGTAATGTAATTTTGCTTCATTAAAAAATGTTTATTCATTAACAGTTGCAGGAATACTCTTATTTGTTCCGGGTATATCAAATTTAATCTAAAAATTGCAGATTTCCCCCAAAATTTGGAAAAATAAATCATGCAGATAAGAGTTTAATGAAGGTGAAACCTTATTTTTGTTCAGTAATACACAAATTATAAAGTAATTTATCTGCTTATGAAAGAAGATTTCTAAAATTTCATGAAAGAAAAAGAAGACATTTTTAAGAAAAAAATTTTTTTTAATGATTCAATATTACTGATACTTGTGAATGCTCTATTTATTCGTTATTTAATTATTTATCTATATACTTTTATTATCGATATACTGTCGAATTCTCAGATAAGCTTATCATCTGCATTGTGACACCAAAATCGATAATTATTGGTTAACTGGTTTATTAATTCCGTAAACATTTACATTCGGCACAATGTGCCTATGACAACTCATTTTGTAGAAGTTGACGATCGATGTCGGAGTGGTTAGCGTTCCCGACTCGTGACATTTTCAATATTACTGATACTTGAATGCTCTATTTATTCGTTATTTAATTATTTATCGATATACTTTTATTATCGATATACTGTCAAACTCTCAGATAAGCTTATCATCTACGTTGTGACACCAAAATCAATAATTATTGGTTAACTGGTTTATTAATTCCGTAAACATTTACATTGGGCACAATGTGCCAATGACAACTCATTTTGCAGAAGTTGACGATCGATGTCTGAGTGGTTAGCGTTCCCGACTCGTGACATTTTCAATATTACTGATACTTGAATGCTCTATTTATTCGTTATTTAATTATTTATCGATATACTTTTATTATCGATATACTGTCGAACTCTCAGATAAGCTTATCATCTACGTTGTGACACCAAAATCAATAATTATTGGTTAACTGGTTTATTAATTCCGTAAACATTTACATTGGGCACAATGTG
Organism: Latrodectus elegans; assembly: GCA_030067965.1. Classification (NCBI taxonomy): domain Eukaryota; kingdom Metazoa; phylum Arthropoda; class Arachnida; order Araneae; family Theridiidae; genus Latrodectus; species Latrodectus elegans. The sequence goes on along the minus strand of CM057812.1, from coordinate 64,302,809 downwards.
CCTATGACAACTCATTTTGTAGAAGTTGACGATCGATGTCTGAGTGGTTAGCGTTCCCGACTCGTGACATTTTCAATATTACTGATACTTGAATGCTCTATTTATTCGTTATTTAATTATTTATCGATATACTTTTATTATCGATATACTGTCGAACTCTCAGATAAGCTTATCATCTGCGTTGTGACACCAAAATCAATAATTATTGGTTAACTGGTTTATTAATTCCGTAAACATTTACATTGGGCACAATGTGCCTATGACAACTCATTTTGTAGAAGTTGACGATCGATGTCTGAGTTGTTAGCGTTCCCTACTCGTGACATTTTCAATATTACTGATACTTGAATGCTCTATTTATTCGTTATTTAATTATTTATCGATATACTTTTATTATCGATATACTGTCAGATAAGCTTATCATCTGCGTTGTGACACCAAAATCAATAATTATTGGTTATTAATTCCGTAAACATTTACATTGGGCACAATGTGTCTATGACAACTCATTTTGTAGAAGTTGACGATCGATGTCTGAGTGGTTAGCGTTCCCGACTCGTGAGCTGTGGGTCCTGGGTTCGAACCCCAGTTCGGGCATGGATGTTACTTTCTCTCTGTCCTTGCTTCTGAGATGATGCATGAATATGAGCCACCCTATAACTATTTTGTAAACATAATTTGATTGCCTTTAGATATGCCACAATGGTGGCGCCCTCAGCGGCCTCGTTGAGGTGTGGAGCATTTTGAACTGAGGTTGAATTGGGTGGATGGCACCCGTTAACTTTAAGGTACAGTACAGGTATGTATGTAATATGGTGATTGAGCTCCAGTGGCTCAATATCTTCATGCCACTTCCCGTTAAGATCAGCAAAGCGAAGCATCATTTGCCGCGGGCAGTGATTGGGAGGGTGACCACGGCGTATTCTCCTTCACTGAGTAGATGAGTTGCCCGGGTTGGCCACGTTATTCTGTAACGTCCAAAGTCCTTCAGCTGGTGTGGCGTGGATGTGGAGAGAAGGGTGCCAGCTCAGGTGTTCCCTTATCACCTGACCATGGTTCATAATTACGAGGCACTTGGTGATGGACAAGTATTCCAAACCCGTTAACATAAAGGTACACTCCGCCTATACTACAATGTATGTATGGCGCGGGTAATACTACTTTCCTCCGTGACTTGGTTCACCGGTGCCAAGTGGGTAGTGACAAATAATTAGCAGTTTTCGGCCATGTTTTGGCGAAGAATTATTCACCCAGGTGCTGGCCGTTATTAAAAAAATCATGCAGAAGTCCTGTATTGTAAATGTAAGCTACTAGTGAATAACAGGAGAGACCAATTTTGAATTTCTTTTCCATATGTTCATTTGTGTCGCAGATAGTGTGCCAGATTTTTTCTCTCATAATATCGAGAAAAGGTTTTATTAGGAATGAGCGGTTCTCCCAAAATTTAAAGGAATGACGAACATTCATATGCTGCTATAACAGCCTTTGGTTGCTAAACTATCCTCTAGATAAGTCTAGTTAGACTGTCCTAATAACGTAATTAGTCCGTTGGGGTTACAGTTTACAATGTACCCCCCGAACGATCTAATTAGGTTATTAATATTGTTTTCCGATACAAAAAATGGCAGTTGTGGGATAAACAAAACCAGTAAACAGATTTACACGAGATCTCTAGAGTTATTTTAAGCGTATTCCGAACCACTACAAACATCTAAGCCCGAGATAAGAATCGAACCCACGAACTGTTGAACTGAAGACTAAAATGTTAATTAGGCTTCCTGCTCAACTGTTTATTTGAAAAATAATGACACGGTATAGTGTCAAAATTTTCAACAATAGACATAGGATAATTTGAAATTCACTTTAAATGATTGTAAAAATATCAGATTTGGTTTGTCACTTTAAATCATATTTAGTACACGAGAGCTACTTCAAAAATTGAAATTATAGTGTAAAATAAATTCTGTACAATCACAAATTTCAAATGCGATGTGGGAATCGAACCCATGAGCAGCTGAATAGAAATCAAGAAATACTCATTTACACAATAAGCATAGTTTCCCATAATGTTTTGTGCTATGAGAAATATATGCTTATTGAAAATGAGTATGGAAAATTAATCGCAGGAAGGTACTTCTAACAAAAAATTTTGGGATCAATAAATTATAGGTAGTTTTATATAATCTAATTTTCAAAATAGTCATTAGAAATAATTCCCGATTAAATTATTTAAAACTATTTGATAAACTAAATTGGCCGTATGAAATGATAAATTAGTATAAAACGACATGAATATTCGGAACTATACAAATGAGAAACGATATGGATTTGTCGAAAGCTTGCATTTTATCAGTAATTACATCATTCAGATACGGTTACGAAACACCACATTGCTTATTATTTCAGTAGTGATCCCTTCCTGTTCATGATGTAACGGGGAAGTCATTCTGAAGACATCGATAATTCATCATTTCAGCATATTTAGAATAACAACTCCAATTTCCCCCATTAAGCATTTACAATTACTATGTTTAATCATGTATAGCCAATACAGGTAGCATTTCCCTAAAAGTCTAGGAGAAATAACAGATTTCTTAAGACTTTAATATTTTTATTTTTGTTAACATCACACTATGAACTATTGGCGATGGGGTCTGAGATATATTCTAAGAATAAAATTATGAAACACTACCTACAAATATGATTTGCGTTCAGGTAACGAGGTTAACATCCGAGTTTGGACCAACCGATACTCATTAAAACATATTAGTAGACTGGTCTGTTGTTCTAACTTCCGCACACTACCATAGGTACACGACTCTTTGAATTAAAGTGAATTACAAACCATTTCAAATATTTATGCAAAAGATGTGAGATGATATGCAAGATAAATTTAGACACAATGAGAGATTTTGCATCTTGCCGGCCAATTTGTCTAGTGGTCAGTGTGCCTGACTACGGACAGGAAGGTCCTGGGTTCGAATCCCGGTTCAGGCATGGATGTACTTTCTCTCTCTCTCTCTCTCTATCCTGTCTTTGTCCTTCCCTTGTGTGTGTGAATGAAGTATGAATGATGCCTACTCTATAAACGGGTCCCTATGGCATATGTGAGGGTGCGATAGTGGCCCACCCCCTGTGGTGCAACCCGGAGCAACGCCTCGGCGGCTAAGAGGTCGCAGTTTCTGGCCGGTACCTTGGGTATCAGGAAACAATAGATTGTAGACAGTTACAACTGAAACAGTCTATTAATCTACCATTGGAAAAAATTTTTTGGCATCTTTTATTCATAATTTTGTTCCAACTTACATTTTATAATTTCAAATTTTAAAAATAATTTTAAAGAATTCCCGGTAATCTTCTATGATCCAAGATCTTTAAAATTATAAGCTTTTAGAAATGAACGTATGCGATGACGTAAAGAAAGAGGTTTTGATATATATAATACAAAACTTCACAAACACACATAACGAAATAGAAAATGTTTTGCCCCGAAAGTATCCCGTAATAACAAAAGACAGCGAATAAAAGTAACATAAAAAGGAAATATTACACACAAGCTTGACGTTATGTCTCTCCAGTGAGGAAAAAAGCATAGCGAAAAAAAATCATCTTCAATCCTAAACATAAGAATGAAGCGGGAAAAGCAGACTCCTATAATTAGAAACTAGATAGCAGAGACACAAAGATGCTGATGCTACAATAGAGAAATGCCATATCTCTCTACCCTTCTGATGGTTTCAGAAATTAAACATTCAGTTTCTTTTAACAGGTATTTATATTTTTAACGGGTATACTTTTAACAAATATTTATGTTATTTAACAGGTATTTATATTATTTAACAAATATTTATATTTTTAACAGGTATTTATATTTTTAACAAATATTCTTTAAACAAGTATTTATATTTTTAACAGGTATTCTTTTAACAGGTATTTGTCGGAAAAGAATTTGTTAATTAAGAAATAAAGCAAAACAAGTGGTATTTATTTCTTATTGGTATGTAAAAGCAACACATAAATATATTACACATGGTTCAAGTAAAGGAAAATAGAGCAATTACTTCACGATTTTATAGAAATATGTTATACTTATGATATAAAAATTTCAATATAAATTCATTTTTATGAGCATCATGATAGTGAATATTGTAAGATTGTTTCAAGAGAAAGGATATTGATTTTAAATTGATAAGAAGCTATGTTTTAGCAATTTATGTTAAATATTCATACATTTTGAATTCTTGTATATTTATTCAGTGGCTCAACAGATATGGATGAGTACGGCCTTTCTTTAAAGGTAACGCCTAAGTCAATTTATTGTTAGAAGCAATTCTGTTGTTGTGTTGTTAACTTGGACAAACCAAGCTCTCTATGCCTTGGCTATGTGAATTGTTGTTGTATTTTTTATAAGAAACCATGAGTACTGTGAACGAGGAACTCTTTTAGAAATCACGGTATACATAAAATACCATTCCATATTCTTGCATATCCATATGCAAGAATATTTTGTTTTATTTAAAAAGAAAGTAAGGTAATTTGTGTATCATTACTTTATTGCAATAGATTTCTTTAGAAAACAGTTTAAATAAAATAAATGATTAACATTTCTTTACGAGTCAACTTATAGGTGGAGATGGTTACCCTTACAAGAACGTATTACTTTTCTTCTGAACTTCTGGATTGGCAGTAAATCTAATCTATGAAGGCTGCAATGAACAATACCAAAACACTTTTAAGTACTAACTACAACAGTTGTTTAATTAAAATTATATAGTTTTAAAGAATTTCGAAATGGTAGGTACTGGCTTCAACTCTAGCTAATATTGAATAATTGGAAGTAACGATATTAAAAAAATATTTAATATCGATGCCAGTATATTTTCTGCAACCAAGGCTCTCGGGATGCGTGATGGGAAATTTTCAGCGTTTCTTTTATGAAGCCATGTGAATATAGCTTTCTATCAATAAAAATTCCTTTTGAAAAGCAGTGGATACTCAAATGCTTTAAAGTAATTTTCAAGTTGGCCGTGAGTAACATGATATCGATTAATAATTTAGTGACTTTAATAAAAAAAATACACTGCAAATTAATAGCGTCTAGTAGATCATACATTAATGGTATCTTTTTTTTAAATATTAAATCAAAAAGAAACAAATAAAATATTCAAAAGCATATTTTTCTAAAATAAGAGTATTTTCATAAATGTTGCATATAAAAGGATTCGATGCATTTCATATCGAAACAAGTCATTTCATGAAAAGATCAATAGTAAAACAATACAATATTTAGATCATAAATAATTTATTGCCCATTCAGTAAAATTAAAACATAAAAAAAATGATGCTGAACTAAAAAAATATTTTTTCTAAATGGAAGGAAATAATTTGTGCTATTTTCTCTTTAAATAAAAAGATTAAAATTAATCGAATCACAAAAGATTTTATGAAATGGTATAAATTGTCATCTAATTTCCTTGCTTTTTGCGCTCGCAGATAAATTAGTAAAAAAGAATTGAGAAAGAAATTTGAAATATACAAATTACTGAAAGTAAGAATATCAATTGGAAAATAACTTTAAAATTCCATCACACATATAATTTATTCGTATTTACACACACATATATACATAATATTTTATATATATAAATATATATATATATATATATATATATATATATATATATATATATATATATATATATATATATGCATTCGTTTTGGTTTTTTTATTTACCTTTTTTCACAAAAGACCTAATTCCACCAAGATCTTCAACTTAAAATTTATCAGAAACATGTTACAACTATCCGTGCTTGGAGTTGGAATCGAATCCACGAACTGTTGAGTGTGATTAAAATGCTGACCATAAGACTGAATTCAATTTCCATTGAAAGATAGAGGTTAGATATTTGACTCAATAAATGTCGAATAAAAGGTAATGCAGAGAAAGCATATGAAAATTTACATTTTCAATGTCTAATATCAATTAAATGATATGGCATGGGACCAGTTGGTTATGTTTGTATCATAAGGTCCGAAAAAATGACAAGCTGCACCTGTAGAATGCAGAAAAAGCAACTCTAGAATTGACCTCATTTGACCAAACTGTACTGATATATAATTTTATTCTCTGTATAATCAAAATGAACACTTTAATTTATATATGAGTACATCTGCAAAACCTCTTATTTTTATTTATTATATAAATGCCAAACTTTAGCGTTTAAACCATTAGTTCATAGACTTTTAAATACTTCTTGACAATGTCCTCATACTGATAATGTACGGTATGATTATCTAAACGTTCAAAAATGATTGATTAATAAAAAATTCACGCAAAACACAGATAGGCGAATCGACCACTCTTATTCTATAGATATAGTCCTGTAAGCAGTCATGTCCATTGAGTCCTCTAAATACAGTCACCGCAGTCTCTCTTGGAAAACTGGGAACAATTCTTTTTTAGAACCTGCCATCTCTTATTCCTTGCGTGTTGAATCATACCCATTAAAAGTTTTTCTAAGGATCAGGTAAATAAACAATTTAGTCGTGTGAAAAGAAAGAGGAAGATTTATACGTTGTTATAACAAAGCTCCTGTCTTAGACAGTGGATCACATTTTTCACTCCCCGTAATTCCACAACGGGTAGGAATCCACTGGAATGAAATTCTGTGTACTAGTACCTTCATCAAGGCGCTACATATTAAAAGACTGAGACATAGTTTGAATAATCAAACTATTTAAAAGGTTCATTTAACTAATTCAAACTATCAAAAGGAAAGAATGTACTTTTATAATCAGATAATATGACAGCTCTTACAAAAAGTCGCCAAGAGCCTACAGCTGTTGAATAGCCACAGCAATAGCTTCTATTTCACCATCGAAAGTAATAAAAAAAGTCCAATCGGTAAGTAAACACTATAAAGCTCATTATGGATACCTATTCCAGTATCATGAATTCTCGCCAACATAGAGACAACAATTGATTTTTAGGATAGCGAAACTCAATAGTTTCCATTGTAAAATATCTTAATGGTGAATCACTTATTTTGTCCATAACTAATACTTGTATAAGATCAAGATTTAATTTAAATTTCAAAAAGTCCATTGAGGAAAAGAAAATAATTTCTAATAGTAAATAAAAAGTAGATAATTTCTCCTCAAATTGAAAGAATCAGATTCTTTCAGCAATTTGGATAAAGCCAAATTGAGTTATTTTCATTAATTGCATTCTCTGTCAAAATTACTAACTATGGCAAACAAATTTCTGCTAGTTTTTTTTCTCTTTCCTATTATATGTCATGATTTTATGCATAATTTCAGTAAAGTTATTATTTCATTTTAATGTAATAATTTCCACTTCTTCAGTTGGTATCTTTGTAATACATATACAAAACTGTCATGTTTAAATCTATCGTTATGTAACCTGCACAGCTATTTTTCACTATTGTTATACGATATGTAACAATTTTGTAAAATGTGTTATGTTTTATTACTGTAATATAATTTTCAATTTTATTTTAGTCATATCCATATTTCCAATTTCTCATCCAATTTTCCTTAGAACATTTGATTGTTTTTTATAGATAATTTGTAATTAGTTTTCTTCTCCTGTTTACTCTTTCCAGCGATAGCCAATAACAATAATAGTATTCTAATGAAGTTAGGTACACTGGGAAATTCGCTGGTGTCCCAAGCCCACTTTTATAATTCAAAAACATTATTGGGGTTAAGTTGGATTAATTTGGTAAACAGTGTCCAAAAGATAGTGTTACGATATTAATCCAACCGAAGTCAGCTATGCTTTATACACGTTAAATCTCTCTGAAGTCCAACATTTCCATTTTATGTGAAATGATATGAAAAAAAAAAGATTGCCGGCACATATATAAACTTTATAATGTGATATAGATTAAACTTTCAAAGCTGTATATAGTGGTTTTGGCTGTTAGAAGTAGGTTACGAGAAAATGTTCCACAGTAAGTCAAATCTTAGAGTTGATGTTCCGATTAGCAATGGCATCATTCTCGTTCCTTGAAGGTAGCAAGTTTAATACGTAGTCAACAACAAGATCCATTATGTTCACAAATGATCGCTAAAGCATGTAAAACAGGTAGTGCTCTCAAGGTCCAAGGCAAAAAATTTTCAATTTTTATTTACTTATTTATTTTTTAAATCAAAGGTCTATTTTTGCACGATAGCTAATTAAACTAGGACCTACAGTTTAAAGTTGACTCCAAATCAGCATAAACACTCAACCTTGAGGTGGGAATCAAACTCATGAATTTTGGAACCGAAGGCCAATACGATAATTATTTTGCTGCTAGTTAGCTGATTATCGCTCTTGGGTTCATTTTTGCATGCAAGGACTAATTGAACCGGTATCTATAACTAAAATTAGAATCTGAACCCTACAAGTATTCACATTTGTAACTGGTAACGAATCCATGAACCGTTGTATCGAAGAACAGAGTGTTTACCATTTGGTAACCAGGTCTACGATATTCTAAGAGTGGCAAGTGAGTCTTCTGCTTGGTTCCATCGAGGAATCGTCACTCTAAAAATAGAATAGGCGGTTATCGGATTATAGAGAACATAATCCAAGAAATGGTATTCAGCATACATAGGATTTCGCGGAGTACTTGGAACAAAATACTATAATAAAGTAGAGGGGTATCCAACTCATAATACTACTCAGTCAACAAATAAATAAATGAACCCAAACCAGATCGTTATATGAAGAGTAATTTCCGGAATTATTTTTACCACCTTTAGTGCATCACATGGTTTTAAATCCTAATGTAGCCCATGAACGAAGAACTAATTGAGATTAGACAATTATTTATTTTTTTCCAATGGTCGAGGTATATCGGGATGTATTGTCCCCTTATACCCAAGGAACCGGCCGGAAACAGCGACCTCTTTGTCACCGAGGCGTTGCCCCGGGTGCACCACAGGGGTTGGGCCACCATCGCACCCTCACACATGCCATAGGGACCCGTTTATAGGGTAGGCACCATTCATACCTCATTCACACATAAGGAAAGGACAAAGACAGGATAGAGAGAGAGAAAGTTCATCCATGTCTGAATCCGGGATTCGAATCCAGGACCTCCCTATCCGTAGTCAGGCACGTTGACCACTAGACAAGTTGGCCGGCTTTTATTATTTATTTATTAGTAATGCTAATTTTTTGCTTAAATTTAAAGCTTCAAAAAATAAAAAAATTGCAAGAAATTGTTTAAAAGAGAAAAATTAGAAATCAATACAAACGTAAAATAAAATCTGAAATTTCTAAATTTGAATTATTAAACAGAAAATCACATTAAATATTGCATTTGCCAAGAAATTAAAGCACACCGCTTCATTTCAGTTTTCGCATAACATTTTAAGTATTTGGATTGCTTACTTAAAATACAGTATGCAAATAGTTTGTCAAGAATTATTATTGGCTTATAGTATTGCCATTTTATGAGAAATTTTTTTATAAACGAATTTACTAATTAATTTTTAAAAACAAATGTGCGTGACTTTCTTATCACGCTGTGTTATGAAAGTTACATAATCAGTGATGATAAATGTTTCAAATACATTACATTATTATAGTTTTAATGTTAAGCAATAAATATTTATTTTACTGCCCAAAAAATATTCATAAGGCACACGTCAAGGAATTTTACAACTGAACAGCAGTAATATAAAAGAAATATTCTTTTATTATCTAGTAATTCAAATCCAAAATTTAACGATAACTTGTATTTTACATATACTGAAGCTACATATATTATAAGAGATTTCATTTTGTTTGTCTGTCTACAAGTTATTTTCTATTCACTGAGGCTAATTAGACCGGTAATTGCATTTAAAATTTTAATTTATTTCAAATGGTTAGGATTCCTAATCTTTATAAGCATCTCCGTACGAGGTGGAAATCAATCCAATCCAAATTGTTGAACAGAAAGCCTTGATAATCAAAATGATTTGTTTCGCCAATTTATGGACAAATTATGTGCACAAAAACTAATCTGATTGTCACCTACTGCTTAAGTTGAATATAAAACCACTATAAATATCAATGTAATTGAAATATATATTCGCTATGGGTGTTGGGTCCATGGACGGAGATATTCCAGAGCACATTGCTAACCTAAATAAAAAATTCTACGATAAAGGAATTAACTGCACAGAAGATGCATTTAATCAAGTTTTTCGCAATAGTATCTCATAGAAGACTGTTAATATAGGCCAATCGCCAGACATTATTTAGAGGAACACATTTAATATAATTTTTGTATATAGTGTAAACAGCCTTATTTAATCTTATTTTACTCTTCATTTATTCAGGATTATTTCTTATTTTTTCTATTTTCACCGTACATAACAATCTTATTTCAATTTTATTATTTCCTCTATTTTTCAAGTAGAATAAAAATTTTCAACTCATTGCTCCGACTCTGAGCTCTGCAGATAGCTGATTGGCTCTCACCGCCAAGACTCGGTTCCTGACGCTTCAAGCCTAGCGTTCCACAATTAAGAATAAGGTTGACTATCATCCAAAATCTTGCCATTCTTGAACTAGCTAAGTACATAGGAAAGAATATTATTTGAAAGAGAGAGAAATTATTTCTGAAATTTCGATTCGTATAATTTTCAATTCGCTTAGCCATTTTTGTTCATAACAATTGATATGATAGCATTTTAATTCGTTCCAATTCAGGTGATAAATATAGATGCATTGGTTCATTCACAGTGACCCACACTGATTTATTTCAATCACCATTACATTAATTTTTTTCTTGGCGCGGTACGCCTAAAGAAAGGAATCGCCGAATTAACTTGAGATTTGTAATCAATGATGTCATTGCAAGATGGCTTGCTAATCTTTTTATTCGAAATTTTATAGTACGTTAATATTTTATATTAATGTCATATTGACCATTTGAAAAATTTTATAATTATTTTATTTCAAGTAATTATTTAAATTCAAGTAATTTTTTTATGAAAATAAAATTCATTAAAGGTCTACGTTTATAAGAATTACATTTATTAAAATGTGGTACAGCAATTAATAGAAACGTCACATATTAATATCTAATTGGCAATTAACCAATCCACACACAATCGATTTAAATATAAGAACATTAATTATCTTGGTTCAAATGTTTTGTGTTACGTTTTCGGCTACTTTATTGTTTTAAATAAAATTATGAAATCAACTCAAACGCACTGTAGTTATAAACTATGATCAGATAACGGGGTTTAAAATTACGATGCATAAGATAAAGATTTTTCCTAGCTAAATCCTATTCTTTAAACTTACATACCACATCAATAATGGTACTTTAGACAGTATGGATATTTAATATGAATTGGCTTTCAAGCAATGTAAGAGTCTTTAATTGGGTGTGATATCGAACCTTCTATCTTTAACGTTGAAGACCGACGCTTTACCTAGGCACATGATCTTGGTTTAGCACTTACAAGTTCTAAGAGAACGAAAATTCTAAAAACTGAATACTTAGATTAAATTTAAAGAGATTGTAATAATAATAAAAGAAATGAAAATACATTACAAATTGGAAATTCCATACACGTTTTGAAATTTACATTGCATTTCTCAATATTCAGAGTAGCATAATGGTTGACATCTCAGTGCCACAGTTGCTTAGAGGAAAAAGATTTCGTTCTTGTGTCAAAAGCCAGTTTGTTATCTTAACATGTCTAAAATACTCTTTCCTGAGGGTCCATCCACATTACGTATAAGCAGAGTGCATTGTTCCTTTATATTTGTGGTATTGAATTTCCGAATGTTGTTGTTGCACCAGCATGCTTCCCTGTAATAAGTCCTGAGTTGGACTCTACCAGAAGCAGCCTAGTGGAGTCTTCATGATTTTGAATCAGGGGCTAAGCAATAGACCTCCAATACTTGGCCTGCCATTCCCAGAGGTATCATTTCACTTGGAGAACATTGTGACCACGCCCAGGAATTTACGTATGAGACATTTAGATGTCAACCAGTTTATTCTCACGTATTATGCTATAAGATGGCTTGACCTTGGTACATGGAAATCTGTCGGTGTGCAAGTTGTTTCACGGTAGACAAATGGTAAACAATATTAGAAGTCGTAAATTAGTTTCTAGTGTAATGTATGTGCTCAGTTATTATCACAAAAGTCTTTCAATACTGCTTAAAACATTAATGGTAATTTAATAAAGCCACGGTAAAGTGATAGAGTCACTAACTGAGCTAGTACACATCATAGAACATGTTCCTTTACACCGTACGAAGACCAGCTGGGAGACAAACTGTTAGTGCTCTGGTCTTTGGTTCAACAATTTGTGGGTTCAAACCCCATCTTGGGTTTGAATGCTTGTAAGTTTGGTTTGTTTGTCATTCAACGGTCATTTTTTGCTTACGAGGGCCAATTAGACCCGGACCTACGGTTTAAGGTGGATTCCGAAGCACTACAAACATCCATGCCCAAGGCGGGATTCGAACCCACGAACTGTTGAACCGAAGGCAAGAGCGCTAAACATTCGGCTGTTAGCTCGGCTGTATGTTTGTAGGAGATTCGAATCCACTTTTTATGTAGGTTGCGGTTTAATTAGCCCTCGTATGTAAAAGTGACTTATGAGCGACATACGAAGCAATCACACCGTATTAAATATCCGTTGGTTCATGTGTGTGATCGAATCTTATTATTTTAGATTATAAGAGTGATATCATTACCAACAAAAGTGAACAGATTTCTGTATTCATTGTTTAAAAATAAAATTGCAATGAAATATTTAGATAAAGAATTCATGCTTTACATAAAATGCATATAAAATTTAAATTTAAGAAATTACGCCTTGTGTGTGAAATAATTAAAGAATTAACTTCCATAAAATTTACAGTTAATAGATTATGATTATAAAATAATCAAATATTTGAAATAGATAGTGAAAATAAGAAATTTTTTGTTTGCGTCAGGGAGTGATAATAAAAAAAATTTTTAATTAATAATTTATACCATCGTTTTTATTTTTATTTAGCATTTTACAAAAGCTACAAGTTTATAACTTATATGCGAATGTGCAAAATTTTTTATCTTGAATTATGATGCTGCAGACACTTGAAATGTTTTATGATAATAAGATTCAGTTTGATATAGAATTATTTATCTAATATCATACATCATGCCTTTGCATTTCTACTGTAATAAGCTTTTACACAACTAAGTAAAAAAAATTAAGTTACCAATTCAATTAATTTAGAAATTAGTTATGGTATTTTTTTTACGCCACAGCACATAAGATAACCAACTATCGATAAACATTCCCAAGAATCGATGCAGATATAGTCGTCGCCCATGATTGCGTGTTTCTTTTTACAGATTTTCTTTATTATTATTTCATTTCGACACGTAACTTATCTGCGATTGGTTGCAATTGTTTCTCATGAGTCGATAGTAAATAAATCTCACAGCTGCGAATTAAATCATGGTTTGTTTACAAAATGTGAACTTGGTTTTTGAAAGTTATCATTTTTGTGACTATGAAATTAACTCAAATTACTCAGAGCAATATTTTAATTATTTAATAGACATATTCAGTGAGCATTAACACGATTGATTATGTACGTAAATGTGATTACTGTTTTAATATATTTTATAATTTCCTTAGCTCCACTCAAAACGCAAAAGTTTTATATGTGAATATTGAAATTTGTATTTAATTTTTTAAATCGTGCAGTAAATTTTTATTTTATGTCGAATTTGATTTCTTCAGATACGATTTTAGGCTATAATATTTTCTTAAATAGAAAAATTAAAATATAAATTTTTATATTTCCGACTTAGTGAAATGTGTAACTCAAATACATTATAATTTTCCCATGCTTAATGAAAAATTTTAAAAGTATACACGTTCGCCTTGCACTATAATTTTAGTAATATGTTAATAACTACTAAATGCACAACTTTATATACACTCCAGATTATAAATAGTAAAATAAAAAGGTTTTAGTGGTTTGTGTTTTTTTAATTCATAGTTTTATGTACAGAAATGCTAATAAAACAATCTATTCTATTATAATCCATCTAATCTAATATATTACTATCTCTTGTAATAGATTCTATTACTTGCCTAATCTATTACTTGAACACCTGACGCTTTTAATCATTAGCATAATAAAAAATGGTCTAAATGCTTCGATAAAGCAAATTCTTACGAAATTAGCTTAAAAAATAGAATATAAAAACGTTAGTTTTTTATTATATAAAATATGAAGTTTCGCTATTTAGTTTTACTTAATTTTTGTCAAAAGATAATTTTTAGTTTTGATCACTGGAATTTCATGTGTATTTTGTCACTCAATACCGAATAAATAAAGTATTTGAAAATGAATGAAACAAATTTGACTTCATATACAGTTTTTATTTTTACTCATTTGTATTTACTTATTATTTCTTTCGAATAATTTTATTTCAGCATTGTTTTCTTCAGATTGAACATACCAGCCATCTAAAAAATACCTTGGCGATCGAATATCCTCTTTGTTCCATTAGTTGGCGCGATTTCAAAAAATGGGCAAAGTGGCTCATCGTTCAGCAAAATGACTAACGCTGAACGCTGTGTTCCAATTTTAGCGAGCAGGAATGAAATTTTAACTACTAATGTAGTTATATATTTATATATATATCTGTATATATATGTAGTGAGAGTTTTTAGCCTCTTTTAGAATAGTTACAATAATACAAATGCAAACGAAAAGTACAAAAATATATATTACTCCCCGGCTATTATCGCACAAGATGGCAGCAAACAAAAGCAATCAAGGAAAACGAATTTCCGTTCTTAGGCATACAGCTGGAAGGAAGGGGGTAATGGCAATCTTTTATCGTTCTCTCACGAGGGAAAAAATCATAAAACTTGGCGAGAAGAATGACTTACCAGAAGAACGAAGCCGTAAATCGAGTATAATGTCTGCGGCAGAATTATGTCAACGGCTTATGGAAATACCATGAAAGACAGAATAAACCATGAGCGCAAATCGATAAGACTTGCGAACAAAAGCAGGAATTTTCAGTGTTTTGTCTGAAATAATTAACGCCAAAATGCCATGAAGTAAACTGGGAAAGTATTTTTTTCAGTATAATTTTTTTTTAACGAAAAAAAATTTTTTTTTTCCTGGACGAGAATTGTAATTCAAATTTATTTTCACAGAACATTTTCAAAGTAAATGTTATCGTTAAACTAGATTGCGATATTTTAGTATGGAGTAAATGGTTATTCGGAATGATTTCAATAAATAAAAAAAAATGCAAATATTTCCAGCAAAAGCAATTCTGCTAAAATGTCCCATTATATTAAATAAAAATGGATAATATTTTCAAATATGTTACTAGATTTGTTTTTATTCTATTAAAAAAATTATTGCTAGGAATCAAGATACATATTAAAAAAATTATTGCTAAGGAAGAATACATTTGTACGCCTTCTAAAAAAAACAACATTCTAATTCAATTTTTTTAAAGATTTTAATGAAATACATAACATGAAAATATCTAACTAAAAATGGAGAAAGTTTAATCGGATATTTAGTCATGTGCTCTAATTTCATCGGGACATATTCTGTTTAAAACTGATTGCCAGTCACTGAAAAACATCCCCGTTCGAAATAGGCTATTAATTCATAAAGTAGAAGCTGCAGATGTAAAGATTGCCAGTAAAAAGTTTCTACGCTGGAAAAAAGTCTTCAAAATTAGACACGAGGGAAATCTTTAAAACCCATCCTTAAATATGAAGTAAGACGACTGGTAACAAGAAAACTGCCAAAGAAAAAAAAAATTTTTTTTTGCAACAACAAAGAATAATAAAATATTTAATTTTTAGATTTAAAAAATTAAAATAGGCTACCTAAATTGGATTGAGAATGTTATCAGAATGAAAGGCAATAAAACCCTTAAGGAAATTTTCTTAGAAAAACTCATCAGCACAAGAAGAGGAAGACCCAAGCTGAAATGGGTGGATGCAGTCGAGAAAGACTAGGGACTAGAAATTGGAGGGGTTTGGCTGCCAGCAGAGGTGGCTGGACGATTCTTGCTCTGGTCCATACTGGGCTGGCACGCCATAAATGATGATGAGAGATTTAAAAAAGGTAAAATATTTCACTAGATTTTTTTCTTAAAAATCGACATTTTGTAACATATAATACAGCCATTATTTATAAGGCAATGAATGCTTACTTTTGATGAAATGTAAGACTTTTATGAAAATGAATTGTAATGGAAAGTATGTGGTTGTTATATACTTTATCACTCAAAAGTCACTTTTTTACTCGAGCGCTATGAAGACAAAGAGCATATAATTTTATAAAGATTCCAAACTACTTGTGGTGTCCGAAACTAATAATCTGTTGTCTATTGGAACTGTTGAGCCGACTGAAAGAACGCTAACCATTCTGCTGTCATGAGATGGAGTTATTGCAGTTTGCCATGTTGGTAATGTTTTTTTTACACGTCAGTAATTTGAAAGAGTTTCTTCAAATTAAAGTGGATTCCGAATCATTACAAACATCGTGACTTGATATTTGAGATTTTCAACCAATCAATTCGTGAAACAAAGATAAAAGTGGAACAATGCACTTATCATTTCGCCTGCAAATAAGAAAAAAATCTGAAAATTTTTTATATATTAAATTTAAATAACAGTTGATTGAAAATATTTTTGACAGTAAAAAGCATATCAAAAAAATGTATAACATGATATTTGCATTATTGACTTGGTAAAAAATGAAATTGACTTAAAATAATATTTTATTTAAATCATATTTTACCCTCTCTTACATATCTCTTAAATTTCTATTAAAAATTAATTTAACAGGTATTCAAAACATCTTTTCAGCATGTTTACAGATTTTTTAAATTTCACCAGTGAAACTAATGTGCTTTTGAATAAATAAAAGTAGTTTTTTTATTTTTATCAAAACTAAAATGACTGTAGTTTTGCCACGCGCAGTAGTGACTTCTTTAGTAAGACCAGCTAACTAGCATAAAATTTGATTCAAGTAGATCTTTGCAAGACATTCAACAATTTCCCAGGTTGAAACAAATTTGCGAACTATTGAATTAAAGCCCAGAGTGCTGAGCATTTATCTAATAGCTCGGTTACGAAGTTTGGAAAACAGTAAAAAAGGAATATCAAAGCATATAAGTGTAAACTATACGAAAAACCATCAAACATATCTAGTACAAGATTTATAATTGAAAACCAAAGCTATCAAAATAATTAAGAAAATACTTTTTTAATCTTTAAATATTAAAAAAGTGTCTGAAATTGGAATGAGAATTAAGTTTTCGAAATATATTAGGTAAAATATTCTTTGGAAATAGCTGTTACCCACTTCATAATTTAAAATAATCAATTAACAAAGAATTAAGAAAGCAATATCTGATAGTCAAGTTGAATTTCTCGTACCTCTGGCACTAAACGATTGCATTTGGAATATAACAGCTTATAAATTATCTAAAAAAAAAGAAAAAAGAAAAAAAAGTTTTTTTTGAGACCTCACACAAAAGCTAGATATTTGACATGTATCCAAAGCATCTGCCAGCCAACTTGACTAGTGATCAGCTTGCCTGACTAAGGATAGGGAGGTCCTGGGTTCGAATCCCGGTTCAGGCACGGACGTACTTTCTCTCTCTATCCTGTCTTTTGTCCTTTCTTTGCGTGTGAATGGTTGCCTACCCTATAAAAGGGTCCCTATGGCATGTGTGTGTACTGAAGTACACACACATGCCATAGACTCCACACCAAATACAGTTCAGTTGGAAAAGTGAAGCAATGCACTCCAATTTGCCAGCCTAGCTGGCACACGAGAACAACAACATCCAAAGCATCTTATTAAGAATGATCGTAAATAGGTTTGGCTAGCTTTTTGCTTTTATGGTCATTTTCTGCAAACGTGGAATATTTTATCAGAAGCTACAATTGGAAATGGATTCCAGATTAAATACAAGCATCAACGATCAAAGTCGGAATCGAACCCATGCACAAAAGTAAAAATAGTTGAGCCTCTGGTGACATCATCCACTTGTAATAACTTTCAATGTTTGAGATATGTTAACTGTATTCAATCAAATATACATAGGACAATTTTACATTCATGTTTCAAAAGAATTTAATTTTTACATTCTAAAAATTCCCAACATAATTCAGAAGTACAAAAGAATAAAAGAGGTATGCACAATTTTTAAATGCCAATGCAAAGGAAAAAATTTATGCATACTTAGTCAGAAGAAATTCTGAGGGATGTTGAAACAATTTACAGATCAAAATAAAGATAAATCCTATACAAATAGATCCTTTTCGCTGGCAACATAAAGAAATAAATCATAGAACAAACATAGAATATATAACAAAAGTAGATAGATCAAAAAACAAAGAAAACATTTAATCGATAAAAACAATGTCATACTAACATAAATTTTGCGACTTGGTCATAAATGTAAGCCAAACCAATAAATCTATTATAAGTCCTTTCTAATGGTTGTTATAATACTAAAGAAACTTAGAAGACTCATTTTTCGAACAATCTTATAAAAATAATTCAAGGAACTCTCTCTTGTATAATAATGTATTAAATTAAATATTTTTATTTCACAAAATAATGAATAATTTTGAAAATTGAGTTCTTTAATAAAAAGATTGTGTAAGAATATGAAGAAAATCTACTGGAAAAGTTAAATATACGTTTAGATATATTATAATTTTAAATTAATTAATCTTTTTATTTAACTTGAATATATAACAAGTATTGAAACTGATAATGATGCACACCAAAATTTTAATTTCTTGTTTTGTTGAAACAATTAGGTAATTTATCATTCACAGAGACAAAAAAAAAAGCAATAAACTGTAGAATTTAAGCAAATGGTGCTAAAAATTGTAGAAATAATGGGTAATAAAATGCGCGTATTTCAAACATCGATAATTATTCTAACTATATTGTCGAGAATGGTGTTGAAAAGGAATCAGACGGAAAAATTTATGCTCGATCAAACAATTGATAAAATTTCGATGATAAATCGACAATTTTATTGAATGGACATAAAAAAACGATGAAAATGTCCGCAGCGTTATAGAATCGCGCACTCGGCAAAGTTTAAAAAGTAAAAAGAATCAATAAATAATATAAAAAGAGATAATAGAATAAGAAGAATATTAAATATAAGGTACTATTTATATTATCTTTATATATATTTTTTTATATATAAAGATAATATAAATAATATAAAAAGCGAAACTTCATGTTGTATTAAATTTCAATACTGTAACGATAAAGTTATATCTACCAATTGAAAAATCTCAATTCCCTGAAAAATTTAATAGCTAGATACACATGGGTTTGAATTTCAGTTTCTTTAAACAATGTTTGGCGTTTCTATAGTCAGTATGTTAATTCATACGGAATAAAAACATCAAAAAGAAATTTGCTTTTTAAAAATCATTACAGCAACACGCAGAAGCTGAATGAATTTTTTTAAATAAGCAAAAAATTAACTTAAAGGAAACAAAGCTATCTACAAAAACATTTTTGAATTTCGTAAATGCATTTTTGCATGAATTTTTCGCTATACTTATATGCGATTAAATTTTATGCTTAATAAACTCTTTTCTACCTTTCTTTTCAATAAAGCTAATATTAAAGAACTAAATATAGCTTATATCGAAAAGCTGATTGTAAGTATTTGGAGAATAGTAGATGTGTTTGGCACTCCAAAGACATTCACACTGAAAAGGTGTATGTAAATTTTATTTTCAAGGTCTCTTCACTGGTGCTGTTGCACCAGCATGCTTCCCTGGTACCTAGCCCTGAGTTCGGCTCTACTAGTAAGATAAAAGCAGCCGGGTGGAATCTTCATGATTTTGAAGCATGGAACAAGCAGAAGACCCCCATCCCAATATTTGGCCTGCCACCCGCAGAGGTATCATCTCACTTGGAGGACGACCAGTTTTAACGTGCCCCAGCCACATTAAGCGAACACGACGCATTTTCGCTCGCTCGGGATTCGAACTCATTCATTACCTCCCCATAACGAGGATGACACCCTAACCAACCAGATCACCGAGTCCCCTCTTCACTGGTTGCTGTTGTCATGTGCAAGCTAGGCTGGCATTATGGATTGTGCTGCTCCACTTTCCCATAGTGAACCATATTTAGGTGTGGAGTCCGACTTCTTCAGTACACATGCCATAGATACCAGTTTATAGGGTAGGCAACCATTCACAACTCATTCATGCAAAAAAGGACAAAGGTAGGAAAACAGGATAGAGAGGGAAAGTACATCCATGCTCGCGAACCGGGATTCGAACACAGGACCCTCTATCAGCAGCCAGGCATGCTGACCACAAGACAGGTTGGGCGGCCTTTTTCACTGGTGTGGAATCTTGATGAAGATGCCAACTCAGATGTTGGCCGATTGCTTGTTTATATTTAACAATATAGTTGATTGTATTTAGCAGTTATAGTTGTAAGAAACAATCGAATATATGTAGTGAACGTATAAAAACAATATATTCCACATTATTATGAATAACAGAATGGCTATCCATAATAATGTGAAATAAATTAGGGAATAAAAACAAGTGATTAGTACGGTTTCATCATTTTTCTTATAGGAAATGTATAAATATATGCATACATATAGTACAAAATTTACTTCATTTACTGAACAATAATATAACAGTGTTTTGGGTTTGTATTCCATCTTCTGGGGTCATCTTTTAATCACGAGAATTAATAAGTCAGCAATCTATAGTTAAAGTGGATTTTCGACAACAAGAACATTTAGTTACGAGATGGAAAAGAAGGAGAAAACTGTCTAACTGTTCAATAATTTTCTAACAGAATATATGGTGAAAATATCAGAAGTTCTAAATCTCGAACTCTATTTCACTTTTAATCTAGATATAGATTAGCAAACTTAAATAATAGTTTTGATTTGAAATTTTCATTTTCAAATCTTTAAAAAAAGAAAATTTTTACAATATTTTATAAAGAACTACCACATTGTTAAAAATAATATTTTCAACGTGTGTGAACTGATATTTTAACTTACAGCAGTCAGATGCAAATGAAGCCGCCCATCTTGTCTAGTATTCAGAGTGCCTGATTGCGGATAGGGAGTCCCTGAATTCGAATCCAAGTTCACACACACACAGGCATGGATGTACTTTCTTTCCTTATCCATCCTGTCTTTGTATGACTGGGTTGTGAATGGTTGCCTATCCTCTAAACGGGTTCCTATGGCATGTGTGCACTGAAAAAGTCGGACTCAACACCAAAATATGGTTTGTTGGAAAAGTGGAGCAGCCCACCCCATAATGTTTGCTTAATTGGTACAAGACTACAACAGATACAAATGAAAATACATTTAAAATAAAGCTTCGAATGATTACAAAGATAGAAACAATGACATTCATTTTAGAGAGAAATATCTTATGCATCGTTTCCCCTCTTTTATTTACAGAGAAATGATGTAAATTATGGTATAATTGGAAGCATATATGCAAGTATTTTATTCCACTCCAAATTTTATATTAATATTTTTAACATAAAATTAAAGTACATTAAAAATATACATACATTTTAAATATAAAATATTCTAACCTCCATAAATTGGTAGCACTAAAATAAAATACATGTACATTGTTGTTTGGCTAATTGAAAACATAATAAACAAAACCTCACCACTTGCCAATAAAATAAGTTTTAAAAAGTTATCTACAAATTTACTATATTAACAGAATTACGCTTGATATAAGAAGATTCACAGTAATTGATAATAAATGCAATTAATTACAATGGACGGTTCAACATGGTATTCGGAGGTCAAAGTTTACTGTGTATAAAATCTGACAATTTTAGTTACTTTTTTTTTAAATTTCTTAACATGTAATTTGTTTCGGTGTAAATAAATGCAGGCTAAGGTTTTATACGTATAATATGTGTGTGACGTAATATATCTTATTTACATATTGAATGCAATATCTTTAACAAAATTTTACGATAATTGGGCACAGGTGCCGTATAATCCAAGTTTCCAAATTATGAATTTATTTTGGCGATGAAGAAATGTTGCCAAGATGACGTATCGAGACGTGTACGATGACGTAAATATTAGGGTTACCAAAATAAAATTTTCTGCGTAATTCTTATTGGTCTCTATATTTATGACGTAATAAAGGCAAAGTTGCCAGATACGTAAGGAAATCCGCCAAAAAATCGCCAATCTCAGAATTTGGCATCGTGGATTATACTGCACCTGTGCCATAAATTGATATGTTTATATAAATGAAGTGTGATATATAATTAAGACTTAATTCAAGTCTTAAAATTTTTTTTGCGGGGACATTTTAAATTTGAACTTGATTTTTTTCTTCCTTAAAAATATAATATTAATTAATCAGAGTGATAAGTTTCAGTAAATTTCAAGTTTTCAAATTTTATGCATTGAAGTCCATTAAAGTGTAAAAGCTTTCCCCATTTCTTTTTAATACAATTTTTGAAATTTGAATAGAGATTCGAAAAGAAACTTAAGTCATCAAAATGTGTAAATTTTTTCTGAACGAAATATATAATAATAACATTTATTAGTTTAATTGTCCCATAATACTATACAAAGCCACAATAAATTTTTAATACGATTTAATCAGGCTAAAATATAAATGAAGTATGATATCAAATAAAAAAACAAATTCTATGATACCAATAAAAACGATGGTTAATATAAGTTAAAATATTTGAACCTTCACTATACTCTTTTTTCTACATTTGCTTTAATTCTTATTTTCAGCCATAATTTGTTCTTCCTTATTCGTTTGCTGATTCACATGTAGTATTTACATTTTATTCTTTGTAAGTTTTAGATAATGAATTACCTTGCATTTTTAGTTGTATTTCCACTATGTCTTTTAGTTACCCTCATATATCATTCATGCTTTTTTTGCTGACCTACTTTTGCATTGTTCCTGTAAATCATTCACACATTTTATCTTTCCGAAATTATTTAATGCAAGTATTACATTTATTTAATTTCATAATAGATTTTGATAATTGTTCCACTTTCTAAGGAAATGTTTTGAAATTTTTTAAATTGTACCACTACATCTTAAAAATACAAAGGAAACTGTGGGGTAAAATTTTTACGTACAGTCACCCTTGGCAAAATTTTCAAAAAGTCGCCAAGGCTGTATGACGAAATTTCGATCGGGAAAAACGCTGGGAGAAAAATGGCTGAAATAGTGACTAATATTTCATACATTGTTGGTATCTATCAATATGCTCAACTAATTTTACAAAATTAACAAAAAACGCAGATTTATAGATTTCAAACATCAATGGTAAAATAATAAAGTTGATATGTTAAATTATCCATAAAATTTTTTGATTAAATTTTATATTAATGAATTTAAATCTGTAAATGTTCATGAGTAATTCATTTCATGATGACCATTTAATTTATTACTTATTATGTAAATAATGAACAATAAGCACATACCACTCTCCAGTTTACAGACTTATGACAAATAGGGTTGCCAAATTACTAGTTTGCCGGGTTTCCAATAAAATTTTTTTGCCAAATTTGGCTCCAAAGAAAAACGCGCCAAGGGTGACCGTACAGTAAAACTGATCCAAACTGTAGTTTTAATAATGTCAAACTCTATCACCCATCGATATAATTATAAAAATGTCAACATATAATATCCCTTCTTACACAGATGTCCAAAAATGACCATTGAAGAACAAACTGAATCCATCATTTATGTGATAGTTCAATAGCGGAATAATACACAGCTTACTATATTTTTGATGGAGTCTTAACCAAAATATAGAACCGAAGCTCTTTTCGTCTTCAAGAACGAAAATGCGTTCATTTGTATTAATTATTTCAATTATATTTACGAATTTCAGAATAAGCACTACCCCAAATGAGTGGACAAACTCCCTTTATAAGCCAATAATTCCAAGAAAATGGAAAAAAAAAATCACCTTTATATACGTCGTAAAGTAAGCAGATATTTAAAATTTAGCAATAGAACCTTTCAGGTTACTATAGTAAGCAGAGTTTAAAACAAAACACTGTGTCGTACACCTTGATGTAATTTTCTATGGGAAGTATGAAGGAATGTCTCGAATTGGCCAATCCTCTAGGAAATCAAATCATACACGAATGCTGGTCCACAAAAATATTTTATAGTATAAAGAGGAAATAAATAATATTTTTGTAAATGTCATTCGCTTGTCATTTTCCCTACATGCTTGCAATACATTTCAATATTGTTGGATGTGTTAGAGTTTTAATATGAACCCATTTACAGATTTTACTAATAAATTGTTTATATATATATTCATTCATTTTTCGTATCCTGAATTTTTGTTTAATATATGAGCCATTTTAACAAAATGTATCAGTTACACCACCCTTGTTGTGGAACTCCAAAATGTACATTACCAAATAGGGTTAAGGAATGTCGAAATGATTGATGATGTCATCTCGCGCCATTATTTTCAACGAATGAGTGACCAGTAAGCTTGTACCCTACTGAGGAGGTTAAAGTTTCTCGAGGTTTTTTTTGAGTTGAGCTCTACTATCAAGCAAACGTGCTACAGATAGAGACGGTATTAGGTTTTATGGAGTTCTAGAACAAAAATTCAAATCTCCTGTAGGATAGGTGTACCTGGTTATGTTTGGACGTTACTCTAAGAAATGTGTTCATGTAATAATAAACTTATTCTTGAAAATCAGACTTTTTAATAATCCTTAATTTCACCAAGATAACTACGTAATACATTATATATGTATATTAATAATGGATCAATGAATTAAAATCATAAAATTTATAAATAAAAAAAATTGAAATTCCTTAATTCCGATTTGATAAGAGATGGCACATTAGGAAAGAACCTTTTTTGAGTTTTCAATACATTGTAGTTATTACATTTTTTTTATGAGCAATTAAAATTTATTAGTTATCATTTGAGATATTGTTAGCCTGTAAAATTCATATAGTACTGTTTTGATTTAAACAGACATTAAATTTTAACAATTTCGGTTTCATGAAAACGACACGTAAGAAAAAAAGAAACAAATATTCAGGTAGATAAATAATAAAAATTAATACTGAATCGGAGAACGATGAAAAAACACTGAAAGAATTATGGCGAAAAAAATTATGATGAATTAAAAAACTATGGTGAGGAAAGTGATAAAAAAAACTACAAAACTGTATAAATTAAAGATGCGATTTTTTTTGTTTGGTTTGTATACTACGAAAGTGATTTCGAATGTCAGTGAAAAATGCACCACCGAAAAAATTTCTCTGGTATAAGTATGTATCCATGATTTTGAGAAAGTTTTATCAAAAATTTTCGGAGACAAAACAATCAATGAAAATATTTGATTTCTGTTTTAAATAAAATAAAGAGCAATTATTATGTCGGTAAAAATTATTTTAAATCTGTGCATTATATAATTGATTTTAATTAATGTTTTTATACAGCCGAAATGAATTATTCAATTATTTTGTGTTTAGTGTGAAAGTAAACAAAGTAAAGTATAAAAACTTTTATATTTAAATATTACTGCATAACAACACGTTGGTTAATAAACGTTTGTCATATTCCTCATTTATTCTTAAAAACAAATTATTTCTTAAAAGTATCCCAAAAACTTTTTCATAATATATATCTTAGACGCAATAAAATACAGCCAACTCATATGGCATATTAGTCATCAGAAATTTTTTTTAAATATTCATGATTCACCACTCTTTTCGAATGGAAAACAAAAATGCTGCTTTCAGCTTTTAGCCACGATAAAAAAAAAAATCAACGTATTTCGACGAAATTGCATAAGCGAAGATAGAGCTAAGCTCACGAGATTGCATTTTCTTCGAAAGGGCTGGACTACATCTTCATAAGTCTTAACATCACGGCATTAATGTTAATAGTTAAGTTAGATCATTAATCTCCCGTGGGGATAATTTGAGGGATTCTTTGTAGCCGCTCCCTAGCGAAATGTGGCTGGCACAATGATTTAGGGATAATTTCTCCCTCCACAAAAGAAGCTAAGTTTTCTATATTTATATTTGATATAACCACTTATTGTGAATTACACAGCACCCCATTGAAATGCGATGCTCTTTGAATTTCTAGGAGTTGAAATATTCTCTCTATGGAATAATTATATTTCAGAAATAGTCATATTTTAAGAGAAACAAGAAAAAAAAAATATTTTTTTTTGCATGGTATAATTTGAAAAATTTTTTCATGTACTTCAAATGTTTGGTTTTCAGAGTAAAATTCGTGGACTAAAATTTTAAATATTACGCTTAAACTATAATTACAACTGCTCTGATTTTTCATCTAAATACATTAGATAGGAAAATAAAAAATCCATCACATTTTAGCGTTTGCAAAGGATAGTGCAAATGTAAAAAATCTGACAAGCTGGTATTAATTGTCCTAACAGTCTTATGTGTTAAAATCAGTAAACTTATATTTACATATTATTAAATTGTTATTTTTTTTTTCTCTCCAGAATATAATGCATAATAGAATATCATATTATTTGATATTGAAATTTGTTTCATGGGAGTTCTAAAAATAAAATTACTTTCTCTTTTCTTTAATTTGACAAGACATAAAATTATCAAGAACTTATATATAAATGTAAGTTTCTTTTTTATTTAAACAAAAATGAAGTATTTACTAAAATAACAAGATCAACTTACTTTTAAAAGTTTTTTTTATATCACTTTGTATATTTCTAAGCCTTTTAAATCAATAATTTATCACATTTATGAAAGTTTAGGAATGATTATGAATAATCACAGGTATGGATATATAAATATAATGAACAGTTTATTACATTATTGCACACACAGCATATATATAATTAAAATAATTACATGAACTCTCACTAAAATCCTTAGTACAAATCATTCAGCCATTGCAAAATGTTTCTTAAATGTTTTGCTTATTATTATTCGTAATTTAAAGGAATTTAAACAAGTTACATTTTTAAGAATCTGGGAAAGTATTCAGATGGAGCTTTAAAAAAAACCAGAACGGAAATATAAGGAATTAGAAAAGGACTCAATCTAAATTAAATGTTTTTAGAATTATAAACAGGTTTAAGAAATTTTCAATTTATATAAAATTACTGTGGATTTTTTATCAATAAGTTTACTTTATGTTTGAAACTTTCAAATTCCTTAAAAGATTTTAATTTAATGAATTACACAAAAAAATCTAAAATATCTTTTGCAACCCTACTTGAAACATAGAAATCTCATCCTAATATAATACCATGTTTACAATTTAATATTTTGAGAAATTGTTTCTTCAAAAAAAAAAATGTTTATTGAATAAAACAATCATCGTAATAAGATAGTACCACGTATTGAAATATTTAGTTATTTTAAAAATATGCAAGGTATTACACCGTTTCGCATCATATGAGCAAACGAATTAAGAACATCAAAAAGTATTTAAATTATATTAAAATTATAAATCTGATTATAAATTCAGGAATTACTAAAAACTGGGATAAATGGAAACTACAAACAGATTCCTCAATGGGAAATTCAGTCAATGTATATATGCATTGCAGTCAATGTATAAACTCCCTAAAAATTGGAAAGAAAAAAAAAGAGAAAAATCCCGTATATCCCAAATTCATTTCTGATGCAAATAAATCATCAGTAAGACTTTTCTAGAATCATACCGTTTCATCACTTGCTTTCACAAGATTAAAAACCAGTAGACAAAAGTTAAAATTTTCACTCGCGTTATAGTTTACATTTTGGAGATAAATATAAAATCATAGAAACTGCATGCATCACATTAGCATAAGTTGGGTATATTGGGTTTTGAAAGAAACGAGAAATAAAGTTTTCGACAACATTTCTGACACTTTTCGTAAAATATGCCTCCTCTAAATTACTCCCCAAGATAAAAACCACAGATATTTAACCACGAAAAGTAAAGCATGCACAAATGACATAGGAGACAAGGTGCTTTAAGGGAGCGTTTTATTAATGGCATAACATAAAAATAATCACTCTCTCCTAGATCCTATAAATCCTTATGGTAGAACCAGGATTTAAGGGGGTATCTTTGCGGCTTAGAGGGACCAAAGAGCCCAAGTGGTTTTCTTTTTGAGAAAAGAGAGAACTATACAGTCTGAAAATGGAAAAGATATTTATTCCCCACCCCCTTAGCATTTTTGACGTTAACCGTGAATTTTCGCACCGATGGATTTAATTATTATCCTAGCCCCCAACCCCACCTACTCTTAAACCCCGACGCATTTCTCAAAAATTAATGGCAGGTTCGAAATTGTAGAACGCCATTCGGTAGCTTCAGCTTTGAGAACCATTTTGTCAATAATAAATGCCGAATTATAAATTACGCTGGGGTAGGACGAATGCTGGGTAATTTCGGGTGACAACCGTCGGATTTATGATTTAAGAGGGCGGTCAGGTCGTTAAAGGCGAAAAATATCAAGAATAGGAAATAGCGGTGGTTATAATCGCAGAATCATTTCGAAGCGGGAAGAAAATAAAGTGCCATTTACTTTAATTGGAACAGGCGACGTAGGATTTTATTAAAAATTGGATTTTACTCTCTTCACTAACAGTTTAGAGCTCTTCGTATAAAAGAGCGTTTTCAAAAGTAGGTGGTACACATTCTAACTAAATGGTAAAATTGTATTTTAAGTATTAAATTGTATCCTGCCTTGGGTTCTGCACCAAAAGTATTATTAAAATTCAGAGAGGCATTTGAAAATTTGTCTGAAATTGTATTATTTGATTTAAACATTCAAAGATCGACGAAAAGTTTGCATTTCTTTAAATTAAATGGTAGTATTTAAAGTATGGAAAATAACATGTTCTCTCTTTTCGATAGTGACAGGATTTCTTTAAACAAATTTAAAGAAAGGTGGTTTAGTGATAAACTGGCTTTTTTTCTGTGATATTAACTAATGCCAGTAAGACATTCTAGCGGTTTATGCCGGAGAATAAATTATTTATTTTAATAATATATTAATAATACTCTGTAATTCCCAATTTGACAATAATGTTTAATGGATTCCGATGCCATTTAATCCAAGATTGCAAACTCTGAACCTTTTGGCGATGAAGAAATGTTGCCAAAATGACGCATTGCGAAGTGCGCGATGACGTAAATACTAGGGTTGCCAAAATAGATTTTTCCGCATGATTTTTTTAGGTCACCATATCTATGACGTAATAAAAACCAGGTTGCCAGATTCATAAGAAAATCCCTCAGAAATCCGCCAAAGAGAATTGTCAGAATGTGGCTTCCTGGATTATACGGTATATGTGCCGTTTAATGATCTTTTTTTTTGTGTGTAAGTAGAATGTTTTAGAAATTAAATTTGTTTCGCAGTAGTTTTCATATCATGTCCAATGGCGACAGCATTTTTCGAAGAGTTATTTAGTTCGAATGTAATAACTTTTGAAGAAAGGGAAATGAATGTAGCGTTTATGCATGTCTGCAGAGGTAAATGACTGGAAGATTTTCAGATTTCCGTTTAGTAACCCGAGAATACGACTTAATATCTATGAAAAAAACTCCCAGCAATAATATGCAATGAATGTTTAAAAATCTATTACAAGTATTCGCTTCTTCAAATATTCTACAACGAAGTAAAAACAAAATTTGTTTTAATAGCTTTTACGCCAAAATAAAAATGGAAATAGATTATCATTCATTACCAAACAAGTTCAAATAATGTTTATCAAACAGTCCAAGGTCATTGTAACGTGTTGGAACATGCACTACGTCTTTGTTTTCCAAAAAATATTTTACAGAGAGCGGGCCATGTTGACCAAGAAGGTTCACACGGCAAAGATAAAGAAGGGAATCGAAGAAGACAAAGAAGGTAATCAAGGAAAGTAAAGTGGACAAAGAAGAGGGGTAATCAAGGAAACTCCTAAGTACTTATCTTTTCAAATGCGACACATAAAAATCAGATAAATTCAACATCCTACTCTTCAAGAAATGACATCGAGTTTGGTTTTTCCCACTATGAAGAGTATGGTTTCACCATTCAGTCTCAGAAAGCTTGAACAAGTCTTACCGGAGATAGCAATTTTAAGGTATATTTATAAAAAGCCTACAATTAATAGTATCATAAATTGGTTGGAAAAAGTTTCATTTTAATATTTACAGTGCACATGATCGAAGATGTACAAGAATGGAATTTAAAAGTTAATAACGGAAATGCGCGTGTAAAGTTTTATTAATTCAGCAACAAATGAATTAAAATTTTTATCTCCTCCGGTAAAGGTAATTAACTACCCTTACAGGAGGAGACAACAATTTTAAGGAACATTTTGTAAAGTTACGTGTAAATTCTTATAAACTCTCTCCCTCTCTTTCTCAACAACAAATAAATAATATTACAATAAGCTAGCATTATATATATATACCTTATTCTATTTGATTTTTAGTTGATTAAACCAAGATATGTTTTATTAGGAAAAATAGCATTTTCAACACGAAGCTTAGAAAAATAATCGTTAATTTTCCCCCGAAAACTAGTCCCAGGTTCTACACTCGAACTAAAAGCCACGGAAATTGGCTGTGTTACAAAACTTTTATGCTATATTAGAAACCTTTATGAAATTCATTTTATGAGA
Source organism: Latrodectus elegans (assembly GCA_030067965.1). NCBI lineage: Eukaryota > Metazoa > Arthropoda > Arachnida > Araneae > Theridiidae > Latrodectus > Latrodectus elegans. The sequence continues at coordinate 64,272,091 of CM057812.1, read as the reverse complement.
GAGAGAGAAATTTGAGTTTAATAATATTTGAAACTGAATTTCATAAGGTCCTAATGTTTATTGTTTGTACTTACGTCTTTTTATAGTAGCGTTACGCCCTTTTTTTTAAAAAAAAATTATGTTCTTTTTAAAGCCGAAATCGAGGTACGGCGCTCTAACAGCATTTTAGGGTTTAAAAGAAACAAAATGTTAAAAAAAAAAAAAAAAAAAATTGCTAGAGGGAAAGTAGCTGGAGACGAGCTCCAAGAAAAATGACTCTTGCTCTCTCATTATTTTGTAGATTATATGTTATGCCTTGTAAAATAAATTAATTAGTTAATTATTGAAAAAGGTTTGTTTGTCTTTGTTTTTATAGAAAGTTCAAGAGCAAACCAAATCCTTTTTTAGATTAATTGTAATTATAAGGTGTGCAAATAAACTTTATTTGTAAGTCCACAATGTAGCCAATAGGAGACGCATGTAAGTTCTAATTGCTTATAAGTGGAAATCAAATTGTCCAATTATTTTAAGTAAAAATGAATTTTCCCCCATTTGAACATTTGATAGGGAACTGGCTATCATTTACCATTAGCAAATGTAATACTGTTTATGGAAAGAGTAAGTATTTACTATGTAAAGATAATACCAATAAAAAAGTCATGTTTATATTGACAATACTGACTTTGAACAATGATGAATGCACAATAAGTCTAAGAAAATCGTAAGCATTCAGTCGATGGATTCTCTAAAAACATTTTCACTTTTCATAAGCAAGCGCAAAAAATGAATACTGAGTCTTGTGTTTTGGAAGTTCCTAGAATTCCATTCTAATTTGATGAGGCTGGTAATTACGGACCTATTTATTATGACTGTTGGCCATAAAATTTGCTCACGAAGGCTAATTTAATCGGGACCACAATTTAAAATGAATTCCAAAGCACAACAACATTAACATATTAAGTGGGAATCAAATCCATGAAGTGAAGAACTGAAGGACACAACGCTAATTATTTAATTAGCAAATGACGTAATCAGTTCAGAAGAGTAAGATAAGCAAAACTTTATTTGAAGGCAAACGTATTTCGGTGTAGTATTTTTTAGAGAGAGGTTTACTAAATTAAATTAGAGAATCTATACTCTAAGAGATAGCATCCGGGTCTCGTGTAAACTATTTTCCAGCCTGACACACAAAAAACTCTTTGCTTAATGAATTCTAATGAACTTTCGCGCTCCACTATAAATAACTAGCTTATGTTAAACAAAAAGAAACTAGCAATAATGTAACGAAACTACACGCGCATTTACATTAACATCCCTAAAGCTATGTTCCTTCTTTACAAAGTCTTGCATACTAAAATGGAATTGGATGAGATGGTAAAAAATTTCAAGTTTAAGTGCACAAAGTTCTAGGATGCCCTGGAGTATGTAGTTTAAGTGCGCAACGTTTTCAGAAAGTTATGCGCAGAGGCCAAAGTTTTTGGTGCCAATGGCGCGTAAAGCGAGTCATAAACGAAGACCAGATTATCCATTAGGCGACGTCGGGTTAATTCGTTTTGCTTCGGGGAAGGGTGATTAATCAAAATTTAATTACTGTCGCGAAGAGCGTTGGGGACAATAACTTAATGAGATTGGAATTTCTCCCTGTATGTGTGTTATTCCTTCGCCAGGGCTTCACTTAAAGTTTATGCTTCCGAATTTAGTAACGGCTTACCGCGACTGCGCAAACGAATAGGAAATAAGGTCGTCATTTAACCGCGAAAGATTCGACCTGCAAATTTCTGTCACTGCTTCGAAATGAGATTGTCCAGCCCAGAGATTAGAATTTCTATAAATTTATGCGCGAGTCAGTAAGCGAAAACCTTATTTCTTGAAAGTCAGGGCGAGGAAGATTTATGAGAAATTAGGTCATCCGATGATTGTTAAATTCATCGTGTAAGTAAGCTAAGTAATTCACAGAATCTATTTATATAAGAGCTTTATATAAATTTTAATTAAATAATCATAATGTGCTTAATAAAATATGTAATATAAACGAAATAAAATATTATAAATAAAATATTCAAATTTATCGTTTGAATATTTTATTTATAATATTTTCAAACGATAAGTTTGAATATTTTATTTATAATATTCATTTATAAATACTCATTAATTCAGTAATTTATGATGCTCATTTATAAATGCTGTTAATGACTTAACAGCATTTATCGTTTGAATAGTAAAAATAATTTTAAAAAACAACATACAATTTAATTTAACAATTATTTAAAATAAAAAATAAATAAATGATCGCTGTTGATACACGTTCACATCATACAATCTTGCGCTTAATTTAAAAAATGTAAATTTTTCTAATTTGAAACAAATTTTGAAAAATTGCTTTAGTATAAAATATACTATTCCAAGAGAAGAAAAAAAAAAGGATCGTTTAAAGGAAAAACAATTTCTTTGAATCTTATTTTTCTGTTTTATTTTATTTATTTATTTATATTAATAATCTCGCTTCATTAATAATAAAAAATCGGGAGAATATTTATGTTAATAAATATCAAGTTTTAATTTGTATGTAGTAGAGTATACGTCTTATTCTATTAGACAAGTTACAATTCTTCCCAGTGTAAACTTGAAGAGTAGTTGATTTGCGTAAATTCAATATGTTTTAGCTGAAAAGCAATGGTCATTAGTGAAATTATTTACAATAGAGTAGAATTTATAAAACTCGCATTTGTTTGTTTAAAACTAAAGATGTCCCAAAAGTTAAAACAAATACTGAACAACTACAAAAGCTTAGTAATTTTTCTTCAGACCATTTACAAACAATACACATCTGTGTAGAATTCTCCCTCACAAAATAATTTTCGTTTTTCATCACATTTCATGATATTCATGCATAGTAAAATATTAAATATATTTTATGGTAAAATGATTATAAGCATTAATTTAACAGAGGCGATTAAAGAGTTTCCTAAAGTCTTTATTCTCAGAGCCATCAATTCCAACCATAGTCTTGCTGGTATCTAAAACAATTGCAAAAAATATCTAATCAAATTGCGTAATGGAAATGCAAAGCAAGATAAATTTTGCGCATATTAATAGTGAAAACAAAATGCATGAAACCTGTATTCATTACAGTGGCGATATCGAAAATTGATGTTGCCAAAATGTGTGAGGAATTATCTACCACAATTATATAATGCAAATTTCTGATAGTAGTGCTTGTACCAAAATGAACACTTCTGGGTAATTTTGTTCAATAAAATAAAGCTTATTCCAAGATGTTAATAGTTTAATTTTGCCATTGAATATAAATGTTGCTTTACTGCTTTATTCTTTGCATGCAAATGTCCTTCAAAAGATGAAAGTTTCTGCGAGTTAAAAAAGATGGCGGTGGTGTTATGATTTAGAAAAAATTAGATATATCCGATTTGCAGTTATTATTTCAAAATAATTCAATTTATATAAATTTTCAAATTTTATGTTTTAAGAATACAGAAAATATTAGAATTCAAACAGTAGTAAGAATCAAAACAATTGTCACAGCTTTAATAATTATTTACTTCAGTGTTTTTCTAAAAAAAAACGATAATAGACATATTTTTTCTTCCTAGTTCACAATATGTGATTATTTTTACTTTAAAATTTAAAAAAAATGAGTTACTTTTTAACTTTTATTAAAATGCTCAAACTTTAAAAGCGTTATTGATGATAAATATCCACACTGAATGCTTTTATGGTAATCCCAGTAATACCAAATAAGAACATGTAAAAATAAGCACACTGCATTTTTAGAAATTTTTCGTGTGGGATAGTCTTCGGGAAAAAAGAGTAGCTCACATATCCAGAAGACAGAATATAAGGTATTTGAGGAAGATGATTGTTGAGAAGGCCTATACAGTCAAACGTTTATAGGATACTCTTATGATAGAGGTGAGAATATGACATCAGATCTGATATCAAGCTTATTATTTAACATAGTACAATACAACAAAGATAGTTGATTGTGTTTTATCATTTTAGGCGGCAGAAGCAAGCTGTTTTAAACATACAATAAAAGATTTCACTTGCCATAAAATTTCTATGTATTCCATCTGTTTTACCCGTGTTTTAATCTACCGAATTACGGTCGTTTATGCGTAGGAAAATACATATGGCTAAGAGGATTGTGGGTCTTCTGCTTGGTTCCTGCTTCAAAATCACGAAGACTCCATCCGGATGCTTCTATTTAACTGGTAGAGCCCTACTCAAGACGGTATAGGGAAGCATGCTGGTGCAACAACAGCATTTGTCTAAAATATAATTTAAATGGGATTCCAAAATACTTCAAATGTGCAAATACCAGGAATTATTGAACTGGAAGCAGCAATGTTGATCGTTAACTTAGCTCGACTATGTGTATATACACCAGAGATTTACACAACATGCAAAATAAATAACTTACTCATTCTTAAATTAATCGTCGTAATACTATCAATCTGTAAATCTTACAACATTCTTTTTACCTGTAATTAAAAGGATATTCTAAAATATTCATTGATTTTAAATTAAACTTTGCTGAAAATGGAAGGATGAGATATGCTAAAAGTTCTTTTACTTTTATACTTGTGGTGGGATAACTTTTAAGTTGCCACAAGGATTTGAAATCGCGCACCATACTAATTCGAGGAAATAATAAGGATCAAGATTTTCAAATCATTTATATACATTTCTAATGCATGAGACTATGGAGAAAGCTGACTTTATAGACCTGTTATCAAAATGGCTAGACTAAATTTGTCGCCACTGATCGCCTGAAAGTTTATTTTCATTGATTTACAGGGAGGCCATTATCAAAACAACGCAAACAGTATTGCCAAATTTAAATTACTCACATATAACTGTAGTTACAGTTAGAAAATTTTCATTTCAAATGCTATTTCTTAAAAGTGAGAACGGTAGTTATGATATTTCTGCAAATAGAAACTTGAAAGGATGGTTCTTGAAGCCGCCTTCTGTTTTGCATTTCATTACTAAGCCACGGTTTTAATAATATGAGCCGTGAAATAAATCATTATATTTCAAGTCATATTAAAATCTAGGAATTACTCGCAGTTTGTGTTGTAATACTCTTTGATGTTCTCCCAAAATATTATCTTTGAAGTTCTCCTCAAAAATTAACATTTTGTTTAGATTTGTTAGATATTAGCATAACGAAACTTGGAATAGATAAATTGTATAAAATGAAAATACTCAAAATAATTACAGCATGGATATAATGTTCACTGTTGTAACAAATACTTCTTTTTTAATACGAGATAAGAGAGAATTTTCTACATGGTTATAATTTCGTGAAATTTGAAAGAATTATAAAACTGGACATAACATATTTATTTGAAATGTTCTGTACCTTATAACTTTGGGAAAAGAGAAAAATTAAATAAAAAATAGCCTCAAATGTAATCCTATATGATAAGGGCTTTAAGGCTTAGTATAATAATTTGATAATAATTAAAAATATGGTAACAATAAATCCCCAAATATCTTGAATTTTGTAATATAGATTTAGTTTAGAGTAAATAAAAATCTAGAAGTCATTATCATGAGGTACAGTTATTTTGTTTTTGCGAGATTGATCTGCAGACATTTTAATTCTTTATCATACATCAAGATATTTAAGATATAAAAATTTTATAAGTTTATAAAGAAGGTATTTTGACAAAAATTATATTTAGAGCAGAATAGGATAAAGACTTTATCTGTTTGTTGAGGTCATTGTATTAAATGATATTACTTAGTACATAAGCATAGTTAAATTGTGACGAAAAGTTCCAAAGTTACCATAAAGGCAATGTGCAGTTCGTAAAACTGAACAAAAATTGACTAATGACACGCTAAGATGAACAAATTTGGCATCCCTTAGAGAACAGTATAATCGATATTTACAATTCGGATGTTGCCACAAAAATTGTGTGTTATAAGATTTAGAAACACTCTACGAGCGTATAGCTTCTAATAAAAAATGGGTTTATTAATGTGTCACAAGAAACTGATAAGCAACCGTCAATTTTTCGTTGGAATCAAATTCGAAGATTTCCTATTTCTTAGAGATAAAAAACTTTCAAAACTAATATTTTTACATCAGCCACATGAAGTAACAATTAAGATTTTGGTACCTGGCTGTTTATCCTGAATTTCATACAGAAATAATATAGAAAATGCAACGAAAGTTGAGTGAAGTTTCGTAAAAATTATCGGGAAAAACTACATTTGAAAAGAAATTAATCAGTTATTCACATTTTTAATCAGTGCTTTCATTTTTTCAAACTGAAGTAATTTTCCAGGATAATATTTTACTAAGGATTATTTTTACAAGATATTGAAAACTAAAATATGTATATAGCGCTTTTAATAATTTTTAATTTCAATATTAATAGAATAATACAATTATATTTTAATAAATTCCAAATCATGGTTGTAGTTCGTAACACTAATATTCTTCATTTTTTGTGAAAATTGGTACAGAAAATTTTTTTAATGATACTGTAAATTGGTGTATCAGATTTCATCTGAAAATAAAAAATTATTTTTATGAATTATTTTAAACTTTTAGGAGTAAAAGACCTCGCACTTTTTGCCTCAAATTGAATGAACCTCTTCCCACATCCAACAGAAAATCCTCTCCCACTCCAAGAATAATCAGTGTAATGTTTAGGGAAAAAATAGCCCTGAATCTCATTGTATTATTATTATTTTTTCAATGGTCGGGGTATATCGGGATGTATTGTCCCCTTATACCCAAGGAACCGGCCAGAAACAGCGATCTCTTTGTCACTGAGGCGTTGTCCCGGGTGCACCACAGGGGTTGGGCCACCATGGCACTCTCACACATGCCATAGGAACCCGTTTATAGGGTAAGCACCATTCATATATCATTCACACACAAGGAAAGGACAAAGACAGAATAGAGAGAAAGTGCATCCATGCCTGAACCGGGATTCGTACCCAGGACCTCCCTATCCGCAGTCAGGCACGCTGACCACTAAGCAAGTTGGCCGGCTTCTCGGATAGTCTGGGTATAGATGAAAAATTGCTATTATTAATTTAATCATATTAATTAAAATGTTTAAATCACACACATACAGTATTTATATTACGCTTGCATGATATTACATTCACCCCTATTTATCTAAGAATTCATTCTTATATATAAAAATTTCCCCCACATTCTTAAAACATTGTGTTTCACACTGAATCTATTAAACTATCTTTTTTTTATTAAAATATTTCTTATTCTTGTTATTTTTAACACTTAGACAAGGCAAGCTGGCTAAACATTAGGCTATGCGAATTTAAGTCGGTAGGGTGCATCTTTCGTTTAACCAGAGCACCGTGAAGGTGAAAGTGCGACTCTTACTCTTGACTCCTACGATAGATGGCACCACCAAAAAATCAACTCCAATTTTGACATTAATCTGAAGGGGGAGGAAAATTTTCTCCAGACCACTGCACCCTTGGTAATTTTTCAAAGACAGACCACATGACTTTCGATTCCACACATTTAACGAGCATGTACTCGGTAGATCTTTGGCGGTATTAGGAATCGAACCCTACCCTTTCGGACGGAAGGCCGATGCCCTAACTACTAGCCTACTCAGGCCCAAAATATTTCTTACTTTTATTATACATTAAAAATTACTTTTTTTTGTGCTTAAATTCATAGTTATATTGGGAAAAAATGCACCTTTTAAATTTTATATTTCGTACCATTCTTACTACAGATGAAAGAATTTCTCCGTGACTTAAAATGTCCATACAGATTCGATTAATTTGTCAGCTCTTATTTGCTTAACAAAAGAAATAGAATAAACAATGAAATACTTTAATTGAAATAAATAATCGCTATTTTATTGGCATGTTAAATGTTATGAATATATCTTCATAACTACATTTTTATAAACTCATTTAATGGCATTTCTATTTAACTTTCAATTATATTTCTGATAACGAGTGAAAGTAAAAGCTGTCTTAAAATGTATTGTTATCAAAACTGTCTTTAGTTTTTTTTACTCTATATATCTTTCTCTTTAAAGAAAAATTAATCTCATACAAATTCTGTAAATTAAATTTTATTCTTAAAATTTGAATGTACGTGTATATTAGGATAAATATTCAAGACAAAAAAAAAAAAAAAAACCTCAAGCCTTCAGAATAATTTTAATTAAATATTTTGTTAGATATTAACGTTTTGAAATCTTAATTAAAATTTTACTAAATTTCAATTAAGTTTTGAAATATTTGAAGTCTTCATTTCAATAGACATTTAATTACATGTGAGTAAAATATTCAAAAATCAAAATGAAAAATTCAATAAAACAGAATTTTCACAAATCAAATTTAATTAAAAACTACATCAAATTATAATTTTATAGCTAATAGACAAATTTGCAAAAATTTTGAAGAAAAACTTGTCGCGTTTCTCATAAATCCAGAATCTCTAGTTAATTTTTTAAATTTTAATTATTTGAAAGTTAGTTAACGTTTAAATACATAACAGAAGCTACACACACGTAAAAAATCTTGATTTCATTTACATAAAGCTGAAAATATATTAATTTTATTTATTTTTATTACTTTTATTGGCAAATTATAAACTGGTACAGCAAAAAAAAAAAAAAAGGAGTAAAGATTTACAGAGTAGATATTATATTTAAAACAGATTATGAGTTCTAAATATTATTAATTACTTTGAATAAAATTGTATTCATGAGGACACTATTTTAGCTAATGTTTTCCCTTTCATAGATCACACTAGCAATGCATAATTATTGATCTTTTAGTAAAGGGATTGTTTATATATTTAGATTTACTTGTTCAGAAGAATGAAAGATGGATGTTATTTTTCTGTGTTTTTTTATCCACTTCTGTAAAAGTGAGTGCTTGGGAGTTTTCCGTTTTTTTCCCGATTTGTCAATACGGACACGTATCTATGAAGTTTTCCCAGAAAAATGCAAAGGTAAAAATACATATTTTAGGTAATTTGGAATTTATTATTATTTTTCTCTCATTTATCAATAATACAAGAAAATTTAGTACGAAACTGAAATTTATTTTGAATGTCTACTAATGTTTCATTTGATTTATTTCGAAATAGATATTTTGCATAATGGAATGAAGAATGAATTCAATCGGGATTCGAATTTTAAACCGATTACCGAACGCTTACTAAAACATCCACACCTGAAGACCAATCAAGCCAATGAATTATTGAACTGAAGGATCATTCCAATCATTTTTATCATACAAGGAAGAAAAAAAAAGTTATGTGTTTAATTTTTAAAAATTTATATTATTTTTATAGTATATAGCGAAGATAATGAATAACTATAATTTTAATCAAAAATTTCAATGTATGCTAATAAAAATATTCCGTATAGAATTTGCGGAAAAGATCTTCGGAGATTAAAAGTTTATAAGATCTAATATCGATCCATTCAGGAGAAGCGAAAGCTTGGTGAAGGTAAAAAATTAAATAACAATCAGTCACTAAATCGATATCGATATCATAAAAGATTGAAAATTTGTTTATAGATTTTAGTTGAACAAAATAAGTAGACCGAAAAGCAATATAATAATGTAATAAAAGTATTCTAAATTTTACTTAAGAAATTAATGAATGAACTTATTTCGAATCAAAATTCGAAATGCTTTAAGTTAAGATTCTAAAGTTTCAATTTTTTTTCTGAATTATGCTATTTATGAATAAAGATTTAAAAAAATACGCAATCCTGCATTATATATATATATATGACAAGCTTGAAAATACTAGATTTAATTTTGTAATTAATTTAAAGAGTTAATTATAAATTTGAATCTTGGCAAAATTGATGACAGGCAAGATGCAATATAAATTATATAATAAAAAATTGTAAGCAAATAGCACAAAAATAAATCTTATAATTGCTGAAATTAAATTTCAATGCCACCTGCTGACACTGCTGAAACTTTTTCAGGCACGTCTAACTTTTTATTAATTATACAACTTTATTAATATTTTCTCTACATTATTTTTCTGACTGTCAGGTTTGTGTTTATATTAAGAACTCTACCCAAAAAATAAAATAACCAACAGATTTTTTGAGTGTCTAACTTAAATTGGTTTTCAGAACTCATTCTAAAAATTTTCTAATATAATGAACTGAAGTTATGAAATGTCAAACAGCGAAGAAAATATCTCGTAATTTGTGGCGATTTTTCTTCTTTTGACGTCAAAGTGCAACCGTCGCCAAATGGATTCTTTGGCAGACTTTTCTCTTCCCACGAATTGTTTCTATAGAAGCAGCTGTTCGAAACAGCTCGATACAAAACTTTTTTTCTGCTTTTTTTATTACTATTACATTCGTCGATGAAAATTTTGAAAGAAAAGTCATGTCACTTGAGTCATTCAAATAAGAATTTTCTTTTTCTTGAAAAATCAGTCCATTATGAATTAGTAATGAAATACAATTTTTTATTGCAATTTTTCTCAAAAATACTTCAACAGCTATAATAAAGATGTCCAAAATAGAGGACTTTTTCTATTATTATTTTCCATTACAGATCCTATACACGAGGATGCAATAAATTTTTATTTAAGAGAAGAAAGTATTAATTTAACCTACAATGGAGAAGAAAAAAGTACAAGTCAAAACTTAATTAATGTTAAGAATTTCGATAAACTTTTTCTGTAATTCTAAATTTGAATGCAAATAAAGGAAGGTATAATATTAGAACCAAAATTTTGAGTTTAAATTATTTCAAAAATAAATCTAATTTCGTAGAAATAATATATTTTTTAACGCAAAAAATAATTTTATTGGAATATACACTGTTCAATTACAACCGTAATTATATCAGTGCTGTTAAAACCTATATTTTAGAATTTTAAATTTGCCAAAAATTAATCAAATTTATATTAAACAAATTGGATAAAAAACTGCAGAAAAAAAAAGAAACATAGAGCGACATAAGCAAAAAAAAAAATGCAATATTAATTTTTTTTATCAAAATTAGAATAAATTCAACTACACACCTAATTTATTAAATATACTACTTTCAGATCTCTTACAACTAGAATATAATAATTCATATTTATGTTTGTGCATGTGATGCTAATCAGATTTTGAAAACCAAATCTCTCAATCTGATTATAATACAAACTTATTCCATTAAAAAAATTACTTTTCTTTTTGATCAATTTGGATTACTTTCTAAATTTTTCACGCCAGACACGCATTATTTCACAGAACAAATATTGATATGCATAATGAAAATATGTTTTCAAAAAACTATCTTTAAGAACTATTAAGTTTTTTTTTTTTTTACAAAAAAACAAGAATGTTTTCATAATCATTACTATGAATTTATAATAATTTGAGATACAACTGTGGAAACAGCAAATCCTGCTTACGATGTTTTTCACTTCTATAGTTATAATATTTAAAATAGATAAAAAAAAAAAGATATACAAATTTTTTACTATAAATTAATCCTTGGACATATAGATAATTATGATGGAAGTTAATAAATGTTTTCATTTTTATTAAATTCATAACTTGTGCTGCTTACTCAAAATGTACTTAATATATAATTAAACGATAAAAAGTACCAGATTCATATTCAACGGTCATATATGCATATCATGGCTAAATAGATCGAGAAATATATTTTAAAATGTATTCTGAATTAGTACAAACATCTAAACGCAAGGTGAGAATCAAATAGATGAAATATAGATCATTTGAATAGAGTGTTTTCCACAAACTCAGTGACCAGTCGCAGAAATTTTGTTGCCCATGATGCAATCAGCTTGAAAGAGATTGAAAAGTTATTTAGGACATTAAAATCCAATAAAAGCGAAAGTAACTGGTAAAGAAATCACTATGCAGAAACGAAACGAAATTCTAAAAAATCTAAATTATGTGGAAAGAACGCATTAATTTTTACCACTGAAATAATTTAAATATACTCGATTATAATATATCAGCAATACCTTTGAATTCTGTTACGTTTATTTTTTCTAATTTGGAGTTTATCACATTACTTCAACATAAAACAATACAATAAACGAGTGCTTCGTTAGAAATATTTTCATTGCACTGCATTTGTTTAATGTTAGTAAAATCTGCAAATAGAAATCGTTAAGCATATAAAGAGTTGCTCTTTATTTTAAGCTATGGCCAAATTATTCAGTAGACCTAAGTTGGTACAATGATCTTCAAACATTAGACTAACAAAGGAGCATTTCACTTTAAAGTTGGTAGGTTTGTCGCTCAACGGTCATTTTATGCACACAAGGACTAATTAGACCGGGACTTACAGCTTAAAGTGGATTCCGAACCACTACAAACATCCATGCCCAAGGTGGGATTCGAACCCACGAACTGTTGAACCAAAGGCAAGAGCGCTAACCATTCGGCTGCCAGCTCGGCTTCACTTTAAAGAGTTGATTATGAGTACCATGAATTTTAGATCCTGGCACCAGGCAGTAAATATTCTAACTAGCTGGAAACAAATGAAGTTTTTTATATCACCCACGATATTTTATTTTTTAAAAAATTTTCAGATAATAGCATACCTGCCAACTTGGAGAATAAAAAATATCAGTAGATTCTACTGATTTTTAAGGGAAAACATCAGGAGACACCAGCAAGCGACAATTTTGCTTGAATTGTTTAAAATGGTAGTACCGAAAAAAGACAAACTTTACTCTTCAGATAATACATTCTGATAATTTATGTTAAACATATTTTGTGTTAATCTTAATATTTTAATAAAATACCCATCACTTTTATAAAGGAACTAAGAAAAAATAAAATAAATTTCGTAAAAAAATGAACACATCAACTTTTATGTCCCAATATTTATTTTATAGGGTAAAGTTTAGTGTATAATTTATAAATATTAAACTTATAAAATGACATAAAAACATAAAATACATTACTAAAGAAATTTACTTTAGGGACAAATTCTTCATTTGACGGAAATATTTTATTAATTTAATTGCTAATAACTAGTAATATTCCTCCTAATTGAGCTGCTTATGTAAACAGGCATCTGGCGTCTGCTATGAATGTTAATTGTATGACTGCGAATTCGCAGGAATTTTGGTAGCTTAGTGTGGTTAGAGTGTCATCTTCCAATGGGGCTGACAGACGGGGTCCGAAACTCAGAAGAACATATTTAAATAAATAAATATATTACTATCTTTATATATTAGTGCGCAATCTGTTAACTTTTCAAGCTACTAAAACAACTCAATAAACTTTTTCCCGGCAAAATTTCGGCTGTTTCTACGTTTTTTTACTAAAACTGCCAAAAATGAGTATATTTTCATACGTTATCGAGAAATGGGTAAAATGATGGAAAAAAAAAATCAGGAGTTTCCAGATGAAATCAGTAGAGTTCAGTTTCCCATTTAATGGGAAAGTCATCACATATATTTTGGGGGAAAAATTCGTGGAATATTTATGGACGAAAGATTTGAAAATAGGAAGCTTAGAAAATTCATCTCTTTATCTTGGACGACAATCAAACATGGGAGATTGATTTTGGTGAAGATTTTCTTTGATTAGGCAAAAATGAGCCTGTATGAGCTTTAATTTTCATCAGGTTGTAGAAAAATCTAGAAACTATTGTAAGCTATAACTAATACTCTCACGATACGTTATTACTTTCTAAAAGAACTTATGGTAAACAGTGTTATTCTGCGATAGGAATAGAGGAAAAACTAATTCAACTTTCATCTGATCACAAAATTTTCCTTAGTGTATCACTAGGTCCTTAATGAGAGGAAGTTAAGTGATATTTACAAAACAGTTAAAATAATAATTACATGCATCCTTGAAAAATGCTTTTTCTTCTTTCTAATTGGGAATCACTAAATGATGTTACTAGGATGGTGAGAGGAATTTATCATGAAAAAATGAAATTCTACTTCAAAATGCTTGCAGTTTTCCTTTTGGACAATTATTTTTCTAAAGTTGGAACAATCTTTGTTCACATTATTGATATGTTGTTAAAAAGCCACTTTAAACAATAGGACCCTACCTTTTGTTCAAAAAAATGAAAGAATGACAAAAACCATATGGAAACCAGAATTACTACAAAGTAAGCATTATACAATGTGTATAACATTAAATTATACTGGGTGAAAAACTTCACGATCTAATGAGAAGTATTAAATCTTAAAACAATGAAATGACTGGAAAATTTGTCATGTTTATCTTTGATTTTCATTCAAATGGCTGGAAAATTTGTCATGTTTATCTTTGATTTTCATTCAAGTGACTGGAAAATTTATCTTTATCTTTGATTTTCAGCTATCAATGATTCTGGGATAACACAGTTTAGAGAATCTTATTCTCCCATCAAAATTGTTCTAACATTTTTTTAAATAAAATAGATAATAATTTTACTCGTATTAAAATAAATGTACTTTTGTACCTCATCGGGAATTTTGAGATGGTAATCATTTACATATCATTCTTTTAAAGCTTGGTTTACCTTTCATATCATTCTTTTAAAGCTTGGTTTACCAATCTGCAGTAACATTTTGAAGACAAGGGTTAGTTGAATCAGAATTTACATTTTAAATGTAAGCCTATTCTAGGCCACACAAATATTCTTATCCGAATTGCAATCGAACACACGAATTAGAAAATTGAAGTCTATGCTATACATTCGAGGAGAAATCAGACATTATGATTTTCATTATTTATGATAGTACTGGGGAAGACGTTTGCCACATCTCCTTTATAAATCAATTTAATTTTTACTTTGTTATTTTAAGAATTCTTTCTGCACACAAGATAGAGGAGTAGTTTCTGAACCTTTAGACATTTATACTCAAAATAGAAATCGAGTCCAACAGCAGAATTGAAGATTCTAATTACGATTTTATTATGTTCATGTTTTACGCAAAAGCCAACTTGATCTGGACCTCTATCTTAAAATAGATTTCGAATCACGATAAACTTACAAGTCAAAAGTTCGCATTGAGCATTCGAATTCTTGAACTGAAGATCAACGTTAGTTATTTAGCTGCTATATTTATTATAAAGGATCTGTGTAACTTAGTTCTGGAAAGAGATTAGTTGCTTAACATTATATAATGTTCACTTTAACCAGTCTCCTTTGAGATTTTCTCAATGTTAAACCTAAAACTGAGATTAATAAACTCTAATGCATTACTAGTAGGTGGAAAAGTAAAGACATAAAATGTAATAAAAGTTCTAAAATTCAAGCAATTATATATTGCGTACTTATTGAGCTATATTCTCAAAACATTCTTTTAAAAAAATTACGATTGTTAAAAAAAAATAGATTTCTCAAATAATAGTTGTTTAATACGAAAATCTAATTGATAACTATGTAAATTTAGAATGCAAACTTGATTCTTTATGTAAATCAATGGCACAGATAGTATGTTTTATATTTAGAAATTTAAGACAAATAAATGCTAGTGTTCATCAAGGAAATTGATTGATCAACAGTTCGAAAATGAATAAAATAAGTACCAAAAATGTATGTAAATTTATAATAATAATAATAATAATAATAAAAATAAAATAAAAAAAACAATAAATGACATAAGGAATTTTCGGTTTAATATAAAATCATGATAAATAAGAATGAAGTTGCTTAATTCTTATTTATCATGATTTTATATTAAACCGAAAATTCCTTATGTCATTTATTGTTTTATTTTATTTTATTATTATTATTATTATTATAAATGCGCTAAAGAAATTTCTCTCTAGCGCAATTATCGATTTTGAGTTATTCTTCGATAATTAAGTAAGAGTTATTACGATATTAAGATAATGGAGAAGTTCGTAAGTATCGAACATTAAAGCTATGTAAGACTACATTGCTCAACACTGAAACTAAAATTATGCATAATAAAGCCATTTAATGAAGTTATGATATTTATATATGCCATGTATCTGATAAATGAGAAAACATTCATTAGATAACAAAGGGTCGTTGAAAAATATTTGCAACCACTAAAACTAAAAAAAAAAAAATCGCCATTTAATAGTACGATTGTAGATAAATAGCACAATTATATTCACACGCTTTTTTAAGGAGGAGAAAATGTACCATGCCAACGTGGATTAAATATCATTCTTTTTACTGATATCAGATGGCGCTGTGTTCTTCATCTGTGAAGTGACTGATTTTAGTAATATTTTTGTCACTAGAGAAAATGTAATTTTGATCATACAAACTTAATTTTAATCATAATGCCTGACTAAGGCTGCTTGTCATTTCTATGTGGTTTAATGGACTATTTTTTCACAACGCGTTTCTTCACAAGTGTTAATTCGCCCCAAAGCTACAGGGTAGATTTTTACAAATCCATTTATGTTAGAAAGTACAATGCTAGCACCAGTAAATTTAAGATTTCTTATCTGAATACAAGATTTATATAGCGTCATTTATTATTCTACGGTTATGTGTTTTGGATTTGGGTAGCATATGACCAGATAAGTCTTGTTTGTAAGCAAAATAAACTTTGTTAAAGTTAACGAACAATCATTTAAATTGGACCATTGTCAACAAAAGGTAATTAAAAAATGCCATATATTTAAATCTACAAACAGACTTTATTCGTTTACTTGTTTCTCGTTCTACAATCATTTTTCATATACGAGGGCTAACATCACCGAAACGTACGATTCTAAGAATTATCTGATCAGCAAAAATATCTACGTCCGAAAATAAAACTGAACCCATGATCAGATGAACGAAAGACCAGAGAGTTACTTATTCCGTTATAAATAGTACTGGAGATCATGTATTGTACTGGAAATATGTAATCAGAAGTAAAATTATGAAAAAAACTTTTTATGAACTTATGAACTAAATTAAACTTTAGAACTATGAATAAAAGATATATTTCAAAGAAATTGTTCTGATTAAATATATGATAAAAATAAGTATACTAATATAATAGAAAATTAGGTATTGTGTATTAATAACAAAAAATGATAATTAGCATAATAATCTAATACTTTAATCGTAGTTGAAAATAATAGAACAATTAGTAGTTATATTCTTTGTGCGCGTATATTCGACTAATTTTAGTTATGCTTTTGTTTTGATTCAGATAAAATTTTGTGTTATTTAAGCGTGTATAGCTTATTAAAGAGCAATATTAAATTATATTAACTTTCTGAAGTTAACTGAGATAATTTTTTTTTATACTTATAGTTCGTGGTCAACTATTTTCTTCTTAGAATTAATTATTTTCTTTAAGAATGTAAAAAAGTCATTATTCAAAAATTATTTAAACTTTGACAGATTTTTTGAATTAATAATTAAACTTTTATAAAGTAACACGCATAAAAAATATTTATTAAAGATCAAAATGAACTCATACATTATTTTTCGGAATTAAGAAAATAATATGCTAAATAGAACATGCCGTGGAGGTAACGCAAACTTTAGATGCGGAACACACATGCTGAAGTGCACACATACACACAGAAAAAAGAATTACTTTGATATTGCCTTGCCTCAAATAATCGTTTGAAAAAAGAGCTAGCGCCAGAGCCATATTGAATGTTGCATAATAAAGGCGGGATTGACTCATTATGCAAATGATGTATTTCTTTCAAGCCGCTTGGAAAATTGTCTGACCTTCATTAAAAACAGTCGGAACTCTGCAACAGCTTTAAGAAAAATGGCGAAAAAATGTTTCGAGCGATTAGCCATTGGAGGAGGAGCAAATTGCCAGGCTTCATTAAAATGGAATTTGTTGCGAAGGGGAGAAATAATTAATAAAACCAGTATAGCTTTCTTATTCGCTTTTGACACCTCCAGAACAAGGAAATTGTGTTCCAAGTAGTGTTTCTGAGACCCTTCTTTTTACGTTCTTTAGCTGAGTGCATATACTAAACTGTAAAGGTGAGAATTTTAATTTCGAAATAGTTCTCAGGAAAAAGTAAAGTATCGTCAGAAATGATAAATGATATGGAAATAGCCTTTATGTTCCAGTTGTTAATTGTCGGTACTTCTTTTTTCAAAAAATAGAGATTTTACGAACTGACAGAACATGAATACACTGTCTGGGTTAATAAAATGGTGTTCCATACAAGAAAATCTCCACAGTACAACGAACAGTTTCCACAGTTTTTTAAACTACTCTTTAGTGCAACCGACGTATGTATTATTTAAATTGGCAAAATATCTTTTTTAAATTAATATAAAAGCCTATATATAGGATGAATATAAGCAATCAATATTGATATTTATTATCTTATATCTTAACAATCAGTTTACATTAAAATATTTTATCTTATTAAAATTATTGAGAAAAAATTTATATTCTATTACTTTTTTAGTATCGTTTTTCAAAATTATTACAAAATGCTTATATATATATATTAATTTAAATAAGAAAACTTCTTATTTAAGATTTTTCTCAAATAAAAAGACAATTTCAATTTTCTTTCTAAAGGAACAAAATTTACATGCTTGCATTCAGGACGAAAGAAAATATTAAGGAGCTACAGAACAAGATAGTTATATTAATGAGGACTTATTGCAAACCATTAGAGACTTAAAGTTGTGAGACAAATTTAATTTATTTAATGAATTTTTTAATAGTGATAGAGATGAATTAAAATGGTTATTTACACTTTTTTTAGTAAAAATGCTTCGCAAATAAAATAAGATAAATATAATTTATCTAAATTATAATCTGTTCAAGCAAACCAATTTTCAAAATTCGGTTTTTATTATTATTGTTAACAAACTTACACATCAGAATATTTGTTTTCATCATTACATTAATAATCAAAATAGTAACGAAAATGCCTGATTTCCTTTTTTACTAATTATTAAATCAAACGAAATATAAATTTTAATGAAAGCTTGTTTTCAAACATTCACTCTTACATTAATGAAATATTTGTATAATTCATTATTGTGAAAAAAACAATTGTTATAAATTCATTAGAACTAAAAAATAATTATTTATTTTTTGTATATTTTTAATTTTTTTCTCATTAAAACATACTATTTCAATTCCACATTGACTTATGTTCAAAAAACATAACACAAATAATTATTAATTCTAGAAACATGATTATATTTAATAAAGAATTGCAGTATATTTCAGAATACAAAATTCACTACAAATAAGATATTTTTCAATTGCTTGGATTCCTTTTGCAAATATTTCATTCAATATGAATAAATTGATAGATTTTGAAATTTCGCTATATTTTTATAATATCTAGCATCAGAAAAATAAAAGTAATTACATTTCAAGGAAAATTTACGTAACTGTAAAATGAAATTTTCTGGTTTCTAAGCCGTACAACAATAACACAGAAAATACTGTTTACAAAATACAGATGTTAGAATTTTAAAGATACATTTCAACTAAAATGTGTGTATCTTATAATTCATTGCACAAATAAAATGAAAAAAAAGAAATATGTTAACATATTTTTCTATTTTATCATTTTTTCAATATTAAATCTATATATAAATATTTTTTCAATCAATAATTCCATTTAAAAAAAATTTAACACAATGCATTAAATTCCAGAGAATTAATGAAGAAAACTCATTAAAACAAAACTAGTTTTTTTTAAATAAAATTTGATTTTTTAAAGAGTAACTAAGTGAGAATTAATGTTTATTACAATAGACATCCAACTTCAAAATGATTAAAAATTTAATTGCAAAGCTTCAGAACAATTTCATAAAAACAACATACAATTAATTACAAATATAATTGAATGAATAGGCAATGAATTTAGCAATCATTAAAATATATAAACGATAATATGAATATTTCAAAATTAATTTAGTTAATATTGGCTATAAAACTGCTATACCAAAAAGAAATACATAATAAAATGAAAGTCATAGAACTAATATATTATACTGAAAATAAAAAGCGATTGAATTTTAAAAAGCTTAAGAGCATAAATCTTTAAAAATTTGTACACAGAGTCATCACTTATGGCTGTGTATAATAACTTCACTTATACGCATGTGTTGTGACATAAACGGCTGGCTATATGCAGCTGTCATAATTCTTACAGGGTAGTAAACTAGTGAATGGTAGCGTATAAATTTCAATTTCAAGTGTATATACTGATATACACACGTATATATCTTATTGATGTAGAAAGTTTTATAAATCAGAAATATATTATCTAATCTAAAAAAATGTCCTTTTGTGTAATTTGATATTTTAATAAGCGAGATCAAAACTTTACATCACCTAAGAAAATTTACTAAGGGCTTGTATTAATAATGGTAATGATAAAAAATTCTACTAAGCTGTCTAATCAACGTGACTGTATTTGTCCAGTTTTATCAATTTTGCTTGAGTATTACAAATGTACATACTCTCATCTATAAATAAGATAATTTATGAAATATTACTGAAAAACAAATTTTAATTGGCCGCAGTGGTTAACCTTAAATCAATGATGTTTTTGTTTCATTTTAAATAATTTTACTAGCACTAATTTATAACCACAATAACTTCATAAATTTTTTTAAATTCATGCGAAAGTGTTTTAATTTTACTTGGCAATTCATCTATTTTTTAAATTTTTTTTAAAAACAAAAATGAATATTTTAAATGCAGCATAAGATAGTTAATTCTAGGTTCAATGAAAAGAATACGTTTTTGTATTCAGATCTTTAGTTTCGATTTCGATTCTTGGATATTTTTAAAGTTCTATACTTTTCTTAAATACTTGACTAATATTGTCAAAAAGTATTTTTATTTTAAAAATTTAAAAAGCTTAGTAAAGCAATATGTACAATTTTTTTCTAGTATATTTTTTAATTTGGATTACCATATTCTATAGATGTCATTCATCTTAAAACATATTTATCAAATTTTTTTTTCGAGCACAAACTAAAAATCACTTATAAAATAGGTATATTTCTATCTTTATTTCTCATCAAAAATTATTAATGTAAATGAATAAACAAAACTTAGAAAAACTTACCTTTTAAAATACATCATGTGGAAATGCTAATTGAATTGATAAAGTATTTTAACACAATTAGTCTTGAAAAATTAAGTATTAAAGAGCTATACCAGCTCTTATGTCAATGAAAAAAAAAAAAAGAGTTCAACAGCTCTTAAAGAAAAATAAATTTTAAAAACATTTATAAGACCAAGATAGATGTCGAACCCACGTACTTTTGAACCGAAGACTAGAGTGTTAAATATTGGATAACCAGCTCAGCTTATTAAAGGAAGATTTTTCAACTGTAAATCTTAAAAAAAAAATCCGTCATATAAATTAAAGATTTTATAAACAGGTTCTTATGTGTGTGATTTAAGGGAAAATATAAAGCCCTTCAAATGTTGATTTCGGGACTAATTGTCACCAAATAGTTTAATAATATTAATTTAGTTTAAATATTATTAGATCATAAATGAATTATAAATTTTTATTTTTTTAGTACAGCATTTTTTTCTTACAACAAGTTATAACTACAACACAGTAATATGCATAAATACTAATATTAATTCATAACTTTCTTTTGCATAATAAGGTAGAATTTAAAAATATCAATACAGTTTAAGTTTCCAATTTTCAAACTATTAGAATAAGTCCAACATTTCTTTGGAAGTAGAAAAATACAGTTCCAGATTCTTAATTCTAATCACTACAATTTGATAGGAATTTCCCTCGAAGATTTATCGTATATAATATCCAATGTTTGCTTTTAAATTCAAGAGAAATATATATACTCTAATTAAAAGTAATACGTACCAAGTTTCAAGAAAAATCAAAACTAATTTCTTTAGATAAATAAATCCCGGATTCCTGAATGGAACGAAAATGGCAAAGAAATATCTGGAATGTAATGCAAGCGGGGAAACTTTGGAGACGGAAAAACATTACTCTTCATGTAGAAAAATGTCACAGAAGAATCAGCAACGCCCACGACATAGGAATCTTTCGAACTTTCTTTGATTGACACGAAGAAATAAAACTCTTTCGTTCCTCCGCAAATTATCTTTTAGAAGATGGTACTTTCTTTTTGGCAATGTAATGGATAGCTTCGTATTTTCTTTTCGCCGATATTAAATACATCTTTCGATATTTTTCGAACTTTTAATGTACGTATCATTAAATGCGGCTATAGGATAATGAAAATTATGACAGTTACGCATATTTTTACTATCAAAATAAAGAAAAGTATAAAAGGCATAAATGCTAATTTCAAGAGTACAACACAAATGTTTATTTTAATGTTTCTCTGAAAAAGAACAAATATTTATCGTGAATCGTTTGGAAAATTATCTGTGCCAAAATCGAATAAGAAAATTCTACAATTCTCAACGCAAGTGGGATAAGAATTGAAAATAAGGATACTCACGAAATGTTTAGGATATTGATAACGATAAAAAACTCAGATAAGAACGATAAGATTAAAAAAACATAAAAGTAAGCAATTTTGAAAATTAACATGTTATTTAAAATGAAATTTAGAATCAACTGCATATATTGTTATTTGTCAAAAAATCATGTTTTAGAAGTTTAACATTAGGTCACTAATAGTACTGAAATATTGCAGACTTATAATTGTTTGCTGCTATCCATTTGCCCATAGGTTTGAAATTCGTGTGGCTGAAAATATATAACGACGTACGAAGGAAAACGCTGAAAATATCTACGACGAAACTAAAATGTTTAATAAAAATTTGTATTATATGAATATTAAAATATTTTCTCCGATTCTACAATTTGTAGAACCGAAGACCCGAAAGCTAATCCTTTATTTATTAGATTAGTGAATTGGATTTAGCAGCTGATCACCACAAACACACATAATGATTGTCAACATTAAGTGGAAAAATGTTGTATAATCAAAATCACATTTTTCAAATCAGATCTTTTACAGTTTGACTGTAAACTCTAACACTCCAGACTATATCATTCCCTAAGTAAGGGGTAGTAATACTCTGGACTATCATCCTCTTATGAAGGTAGGACTACCCCTCTAGATCAACATATTTCCGTTTTTAGCGTGAGAAAAGGTAGTAATACTCTGGATTGTCCTCCTAAGTAGGTAGAAGTACCTCTCCAGATCATTTCTTTACGTAGCGAGAGAAGGGGTAGTAATACTCTGGACTATCATCCTCCTATATAGGTAGGACTACCCCTCCAAATCAACATTTCCTTATGTAGCAAAAGGGGTAGTAATACTCTGGATTATCATCCTCCTACATAGGTAGGACTGCCCCTCCAGATCAACATTTCCTTATGAAGCGAGGGATGGGGTAGTAATACTCTGGACTATGATCCTCCTAATGTAGGTAGAAGTACCCTTCCAAATCATTTTCTTTTATGTAGCGAAAGAAGAGGTAGCAATACTTTGGGCCTATCATTCTCTTATGTAGGTAGGAATACACCCCTAAATGATCACTTCCTTATGTTGCGAGTGGTAACACTCCAGACCCTTATCTTTGTATGCAGATGGAATTAGAGATAATCCTGCAATAGTTACTGAAACCAAAACAATGTTTCAGTAATTTTTGTTACAGAAACATTGTTACTGAAACCGAAACACTGTTTCAGTTAATCGTGTTTGAATTAAGTCTTTTGATATCACTAAATCAATATATATTGTTAAATGGCATCAAATTGATAATATAATAGATATTGCATTGGTACTGGCCTACATATTCAGTGACAATGGTAATTAACTGTACTTTCGTAAATCTATTAATTTCACAATAATAGGGAAATAATATTTCTCTTTATTCAATATGAAAGCGAATTGGTTAAAATAATCATGATCTCTGAAGCTCAAAATGCAAACTTCCCCATTAATAAGTGATCTAAACGTTATCGATTACATCTATTTTTGTATGTTGGTAATTTAATAATCAAATTCTCGCTATGTTATTCCAATTGTAATAATCCATAAGCGATTGCAGCTGTATATGTGTGGTATTTTTTTTTAAATACTACCAGTGTTTTTATTTGTTGTCATCCACAAAAATTAAGAGTATTTATGATTTATCATTTCAATTTTAACTAGTTTACAGAACAACACTTTACAAATGTTCTAAATTTTGGTTTAAAAATTTTCTAGGTATATATCGTTTTTTCATATTTGTTAATTTATTTTTTGCAGCGTATTACACATTTACAATTTTTTTCAGAAGATTAGTAATACTCAAAGTATTCCTTTTTACATAGTAATTTTTACTTCTTTTTTATCAATATTTCATAAATTAAATATATACAAAAATAGAAAAAAAAGAAAAATTATTTCAAAGTTTAGTAGAAAATTTTAAATACAATAAAAATATATTTATTGAAATTAAAGTAACCTTTTCCACATTTTTAAAAATTGTCCACAGAAATTCAGAATGATGTCGATAGCCCAACTGTGAGATAATTTGAAATCATTGAATAATAAATTCAGAGCCGCCCTATTTTGTAGTAAAAATCAAAAATCTATGATAAAGAACCTTTCCAACTGCTATTCACATGGATATTTTGGTTCACTTTTTAACTTTTACTGAAGCACGTTGGAGTTGATATTAAACACAAATTCAAGAGCAAATATTAAACAAAAATTTAAATATTAAGTAAAGTTTTTATATTTAATCCAACTATTAGTCAATTTTCCTCGTTGAAGTAAATATTAAATAAAAGTCTAAATATTAATTTAAATTCTTATTTAACAGTTACTTCAATGATGAGTATTCTTTAACAGTTGGCTGAAATAAAAGGTATTATAGTAATTATTTCTCATTTATAAACATTTTTCAAAAAATATTTTAAAAAACATTTTAATAATTATTTCTAAAACATTTTTTATATTATAATATAAAAACACTTTCGAAAGTAATTTTTTTGAAATCTCTGAAAATAATTTCAGATATCATAAACTTTGGAAAAGGGAAATTTCTGGATTTTGGATATTTTATTGGCAATTCCTTAAATTATAATCACGTAGTAAACTTAACTTTGTTCAATGAATTGATGAAATTGAATAAGATTTAAATTATTAAGTATTTAGATAAAAATTCCTAATTATAAATTTATATCAAAAACTTCAAAATTAAATACATGTAATTCATATATGAATTGGTAAAAAAAACTCTAATAACTTACATTTTGCGCCAAAATTTAAACTCATAACTCAGAAAATAATGTAGATTCTTATGTAATGACAAATCTTCAAATTTATTATTTGCGTAATCTGAAAATCTATTTAGATTTTCAATATTGCTACAAATATCTTAACCTTATAAAAATTTTTTATCAATCTTATCAATTTAAGTCACTTTTATACACATAATTTAAATATGGGTTTACTCAAGTTTGAATTTTCTGAAATCTTTCTAAAGTATACATACTTCTCATTTATTTAATAATTTTAGTCAAATAGAATCATTTTTATATAATAATTAAATTGTGTAAGTTGGGACCACATAATAGATTCCAAATTTAATATTTAAATTATTTTACTGTAAACTCTATTTTTAAAGATCATTAACTGCATCAATGATTCTAATTTACTGCTTTAAATTCAATACTAAATACTTGTTTGTAGAATCATCTGATTTTGTTCTTTTAAGACTAGAATATCAATTTAAAAGTTAAGAAGAAAATTTCGGTTTTTTAGTTTTTGTACTGCAAGGAAATTTTATTTGTCTCAGAGAGATCTATAACAAATTATTTAAAGTGTTTATCTCTATAAACACTATATTTCATATTTGCATATTTTTATATTATATTAAATTTTAACACAAATAGTTATTTTAAATAACATTTATAAATGACAATGTTTTCGGGTTATAAAAACTGCATTATATATGCACTTTAAAAACAAATTTATGAAAAATAGATTATCTCTTTCAAATATTGTGTCCATTACCTTTTAGTAAACATAAATATTTTTTCTATTTGAGAGTCAAATTATTTAATAATAGAAATATTCCTTTAGTGTTAAATAAGTTTTAATACAGTTGCACCCTATTGAATTCACCTAGGTGCAAGCATGGATTTAGATTTCGTCAAACCGTATTTAACGTAAATTATTGATTTTTAATATTTAGAGCATAGTAAGAAAAATTTCAAATCAAAGAATGAATTTACATTTTTTTTCACCTTATGAAAAAAAATTGTTTTAATCATTAATGGTACACCAGCGCACTCTTAATACAAATCTTAAAAAACTATTTCACTATGATATTACTCTAAGTTTTCCTTTTTAAACTGATTAATAACTGATTTATCAATCGTTGCAATTATTTTACTCAACACTACAATATTTGATAAAAGTTAGGAAGAAATCAATTTGAGCTTTATTAGATCTGCAATATTAAAAAAAACCGTTATATGCTTTTTTCTGGGGTTTGAAATGTTATATTAATTTAAACACCAGCAGTAGATTGGTATGTAAAAACAATAAACTAGGGGAGAAGAAGGTACTATATTTGACTACGAGGAAGATTGTCGTCCTATGGTACTAAGTTCGTTAAAAACTTCATAAAATTCAACTTTTTTATGGCGTAACTTAAACGTGAGGGTGCCGATTCATTAGTACACCTCCTCACTTGATATTTGAATGTGATTCAAAATTACAAAACAGCGGATTGTTCAAGTTGGTTTGTTGGGTTTTATGGTGCAAGGTCCAAAAATGGACATATTGCGACATGCGGATCGTTCAGAGTACATAAATAAGTATCGAAAATGCATCGCCATAAGTTCATTCAATGTTGTTGTTGTCTTGTGCCAGCTAGGCTGGCATTATGGAGTGCGCTGCTCCACTTTTCCAACTCAACCAAATTTTGCTGTGGAGTCCGACTTCCTCTGTACACACATGCCAGAGGGACCCGTTTATAGGGTAGGCAACCATTCACAATTCATTCATACAATGAAAGGATAGACAGAGAGAAAAAGTGCATCTATACCAGAACTGGGATTCGAGCCAATGACCTCCCAATATGCAGTCAGGTACTCTGACCACTATACAGAGTGGCCGGCAGTTAATGCAATGATTTGTTTTTATTTACCAAGTTAGAATTGAACAAGAAGCACAATATACTAAAACATAAAATGACTTCATTTATTTTAAGCAATGTATTAAGAATTTGTACATAAATGAATTTTTACATTTAAAATGGGAAAACAGTATTTATTTTGACAAATTCAAGAAATATTATCTATGTTAAATTAAATTTATATTGTGCTTTAATGTAAAATCTGACGAGGTATGTAATTTATAATTTTTTGAAATAAATTATGCGGAAGCAATTATGTATGTATACCGCAATCTTAGATTAATGTTTGTCTTTTATTTTACAGAGTTTATGAATAAAAAAATGTGTTTATAAGGATATGCAAACGAACATAACATTACCTAAATTTTTTTTTATATATAGAGCTAATTACTGAATGATATATCTTTAGAAAAAAATTTATATAAAATTGTTCACCTTAAGAGTATACGGAATGAATTGAAATCTGAAAAGCCGTCGTTGAATCATTTATCAATTATAAGAATAAATTTCGTGTGAAATGACACTTTCAGACAGAGGAGAGGCAGGTGAGCATAAAAGTGCCATCCATAATGCATAATTAATCGACGATTCGGTGGATTTTGTTAAAAACCTTCAAAAGAGAATACATATTTCTTTTCTCGAAATGAAGAGGCTCTCTCTCCAGTGAGCTGATGCGAACATTTGCTAGCTGGCTTATCATCGCGTCACGCAATCAGAATCAGTCACGTGTGTGACCTTTACCCATTCTAAGCTTATCAGAAGGCAAGGCTTTATTATTCTCACTTTCTAAGTCTTTTCTTCATGTATTTCTTCCAGTTGAGCGATTAAATCTGACTTTTACATGCTGAAACAAGTGGGTACTTAAAACAGACGATTTTTTTGATATAATGACAAATGGTATTCTAATATTTATTGCTTAAGGAACAAAATTATATTCATTTTTTAAAATTTAATTTTAATCTATAAATAAAGTATGTTTTTTATAAGAACTGGTTTTTAATGTTTATAGTTTGCTTCATGCAAATGATTCAAAATAACGTCAGTTTGCGGAACAAGAGCATTTTCTTATTTCATTTTGATTGGTTGGTTTGTTTGTCGCTCAACATTTTTTACATACGAGGGATTAAACCGGGACATACGGTTTAAAGTGGATTCCGAACAACTACAAACATCCCTGCCCAAGGTGAGATTCGAACCCACGAACTGTTGAACAGAAGGCAAGAGCGCTAACCATTCGGCTGCCAGCTCAGCTTTGATAAGTTGAAACATTTGTGCCGACGATATTTTCTGATATGGATACACGTTTCTGTGCAATAACCGAAGTTTTTATTTAGAACAGTCTATTTTTATTTACTTTTTCGCGTTTGTTCTTTTAGTATTTGTATTCTCAAAAACTGAGATTTATTTTCTAGAAAAATTATTTAAAAATTTATTTTTCAACAAAAATATTAAAAAACCTAATTAGCATGAATATCTAAATATAATATCTAAACATTTAAGCAATGAATATTTAATGATTATTCTTATTACAACAAAAAATATAATGAATACTTTCAATTACATTTGTAATATCTTATCAACAGAATTAACTAATTGATTTTAATCATATAAATACAATTTACATGCTAAATTAACAAATTTATACGTATTTTTTATTTTGGATCAATAATCTAACTGAAAAGAATTTTAATATATGCGTTAAAAATAATTTAAAACTAAGTGTGAAATTAATGTTTAGTGTATTAATAGGTAGTAATACACCACAACATAGAACTGTAAAAGAGTTTAATATTTTTTTAAATAAGAATGAGCATAATGCTTAAAATATTTTTAAAAAAGTCGTCGAATTTTAAACTAACTAGGGTTTGAGGAGTGATCAATAAATTTAGATAATTCAGATATCTTTTCAAAAATAGTAATTTTATTACGTTTCTTTTTTATACTATACATATTGTAAAAGTTAACTTAAAGTATTCATGACGGAATAAGAAACTAAATTCTTTATTTTTTATAATACAATAAACAATTCTATATGAAACAGATTAAAAATTGTCAAAATATAATAACAGGTAATATAATAAAAAAAAAGTGCTTACTAGAAAAGCTGATGATTTTTAAAACTTACCGAGAACTTAAAAGTTAAGAAATAAAAAGTAACATTAAATTTTACTTATCCCATCAGGTGAAAGAGCTCTTTATACTTTAAATTTTTATTATTTTCAGTTTTTATGCACATTACTCAAATTAAATAGTTCTAAAAATATACCTAAATCAAGACAATACACCATCAATTTATTTTAGTATTAAAATAGAGAAAATCATCTTAATTTTTGACAAAATTTCAAAATTTCAACTCGGCAATGTTTAAAATCTTATTTTATTTCCTAAAAGAGGCCATAACATTTTTAATTCATATATATATATTTGTACCCGATAGTTTGATGAGATCAGTTGATAACGTTGTTATTATCCTCAAATTACGCTCTAATTCTGTTTGAAACACGAAAATGATTCACAAAAGCCGTTGAATGATAAAACTGGAGGAAATAAAGACAATTTGAATCGGAAATTGGCGAGAGAAAAATTGGTAATTACTTTTTTAAAAAGGATAAATTCTTTTTGGACAATGTAATTTTAAAATAAAACAGGTAAAAGTTCTGTGTATGAGTTTTAAGTTGTAATGTTTCCGCACTTGTTAAATAAGTTCATTTAATTTGCCGTACTTTCAATCATTTTCCTTTAAAAGGTTATTGTATTGTGTATAGTAATATCTACAGAGATTAGATTTGAATATTTAGGTCTGCTTACTTAAGCGGCTTATATTGTAAAATATATACATATGTTTAAAAACTCCTTTATCTCATAAATTTTAGTAAACAAATTATAGCGAGAAGTTTGAAATAAAAAATATATATATATTATACACCACACTAGTTTTATTTTCACATACAATTATTAACTTTTATAACATGAATATTTTATTAAAACCATAATTTTCTATTTAATCATTTTAATAAAATTAAAGAATTAGTATTATTAATAAATATTATTATAATAAGTGATATAGATATTTTTTTTGAAAACATTTCTTTTTAATCGATATTTTCAGTTGTTATTATTGTATTTATTTAGATGAGTTATGCTGGTTAAATTTATAATTTGATTTAATTTAGAATTTGAAATAAAGTATGGAAACAACTTATAGAAAGTAATCATGAACATACTGAAGAAAAATATGATAAAAATATCTTGATTTTAAGTGAATTAATTTTAACATGGGATTTCTAGAGATTTGTATTTCAATTCTTTATATATATATAATATTAGGCAATTCTCTAATGAAGCAAAATAAATTACATTTACTTTCGAATTTTCATATAAAAAACCTAATTTTTAAAAATATAGTCCGAAGTAAATTTTATAAATAATTCATATTTGAAAAAATGCAGTATTTAAGAAAATATTATGATTAGAATTTATATTTAAATAAAAGTACTATTGCTTTTTACAGTCGACTGGATTAACTAGATTGACTTCATTCTCACAGAAGACAAGCTTGATTATCTTCTTCTGATAACGATGTTGCCAATCTGACTTATCCAAATTTTCTCCCTAAGGTAAACATGTCGCTGGTGAATTTCTATTGACATAACACTCAACCCTCTACGTAATTAGAAAAGCTAGGCGCTCATGCTTTGAATATATTTTCTTAGGAAGGGCGAAATGTTCTATGTAGAACAAAATGTTTGACATCAGAAAACTGGAGAGTTTCACCAAGAATTATTTTATTTTCTGTTCTTTAACTCTCCAGACAAAATTTCAAGTCGAACAAACTATCAAGAAAATGTTTCCCCTGTCAAAATTTTAATACTTAGTAAAATACTAATTTAAATATTAAACGGATGTAGATTAATTATAGCCTAAGATTGAAATAAAAGGTTTATTTAGAAATAAATTAAAATGAAATGCATATCTAATTGGTTATAAGGTTTATTTACAGTAATGACAATTTATAGAATATTATTTTAAATTTTTTCTAAATTACAATAAAATTTGTATACATATTTAAAATGTAATCAATGCAACATATTTGAATTATAATATAGAAATATTTAAAAAATTTGTAAGAATGTATTACGCTCAAAAGAAAGCCATATCAAATTTGATTTTATATGAACTAAGATTCTAACTATACATAATGATAAAATAAACATTTTATATCAACACCTAAATTTTTACATACTATTACATTTGTAGCAGTATCTTTTTTTATGGAAGAATAACTCCCCTTCATAAAGGCTTCATGAAGTATTGCTAATTTAACTTAGATTAAATAAATGATAGTCTATGCATATGTTACTTGAGAATTAATCTCAAGTCTTAACTATTACACTGAATAAATTATAAACTTATATAATTAAATATATCTATGGCGAAAAAAATCACAGGAAAGATTCTTAACTTCAAATATTGTAGTTAAGATTTAATTAATCACATATTTTTCAAGTTATGAAAATTTAGTTTCAAAAAATTAAATGAGCATTAAATATAATATTAATTTTAGAAAATTATATTATTAATCAAAAAGTAGATTTGCTTGAAAAGGAAGTATATTCAATATTAAATTGAAACAAAATAGATTTTTCAAGTTCAAATTTTAAGCAAGAGTATACAATTTCGCTTATTATTTTGTCTGTGCTTTAAATGCAACAAACACATTAAATTGATATTAAAATTTACAAAAAAATTATTTAAATCATTTGCAGGTAATTATGTGTAGTTTTCTTGAAACAAAATGTATTTTCAATACTGAAAAAAGGGTATTTTAGTATATATAAACTATAAGAAGACTTAACTTCTCATTTCAGGAACTAAATTTTTCCATACAAGTTTAATACTAAATTCGAGATTTTAATGCTAAACAATAATGGCAAAATTGTTAAAAAAATACAAAATCAACTTTAATTGTATATTATGCCATAAATATATAAGTTGTATTACTTATATTTTATTAAAATATTCCTTGGTTAGAAACATTACAAATGCCTTTACATTTTTTTTTTTTTTTTTTTTTTTTTTTTTTTTTTAAAAAACAAAACAGAATTATTTAATCATTAAATTCATTAATGCTATTTTATAATTTCAAGTGTGATATTTCTGGAACTAATCACACAATTTAGTTTACAATAAAAATAACTTTACTTGTTTCTATCTATTCCGAAATATACTTCTAACATATCTTAAAGATGAAAAATAGAATATTCATTTAATAAATAAAAAGTGATTAGAACATTTCAATTTCTAAATCTTTTCCTGGTAATTTAAAATTGTAAAGTTTGTCATACTTTAATATTTAAATTAATTGTTAGTATTGTATAAATGCTGTATCATATTGATTATAAAATTCATTAAATACTTATTAAAAAAAAGTTATCTTGAATATAAGATCATATTTACATTTATAGATTTAAAAAATTTCTGTTTACAAAACTACCATGAATTCAGTTTGATGTATTATAACAAGGATTTATATATCTTTAATTTCTAAAATTCAATACGTGATTTAAGTGACATTTTATATCGTGCAATTATTTGTTCTTCTACACAGTTTGATATATATTTTCGAACCCCACTAAAATATTATATAATTATTTAAATGTTAATTATTCAAATTGTTTAAAAGGCTGGCAAGTATTTTCCAAACATTTAAAATAAAAGTGGCATACAGCAAAGTTATTTTTGATTAATTTGTTTTGATTTACTGCAAATTTTCATTGAGTTTTAGAATTTATTCGAGATAAAAATCAGAAGTTACTTTCATAGAATCAGAAGTTATAGTCATTAACTAAAATGATTTAGAAAAGAATATCAGATGGCACAGAGAAATTGTTATTCAAACAATGCAACTTGTTATGTTTACTACCTTAAAGGAAGCTATTGATTTTAAAATTTTAATTACTGTATATCCAAAAAAAAGGAACATTAAGAAGAATATAAAATAAGTTTATTTAGCTATCTGTAAAACATGGAAATTATTAATAATTTATTTATATATCTTACACATCTTTCTAAATAAATAAATCACGTTTATTACACACAAGATGTATTGTTTAAATAGTATTTTTTGTTTGGAATCTTGTTTAATATTCGCATAACGTGCCATTCATTTCTTAATTAGTCGAAGGCAAAAATTATCATTTATAAAAAGGTCGTTCTACAACAAAGTGCACATACTGTACACTCATTTTTAAAGTAACAATTTAAAATACATAATTCTGATGCAAATTGAGAAAACTGAATTCAAAATATAAGAATAAAGAGTCAAATTGAAATTTAGATAGAAAAATTTTAAATCAGTTTTATGCATTCTTTGTGTTAGAAATGTTAGGCAATTTTAAACGAAGTAGTACTTCAAAAATATTAAAACAAAACTATCATTTAAATTTAAAAACACAAATATAAGCGATTATTTAAATGATTTTCTCCATAAGTTTTAACTGTGAAAACTGCATAATTACAGAGAAAAAATTAACTTTCGTAAAAAATTATTTATTAATAGCATAAAACGTTAGAAAAAAAAACGAATTTTATCATATGGTCACTGAAAAATCTCTCGTAATACATACATAAAAATTAGCATCACAACAAATCAAATGTTTATTTTATGCATATGATAGACTAACATTTGTAAAATAATAAACAAAACTCAGTTTTAATATTGAGTAATTTTTGTTCAAAATGAAGAATGATCTTTACAATTTAAAATAAGTAATATTTTATTAAAAGAGAATTTTTCAAAAAAATTGTGACTTATAGAGTGGTTCTGCAGCAAGACAAGAAAATTATACAAAAAAAAATTATCTAATTCAGAAGCACTTCCGCAGCATATGGAATGGAGTTTTGAAAGAACAACATTATTTTTTACTTTTATTTGTTTATATCCAATCGTGTGCACAGCCGCAGAAAAACACCGTATATCTTATCGCGTTAATTCACTCTCCTTTTTCTACCTCTACACACTCTACCTTACGTTGTATCGGAATTCTACCATAACAAAACCAAAACTGCCACCAGCGAGCTTTTGAAACTCTTTCAGTTAAAAACAAAAGTTAGAAGCTAGCTATTTATTTACTTATTTATTTTACCTTGATTAGTTTGAAGTGGTCCGGCCGCAATTGTTCCTGTACAGTTTCGATGTCAGCGGCAGTCGGTGCTGTGTCTGGCGCAGTGTCCAGCGTCGTATGGTGATCCGGCTTATCCTTCTGGGACTGGTAACCGGACGATCCGGGCCGCAGTCCGTCAAGGACCCCTTTCAGTCTCTTCATGATTCACCTCTTTTTTCCTCCAATTTTTTTGAAGTTGATATGAGAGTCCTTTCAAGCGCACATTTTGTTGGTGAAGAAAAGCGCGAGAGCTCAGCCTATACGAGACTGGAGTCGGGTAAAGCCAACTTGCCTGTACAGCATGGAAGAATTGCAGGAAGGGGAATGCTGGAGAGACAAGCCTTCCCTTCAGTTGCCCGGATCAATCAATACGAGGGCGAACACGTGACTACCCACCGCCACAGGTGCAGCCTCCTCTTCCTCTAGCTGCTGCTGCAGCAACGTCACCACAGCACAGGGTTGCCGCTTTCGCCCCACTTGGCGATTATTTCCTTACCAATATACCTATACTCGCCTCTCCCTTTTGACTTCGCCGCATTCTAGTGTTCGGGTTATTTTGCCTTTCCCGCAATACGTCCGTGCTTTGGAGTAAAGTTTATTTGTGTGGGTAAGAGAGGAGAGGAAGAGTTTGGCAGGACAGTTTCTTTGACCTTCTTTCCTCACAAAGAAAATTAATTTTACTAGCATTGCTCCTTTCTTATTTTCAGCTATTTTAGCTCTTCTCTTATGATATTTTATTTACAGTGAAATTAGTTTCTTATGATCCTAAAACCATATAACTTATATCATAAATTATATTTACAAACCAATATTTTGAAAAATAGTTAATTTTTAATTGAATTTTTTATTTCCTATAATTCATTTAAATCAAAAAGAATTATTTTTATTTTATATTTATAAGTGAAGTTTAGTTATCATAATCACACATAGATATAAATTAATAATTAATTTATAACTTCTTAAAAGTTTCTAAAATAATTCCTTTGTTAGAAAATGTTGTTTCAATGAACAAAACTATTAAATTTATATGCAAAAAATCTTAGGTTAGACTAATATTTTTGTTTTTATATTGAATACTTAATATATTTTTGTTTTTATATTTGTTTTTATATTGAATACTTAATTCTGCAAGGCAGTTTTTTCAAATAACTTCTTTTCGCTTTTGATTTCATAAATAGACACATATTTGTTTCCTTTAAAAATTTGATAATTTTCACTTTCAAAGTTTTCGTCATCGGTAATGCTTTTATACTACATTTAATTTGAATTCTATCTTTATACATCAGCTCATAAAATGAAAATCACAATTATCAAATTTGAAATACTATTTTTATATACATTATATTATTTGGATAACAAACTATTTTTTTAAAAAAATAATGTGCATAAAAATTATATATAAATAATAATGTAGCAATTTAACAATTGCTATTTTACTATTTCAAATGCATTCTAAAATCATATACAAGTGAATAATTTCTTTAATGTAAAAATAAATTTTTCAAAACTCATTATATTTGAGAAAAAAAATACTTTTTAATTTAAAATTTATTAAATTTTTCATTTGTAGTCAACTTAGATATCTGATTCCTTAAATTAAAAATTCTTTATTGTTATTTATCCTCCTCAGATTGTATTTTAGTAATCTGCGCACTGATGTTTAGTATAACAGTTCGTGGGTTCGATTCCTGCCTCAAACATTTTTTTTATCTTCGTTTGAAATCTATTTTAAGCCGCAAGCTACGATTGTATCAATCTTCGTGCGATAAAAGCTAAGGTGAATCAGAAAATCAAATCAAATCTTATCAGAACGTAATTAGTATTTATTTATCTAACGCTCAGCAGTTATTTTTTTAAACCCAGGGGCTAATTTTATCGGGAATTCAGCAGCTAAAGGCGAATTCTGAACCGCTACAAAATTTCTTGGACAACGAGAAATTCGAACTTAATAACTTGAGCAAACATAATTTCGATATCACAAAATATTACATAAAGTATACGTAATACAATAACTATACATATATTAAATTAAATTAATGTTGAAAAGTGAAATTATTGTACATATAGATTGTGTGTAGATTTAAAATATTATCATTTATTTTACTTGAAATGAAATAAGAAAGCTTCTGCTTACAGAAAACATCTACTTCTGAAGTTTAAGTTCTTTCTTTATTATATGAAAAATAATTTTACACTCTATTATAAACTACACTGGTGTGTAAAAATTGAGTACGAAACGGTTTTTCTAGTGCAGTGTCGCTTACCAATGTTAAAAATCGTACCAGAACATCCTCTAGATGTAAGAATATGGAAAAAGGTAGAAAAAAAAAACACTGTTCAAAAAATTCCAAATGGCTTAAAAGGAATTTTATTGAAAAATGAGCATGGAGCAGAATGAGACGGCCGAAACATTCATGTGACAGCTCTCTAGCAAGAAACGTCCAGCTTTTAGTAGAGGATATCATCTCCCCTGACTTCTGTACAGGATTGACATCGTCTGTCCATACTGAGTATGAGGTTGTCAATAAGTTGTTGAGGTACTGCTGCCCATTCTTCTTGTAGCGCCAATCGCAACTCCGGAATCGTTACTGGCGGTTGGTGATGTGCCGCCAAGAGTCACCCTAGAATGTCCCACATGTGTTCGATTACATTTAAATTCGGGGACCTTGCCGCCCAATCCATGCGTTCAATATCCTCACTTTCCAACAGCTCTTCGACAGTCTCTGTTCGATGAGGTGGAGGATTGTCGTCCATAAAGAGGAACCGGGGACCCATAGCACCTCCAAAAAGACGCATATAAGGAAGGAAAATATTATTAAAATAAAAGAACCCGGTGACTGAACCTCCTTAGATGACATGAAGGTCAGTACGGGTACCAATCATGATGCCTTCCCAAACGAGAGCACCACGACTTCGAAACCGATCCCTTTCGAAGATGTTAGAGGGGTTATTGCGTGTTCCCCGCTCTCTCCAGACGTGTATGTGTACAGAATCGGTAGTCAGACTAAATCTGCTATCGTCCGTAAAGAATACTCGACTCCATTCTGATCCGTCTAGTTCTGGTGTTCCCGGCATCACACAAAGCGACTTCTTCAATGGGCAGACGTTAATGTTACACAACGTATAGCTCGTCGTGCGAATAGGTAACCATTGTGCAGCATCCTAGCGACTGTAAACCGTGATATCGGTCGTCCAGTCGTCTGTTGGAGGTGTCTCGCAATTTCTCCAGTCGTCTGCCGCCTGTTTTTTCCTTCCATTCTCGTGCTAATTTTTCCTGTCGGACCATATGCCGGTCTTCGAGTGCCGTGGTTGCTCGAGGACGACCACTGCTGAACCTTCGGACAGCTGTTCCTGTAGTTTGAAATGCTCCCTAGATTCGTGAAACGAAGCTTTAAGCGATTCCAAACTCCGCAGCCACACTTATCACACTTCGACCTTCCTCAATCTTCCCAATGATTCGACCTCGCATAAGGTCATCAAGATATCGTCTAAGAGGTTGCCTGTTCGTTATTTCACACTGATTAAGCAGCTCTACGTCGTTTAAACTGATATACGCCGTGCAATAGCTTTCACAGAAACGCTGAACGTACACAGCCTGTCTGTGTTTTATACCCCTCCGACATTCCCCCTTTACGTCATGTTGCGTAATTTGAGTATGCCCTTGCGTACCAGCCCGAAGTCGATCTTCTGATTATTGGTCTTTCGGTCCGATTTATCTGTTAGTTCTGCTGTTATGCTAATTTTTCCATTTCGTCCTTAATTTTTGCACACTAGTGTGCTTAAACAGGTGCTCAAGGGAATTTTTAATGAGTTACTTCCCTCTTAGAAATTGTGATTAAGTATTAGAACAGTGAATTCATATTACTGATTGATGAATCTATATGTAAGAATCTATAAGTATAAGAACACTTTGAGTTCTAGTGACCGTTTTATTACTTATTTCACGCTTTGGAACATGAAACAACAGAAATTTATTTAAGTACGTAAATATGTTTGTATATACAAAAAAAGAAAAAAAAAACATTTTATGCACTAAATTATTTTATATCTAAACTTTATGACTTCTTACAAGATAACAATCCAAAATGTATGATTTGTGTCTGCTGAAACAAAATTTTACCCTTAAAGGATTGATTTTCATTTCTACAAGACTACTTGAAGTGGTTTTATAATCCACTATTTAATTCCATCTTTTTAACAGTGAAGATTTCAGAAAACGTTAGAATAACGTTTCCCTGCAAGTTGAAGCAGTGGCAGACATGGCCAAGCTATCTGCAATTTCGTTGCCACTCAATTCAACATGGGAAGAAACCTATTAAAAATGTATAGAGTGTTTGGGAGAAAGTCGTGCCACAAGGTCTAAAATATTCAAACTTATCTTATGGTCGTCCAATGAGACAGGTGCTGTATAGAGGCACGATTGTCCGTTAGTATCAAGATGTCTCTGAAAACAAGTTCAGAAGTAGTGTCTATATAATTCAATCATTCATAGATAGCTATAAGTTCCGATCTAAAAACTGAACAACAGTTTACATTTCTAACTCTTGGGAGTTTAACTCTTAATTTGGAGAGATCCGCCTACCCACTCTTGGTACTTTGAGTAAAATCCTCGTTGGTGTCTCACCAGCTCAGTATCTCCAGGATACAGCAGACTGCTCTTTCACTTATTTTGAGTGGTCACATTAGGTCCCTTTCTTTTCATCAGAGTCAGAAAGTCTTTCTGGAGTGTCACTGGTGCAAGGCTGATCAGGCCTCTTCGAGACATATTCTTCACAGTCTGAATTTTACTGTGAACGAGGTTTTGGAGAATCCTATTTTATTTTTAGACTTTCTAATGATCTTTGGTTTTATGGAGATGGTTTAGTTTAGCTACACCATTTGGGATTAGAAACAACAACAGAATAATCCACTGTAAACTGTAGGTATCAATTAAATTAGTCTATATAAGCAAGACGATAAAAAAAGCTGATAAATAACATCACTAAACGAATTGAACGAATATTTTATTAATACCTATTTAAGAAATTTATCAGCCTAACTGGCAGGTGAATTGTTATCATCGCAATTTTCTTTTTTCGAAGATTCATCTGGAACAATTAATTCAATTCCCATACAAGATTGTGGTGGCTTGGTTTTCTTTTTAAACTATATGACATGTCGCGGTATAATTTGCTTTGTATGCAAACACTGATTGTAGAGCGACAGATAAACCTTTAAGTCATTTATTACTTATATCGGGAAATGTATTCAATAATTAGAAAGATTTGGCAATATATAAGAACATACAATTAATAAAAAGTACAACACGCATTCTAACAAAATATTTTTTGAGCAAAGCTTTCAACAAAATATTTTCTTTTTTTAAAGTAGTACACAACTTTTTTTTTAAGATGAAACTCCTAATATTTAGAATATAATCAAATGATTATTTTATTCATAAAAATGAAATGTCAGATGAAAATTTTTTTTCTAAAAAAATTACATTTGTATTAATTTATGCAAAGCCACATACAATTGTTTATCAAACTAAATACGTGATATCTTACATTTTGGAAAAATAATTTCCTATTTTGATTTTAAAAGAGACTGTATGAAGGATGGTTTAGTATGCATCATTTATGACACAACATTAAAACAATAATTTTTTCCTTTGAAGATTACATTTTTTAAATTTAAAAATGTATTTTCAGATTTAAAAATTATAAGGAAAAAATATCAATCGGATAATTTTCGTGTTTCACATTTTCTGAGGTTTTATTTTATCATAACAGTTTACTGTATTTGACAGTTTTTTTTTTCTGATAGCATTATATGAGAAAATTTTTTATATTCGTCTCGTAGTAAAAATGTTTTTCAATTTAATCTCGCTGAATTTCTATTACCTTCATATCCTTCAATATTTATCTTTCATTTTATATCCGGATTTTTTTCTTTAGCGATATTATAATATTATTGATATTGTAATATTACTGATATTGTAATATTTGAATGGTTTTACACTAGATAGAGCTTAGTTGAAAATTATCGGAAGATTCTTTTAGCCTTTATTTTAGCTTAGATTAGATTTTCTTTTAGCCTTCTTTTAGAAATATATTCATACTTCAAGAAGACCTTTTAAAAATAAAATTAATTCACACATTTCGAAAAAGAAAGAATTACAGGAAACGGCATATACGCATGTATAAAATAAACGAAAATCTATCTATTTATTGATCTCATCATGATTTAGAAATAGGATAATCAAATTGGTAGTGGAATGTCCAACCACTATTGTGAGCAATGCAAGAAATTATTTCGTTTCTTTTTTTTCTCCTGCATCTACGTTTATTGTGATTGTTGTTAGAGGAGGTTTTTCAGATTTTTCCTAGTATCACATTAAGGAGGCCAACTATGTATTGAAATTCTTCCTGGCAGTCAGAACGTTTCTGAGTCAAACTTACAGCATTTTTTATTTATCAGTCTATCCGTAGCACGATTTCAAAATATCTTTTTCTCCTGGATTTATCATTATTTAGTGGTATTACTGGCACTTTTGAGAATATTAGACCCCAGGACCATAATTATTATTGAACAAGAGAAGGTTCAAATTGGCATTTCTGCTTTTTAAATGCACATTTAGCTCGGTGTAATGTGGGAGTTTTCTTTTAACTCGCATATAAAATTTACATTTCTTATCAAATATTTTTTTGGGTCGTGGTGGATTAGTGGTTAAGGTATCGGCCTTCCATCCGGAAGGGTGGGGTTTGATTCCTAATGCCACCAAAGATCCATCGAGCTCATGCGATATAGTACGTGCTCCTTAAATCTGTGGAATCAAAAGTACTGTGGTCGGGCGTTGAGCAGTGCCCATGGGTGTAATGGTCTGGAGAAAGCTTCCTTACCCTTTAGATCAGCATAATCAGTCAAAATTGATCAGTCAGATCAGTCAAAATTGAGAGAGGGGAAGTTATGCTGGCACCACCTATCGGAGAATGTGGAAAACAAAGTCGTATTTTCCCCTTCGTGAGATGCTCTGATTAAGCGAAGGACTCACTCTACTGACTTAAATTTGCGTAACCAACGGTATAGGGAGGTTCACTTGTCCAAATGTCACAAGTAATAACACAACAACAGAATTGCTACTAACAATAAATTGACTTAGAGGTTGGTTACCTTTAAAGAAAAAGGCAAGACTCATCCATGGCTATTGAGACAGCTGAATAAATATACAAGAGTGTAAAATGTATAAATATTTAACATAAAGTGTTAAAATTTGGCTTGTTAACAACTGAAGATTAATATCCTTCCTTTAGAAATAATATTTTAATGTTCACTATCATGATGATCATTAAAATGAATTTATATTAAAATTTTTGTATCATCATAAGTATAACATATTTCTATAAAATCATGAAGTAATTGCTGCAACTTCCTTTACTTGAAACATATGTAATATGCTGCTTACATATCGATATTACACATACATTCCCCCCTTCAGGTCAATCTCAAAATCAGGGAGTGGATCCTCTGGTGCTGTCATCTACCGGAGGAGCTTACAGAAAAGTCGTATTTTCACCTTTGTGGTGCTCTGGTTAAGCGAAAGACGCATCCTTCTGACTTAATTTCGCACATCCGTCGGCTAGCGAGCTTGTCTTGTCCAAGTGTCATAAGTAACAACAACAACAATATATTTCATATTATTTACATATTACACTAAATGCTAAAATTCTTCTCGGAAAAGGAAACTTGATGCATGACATGAAAAACACTGCAGCAGCTTTCAACTTTAAAGTGATCTATAGTGATGTGCCTCTTAACTATCATCCATTTTCATCAATGGCTCCTACCTGGCTCCATCTGTTTCAAAGACCACTCTTATAGAAAAAATAGCATTAATAAAATAATTGCTTATTCAATATCGAATATTATAATTACCTGTTTTTTGTTAACAGTATGTTATATTTCGAAAATAGACTAATTAGTTTACATTTAAGTTAATTAATTATATTTCTTTTCATAAAAATCCTTTTTTGACTTGTTGGCTACTTTTTTCATTTAAAATTCTACAGAATACACTTACTTCAAACTAATCTAGGCATCATATTGGAGGCCTGCTTTTCTTTTATTTGAATCTCTGCCATGATTGATTTGCATAGAATAGATAATTCAGTCAGAGTTTGTAATTTAAACTGGACTCCGAATTACACAAGGAACACCTACATTCGAACGACAAACTGTTAAACTAAAAGCATGCATATACGAGGGTTACTCTGAAATTTTGAGATATGCGCAGACGAGAATTTACAAAATAAAAATAACGGTTTAATTTTAAAATACAAAATATTTTAACACAGAAGACGATTTTATACTGACTTACTTCAACTTGTTTAGCGTAGAATAAATTTTAAACAGAAGAAAAATGGAGTTGACGCGAGAACATTTTCGCGCTATGATTTTCTACAATTTTAAAGCACGATTAAATCAAGAAGCATGCGTTCAACGGTTGCAATTAGCATTTGGTGATGAATCTGCAGCTCGTGCTACTGTATTCAGATGGCTTAGAGAATTTAGAAGAGGTCGAAATTTTCTTCAGGATGAAGAACACACAGGAAAACCGCCGTCGGCAGTAATCCCGGATAATGTGTCTGCCATACGAAAAATGTTAATGGATGATAATCGTTCTACCTATCAAATGATGCAGAAGGAACTTAACATTGGATCCGCAGCCGTACACAAAATCATTCATGAAGAATTACAAATGTAGTTTGCCTTTGGGTTCCCCATAATCTAACTGAGCACCAAAAGAGGAGCGTGTCAGAATCAGTAAAGAAACTCTTAAATTGCTAAATGATGGTGGCCACTGCATCATTTCTAAAATTCTAACAGGTGATGAAACGTATATACCGTTTTTTTGACGTTCCAACACGTCAAGAAAACAAAGTATGGGTCTTTGAAGACGATCCCACGCCGACAATGGTGAAAAACTGACGCGCACTGAAAAAAGTGATGTATGCCGTTTTCTTCAGAAGTACGGGATTGGTCAAAGCCATCAAGTTGGAAGGACAGAAGACAGTAACAGCAAACTGGTATACCACTAAATGTCTTCCAGAAATTCTACAAGAACTGAATGTTACGGGACTAATGCTTCACAATGACAATGCATCTTCACATACAGCCGGATTAACAGTTGAGTTTCTTAAACAAAAACAAATTAAAGTGATCGAACATCCGCCGTATTCACCTGATCTAGCTATGTGCGACTTTTGGTTATTCTTGAATCTAAAAAGAATTTACGCGGACGTCGTTTTCATTCAGAAGAAGAGATTAATGTTTTTTATAAATGCATTTTTTTCATCTATTCCAAGAAATGAATGACTTGAAACATTTATTCTGGGGAAAATTCGTCTAGAAAAGTACATTGATGATGGAGGAGACTACTTTGAACACACCTAAAATTTTGTAAGTATAACTTTAAAAACCTTGTTGTATCTCAAATATTTCAGAGTGACCCTCGTATACTGGGAAATCTTAATCATTTCACACTGTCAATTTTATAAGCAAATTATTTTAATAACTATGTTGCTCTTAATCATTCAGTTAAAACACTCTGCAATAGGACCGAAATATGTACATTTATGGAGATCATATAATATATAAACAACAAAATTTTTAAATAAAATGCTTAAGAAAAGATACTTTATTCTTGTAAATAATAACATGCCATTTTATTCTTTTGAAAATGTAAAAATATATCTCTAAGAATTGAAACGTTTAGAAGTTATTGTTAAAACAATTTATTTCGGTAAAAATTATAATATGTAGATTTTTTTACGTTATACTTAGAAAAAAAAATTCTCTTTATGTATCATATAAAATTAAAAAAAATCCATATTGTTAAATAATTTAATTAGATATTTTTCTTTGAAAAAATAGGAACTTCACTCAAAATATTTTAAGGAAATCCATTGTTAGTTGATTTAATTATAGCATTTTTTCCCCTTTGGAGACTGCGTTTAAAATATTTTATGCGACAAATTTCTTGCATCAGTTTTATTAGTTTTTACACTGTGATGTATTACAATGAATAAAGTTACAGATTTATAGCTCTGAAATATATTGCCCATAATTTTTTTTTTATTTATTTTTGTAAATCCAATTTATTCTGCAATTATAACTAAAAAGAGAAAAAAAGTGACATTTTTATTTCAATTTTTATATAATATCTTTGATTTCACCTCATGCGACTTTTTCAGATGAGGAAAAATAGGTAAAGAAACTCAATGTTTTTTAAAGAATCAAACTGTATACGTAAGGGAATAAATAATTTTGCACAATTCATAGGGTATGAAGAATCTTTTGATAACAAAATTCAAAGGTAAGCGATCATATATAATCTACATTTCATATTATTCATTTTGAAATGCATTTAATACTTTAATATAAATTAATCGATA
This sequence comes from Latrodectus elegans, assembly GCA_030067965.1. Classification (NCBI taxonomy): domain Eukaryota; kingdom Metazoa; phylum Arthropoda; class Arachnida; order Araneae; family Theridiidae; genus Latrodectus; species Latrodectus elegans. Next base: position 64,227,479 of record CM057812.1, on the reverse strand, counting down.
TATTGTATCACACTGAGCATTTTAATAATTGAAAGTGTACCCATGGAATCCTGTATATTTAGCATTTTTAAGAATATATATATATATGAAATTATATGAGTTTAGGCATTTTTTTCATTTTCTGACTAAATCTGAGTCCATTAGTTTTTTTTTTAATTTATGCTCCTGTGTGTGGTAACAAAGATTGTTCTTAAATTAAAATTATAAAATCATTAATAATTAATATCATTCTTTTGATTTTATGCCTTTTGTTTTAATATTTGTTGTTATTTATAAATTAATTTTAAATCATCTGAAATTTAATAAATTTTTAACTCAAAATAATTATTTTAATACTATAAATAACATTTAATTAATATATAAATTTTCAATAATTCAATAAATTTGAATAATTTAATTATTTTTTAACAGTTTAAAATAATTTGATGGATATTCTTTTCTCCTCATTCTACTTACAACGGTACACCCTTTTATTACTTTCTTCTAGTAATTTTGTAATATTTCAAATTTTTAATTAACTAATATAATTAAATTTTTCCTGCCGCCCACCCTGCTTAGTAGTCAGCTTGCCTGATTGCGGATAGGGAGGCCTTGGGTTTGAGTCTCAGAATTTCTCTCTCTCCTGTTTTTGTCCCTTCCTTGTATAAATGGATTGTGAATGGCTGCCTACCCTATAAACGGGTACCTATGGCATGTGTGTAGAGAGGAAGTCGGATTTCACACCTAATTATGGTTCAGTTGGAAAAGTGCATCTGCGCCGCCAACAATGCCAGCCTAGCTGGCACAAGACAACAATAAAAACATACAAATCTTTCCTTAGTTTTTCAACGTTTAAAGATATAGCTCTGTTGGTAGGGGCCGTTGTTGCACCAGCATGCTTTCCTGTATCTTGCTCTGAGTTGGGATCTACCACTTAGTTAGAAGCAGCCTGGTGGAGTCTTCGTGATTTTGAAGACGAGACCTAGAAAAAGATCTCCAATGCTTGGCCTGCCATCCCCAGAGGAATTATTTTACTTGGAGGGCATTGCGAATAGCGTGCCCTAGCTGCTAGCGAACACGACGGATCTTCGGATTCACAACCTTCCGATAATGAGCACGATGCCCTAACCAACCAGGGCACCGCGGCCTTCAGTAGGGCCCGTGGCGACCTAGTGGTTAGGGCATTGGCCTTCTGTCCGGAAGGGGTGGGTCTGATTCCCTATGCCGCCAAAGACCCACCGAGTACATGCAATATACGTGCTTGTTAAATCTGTGGAATCGAAAGTCCTGTGGTCTGTCTTTTAGCCGTTACCATGGGTGTAATGATCTGGAGAAAATTTCCTGCTCCTCCAGATCAAAGTCAAAATTGAGGGACAATAACATTAACTGCTCTGTCAGTCAGTGTATCACTGAAAACTGGGTAAATATATTGGAAAGTATATTTCATGTACTTTGTACAAAGATTTCATAAATAGAGACCATGTGAATTCAAAAATATTCAGTATTTAAAATTGTTAAGAATCTCAGTCTTTAATGGAAATTAATATATATATATATATATATATATATATATATATATATATATATATATATTGGAAAGTATATATATATACTTTGTATATATATTTCATAAATAGAGACCATGTGAATTCAAATATATTCAGTATTTAAATATATATATATATATATATATATATATATATATATATATATATATATATATATATATATATATATATATATATATATATTATATATATATCTAACTATATTATTTTCCACGTTGTTTTGTTTGTACTGAATTTTCAATGACTTATTTGTTAAAAAGAATTGAGCATTTATAGATATATAAACTTTTATAGTCTTTTGCGCCACTTTATTTACAGATTTAGACTCGTATTTCGAAAGTATGTGATATTTCATTTCGAATACCGCTTATCCATTCCGATTATCTCGAAATATCAAGAGTACAATTTTCGTATTAATTTAGTTAGATGATAATTTTCATATATAGTAGCGTGTTTTTACATTGTTGTAGATAAATATCTATCATAATATCTAGATGACAATGAAAATTTCATTTTCATTAACGTAGGTGAATAGATCAGTAATCGTTTTATTATATAATACTTAATTAGATAAATCATCGCTCTATATTTTATAATTTAATGCTTATTATTTTATATCACTAGATGATATAGCGTTTTATAATTTTAGATAATTTGACTATCTAGTGTTTAATTACTACAGGTAAGTAAAGCTATGTTTCATTGATTACCGTGGCCGGCCGGTTGATTCAAGATTTAATATCCAGTATTCCATCATTAATTATCCAAGCCAGTTAACACAATTGGATCTGAGATAAAATATCTAACGCACCTGAGATTTGTACGATTTATTACTCAATGGTAGTCAGGCCATCCATTCCATAACATATATTCCTTTGATACCACTAAATAGAACAGTAAAAATATATTGTAATATATTTTAAGACTAATAATAACAATAATTAACGGGATTGTGGGACATACTCTAGCACCATAAAGGATTTTCTCCTTTATGGCGCAAGAATATGCCTCGCAATCCCATTAGTTATTATTATTATCCAAAAACATGTATAATTACCCACTTCTTGTTGCTTATGGTTCTTTAAGGTGTCACTTTTGTTACTAGAAGCAAAATTTTATAAATGGTCAAACCAGCCGTCTTTGCATATTAAAATAATATTTTGTCGATAAAATAAATGACTTTTAAGTACCAGTTCACACACAGAAATCAAGTTCATCATTATTATATTTCTAAGTAAGGGGTGCTCTTTTTGATGAGCTTCTGGATGCATAGGACTTTATTATTTCATTGTGTACCTCTATACAAGTACATAGATATACTCAAGAATATGGTTTTATTAATTCTGACCATAACTATTATTAAAATAATATATATAAAGGAATTGTTTATATATATATTTCATCTTAATATATACATATATATATATATATATTTCAGTAAATTCTTTTTTTTTATTAAGTGATTTTCATTATCTACAAGTACATTTCAGAATAATTTTGTTTATATTTCATTCCATCTTTAATAAGGTACTTTAAATTAAAGTATTGTTATATTTTATTGATAAGAATTCGGTACAGGTGCCGTATAATCCATGAATCTAGATTCTGAGATTGGCGATTTTTTGGCGGGTTTTCTATGTATCTGTCAACTTCGTTTTTATCACGTCATACAAATGGAGACCTATAAGAATTATGCAGAAAATGCTATTTTTGTAACCCCAGCATTTACGGCATTGCGTACGTCACGATATGTCATCTTGACAACATTTCTTCTTCAGCGCCAAAAAATTTCGGAATTCGGAATCATGGATTATGCAGCACTTGTGCTCAAGAATTCTTATCTTTCATTTGCATGCAAAAATTATTTTTACTTTTCGGATTTCTTTTTAAGTAATATTTGATGAAACATTTTTCTTATATTTCAGGTCTCGCATTTTTCATTATTAGTCAAAGCATGAAATATTTTTATCTATGTTGTATATCATAACTCTGATGTATCGTAAAGAAAAAAATTAACAATTCAAATAATACTTTGACCATCAATTTCCACATATTTGACTTCTTGCATTCCACCTCTCATGGCTCATAAAATGATTCTTTAACATACATTGTACATTATATTTATGATATACCACATATATTTCTTGATTTATTGTTTTGATAATGTTAAATACTTTTTTAAATTTAATTATTGAAGTTTCATGTTTAAAAATATTTCTTATACACTTCATTTTCTTTGAAGAGTTTTTTACTATAGATTTTTTACCACATTTTGAAAGCGTAATTTAATTAAAGGTCCGTATAAAAAACTGTGATCTGTGTTTTCATATCTTCTAATGTTATTTTATGAAATAATACATTTAATTAAGTGAAGCTTAGGAATAATGAAATTAAAAAACAAAAATTCTATAAAATAGAATTTAAAATGATAAACGATTTAAAGTTTAAACTTGAAATATTTGAATAAAATAAATTGGGATAAATAATATGCTAATGTAAAATGTCTGTTAATAATGTATTACGCATTTAAAATTATTTTCAAGAGAAAGAGATCTAAATAAAATAAAATATTCACTCTTTTATATACATTTCACCTTAGTCCAATATGAAGTGATAAGTTTAAGAATTTTAACTAGAAAGCGAATACAAAGACAAGGTATCAAAATATGCAAAATCTAACCAAAATACTTCGAAACATTTCCAGCAGCACATGAATACATTCGAAAGTACTCTTGCCTGCGTATGCAAATTTGCCAGAATAATCCAGAATGGAGATTACAGAAAGTGAGGAGGCAAGTTCAGAAGACACATCACCTCTCCGCTTTGGCAAGTTTGCGCATTGCAACAGCGGAGTTGTTGAATAAATGACAGATTAAATATGCGGATTACAGCCCTTCCGGAAAGCACACGTTGCTGAAATATTTATATTTCGCCAGATCCGCCTCTCTATTGGGTAATCGAAAGAAACAAAGGCTGTCCGTAACGTCGGCTTTTTTCTCCCCTTGCGTAGTCTGTCGGGCGCGTTGCAGGATTTGTGTCGGATTGGGTTTTATTTTCATCTGGTGAACCGTTTTGTTTCCTGTCAAGCAACAACGTTTCATAGAGTTGACAATGAGAAAAGGGCTTTTGACCTTGTTTGTGGCATTGCGGTGTATACAATGAATGAGGTCTCAATTGATTACATTGTTAACCTCAGAGCCAACCAGTTTCTCTTCTTGAACGTTTATTATCTTTAATTGCAAAATTCATATACCAGTGCAGTTAAAATGTAAAATACGGTAGCATTTAAAGAAATATAATTTATAATAGTATTTAATGATATAATCATAAAGACTATAAATAAAAAATATTATTTAAATATTCAGATTCAGAAATATTTAAGAAATATACTTTATAATAGAGTCTACATACCATGGATAGCCAATCTGCGGCTCTTTGAAGGATTATTTGTGGCTCTTGATAAATGTACCCAAGAAAAAATTCAAGCTCTATAATTAAAATATAAGTTGATGGCTATTATTGAATTTTGGAAATTTGTACCGGAATCGAAGTATCCTGAATTAAAACAGGCTGTTTTTGAAATATTAGAATAATAGAAACAAAGTACTTATGAGAATCATTTTATTCCCCTTTAAAATTTGTGAAATCCAAACACCTCGATCAATAGTAACTACTCAACATCTCAAAGAATTACTAAGAAGTACTGTCACGAATTAATCGCTAAACTTTAAGGTATTATCAAGAGAAGTAACATAAATGTGTTTAGTTTTTAATATTTAAATTCAATACACGTATTTTGTACTTTTATTTATAATGTCAATAAATATAACTTCTGTAAAAGAAAATTTTAATACCTTTTTGTGCATACCTTTTAAATACCTATTTAGTTACGGCTCTTGAAAAATTTCAAATTTTTAAAATTGGCTTAAACTATTAAGGAGTTTGCCCCTGCTTCATACAAAAGAAAGAGTTAAATTTTAATTTAAATTATTAAAAAAAATTATTAATAAATTGTAATTAAATTTTTAGTAAGTATAATTGTAGCAAATATATAGCGATTATAAATTGTATTTAAATTTGTATGTCTATATAAATATATTTGATTAGGTTTATATATATACCTTACATAATGCTTAATTAGATATTTTCTTATGTTTAAAAAAGTTTTGAACCATTTTAAATATATATTTTTCTATTAGGAGTCGAACTCACGAATTTCTAAAGTCTGTATATACCCATAAATTAGAACAATCTTTAAAGTTTTGTGGAATGATAAAGTTTTTCTGTTATTAATAAAATTTGTGTCACACCTGAATGAGGGATATTATTTCTTAAAAATAAATCTGTGAAATCACAAAAAACAACAACAATGAGAACTACCCAATAATTCATAGTTTAATGAAAGCAAGTTTTTTTTTAAATTTTTATAAGAACAAATTTTAATGCTACTCATAAAAACTTACAATACAGAAATATTGAAGCATTAAAATAAGGAAAATGCATACACTTTGCATGATCAACTAAAATTGCAAAAGAAAATACAGCGTTAAAAGAAATAAGCTCAAACAATTAAAGAAATTTAATGCTTTTTAAGTGTAAGTATGAATTTAAAAATAATTACCAATATGTAAGAGCAATCAATCATTTTTATATTATTTTTTTAAGGTCACATCCAGTATTAATTGTATATGACGTTTTGTCTCTAATGCAGCTGTTTTTACTTTTATTGAACATCATATTCATCAAATTCTAATGGAGTTTATGAGCTAAATAAGAACAACAAACACACTTAAAAGAAGGAAAAACAGTATTATTTATTGTCGTTTGTGCCAAAGAGCTTTTCTGTGTTTAAAGATGCATTTAGGGCTCTCGCCCGCCTGGCGAAAATGAGGGTTTTTAGCACCTATGGAAAGGTGGATCGAATTTAAGTATCGCAAGCGAATGTGATCTTGGAAAACTTCCAAAACATTCTACTCTACCTGCCTTCATTGGGATTTGAGCTCGCTTTATTGCTATGAAATCAGTTGCCTACATGCAGGGCCTCACCAGCAGAAAAAAAAAAAAAAAATCAAACGATTTTAATGGAAATAGAAGCGGTCAGTTTACCAGCTGTAATGTTGGAGGAGGATATTTTTGTGTTTTTCCAGAATTAGTTTTCGGGAAGGTTTTTAGTGGCAACAGTTCTTATTGATGCATCGCACAGATGAACCATTTAATCCAGCCAAAGACCAACTTAAATCTAAATAAAATAGGATTTGCAGAACGTGATGTATTTGGAAGCCTATGTGATGTGTATGATTTCATTCACAATTAAAAAGTAGATTATAACTACTGTTTGAATACGTGTGAAACAATTATTTTTTAAGGAATATAAGGTTCTTAAATCCGAAACGAATAAGATACCATGGATGCTTTCTGGAACCCCAAAACCAGATTCCTATAATTTTGAAAAATAAAAATGATCTAATGCTTTATTTAAAGTTTTTTAAAAATTCGGTATATTTATATACTTAAAATAATTAAATTGAAAAATACACTAACGTTAAGGATTTATAAAAATTCAACATATATTTTATTTAAATTAAACAATATTTTACATGGAAGAAAAATTTAAATTATTAAATGTTCCTCTATAATTTTGTATTTACATTTACAAATATTACATAAACATTATTGCACTGTCAGATGAAACTGCAAAAATATTTGCTATATTTTATCTCAATTTGTTAAGTGCTTCTGCGTATTTTTGACGACGATCATATGAGTGACTCTCTGGTGGTGCTTTCAATCCCTATATATATATAAAATTTGATTATTTTTATTTATATAAAAGTATTCTTGACTTGTATGTTTTTCATATTTTATAAACAATCGGCTTCAAAATTATTTAATGTTTTTGTTATGCTATATTGTTTCAATATTAATTTGTTTCAGTTAATATAGTTACAAACATTTTACTCTAAATATAACTGCTTTTGATTTTCCTGATATCCCTGTGTTAAAATTTTAAAAATTGCTATTAAAACTTTTCATTTATTCATTTTTAATTGTTCTAATTTACCTTAATTAATTTTATAATTAATTCATCTTGTTTAATTTCATCTGTTGAATTCTGATGCTTGATGAAAAAATGATGGCCAGTAACAACCTGCCCAAAGGGACTACCACGTTTGAGCCTCTGGTATTTGCTTCAGGACCCATGAAATTTCGAGGTACTATTCTGAATACCAAGACCGAAAAGGGTTTCAAACTTGATTCCAACTACTGTAGACTAACGGAGATGATTTTTTGTTTCACTTTCTGCATGAACGTCTGCTAAATAGAGCGTTGAGATTTATCCGTTTGTTTCTCTTTCATTACATGTTGGAGAATCTTCAGCGAAAATCCGCTTTAAATTTATTACTTGTATGTTCAAACGTTTTGCATTAATTTTTTTTTTTATCTTTTATGGTATTTTTACATGCTGTCTTTTTTAAATAATTGCTAGTAGATATAGTATTTATGAAAAATAATTTATGAAAAGTTTTCAGTCACTAATATAATGACAAATAAAACATTCTTAGGTTTTTGGAAAGAATCTGATATACGTCTTTTATGAAAACAGTTTTAAAATTTAACAGTAAATATAATAACGTTTCTTTTATATTTACTCATTAATATTTGCTTCTTTAAACAGAAAATGTTTTGGGTAGCAGGCATACACAAATAAAATATTAATTAAAGGTTACCTATTATAAAAACATATTTCTCTCTTAATTTACAAAACATTTCTTTTTATGGAATTAAAATTTCAATCACTTAATGGCTAGATTATTCTAGTAATGAAATTTGTTTTTCTCAATTGTCATGTAATTACCCTTTAAAAAAACGTTTTTGTAAATTAAGTTTGCAATAAATTGTGTTATTTTATTTGACAGAATTTTTTTCAAATTGTATACAATTATTTCTAGTATAATAATAGCATTGTTTTGTACAGAAAGGAGCTTTTCAAATAATTTTCAGCTCTTTTAAGTTGGCTGCTTTGTAAATCGAGGGAGGAAAAAACAACTGGCTAATCAAATTGCGGAAATTTTATTTTATCTTCCTAAAGATAAATATAATTAGGTGAATGTCACATTAATTAAAAGATAGGTTGGGGTTTGCTGCTTACTGTGTTTACATATAGTAAGTAAGACAGTGGAACGGAAAAGAATAGTAAAATCGAAATGAGTAATTCGACAAATAACAAAGTATTTTGTCTTAGTGGATTAAATTAGGGTAAATGTGTTGTTGCTATATATATAGATTCCATTCGGAAGACACTAAATTACGTGACGCTAAGTGGCGATATCAATACCTGAAGTCAGTTACACAGTTTAGGAGCTTAATGTACTTAGTCCCTGTCAGTACGACGTTCTTCAACCGTGTCAGCTATCCAATCATCACCTTATGCATTATGAGAAGAGCATCTTTCCCACAAGGCTAGTAAAGGCTTCTTACTGTATGCATTACACATTTTTCCCATTAAATATTTCCTCTTGTCCTTAATTTAAAATTAAATAAACGTATTATAAATATGCTAAATTGAAAAGTAAATGTCATGAACTGAGAAGAGTAACATTGATTGATATTGGTTTAAAGCTTTTACTTTTACGGAAAAAAGTAATAAACCCAGAGTTGATCTGATAGGCAACAAGCCACTGTTTACTGACATAAAAAATATAATTTATATAGTTTTCCTAGTGCATAACTTATGTTGTTAATAGCATTCGGGAAGAAAACTACTTGGGCCGTAGTAGCCATCGGCCTTCTGTTCGGAAGGGCGGGGCTCGACTCCCAATGTCCCCAAATAAACACCTAGTACATGCGATATAGGTATTCGTTAAATCTGTGGAATTGAAAGTCCTGTGGTCGGTCATTGAGCAGTTACTATGAGTACATTGGTCTGGAGAAAATTTCCTTCCCTTTCAGATCAATGTCAAAATTGAGGAAGTGGATACTATGGTGGTGCCATCTAACGAAGGATTTAAGGAGCAAAAACGTATTTTCCCCTTCGTCATGTTTTGATCAAAACGAAAGACGCTCTCTATATTGAATTAAATTCGCATAGCCAAAGCATAGCGCGCTTGGCTTGTCCAAGTGTCATAAGAAACAACAGCAACAAACTACTTGAACTTTTCAGTAAATGAACTAGCTGAAATAGTGAAACTATGAGTATATTTTTGATATGATTTAGAATGCAATTAACCAACATACAGAACCAAGTTCTTTTACAAAATAAGCCTTCAAAAAGTGTTGAGCCATAAATATTTATTAATTTCAGGCTTTTTGATACACGATAACGACCTATTTTATGTATTTATTTCATTAGATGAAATTAATAAACTAGATTTAAAATAATCATCGAATAGTTAAGACATTTATAAAAGATAGAATCCTCAGCTCTTTAAGCAAGTGGTATTTACAGTAATTCAGTACTATTACAATAATTCATTTATATGCATAAAGTAGAATTAATGATTTATAAATAACGGTATAAAGATAACTTTTCATAAAAATGTTATTAAATTTTTGGTGGTATTTTTACTGTTCCGATCATTAAAAATATTGCACCAGGAAGGCGAAATGTTAGCAGGTGAAATTTGTGTACAGAACACGCTGAACACACGTAAATGTTTGCTTCTAACCGAATTTCATGCAAAGAAGATGGGGGTAGTGACATTCACAATAGTAATAAATTTTACAGCATATTTCTCAAGCTAAGATTACATTTGAATGATGTTTTTATATAAAAATCTATGCTATGTGCCTGATTTACAAAGAGATTTTTGCCAGGGAAGTTTGACTTTGATCGAAATCAAATTGTAGTTTACCAAGTTTGTGTTTCATGCTACCGCTGTTCCCATTGGTTGAAATCTTGTAAATGTCAACTTAATTGGGAATCGATGGTATCATTATAATTGTATGAAATTATATTAAGGATTTCTGTGGCACCCCGTAGTTAATACACGAAAAGACAAATGTCTTTTCTGCATATTCTGTGATATTTCACGAATGGTGCATTAAGAAATGGAATCGTTCACAAGAATCTGTGAATAATCTCGGATATTTACAGGCTCAAGATGGTGTAGGAGAACCATCTTGAACTCTTAATGCAAGAGCTATCTTGAACCCTTGGCATTATTCACCCATCACCACATTTCAAGAGATTCATTCAAAGATTAAACACGAGAATAAAACCACTTGGATTGTCCCTCCTGAGCATCATTGGTACCTCTGCGCGCGTCCAGGTGCTTCCTTGGCTACTGGACTTAATAGACAAGAACAAACGGCTCTTGCAAGTTTTAGAAGGTGCCATCTTAGTAACTTGAAATTCGTCGAGGGTACAAAGAAATTCGAAATTTGCTTTAAGTGCTTAAATGAACCGGTACCCCCTGAATATATTCTTCAATGCCTTGGTTTCTCCGAGAGAGATCTAATAGAGAATCCACTTATGCTACTGAGCTTTTTAAAGGTGTACGCGCTCATGGACCTGGTCTGCTGACCTCGAAGTCATGCAACAACACACAACTAGAATAGAACCACCGATTTATTAATTTTGATAGATATTTAAAGTAAGGTTTTAATAAGATTGTATCTCCTAATACAGAATAAAAATCATATCGTATTTCATTTAAAATGATAGTTTTGCAAACTGACATAGTATTTTTAATTTTAAGGTATTAAATAAAAAATAAATTAAAAATACAAATAATCATAACATTAGTAATATGTAGAGAATAAAGTATTATAACAAAAGTAAGTACTAAAATATAAGCATTTACCGCCCATTATTTAAAAAAGTATTTTGTTTAAATATTTATTATAATTTTAAGTTAAAATATTTATAATAAAAATTATACTATTATGAACCATCGTCTTCTGTGGCTGAGCAATCTAATATTGGGAAAGGTAAAATAATGTTTGGACAATGATTTTGTATTTTACTCTCAGGTCTGTTATTTTTTTCCTTTTTAGACGGAATCGGATAAATAAAATATCTTCAGTATTGGAGGGCATTTATATCACCATGTATTATCATTATAATGTCCTTACGTTTGACTCTGTGTCAGGGACAAGAATCTCTCCAAGTGTTTGATCACCGACTGACTTAAGAAATTGTATGGCCTCACCATCATTTATCAGAATATTTTCACTTTGTTGTCAGTCATCCCCTTGGTGCAGAAAAAACATCTTGAAGTCAAAACCTATGCAGACCTCATAATATAAGAGCTTCAAACTCTTCTCCTGTTCATATTAAACTGCCTCTAGAAAGCTTCTAACAATCAAGATGGTAAGCAATGCTTTCCGTTCTTTTGCTGACAGTATCATAATAAGAGCCTTGTTTGAAAGCATCATGGAAAACATATATTGCATTCGAAAGCGTTTTAATAATGCATAACATGGAATGATAGTAATAGGTTCTGTTTGATACACGTCTTGATTACCATTTGTTCTCATTGGTGGCTTTGGACTCTTTGATGTATAGGAGTCAGTATCTCTACCCAGTCTCATAAGGAGTCAGTACCTCTACCCTGTCTCATAAGGAGTCAGTACCTCTACCCTGTCTCATAAGGAGTCAGTACCTCTACCTGTTTCATAAGGTCAGCTGCTTGAGTACCTCTACCCTGTCTCATAAAGGAGTCGAGTACCTCTACCCTGTCTCATAAGGAGTCCAGAAATACCTCTACCCTGTCTCATAAGAAGTCAGTACCTCTACCCTGTCTCATAAGGAGTCAGTACCTCTACCCTGTTTCATAAGGAGTCAGTACCTCTACTCTGACTCATAAGGAGTCAGTACCTCTACCCTGTCTCATAAGGAGTCAGTACCTCTACTCTGACTCATAAGGAGTCAGTACCTCTACCCTGTCTCATAAGGAGTCAGTACCTCTACCCTGTCTCATAAGGAGTCAGTACCTCTACCCTGTCTCATAAGGAGTCAGTACCTCTACCCTGTCTCATAAGGAGTCAGTACCTCTACCCTGTCTCATAAGGAGTCAGTACCTCTACCCTGTTTCATAAGGAGTCAGTACCTCTACTCTGACTCATAAGGAGTCAGTACCACTACCCTGTCTCATAAGGAGTCAGTACCTCTACCCTTAGTAACGCTATGTCTCAGTAAGACAATACACGCCTTATAGTATAGCCAATACCATTAGCATATAATTCTGACCTTCATTGATACAGAACATTATTATCTATTGTTCTCTTGTATATTTTCCTCTCAGTTGGGACCTCGTCATTTGACAGTGGTACAAAATTACGATGAACTTGGTGACTGGTGAGTATTCAAGCCCGTAAACTGTAAGATACAGACAGGGTCTTGTCTACACATCTATTTATGCATATTATCCTCATCTCTCAGCAGACCAGGACACTATCAGGATCATATTATCCTAACCTTCTTTGATACAGAACAGTCTTGTTCATTATTCTTTTGCATGTTATCCTTATCTCTCATCAAATAAAAGTATCCGGTTCATGGCTACCACGTGATTGATACACTACGAGTACTATCCACTAGTAACAGAGGTCTATACACTTTGGCTAATTTTTGATATTTCATGAACAACTGTACTCGTATGTGCTAACTAGTCTCAATTCAACTTTATTTCCCGATGGAAAAAATTTTGCGTTTAACTGTCAGAGGTGGTTGCTCTGGCTGTTGTTTCCTTATGAATATATCCAAAAATTTTGAAAGTTTTATTACCTGTGTTCTTCTTAATGTGATGTGCAAGATCTCAATAAATATCCTTATGCTTTTAGCATATTTGGATTCTATACGAAAGAATTAGTAAAAATGAAGCAAGATTGATTTTTCTAAATAGATCTATGAAAACGTTAAAGCAAAATCTTAACAAATAGGCTTTAAAATAGTTGAAAATTGCCATAAATGTACCTTGACCAAAGAAAAGCCTGAAACCAAAATTAAAGATTATTCCCTATTAATTCTTATGTGAAAAACGCATAAGAATTGGGTCATTAGAGTTGGTACTGTAATGACCAGAATGTGTTTAAAAATTTCTTAAAAGCAAACTGAAAGCAAAATAAACCAATTAGGTCCTATTAATTTTTTTCTGTATTCATTTTATTGCTTAAAATAAATTATTGATCTAGTATATGTCTTTTCTCTGAGCTCGATTTTGCAGTATGAAAGAATATATCTATCTATCTATCTATCTATCTTTATATATATATATATTATTATTGTTATTATTACAATTATTATTATTAAAGTATATTTTATTATTTTTAAATACATCTTATAACAGATCTTAAAATCTTTGAAAGTCGCAAGAAAAGTTTTTATATTCATGAGACATTTTTTATTTTTTATATTTTGCATATTTTTTATATTTATGAGACATATTAAGACTATGTATTGACTAACGAAGCTTAGAATATTATCCTAAAATAATTTAAAAAGACAACGTTTTATAATTTTATATTATTAACTCCTCAAAATTAAAAATAATTACTTATTATTGATTAGGTAAAAATGAATTTTAATTTATAAAGTTCTATATCCATTTGTTTGACTATATGATTCATTCTTGTAGCAGTCGACTGTATAAAAAATTTCTTCATTTAGATTAAATCTTTCTTGTACTTCCTAATATTAAGAATCAATCTATATAAAAATAAAATAAAAATCTTCGTTTTTCACATAAGAATTGGCGAATAATCTTTAATTGTGGTTTCAGGCTTTTCTTTGGTCAATGTACATTTATGGCAATTTTCAACTATTTTAAAGCCTATTTATTAATATTTTGCTTTAACGTTTCCAAAGATCTATTTAGGAAAATCAATGTTGCTTCGTTTTTACTAATTCTTTCGTAAGATTTTGCTAATTACTCCAATATAAAAATGATTCATGCCATAGAAGGTCAAAAATAAATCCTTTTATAACCAGTTTAGGAGAATAAAAATTTCTCTTCTAATTTTAAGAGAATGAAAATTTCTACAAATTTAATTATTTTTTAAAATATTGAATGGCTAATTAAGAACTTCTTAATATATGAATAAACTTAACTAATTATTTTATGATTTATAACGGGAGATAAATTAAGTCAAGCGCAATTTGTAAAAAAATTATAGTCTTAAGAATAAAACCTATATCATTTTTTAAGGGATCCACCCTGTAACTAACTTTATCACAATGAGAATAATAAAATTCCTTATCACATTTCTCAATTCCTGTTCTTTTATATATACTTTCGTCTTTCAAAATCTTTTCTATCTGGGTGATACTTGTTTTGGTTTTTTCTCATCAATCACTTTCTGTCATATTTAGCATAGAGGAGAAATGGATTTGATTTGCTCTAAAAAATTACTATTGTAGTAATTAGATCACGAGCTGTCAACTAAAATTCAATTGACTTGCTCTAGAGAAATAATAGTTTTTTTTAAATGTTGAATCATTTTTTTTAATATGCTATTTTTAGATGTGTTATCACTTTTTAAGGGTGAAAAAATATGGATTGGTCTAATAATGCAGGTACATTTATAAATTTGTTCACTGGTAATTTAGGTTTCTGTAAACGTTGATTTAAAAGATTCTGAAATAAATGGGTGGAAAAGTTTTGATTTAATTTTACTCTCATACAAAAACCGACAAATTGCATTTGAATTCCGAGATTTTTCTCTTTACCTTATAAGAGAAATTATTATGCATCTAAAAATTCAATAAAAATCAAAATGAGCATCATGTGAATTATGATTAAGGTATGGACCCCTTTGAATACCATTTTTTTACCAGACATATTTGCGAATGTCAATATCGGTGAAAACAGGAGCATTAAGTTATAAATGTGGTAACGTATTAAATACTCTACATTAAAAAGGACCAAAATAATTTAAAAAAATTGATATATATTATAGCATGGGTACATTTAATCAAGTAAACACTACATAAATTGCATTAAATGTAACAATAAATTATTGAAAACTGTTATGTGTGTGTATATTAAAGGCACAGCAAAACACAATTTAAATATAAATGAAATTTATCTATCACATATTTCTTTTATTTGTAGTACTTAAAAATGAAATTATTATTTTTAATTTCTACTACATTGAACTTAAAGTAAAAGCGTCTCAAATATTTGATTGCTTGAATGTATAGTGTGTCTCCTTATGAAGGCATTCTTCATACGCGGTAGTTTGCAAGTCATGTGTCCCAAACTAAGAAACTAGAAAACTAGATCTGTGAACATACTTCACACGCAGCAGTTCGCAATCATGTGTCCCAAAGTAAGAAACTAGAAAACTAGATCTGAGAACATATTTCACAGGAAGCAGTTCGCAAGCCATGTGTCCCAAGGAAAGAAACTAAAAAGTTAGATCTGAGAATATACTTTACACGCAGCAGTTCGCAAGTCATGTGCCTGAAAGGACGAAACTAGAAAACTAGATCTGAGAACATACTTCACACGCAGCAGTTCGCAAGCTATGTGTCCCAAGGAAAGAAACTAGAAAGCAAGATCTGAGAATATACTTTACACGCAGCAGTTCGCAAGTCATGTGCCTGAAAGGAAGAAACTAGAAAACTAGATCTGAGAACATACTTCACACGCAGCAGTTCGCAATCATGTGTCCCAAAGTAAGAAACTAGAAAACTAGATCTGAGAACATACTTCACAGGAAGCAGTTCGCAAGCTATGTGTCCCAAAGAAAGAAACTAGAAAGCAAGATCTGATCATATACTTTACACGCAGCAGTTCGCAAATCATGTGCCTGAAAGGAAGAAACTAGAAAACTAGATCTGAGAACACAATTCACAGGAAGCAAATCGCAAGCTATGTGTTCCAAGGAAAGAAACTAAAAAGTTAGATCTGAGAACATACTTTACACGCAGCAGTTCGCAAGTCATATGTCCCAAAGTAAGAAACTGGAAAACTAGATCTGAGAACATACTTCACACGCAGCAGTTCACAAGTCATGTGTCCCAAAGTAAGAAACTAGAAAACTAGATCTGAGAACATACTTCACAGGAAGCAGTTCGCAAGCTATGTGTCCCAAGGAAAGAAACTAGAAAGCAAGATCTGAGAATATACTTTACACGCAGCAGTTCACAAGTCATATGTCCCAAAGTAAGAAACTGGAAAACTAGATCTGAGAACATACTTCACACGCAGCAGTTCACAAGCTATGTGTCCCAAGTAAGAAACTAGAAAACTAGATCTGAGAACATACTTCACAGGAAGCAGTTCGCAAGCTATGTATCCCAAGGAAAGAAACTAGAAAGCAAGATCTGAGAATATACTTTACACGCAGTAGTTCGCAAGTCATATGTCCCAAAGTAAGAAACTGGAAAACTAGATCTGAGAACATACTTCACACGCAGCAGTTCACAAGCTATATGTCCCAACTAAGAAACTAGAAAACTAGATCTGAGAACATATTTCACAGGAAGCAGTTCACAAGCTATGTGTCCCAAGTAAGAAACTAGAAAACTAGATCTGAGAACATATTTCACACGCAGCAGTTCGCAAGCTATGCGTCCCAAGGAAAGAAACTAGAAAGCAAGATCTGAGAACATACTTTACACGCATCAGTTCGCAAGTCATGTGTCCCAGTGTAAGAAACAAGAAAACTAGATCTGAGAACATTCTTTACAAGCAGTACTTTGCAAGTCATGTGTCTCAAAGTAAGGAGCTACACTATTTTAAGAAACCCTTTTGCAAGAGAATTTCACTATCCATCTTGTGTCGCTGAACAATAGCTAAGCATGTTACACTTCGAAGGTTAATTTTTTCACAGCTGAAAGCTTTGGTCTCATGTGGATTTCGAGCTACCATGTGTTTCCACATCTGAGGTAACTATGATCGAACCCTGAACCTCTCGCTCCAAGCACTATGGTTGTATACTAACACACGGGGAGATTTTTTTCTTTCAATTATTGAGAACAACATTTATTTATTTGTCACAATAAAAGGGACTGCCTAACAACAGAAATATGTTGCAATCCTATCACCAAGTTTGAGCAGTTTCCCTTCCAGTTGGGCTTTTATGGATAATGGGATATGTTCACATGAATCTATAAAGAAATCCTGGAAATCCACTGAGGACCCACGACAAATCATGTAGAAACATATTATCGGTATCCAGTTATTCCACACTAATTAGGATCAAATTTGGAAAATCTTCCGTTCCAAAGAACGCGGTCTTTCCATTTGGTTATGAAATTGGTTTAGTTGTATAGTTAAAAAAAGATTAAGTTTTATGACGAACATTATGAAAAATATTTACAATATAAGAAATAATAACACTGATGTCGTATGCTATAATACCAGTATGCCAAATTCTGAGTTTGGTGACTCTTTTGACGGATTTTCTTATGTATCTGGCAAACTGGTTTTTAATATGTTATAGGTATGGTGATTTATAAGAATCATATAGAAAATTCTATTTTGGCAAACTCTAATATTTACTTCATCACGCACGTCATAATACGTCATCTTGGCAACATTTCTTCATCGCCAAAATGATTCAGAATTTGGCACATCCTGGATTTTGCCGAAATAATATTAATATAGTAAGAATTATTTAACGTTATAATTTTTTTGATTATTATATCAATTATTATATTATAACTGTCAGGCAAATTAAATAATTCCAAAGAAATTATATTTTTATGGATATGTTTTTATGGATATCATGTTATATGCACGTAATTTTAACATGTATATAACATGACCCAGATGAACGTCAAAAATTCTTAGAATATTTAAAGAGGAACGACACAATTTTATCTAATAACAGAGTAATAAAGTCATCACTGAATAAAGACAAACTATTCTTTAAAGTTAAGAGAGAGTCATTAAGTAATTCCAGAAGAAAAATTATTCAACTTTTTAAGGTCTCCTACGTTATAGTACTAATGATAATGTGCATTGAGAGGAGCAAAATTTTGAAATATATATTTTTTATAAATGTTGCTATATAAATATAGTAAAATATAGATTTCACATCAATCATATTTTTTTAAAACAATTTCCTTTTTTTTCGCGCCTTTCTTTATACACTTTATTTTATAGTGAAAGTGTTTCTACTTTTATATTCCTATTTTTTCAAAATCAATCAAAATAAAGGGATTTAAAGTTCTAAAAACAAGATCAATTTTAGGGGAGGCTAAAAATGTATCATTATAATGGGAACTAAGAAGAAAGGAGCAAAAATTTTTTAAAAAACCTTGAAAAAAAAAAACCTTTTGTTATTTAAGAGATAAATATGAATTTGATACATTTTAAACTCTGTAATCTGAAAGAAAACTGGTACTTTTTTTACATGTGTTATTAAATTTATTAAAATATTACTCTTTTGGGAGATAAATTGTATCATCATATTTCCTTCATTTGTGTTACAGTTTTTTGCTTTAAAGCTGATTTTTTATAACTTTTTATATGAATGTTAAACTAAAGGGATGAAATTGCTTCAGCTTTTTAACATTTGTATAACTCATGGATTATTTTTGCAATTCAGTAAAAGACATTAATTTGAGAAATCTTAGACAAGCTGAAAAAAAAAAACAATGTTTATTTATTATAGTGAAAGAATTAAAATTGTTATCGAGATAATACGCATTGATCCCTAGTCCATAATCACCAAATATATATATACATTTATATATATATATATATATATATATATATATATATATATATATATATATATATATATATATATATATATATATATATATATATATATATATATATATATATATATATATATATATATTAAAGCTGGAATACTAACTTTGTATTTGGTATTTTTCAGTTTTTTGAGTTTAGATATCAGATTAGTTTGTTTGTCATTCAACGATCATTTCTTTCACCCAAGGCTATGAGATCGCGAGGACTTGGTAGATTAGGGCGTCGTTCTCATTATGGGAAGGTTGTGAGTTCGAATACCGGCTAAACGAAAGATCCGTCATGTTCGCAAATGGCGCCAGATGCATGTTAAAACTAGGAGTGGTCTTAGTGTCCTCCAAGTGAAAAGATACCTCTGGGGGTGGCAGGCCGAGTGTTGGGTATTTTATTCCTGGTCCCTGCTTCAAAATCACGAAGACTCCACCGACTGCTTCTGCCTAACTGGTAGAGCCCAACTCAGGGCTTTGCTATGGTATGCTGGTGCAACAACAACACGAAGGGTGTTAGGACATTGACTTACGGTTTAAAGAAAATTACGAATCACTATACACATCCCAGCACAAGGTTGGATTCAAACCCAGGAAATGGTGAACCAAATTGAAGAGCGCAACCCATTCGGCTACCAGCCAGGCTTTAGAAAGCAGAATGGTGCCTGGAATTATGGTACAGCATGTATTAGCAAAGAAAAATTGAGTTGAATTGAAGGATGGGAGGTCCATTTCTCATCGCACTAGGGTGTTCTCATGATAATCATTACGAAATGAGTGAGAGCTTCCACTTGAAAATCAGACTATTTTTCAAAACGTCTTACCGGTTCAACCATTCTAATCCATCTATAAACTGAGTCTACATATCCCGATAATTCTTTCAAGATAATTAGTACCATCTGTGTGCCATTCTAATAGGAGAAATATTTACGCCACATTTGTTATCTTATTTTGAAATATAATTCGTCACTTATTCTAATGAATTTGGTTTGCTCATCACTTTAAAGGTGCTTTTTGCATATGTGCGCTTGTTCTTTGGCTTATACAATTAAAAGTAGAAGTTATATAAATCTCTACAAATATCTACGATGAGTTGGCGTAGAACCCACGATTTGCTTAACTGATAAACAGAGCATTAACAATTCAGTTGCATACTCGACTATTTTTAAGATTTCTTTAAAACAAAGTTTTAATAAGGCATAAGTTCTTTGAAAACTGATAATGCCAAATATCATTGATATTTCGAATGAAAATAATTGATATTTTCATTTCGAGTTTTATACATCCATATGAATTACATCAAGACCCTGGGAGGAACAATTTTTCTTTGCAATATTATACTGTCACACTAAAAATATATATATTAGTATAAAAATTTTTGAAATTATATCATATTTAAATAAAGCCATACTTTTTATATCCAATAAATTTATTTCTTATTTTTCAAATATAGTAATTTTATATTTTGTAAAAGTATTTATCGCGTGGGCAAACTGAAAACTGGAGTTTCAAAAAAGAATGGCGCCAGGCCTAGATCGTGATTGAACAATGGTGTACCCAGTATTTTACCTATAAAAGATCAATAAGACTTCATCGGAACCCTGTAAAAAAACATTGACTCTCCCCTTTTCAATGAAGACACTCCTGATTTGGTTGAATAACATTTTTATTTGATCAGTTTCATACGATTCCATAAATTTATATCACCATTTTTCTCAATTTCAAAATTTCAACATGGACATGTAGACAATTTACCTTTTTTGGTTACAAATTTAGAGATCTCTGAAACAAAAGAAAAAAAAAACTAGAAATAATAACGAAAAAGAATAAAAAAGGAAATAAAGTTTACCGAGGCGAAGATGTCAAAAGTTCGGTTTTAGAAAAATAGCCTGGACAAGAGAAGGTTCAACATCGCAATGTTGAATCCCACGCCAGACTCCCGAAAATTAAAAAAAAAAGTTCTCGCTGTAAACCAACTTTCTGTTGCCACAGTAGAAAATCTTTTGAATAAAAAAATCCTCCAGAATACTCAATTGAAAGCAAATTATTTATAAGGTAAGCCTCACATGACAGTATTTTTTAATAAATTCTAAGCATTAGTAGAAAAATCAACTCAATTGAATTCCAGTTAGTAGAACAAGAAAAATAAAGTAATCTATTACAATTTCATTACTATTATTACAATTGAGTAAAAAACAATCAAAAGTTTAGAATTTGTCTCATAGCAAAAGAATATATTTTTTGAATGCATATATATTATACGTATATATATGAGGCATTAAGAGTGGCAAATAATCTAAAATTTATCAGTTTCAAAATAAATTCAACTTATAAAATGATATTTTACGATAAGGAAAATGGAGATTGCTTTCCTGTTTTAAGCAGGACAATAAAATTAATTAGCTAATGTGAAAATATCGCATATGAACTTCATCATCGAAATGACTTCTATTTAAGAATACACAATAATTATCGTTAAAAAACTTTATTGTAAATTGTTATATAGATTTTTCAATTAATAAAAATTATACTTAATTAGCATTGATGTAGTTTTTTTTTTACTTCAAGCAATAAAAGTTCAAAAGGTTCGAATCTTTAAGAGGAAATATTTATCTTTAAAAACCACCTCTAAATATCTTAACAAATTTTGATTAATAATCTTAATTACCTAAAATCATAGGAACAACCTAGTTTCCTTCACATTAAACTAAGAACTAATTATCTTTATATTATATTACATGATTTGCTTAAAATGGTACGCTATTCATCAAATGATAGTTTTCAGTGAGTATATTTATCCTTATATTAGGTTTTCTTCAAAGCTTATTAATTTAATACAACTTAAGATAATTAGTTTTTAATAATGTGCAAAACATGATTCATTCAAATGAAACTTTTTTATATTTATTGATCACATAATTTTGAACTCATTTAATGTGCTTTGTAAATTTTCTTAAAAAATGTTCTTATGTTAAATAATAGTAATATATGAGCATATAACTTAATCTGTAATTAAAGATATAACGTTTTAGTACTTATTGTTGGAGTAAAATTTTTTTTTAATTATTTAAAGACTAATGAAGATCATTAAATGTTAGAAGTAATTTCAGCAATATATAATATCATAAGCTATAAATGATTATGTTCTTAAATAAAATTCTACCATTTTTGTTGCTTTTTAGTGTACAAATTAGATGAGATTTTTTTCTTCCTGAATTGGACTCTATTAACTGTAGCTAATTTTTGAAAAATTAGCATTTCTTAAATTGGTTTACTGAAAATAAGTGTTTTTTAATGTATAAATATATATTAAATTGAAAGAAGAAGCATTAATCACGTTAAAAACACACATACACTTGGCTAATATTTTATTGTGGCTTATCTTTACGAATGGCGCATAAATTTATGTGATTAAGTAATTAAATATTAATTGTTTGCGAAAATATGCATTTTATATATTTAACTACTCAATTAACTTTCCATAATGAATACTTTATTCTAAGGACCTTTTAAATAAATTATAAAAGTTACTAACCGGTAATTATGAAATTCACTTGTTTGATTTTTAAATTAAGGATACTCGTAGCATTTTAAATGATATAGCTAGCCTTTTCAATGAGTTAAGCAGTTAATATTTTTAAATATAATGGAATTTATAATTTTAATTTTCAAATATTCATTTCCTATACACACAGACATACATATATATATATATATATATATATATATATATATATATATATATATATATATGTATATGATTACAGAAAAGTGATTATAATTTCTAAGAAAACAGCAAATCAATATATTTTATTATTTGATTAATTATTAAAGTGTGAATATTTCTTGAAAAATTAGTTGATAGGAAAAGTATGATTAGAACTAAGCAGTATGCAGAAAATGTTTAGATGAAGAATTTTTAGATTTTAGATTTAAACATTAATATATGTTCAAATTATGGACAAATACTTATAATTTGAAAATGAAATATGAAAATAAGTCATTTTAATTTTTTTAGATTTGGTACAATGAAGGTATTGAATGTTACATTAAATAGGTAATATTAGAGTCTATTTAATATTAAAACTATTAAAAATAACCTATTATTTTAACATTGTTGACAGATTTTTAATCTTTTAATAATTTTAAAATAACCGAAATTATTATATAGTTTAATTATCTCTTATTTTAATAATTTTTTTTAAAATTTTAAGTGATGAAGCATGTTATTAAAAGATACATTTCTACAAGAATGAAAGAAATATTAAATGATTGCAGTACAATTTATGTGGCTACATTAATTGTAGCTATGCTGAATAAAATGTCTTCGACAACATCTTAACAGTTCATTTCATTTTATCTCCTTTTACAAAAAAAAAATAGTAAATTAAATATGTACTAGTGATATTTTTAATGCAGTATAAATGTAGCTGAGGAAACTATATCAAAGATCAAAATTAAATACATTTGAATTGAAATCTGAATCATTATTAATTTAATTTTTGAAGACTTCTGTATAGGGGCAACAAAATTCCTATATGTAATGTTGATATGATTAGAATAATTTTTCCAAGATTCTTTTTTTAAATGCAATACTGGCTATTAAAATCACAACACCAGGATGGAATGATTTTAGGCATGTGGAAACCACTGAAAATAAAAAGTTGAAATATTCAAATGATCAGCATTTCAGTGCATATGGAGAAGGCATTTGGTAGTACTGTCCCCTGGTGGAAGCACAGTATTAAAAAAAAGTTGTGAATTGGATTCCTTATTCAGAAATCGCTTTGTGCTGTTTTAAACTTTTCAGAATATCATGTCAAGCTTCGAATAATGAGAAAAAGTGTTACAATCGCATGTCAGAAATCGATTGAAGAGAGATTGTTACCTGATGAGAATGTGGATTATCCTTCTGTGGTATTGCCTCTCTCATTGGCTGATATTTAGCTATTGTCAGGTGAATATGGAATTCATGATTTACTGAGGTTCCTATTGAAAGGTATGCAGCATCTTAACATTCTGCTAACACCTAGACACATTGTAAGTTCAGCCTTTCAAAACCATGCAATTAAATTATGGGAAAAGGGGTTTGTTAGCAGCAAGCCCAATCTGGCTAGTGCAATGCAATAGAGCTTGGAACATCACAGACTGTCAGTACCAAGATAATTTTAACAATTTTCCTAAAAATGGACCACATAGAGACAAAAAGTTGCATATAAACAATAGACAATGCAAAATAGAGCTGCATACTTCTGATGGCCATTTAGGCATATGAAAGCTCCGAGGAGAAACTCGTCGCCGAAATGCATCTGAAGAAACACTGCTTCTGGTGTGAAGGTATGGACAGTCAATTGATACACGACATGACAAGACAGTTTCTTTTCGGGCTGATTGTAACTGTAACAGCGATGGGTACATTTTTGGCATCTCAAAGAGAGCAGTTGTTCTATATCTCCGAAGCCCACGAAATGTCATATTTTAACAAAATAATCTGGTAGCATATATTCCATGTCAGTTTTGAATTTCATTGATGCAAATTCACATTTTTTCATTTGGCATGTACTTTATCTAGGTTTCTCACCAATGAAAAACATCAAGTCCCGGGTTTGCAAAGAGACTGGCGCATCATTTTCCCAATCTACTGTGGTTAATGAAGTGTGGATAGACTTGAATTACATTGGATTGAGTTGTCCGATTTTGCCATACAAGCTCAGTTAATGTCTATGCTTATTGCATTCAGTGTCTGGATACTTTTTATAATTAAAATTACTTTTAATCTAAGCATAAAATTACCAAATTTTATATCTTTCTGGTACTATGGGTTTCCATTCTTGTAGAACTAATTGTTGTTGTGGGCTGTGGTAACCTAGTGTTTAGGGTATCGGCCTTCCATTTGGAAGGGCGGAAATCGATTGCCGGTGCCGCCAAAGACCCACCGAGTACATGCGATGTACGTGCTCGTTAAATCTGTGGAATCGAAAGTCCTGTGGTTTGTCGTTGAATAGTTACTATGGGTGCAATGGTCTGGAAAACATTTTCTCCCCCCCTTCAGATCCATGTCAAAATTGAGGGAGTGGATCTTCTGGTAGTGCCATCTATCGGAGGATTTAAAAAAGAGAAAAGATGTACTTTCACCTTCATGGTGCTCTGATTAAAAACAAAAGATGTTCCTTATTGATTTAAATCGCATTACCAAGGCATAGCAGGATTGGCTTGTCCAAGTGTCATAAGTAACAACAACACAAAAACAGAACTAATTGGTTTGACATCATAACGTGAATATCGGAAATGTTTATCTAAGAATATCGTACTGAACTCTCAGTATGCTCAAGTCCCAATAATTTGAGATGAGGACGTGTAAAATCATTGAATAAGTTCCTAATTTCACGCAATTTTTTGAAATTGGGGATGCTTACCTGATTGCGCTAGTGTGGAAACTTATAATGTATATATATGTTTGTTTATCTCTTTTTTCTCAACGATTTCGCTAAAATCGAAATTTTTACTTAAACAATGAAAAGGAAAATTTAAAATTTGATATTTCTTCATTACATATATAACTCTATCCTATTGCTATGATTATCACGTCAAAATTCTTTCATCCCAGCGTAGAAACATAACCATTCAAATTCAATACAATATAGGTTTCTCTTTTTATGATCGCAATCAAATTCTTATTTCAATTGGGAATAATTTGCACATATTTCGTTAATGGAGAAAATTTCCTCCCCTTTCAGATCAATGTCAAAATTGAGGGAGTGGATGATATGGAGGTGCCATCTATCGGAGGATTTTAAAAAAGCTAAGACGTACTTTCACCTTCGTGGTGCTCTTATTTAAACGAAAAGGCGCTCCCTATATATATTGACTTAAAATCCATGGACAAGTCATAGCAAGCTTGGCTTGTTCAAGTGTCATAAGTAACAACAAAAGATATGTTTAAATTGCCATTATTATTTCTTTTGTTTAAATTCTGTTCGATTTAACGATTAAAATGGTAAGAGGTATTACAAGTGATCCCTAAGTATAGTGATTCCCGCCTGTTTTTTTATCACCTGCTCCTGCGTTTATGATTATTGATGATTTTAAAATTGTTGTTGTTTGTGTCAGCTAGTCTGGCATTATGGGGTGCGGTGTTCCACTTTTCAAATTGAACCATATTTTGGTGTGGAGTCTGACTTCATCAGTACACACATGCCATAGGTACTCGTTTAAAGGGTAGGCAACCATTCACAACTGATTCATACAAAGAAAGGACAAAGACAGGAGAGAGAGAGAGATAAGTGCCCTAATTGGGATTCGTACCCAAGACCTCCCTCTCCGCAGTCAGGCACTCTGATCACTAGACAGATGAGGTGTGGGTGGCGATTTTAGAGTATCTTCAAATTATATTGCAATTGTACAATAAATAAATTCAATATGATTTCTTTAAAAATTTTCAGAAAAAATAGTTTTTTGGAACAACATGTGAAATTATTTTAGAACATTCATAAAATAAAAAAGACATTTAATAAGAATCTAGAAACATACACAAGTTGTAATCGACAAGAATCAAAATATAAAAGTAAATGGTTTTTAATTTTTTTACATATGTTTGCTTAATTGTTAAATGCATGTAACATTGATTTTAAAATATATTTAATAAAATTTTGTTATTGGTTTATTAAATGTAAAGACATTTCTATTAAAGATTATTTAGTGTAATCACATATAGTAAAACAGTTTCCGGCCAAAGTTATTTCATATAATTATATTTATCCAAATTTATAAACATTACGCTTAAAATGTGATCTTTATTTACATAATTCTAGACTAAATATATTGACTACCACTTTACGAAAAAATTTAACTGTATTACATTATTTTTTTGCTATGCAATAATAGGATTAAAATTGTTGATATTATTTCTTTGTTTTTTGGAGAGTCCACTGAGATATTTTTAGCAAATCCCGTTTTATTTCTTTAATTAAGATCAAATAGATAAAAATGCTCTTTTTAATGAAAATAAAAGGGAAATATTTAAATAATTAAAAAAATGTTATATTTCGAAAAGAATAGTGACTTAAATTTATATTCCCAAAAATATATAATTATTAGCAAACATAAGTAATAACATAATTAATTAATTATTTTAATTTCAATAAATATTTATAGTGATTTATATAATAATGATTATAGTGATTTATATAATGTTTTATAGTGATTTATATAATATTATATTAGCAAGCTAATAATAAATGCTAATATTAACTGAAAAGAAGTAATGATTTAATTATATTCGCATACTTTTGTTGTTAATTTTGCATTAACATTTTGCTCCCCACACTCAGTGGTCCATTGGTCATTTCAGTTGCGATTTCAACATAAAATTTCAATTTAATTAAAATAATGCCATCTTTTACTCGATTAAAAAGATGATAAATATTTCGAAATTAAATATTGTTTTCCTAATTACGGTTATCTTATAAAATGCAAATCTAAAATTTGTATAAAAATTCAATTAGGAATAGAAATTTTGTATAAATCATTAATTTTTCTAACGAAGTAATGGTACGAAGAAAAATGAAGTGACAGCCTAGGATTTAAAATTAATTTTAAGCGATTAGAGATAAAAGCAAAGCTTTGCACAAACAGAAAATAAAAATGTATTATCGATCATTGAATGTAACAAATCAAAAGAATGGAGCAGATGTGTTTTGCTGCAGAGGGCTTTATTTTGGAAAAATTAGTTCGCTCATTTTCAAAAAGAAAAAATATTTCTTTAATACGTATGCATAGAAAGTAAAAAGGATTTATTTCTTTAACTTCAAGAGCTCACGTCCGTCATAAAAACTGGTGATTTAAAGTTTAATAGTTAATACACGTGACTTTGTTCCTTTGTTTCAAATCGGAAATTGATTCATCCATTGTGTTTTGTTCAAACAGATTATGAAATATTGCTTTGAGGTTTTGATGTTAATTGTTTAAAGGGTTTGAAGCAACAGGCTTTTGTTTTTATCTCGGCTTATTTTTCTTGTATTTTTGATAAGCTCAAAGCTATTTACTTTGTTTAGTTTATAAAAATTTGCTTAAAAAGCTAATACAGAAAAAATAATTGATGTATTTGTGACTTTTGACTACCAAAAACATGAAAAATACAATAAAACGAGGAATACTAAAATTATGAAAACGAGGATTTTTCAATTTATATTTATCGTATGGAATAAACACAAAATAATAATTAATTATTTCTAAGACGTTTTTAGACGTTTTTTAAAAAAAAATAATTTTCCACTTTTTCTTGTAAATATGTTTATAATAAGATTTAAGTTGTTACAGTTAATTAAATTTCTTCAGAATTATTGGTGTTAAATTTTTACGAAATTATTTTTTGTGTATGCTTAGTTTTGGAAAAGTAATTTAATTTTTTTACGCTGTCAAGTATTCGATTAAGAAAAATCTTAAATTTTAAAATCAGATTATCAATTTTCTCTTAGTATATCATTAAGTGCTACAGACCAAAGATTGATATTTATTTGTGTATGTATGGAAACACCTGACATTACTTTCAAAATGTAATGCTACCAATCATTTTCAAAAAGAGTTTTACAGAGTACTTCATTATTTATAGAGAATGTGTTTCATACAATCGTATTATTAATTCAGATTGTTAGATAGATATAAATATGAAATTCATTTCATACATATCTTACACTCTGAATTAATAATTTGATTCCTACTTCAGACTCCATGCATCGTGAAGTGACAACATACAGAAAATAAAGTGATGTAACCCAGTCCTATGATTTAATAAAGAATTATTGCAATTTTGCGGAAAATAAAATAACAAACACATTAAAAATGTAAGTTAAATTTTTCTTGAATGGTGAGAATTTGAAAATGATTTTATATAAGCACGCGTTTGCATTTATATACATGAAATTAACTTTTTGTGTTTGAATATGTATTATACTCTAGAGGCTGCATTTAACTTACATTTCAATATTTCAAAATAAAGGTACACACATTATATTTATCATTGAGCCTAGGACTAGGATTGAATAACGAGAGATAATATAAGCTAAGACAATATATATATATATATATGTATGTGTGTCTGCGGGTATGTGTGTGTGTGTGTGTGCGTGTATGTGTGTGTGCGTGTATGTGTGTGTGTGTGTGTGCGTGTATGTGTGTGTGTGTGTGCGTGTATGTGTGTGTGTGCGTGTATGTGTGTGTGTGCGTGTATGTGTGTGTGTGCGTGTATGTGTGTGTGCGTGTATGTGTGTGTGTGTGTGCGTGTATGTGTGTGTGTGTGTGCGTGTATGTGTGTGTAGTGTTAGGATACTATTCATATGATGGCGCTGTAGTCATTAGGAGAGGAGGGAGTCCGGAGAGAGATTGCCTTGGACCAGCGAACGAGGAGTTTTAGCTGCCTCTCCTTGGGTGTTTGTTCTGTTGGCTGTGTAGGGTCATAATCAAATTTCTATTATTTATAATTTTAATATACAATACTATTAATTATTAATTTTAATTTTTAAATAAATGTTTGTGTATGTTCAAGTTGTGCTTTCTTCTACAGAACAGACATTACACTGTCGCACCCGACAGGATTACGAGTTGACGTTTCTGACATAATCTGAAACGGAACTGTGAATTTGTTTACTTGAATATTTCGATTTTACAAGTAATTGAAATGGCTTTTATCGCAAAAGGAATGAAAGAAGATTTACAAACCATTGTGGTAGAATTAGGCATTGAGAATGCTGTGAATCTAAAACTTAACGAACTAAAAAAATTGATAACAGAAAGCGAGAATTACGACGAAGATTTCATTAAAGAATTCTTAAATTCGTTGATTGAAGAACGAAAAAGAAATGAAATTGAAGAGCGGAAAAGATTGCAAGAAATGGAATAACGAAAATGGAATATGGAAATGGAAAAACGAAAACAAGAAATGGAGTTAGAGCTTTAAAAACTAAGCTTAATAGGAGAGGAACAAACAAGAGAAGATAACTTGCGAAATACTGGTAATGATTTTCATTTTAAGGCGAAATTAGATTTAAATAATATTTTACAGAAGTTTGATCCCAATACAAATGATACAAATTTATATCTTGTCCTCTTTAAAAGACAAGCTAAGAGAATTGAAATCAAAAAAGAACTTTGGGTTGCGCATTTAATAGGATTATTGCCGTATGACGTTGTGAAAATTATAGCAAAAGAAGAGGAAGAAGTCACCGAGGATTACGATAAAGTAAAAAGTTTACTTCTCAAAAGGTATAAAATGACTCCGGAAAAATTTAGACAGTCCTTCACGAAGCACCATAAGAAACCAGAAATAAACTGGTGAGATATGGCTCATGAACTGAAAAATAATTTTTTCGAGTGGATCAATGGACTTGGAATACGAACATTTGAAGAGTTATGTGATCTAATAATAACCGATCAAATAAAACGCAAAGTTCCCTTAGAAATGAAAGAACATTTTATTGATGTTTGGTCAAATTTTAAAACTCCAGAAGAAATAACAAGTAAATTGGATGATTATGAAAATGTTAGAATGAATACTAGTGTCAAACCGAAAGAATTTCCTCGCAAAGAATATTTCAAGAGATATAATTATAATGAACAAAAGAAGAAAAATATTCGGCAGAGTCAAAACATATTCCTCAGAATGTTAGACAAAAAAAAAAAAATAAATAAAATAAAATAAAATAAAAAATAAAAATAAAAAATTTTCGTAAAGAAGAAAATTTTGAAAAAAGAACTGTGAAAAATGTTATATTTGTGGAGATTCACATTTTGCGAGAGAATGTCCAAAAATATTTAAAGCAAACAATAAGAAAAGCGATGTTGTAACTGCAGAAATTCGCTCCCAATTATTAAAAGAAAAAAGAACGGAAATTGCAATAAATCCTCTTCATTAGGTAGATATTTACGTGGATGATACCTCTCGTAGTCTCTAGATGCCAACTTCCAGTCATAAATAATGACTTCATTTCGAAATCAAAAACAGAAAAAGGAAGAATCGTTTTAATCAGTGCTTTTGGAGACAAGATAGAAACCAAATTAATAAGCTTTCAAGTAGCCTTAAAAACGGAAAATAATAAAATACTTTCGAAACCCATCGAAATAATTGCAGCTGTTACAAATAAAATCCAAGGGCAATGTATAATATCAACGAAAGTTTTTTATTTATTGGAAAATGTAGAGCTAGAAGAAAACAAGAAGTCTGCTGCCTGCTTTGTTTTGGCGTCGCAAGAAGTTGAATATCATAATGGGACTGCTGAATCCTCACACGCCGAAAATATGGGTGAGGTGCTCTGTTCAAATGACGCCACGAATCCGGGTGTTTCTGATGATGTGGAAGTACTGGAAGCCGAAACAAATTGTAAATTGAGCCAATCATTACAATTTAAAAAAGAGCAACAAGAATGCACCTCTTTGGATAAAGTGAGATCTTCTTTATCACGTGGCAAGGGTAAATATTTGGAATTTGATGTCATTTTATTCCACAAAGAGAAAGTTTGTGGTGAAACTGTAAATCAGTTAATTTTACCCAAGTGTCGCCGTCAGAAAGTTATGGATTTGATTCATTCATCTGTTTTTGGAAGTCATATAGGGTTAAAGAAAACAAAAGAGAGAATTAGATACCATTTTTACTGGCCGAATATGTCCAATGAAATTTTTAAATTTCTGCAAATCATGTAAAGAATGCCAATTATGTTCTTCTGAGAAGTCTTCCGATAAAATTCCTATTCTCCAGTGCTTAGACCAGACCTATCTTTTGAAGCTGTGACCGTGGATATTATCGGGCCGATTGAGCCTTCGTCGGCACGGCAGGTAAACACAAATATGTTTTAGTACTGATGGATCAGCATTCGAGGTGGTTAAAGGCTATTCCTTTACGTTGTCTAACAGCAAAAGAAACCTGTGATGCGCTATTAGAAATTTTTATGAAGAATGGTATTCCAAGTGTTATTGTCAATGATCAAGGGACTAATTTTACTTTTAAATTAACACAAGAATTTATTAATAGCTTAGGATGTTCTCCCAGATTTTCAGTGCCAGCTTATGCTACCAGCAATGCATTAATTGAAAGATATAATAAAGTTCTGAAGAACTCTCTTCATTATGTCATACGATCAGATCCCAGCAATTAGGATAAATATATTCCTTATTTACTCTTCGCTTACAGAGAAGTGCCGAATTGCTTTACTGGCACTTCAAGCTTTTGTAAGGTAGAGAAGAAAGAGGACCTTTATGTGTTTTGAAATCAAACTGGACTGGTGAAATCCATATTTCATTAAATATGAGCAAATCTGTTGTTGATTATTTACAAGATTAGAAAGTAAAATTTGAAAGAGCCGTCGAACAAGCTTCAGGTGTTCGATAGATGCTGGAAAACAACAAGCCTACCCCGACTATTTCAATCGCTGGACTGTTACTAAGGAATTTAAGATGAGTGATCAGGTTTATTTATTGATTCCGTACTGTTCTAACAAATTGTATGCCAGGTGGACAGGTTTTTGTGAAGTAATTGAACACTGCCCGCCTAACTCCTATAAAGTTAAACTCCCAGATGGAAATATTAGACATTGCTATGTAAACAAGATCAGAAAATATTATCCAACATTCAATACAGTGGGAATTATCTTTAAAGACGACGAAGAATTTGGTGAAATTCATGCTTCTCCAAGACTTAATAGTAAATTACATACCGAAGATCCTCTGCAAAATGTATGCATGCAACATTTATCTAGAAATGACAGGGAAAAGATTTTGGGTTTATTACGTTATTATAAGACTTTACTTACAGGAAATGTAAAAATAGCCATTGTTGATAAACATAAAATCATATTAGAAGAAAGGAAAGAACGTAAAAGACCTTATGTTTCCAGAATTGTAGAGGCTCTTAAATCCCAAATAGACGACCAGATTGATGAACTGTTGGAATTAGATCTCATAGCGGAGAGCTCGGCTGAAGTACACATTCAGTAGTATGTGTAAACAAAAAGGATGGAGGAATTACGATGTGTATCGAGTACACATCTCTTAATGCTGTGACAAAAACGGATAATTTTCCAATGGAAGATCCAATGCAATTAATTCAATGTATTGGAAAGGCTAATATTATTTCCACATTGGATCTACTGAAGGGTTACTGGGCTATTCCAGTAGAGGAAGCTAGTCGTGATTTCACCTCATTCAAAACCCATAGATCTCAATATCGTTTTAAAATCATGCCGTTTGGATTGAAAAATGCCGCCGCTACATTTCAAAGGGTGATGAATAAAGCGTTGTCTTCGTTTAAGGAATTTTCACGTGCTTACATCGACGATATAGCTATATTTTCAAATAATTTAGAAGAATATTTATTGCATCTAAATATTATTTTAGGAAAATTAAAGGAGCTCAACTTTACTTTTAATATAAAAAATTGTGATTTTGTCAAGCCTCGTTAATTATAGTTTTAATATACAATACTATTAATTTTAATTTTTAAACAAATGTTTGTATTTGCTTGAGCTGTGCTTTCTTTTACAGAACAGACACTACAATATATAATGCTATAATGTTTCTTAACATTTATTTAAATTTTTTATTTACATTCATTAAGGAAGTTTTATACAACCACACACTCTAAATAGCTATGTAGAAAAAATATTAAGCTTTAACTTTTCCCGAAAATAAATTTTTATTATCGAAATGGTAACTTGAGTTGAAAGAATGAATTAAAAAGTTTGAGACTTTTTGAAAATAAAGTCAATTTTGACTCATTTAATTAAATGAAACAATGATACACAAAGAATTTCATTTTATGAAAAGTTAACATAATTCATCAAATCATAACTTTGTCAATTAAAATTGAAGGGAGAACGCATTTTTAGAGAAAATATTTTTTTCCTCAATATAAACGCTTGTTACAAGCAATAATCTTTGAACACAGCAGTATCAATTTCTTTTGAGCTGAAATAAAAAAATATTGAAAACTTATTTGTTCTTATAATATTTAATAAGCCTGTCTAGACATGTTTTTCATACCTGCTTTGCTTAGGTATTGTTCTTGTATTGTTACACTCGTAAAATTTGCAAATAACTTTTTATTAAAGGATTTTATAGCATTCACTTTTTTTTTACTCGTTTCTCTCCTCTTATTGTTTTTATTACCATAAACATAATTCAATTCCTTTTCAAAAAAAATATAAGATTATAGTTACTTCTTTTTAAGTCCCTATCAAACCCTAGAGAATAAGTAAAGAAATTCTTTTGTATCGTTTCATATTATACCCTCTAAAAACTATTAAATACGCTAATACTCACATTGAGTCTTTCCATTTCGTCTGTTATAGGATCTCATCACAAAACACATAACAATAATCTGAAAAATTTAAATATTTCTTTATAATTCTTCTATTTTCATCTTATATATTCATATTCTCTTATATTTCCTTCTATATTATATTTGCTTAACATACTTTCTAAGTTATGTCATAAGCAAGAAATGATAAAATGGTTAATACGTTTCTTTGCATTGCTAAGTAGTTTTGATGTATACCAGTCAGTTTCTGTGTAATAGTTAAAGATAATTTAGGGATTCAGAATATATTGGTTAGTTTTATGCTGTCTTCTTTGGATATACAAATGTTCAGTTTGCAACAATGTGTATTATTAATAATTAATAATTGATGCATGGAAAGTTAGTGTATTAGATACTATAGAGTTTAAAATCTTATTACTATAGAGTCTAAAATCTTATTAAAATAAAAATACATCTAGAACGTAACGCAGAAAAACTATCTAAAGCAGAAAACCGATTGAACTTGTTATTATGTATTTCTGAACATTTTATTGAACAGTTATTTTTCGTATGCAATTTGATTCATAATACTCATTGATGGTAACAGATGATATTGACTTTTTCGTTATTGCATCTAATTCAAATTCTAAGTGATTGGCTTCGCCATACTTAGTATTTCAAAAAGCGCCAAATCATTACAATTATAAAACTCAAAATTAAATTTAGTGGCTAGAAACACATAATTTAATTATCATTATAAAAAATTTGAACTAAGAATTAATTAAATTTTTTATTTGAAATTAATAAAAGCAAGGAGAAAAAAGCAAAATTATTTTGCAATAAAATTTATCACCTTTTTCTTAATTACGTATTTTCATCGTATAATTTGCTCCATCAAGAAATTCTGGCTCAATATCAACTTAAGATAATTGCATATTTGTGTTACTTTTCACTTAAGCTGCACATCAGTCTAGGACAGGAGTCGGTAAACATGTTATTCAAAAGAGCCAAATCTTGATAATTTACAATTAAAATTTATTCTTTCTCTCTCTCTCAAAGAGCTATTTTTTAACATAAACTTTGCTTTAGTAAGGTGGACATTGTTACGGCATGGATTAGGAGTATAATCTGAAGCTTGCCTTTGCTAAATCAGTCTTAATTTTACAAACAGTAAATTAAATAAAACATGGCATCATATTTACATAAAAATTATATTTATTTAAAAATATCACTAGTAAAATAATATAAAATGTATTCCTAAAAATAACTAGAGATACTCTACTAATTTAAACATTGCCCTTGCATTTCAATGGAAAATAGAGGTGAGTCACGTTTGTATGATGTAATTTTTAATTTGAGGCACAATTCCAAGTTCTCATCAATAAACCGATTTCCTAATTTACTTATGATATTGTTCAAGCTACAAAAATGATTGTTCACATGAATGCGTAGACGCAAACAAATAAAGAATAGCAAAAATTATTTTATTCAGTTGATCATTTAAATCAGGAGTACTATTCCACAAGTGTTAAAACTCAACATATCTTCCCTCTCCAGATCTTACAGTAGACCACTTGTATTGTATATTTAGTTCACATTTATTTCTCTCCGATTTCTCTAAATCGGTACAAAGCCATATAAATTTTCAGCTCCATAATTCTTTGCTTTTTAAATCAAGCAATTGCGTTTCAAAGCTGCCAATGTCAGTATTAAATGGTGAAAAATAAAGTTCTGTTACCGTTTCATTCAAGGGTTAGATTACAAAATCTAGCTGGATCAGATTTACTGTACGGTCATCCTTGGCGCGTTTTTTGGCGCCATATTTGGCGAATATTTTTACTGGAAACCCGGCAAACTAGTATTTTGGCAACCCTATTTGTCATTAATTTTTCATGAATATTTACCGATTTAAATTCATTAATATAAAATTTAATCAAAAAATTTTATGGATAATTTAACATATTAACTTTATTGTATTTTACCATTAATATTTGAAATCCATAAATCTGCGGTTTTTGTTAACTTTGTAAAATATGAGCATATTGTTAGATACCAACAATGTATGAAATATTTGGCACTATTTCAGGCATTCTTCTCCCGCCGTTTTTCACGATTGGAAATTTTTCTTACGGTCACTCTTGGCCACTTTTTGAAAATTTCACTAAGGATGACCGTACAGTAAATTCTTACCAAGCTAGCGTCGTTTTGCTGTTTCTGAAATCTCTAAAGTTGCTGAGAAAAGTTTTCTTCATATTTATTAATGTTATTTTGAAATAACAAATGCCAGCATTAAAATTACTTTCTCGACAATATTTTGATAGGCATAGTGAGTAAATTGAGGTTTCTCTTTCAAATTCTTCAGCAAAAATCAACAATTTGTTTCCGAATGAAATTACTTCGCCTAACATCGAAAAAATTGTGTTTCCTCTTCCTTGTAACTTACGTTTAAGCTGATTTAGATAAGAAGCAACATCCACCACAAAATAAAATTTCTGGATTCACAAATAATTCATTAGATCAGAATAGTGAATATTTTTCTCAACAAGAAATGATTTAATTTCAGTAAACAGTGAAACGAGCAGATATGCGTATTCCCTTTCTACTTCGATTAGAAAGTCTTTGAATTGGCGATGGTAAAGAACTTTAACTATAATAGAGTTAATAACAATTAATATTCTTGATTGCCAATTCCATCACTTTACAAATCTCTTTTGGAAGTCTGCGTGTCTAGTACTTTTTGCTGGATAACACAATAGGTAAGTAAGAATTTCGTCTCTACAAGGCAAGAAAATAAGTAATATTCCATGTGTGGAGTAAACATTTTGGAGCTGAGGACCAAAGAGCCATGAGTTGCCGACCGCCTGGCTAGGACAATAAACTAAAGTTGTAGTTGTTACTTATAACACTTGGACAAGCCAATGTATGCCTTAGCAATGCAAATGTAAGTCAATAGGGAGGGTTTTTCGTATTAATCAGAGCACCACTAAGGTGAAAGTACGTCTTTGCTCTTTTAAAACCCTTCGATAGATGGCACCACCAGAGGATCCACATCCTCAATTTTGACATTGACCTGAAGGGGAGGAATTTTTTTCAGACC
Organism: Latrodectus elegans; assembly: GCA_030067965.1. Classification (NCBI taxonomy): domain Eukaryota; kingdom Metazoa; phylum Arthropoda; class Arachnida; order Araneae; family Theridiidae; genus Latrodectus; species Latrodectus elegans. The sequence goes on along the minus strand of CM057812.1, from coordinate 64,189,893 downwards.
ATTGCCCCCATGCTAACTGCTCAACGACCGACCACAGGACTTACGATTTCACAGATTTAACGAGCACGTATATCACATGTACTCGGTGGGTCTTTGACAGTATTGGGAATCAAACACCGCCCTTCCAGACCGAAGGCCGATACCCTAACCACTAGGCTACCACGGCCCCATATCCTAAAGTACATGTTAGGTTAAAGTGGCTCGTAGATTGTCTCGCAATTTTTAACTTTAATTAAATAATAAGATTAACATATTATTTATTTAAAGTTATTATTTCAAATATATAATTTTCTAAATAATTACCCAGAATATATATATATATATATATATATATATATATATATATATATATATATATATATATATATATATATATATATATATATATGCCATTAATTAACTTCTGTGAGTCCTATTAATAAGGTAGTATTTTCTAAATTAGAATTGAACTCACTATTTTTTGATCAAGAAAGCGAATTGTCTTCCAAAATAAGTTTCGAACCATTTTTTCCGTGAAATTCGTATTTAACGAAACTTTATTTCATAAAATATTAAATGCAAAGCACACAAACGCATGCTACTCTAATAATCAACATCACGTAAACTAGTTTTCTTGATAAAAAACGTGTCAGTTGTATCAATATTGTTTGAAAAATAAATTTGTTACACTTTTCACCTGTAAAATTTATTTATACATATTTTTAATGAAAAGTTTTTGTTTAGAAAAAACGTGTTACATTTTTGGACTACACATTTCTCTTATATACAAACATTTCCATGGAAGAAACTCGTATATTGGTTTTTTAAAATATTGAAATGTTCAGAGGTAATGTAGATTTTATTATGGCTTACAAAAATTATACATTCTTGATTAATACCAAAACTTTAAAAATACTTATCTACTTTTCAATACAGTGAAAAAATCTCCATCCACAAGTGAATAAGATTAGTTGGTTTGTTTATCGATCGACGGTCATTTTTCGCTCACGAGGGCTAATTAGACCGGGACCTACGGCTTAAAAAGGATTCCAAACCTATTGTCCGTGCTTAATGTGTTACAAACATCCATGCCCAAGGTGGGATTTGAACCCACGAACTGTTGAATGGAAGGCAAGAGCGCTAACTATTCGGCTGCCAGATAGGCTATGGTTAGTTCAAAGTGTTAGATATATTAATTTAATAGTACATCTAACATGTTAGATATACTAATGGCTTTGACAGCGCTGAATACATCAGAATAAAAACATTGAACAGTTAAAATTTTTTTTTGAGTAATAAATATTTTAATGAAAAATTAAGGGTTTAACAACACGATCTTGACTAATACAAAACAATAATGGATTTTCAACTATATAGCCATTTTATATGTAAAATTTGATAATATGTGAAATGTGTAATTTTTATGCAGTATTTACAATTATTTTCATACTCTACACAAGTTATTTTTCTGCGATTTTCTGATGAGTTAAGACGTTGTTTTCATTTTCGCAAAAAAGCAGGTTCGATATTTAATTTCACTGAAGATTATCGTGCTGAAAAAACTTACAAATGTTAAATACTGATCCTGTGTTCATTTATAGGTTTGGTGATGGAAATTTGGAAAGAAGTGCCAGCTCAGGAATCGACTTCAACGTAATTCAAACTGTTAGGTGGCTGTCTGTGCTTAATATTTCGGTTAACATAAACAGATATCGGAAATGTAATACAATGAATGAATATTTTCTATTTGTATTATATAGAAAAAAAATACTTCATGCATATAACTTTTCTGCTTTTTAAATTTCGACATCTTAAATCATATCTACTAAATGAGGAAGAGATTTAGTGAGAACATTCAACGGGCTTGTTTGTCGCGCAACGGTCATTTTTTGCACACGATTGCTAATTAGACCGAAACCTACGGTTTAAAGTGGATTCTGAACCACTACAAACATCCATACCCAAGGTGGGATTCGAACCCACGAACTGTTGAACCCAAGGCAACAGCGCTAACCATTCGGCTGCGAGCTCGGCGAGCATTCAACGGGGTTTCCTATTACTCTCTTGTTTAAAATTTTAAACTATTAAGTTGGAATTAGATTTATCGGACGGAAAAACTCATTCACAATTCGTATTTTGTCTCGTTTAATCAAAACAGAAAATTTTCTATTTGATATATACATAAATTTTTTTTTTATCAAATCGATTGATAGTGTGTGTTAAAGAAAAGTGATAAATAATTTTTTTAAACTAATAGATATGAATGCATGCAGTATTATTCGTATATATTGATATAAACTTTAATAAAATAATAATATATTAAACAATAGCTACGCAAAAAATAAAACAATTGCATTTAGGGTCTCGTAAAAATATACCTTTTATATTTATTTTTGTAACAATAATTATCAAATAAAGAGATAATTAAAAAAAACCTTATAAACAGGAAAATCAATACAATGTATATGACATGAAGAAAGATACGAAATTAAATTTTTATACAAATAATATAATTTTTCTAAATATTTTTAGCGTTTTTGATTTTTGTTATTTCAAATGAAAAGACATTTATTTACTTTTTCTTTTTTTATATTCGCTTCCGACAAAATATTTATCGATTTGTGACTTTCGCCTCAAGAGAAACATTTTCAGCGCCCAGAGGAATAGCCATTACCAACACAGATATCATCATTTTTATTTCTTGCTGTTTACTCGAAAAAGTAAATAAAAACGTCAAAAGAGTCGGCTTTTTCTTAAATAATACGTAATGCTCTTTTCCTACACTGAAATGTGACGTTGAATTTTACAGCGCAAAAAAATAAATATATTTTATTCAACGTGGAAGAAATTGCTCTAAATTCCAATTTTAAACCTAGTGCTTTACTTTATAGCTTTCTTTCCCTACTTTCTAATGAATAAAAAAAAGTAAACTAAAGAAAAAACTTAATTACGAATATTTGTTCTACAGAGGAAACAAACTTTGTTATTAAAAAAGTAAAGTGAAACTTGTAAAGATAAAGCGCCAAATCTGGACTCTGATTGATTGTAAATATTAGCTGCTGTCAGCTGCATTTCCTCACACAATTGGCGATCAACTACGACACACGGGATGAGGGAAAGACTTTAAAAGAGGTATATTTTTTTAGCCTCAGCATTTTTGGAAATCCACTTCTTGAGTATCGTCCGGCATTTTTATTACGTATTATAAAGATCCAATCTACTTTTCCTTCAATATAGGGGGGTATTTTTGAAGTTTTTTCCACTATTGATGCTAGATTCTGTAAATAAGTCTTTTTTTCCTCTTTAGATTTTTTGCAGTCTAATAGAAATAGAAAAGGTTTATGTCACAATGGGATAATGCTCTTTTGATGGAAATTCGATGCAAAAATCCAGTTATTTAACCAACATATAAATGCGCATGAAAGTTTGAAAGATCATATAAATTTCTGATAAATGTAACTTAAACAGTCTTCAGTATTCCATTCTTTTTAAAATTAATTTTGTTATATTTACGACATTTGATTCTTAAGTGGGAAACCTATTAATCTGCAATATATTTCCTTTTCACTGCTCTGGTTGAGATTCTGAGAAAAAAATTATTTATGTGTTATGATTTATATTTATATGATACAGAACCAAAAAAATGAATCTTACTAAGCTTAATATTTGACATGCATTTTTAATGCAAAAATTCAAAATCTTAAAATGTTCCTTTTTAGTTAGCATTTCTTTGAAAACTATCACACAATTTTAAGTGAAAATATAAAATTATGTATTGGATAAATGATTTACATGACAGTTTTCTGAAGCACTGGATATAAGCAAGTGGTTATATAATTCTCTAATTAAATTATAGGTTAAATTATAACGTTACGGTTATAGATTAAAGAAAGTATAACGCAAGAGGTTAAATTATAACGTTTCTCTAGACCTTCCATTCACAATAATATCGGAGCTACATGTACAAGCTTACATTTTTTAAAATGAGCAGAAGAAACAAAATAAAATGTATCGTAATCTTGAAATAGTTTCTTTTCAGGGATGAAATATTAAAACGTAATTATTGTCTAATCACTGATTTCAAAGGATATTGGCAACTTGCCAATAAAGACGAGTGGAAAACATTAATCTTAATAGGGGTGTGTAAGGTTGAGATGCACTGAATACAATCTATTATATATTTTCCCTTTAAATTCTTTTTGCAAATTTGAAATTTCCATATAATTATTTTGACTTAGATTTTTAGTTTGAAATAAATTTTGTCTCGTATGATCAAATTTTTCATAAAATATTTTTATACTTTGTATTTGAATTTAAATTTTAATTTCCAGCATTTTAACATTAAAATTTAAAAAAATTTGGAATTTATTGGGAAATCATTTAAAAGTGAATTCAATTAATTTCATTTTAATGTTTTCAAAAATTAAAAAAAAAATTGTACACTGAAGGTTTTAATATATAAAACTTATTTTCTCTGTAAGCTTAGTTAAACTTGATTTCTTATTTAATCTTGAGATTATTTGTCAAATATTTCACTTATATATATATATATATATATATATATATATTAAGTATATATATATATATATATATATATATATATATATATATATATATATATATATATATATATATTAAGTATATATATATATATATATATATATATATTAAGTATATATATATATATATATATATATATATATATATATATATATATATATATATATATATATATATATATATATAAGTATTTAGCTTACATATTCAGTACATACTTCACAGTACATTTTTAGTGTAATTATGGAACATAAAATATACTATTGAATGATTTTGAATTCGTCTTAAACCCCTTTAAAAATTGACGAATGTTATGACCCTAATAAACGAATTTTCGCAGATAATACATCGAAATGTACATAAGAAGTCCCTCTACAAGAATTCGGATGATTCCAGACATTTCCGGCCCTTTAAAATTGCATAGAATACAAGTTTATGGAGTAAAAAAAAATTACTTAGTGAGCAAGGAACGCGATAGTAAAACTGTCGCCTTTTTTCACTGTAATTGTGCCTATTGTTATAGGAGATGCACTGCTGGCATCGGACACAATTCCAAACTCCCTGAGAGACCTTTTTATCAAATTTATCCGCAAACGACTTTTAGAAATAATTCCAATATTTATAAAAATTTTTGTATAATAATTATGTGTATAATATTTAATAGTTATATAATAATATTTAATGGTTTATATAGGAAACAACGAAATTAAAGCCGGCCAACTTGTCTAGTGGTCAACGTGCCTGACTACGGACAGGGAGGTCCTGGGTTTGAATCCCGGTTCAGGCATTGATGTACTTTCTCTATTTTGTCTTAGTCCCTTCCTTGTGGGAATGGTTACCTACCCTATAAACGGGTCCCTATGGCATATGTGTGTACTGAAGAAGTCGGACTCCACACCAAATATAATTCAGTTGGGGAAAGTGGAGCAGCGCACCCCGATTTGCCAACCTAACTTGTACGCGAGAACAACAACAAAAACGAAATTAAAATTCGTGCCGTATAAATTAATATTTTTTCTTCGAAGAGAGAAAAGGAGAGAATGAGTGTTGGGATTAAAATGTGCATTCGACTTTAATGCAGTAGACACTTGTTTCTACGTACTCGTACGGACTAGTAAAGTAATTCCTAAGTCGTCAGCTAGTAAAAGAGAAAAATAAATATTAGGTTTTAAAACTGATTTTTTTATTAAACTGATTTCTCTCGATAAATAAAGTAGTTTAAGAAAAAAAAGGATTCAGTATGCATTATATGAAAAAAAAAAAAAACAAAATAACATTCATAATTAAAAACAATTCTTAATCTCATTTTATTGATGAAAAATAAGACAAAATAATCTCTTCCTTTCTTCGATTCCAAAAATGCATTATAAAAAGCAAAAATGTTTCGATGTAGGAAAGCATTTTGCTGTTGTTTTTTCTCAAAAAATGCCTCAATCTTATTAGCCATCCCTGAAGTTTTTTATAGACAGTCACAACGTTGCATAGTTTTCTTCTTCTTCTTCTTTTTTTTTCTTAATCTAATTGTTGTTTTTAAATTACATTTAATATGTTCCATATCATTTCATCAACCAATACTTCTTACGAACAAATTACATTTTAATACAGATTTAAATATTCTTGAAGTGAAATTTCGGGCAGCTGGGGCTTTCTTTATCGAAACTACGGTAGAAAAACTTATTTTCACTCAAGTCACCTGAAAATGTTTTCCAGATTTCCCCACTTACACTGGTTTATTTAATAAAACACACAATTCAAAATGGTTGAGATATAGTTTTTTACAACATTATTCAAAGCATGTATTGATAAGCGCATAACGCCAAGAATATCAATTTCATAGTATGAGTCCAAGTTCTGGTCACTCATTCCAAAAGTATTTTACGATATGGTACTTATAAAGCTATTAATTATACTCAAATAAATAAGCTGTAGGCTGAAAGTTAAATTATGAATGTGCAGTTTTACAAGAATAGCTTAAAAATATGCTGGCTTTGTACACATCAGCAGTGCAGTTAGATATCCAGTATTTAAAGGATTTATGGTTGTCTGGAAAAAAGAAAGAATCAAGTTTTTCTGACATAAAATAAATGAAACAGAATAAGCATCAGATGATAAAAAATTACTGTCAGATGAAAGATTCATGAAAACAAGTTCGTAAAAAAATTTATTTCATAAATGAGAGTTGAAATTAATATTGCGTTTATGTGATCTGATCAGGGAGCAGCCACTAATTTGTAAAATCATAAATGCTTATAATTCGACTTTTATGAAATCGAGTATTTACTGTGATTCGTTAATCATTTCCTTAGAAACATTTTCAAATATATATCGGAAGAGAGAAAATATTCGTGAATGACATTTGATAAAAAATTTTTTTATATTTCTTTCTGAAAAAAATTATGAAGAAAATTTAACGCAGTAACGAAATACTTTTCTGTAATTATTCTCTGTTTTAGTGAAAATTAGGAAAACATATAAAAGATAATGTTTGATCACTCACTTAAATTTTTAGACATTGTGAAATTTAGAAATTTTAAAAATCTTTATAAGAATAAGTACATATATTTATATAGTAGTATTTATAAACTTCTTTTATATTTTAAGTTGAACAATAATTTTATTGTTTTCAAATAGAATTACAATTTTTATCGAATTCCTGATTACTGACTTATTTACATAAATAAATAATTGAAATTGATTTTGCTTTGATTCTTTACAATTAATTTTTCTTGATAGCTATTTAATAAAAAAAAATAACAAAGAGATTGAATATATTTTTATACATAGTATATATTCAAATATATTTGACTGGAATCCTTCTACTGAGTTACTACCTATCTTCCTTTAATCAGTCTTTCTTAGCTCTTTTACATTGTATATCACATCAAAATTCTATAAACATAGCGATTTAATCCACTTGGTAATAACTCAAATATATTTAAGTATTAACGTTGTGTTGTTGTTGTCGTGTGAAAAGTGCAAAAAGAAAAAAGAAAAAAAAGATAAAAAAGAAAAGTCAAATCAAAGGCATGGAGCACTGTCCTGGCCTCATCTTTAGCTTTTTCCGTATAAAGGGTGTCATGGCAGCAGTTGGGATCAATGCTGAAGAGGGTCGAGGCAAAAGAGATGCAGTTGAAGAGATGCCTCGAATCCAGTGGAATTCCTGTGCAGAACATGCATTCTGCGTATGTTATAGATCCGTCGGGCATGATTTTCAAACCCTTCATATACCTAGTCCGCATTCTGCAGATAGTAGAGATGATACCACGGTCAGGATTAAGTTCCGGTAGGCACCATTTTTCCCGTAGTCCCCCTCAGAGCTGATGTCTTGAGACGGCATTAGCAGCGAAGAAAGTGGTAATCGTGACAGGGGAATTGATATTCCTAGCCTCCTTGGCAAGGGAGTCCGCCTGTTCATTTCCCTCGATACTAACATGTGGAGGGACCAATTGGATGGTGCAGGTATTCTCTCTTGCAACAATGGTGGACAGAACCGAGTTGATGTCTTTCTTCTCCTACCTCCGGAGGCAATGGTAAGCTGCTTTATTACAAGGGCAATTTAAGTATTAATAAAAGATTCAAACGAGCATTTATCCGATCAAACTCCTTAAAGTGATTGCTGAGAATGAAAACAAACAATCTGATTGGATGTAGAGTTAGTGTAGTTGGATATATATATATATATATATATATATATATATATATATATATATATATATATATATATATATATATATATATATATATATATATATATATCTTTTTTGGATATAAATAACTAACTTAGTTTCGCAGTTGTTCGTTTTCTGAAACAAGAGCACCCATTTATAAAAGTAGGAAAAGGAACTATTCCTTAAACTGATGGTCATTCTACCATCCTTCTATACAATCCATACAATTCTTACCATATATAAATATATAATATTAATTTTACTTCCCTTGTAGTATTAGCTTTGCTGTAGCCTTATATAATATCTGGCCAATTCTTCAATACCATATGAACGCTATCATTCTTAGTTTTGCAGTTGTTCTTTTTCTGAAACAAGAGTATTCATTTATAAAAGTAGGAAAATGAACTACCTCTCAAACTGTTGGCATTCTACCATCCTTCTATTCAATCCACACAATTCTTCCCATGTGTATCATTTGTCAATTAACATATGCTATTAATTTTACTTCCCTTGGAGTATTAACTTTGCTGAAGCCTTATATAATATCATGCCATGTCATCAATACCATATGAACGCTATCGTGTACCTGAGAAATATTGCAGTGACACGGAATTTCAATAAACATCTTTATAATACTTAATGAAGTTTCAATATTGATAAATATTATTAACACCTAAATTTATACATTTTCCTTATTTGTCTAATACTATTAAGTATAATTATGTATATAACACACCACACACACGTATATATACTTTATTACAGTAACAATTTATTTTAGGCTAAAGGGAAGCCTACACCTACAGAGTTTAAACAAAATCGAGGAGGACTGAGATTCAAATATTTTGAAGTCATGATCAACTCAATAATTACAAAATGCGTACATTTTGAAATAAATACAAAGAATAATCCATACAATACAAATAATATCAATATTATCAATACTTTCAACATGAAATTTGTAGACATTTTTTTATTTCTTAAGCAGTTTGATCTTCAATAAACCCGTCTTTCCTATCTATATTATATACGTATATATATCCTCAAAATTCCAAAACTTAAATTCAGTTTTTAAAGAAAAGGGAATCACTATCAAATTATTGAGAAACGAATTGCATTAATTTATTAAAATGGATCATAAAATATAAAATCTGAATATAATGGAACAAACAGTAATATCATTCTAAAACATATATATTTATTCACCAGAATTCTTGTATTTATGAGTAAATAGTCAAAATAACTCGGGGAATAGTTCCTATGGAATAATTTTCGTTCTAAAGTTAATATGACGAGCAATATTTATTGAATATATTCAATTAAAATATAGGAAACTGTAAATAAATTTATCTTTTTTTTTTTACAAATGTACATTATGTTTGAATATAAAAATGCTATTTGTTAAAAACATAAGGTAAATTGTTTTTATTAATTAAAAATATTTAAAATTTTGGCATAATAATTTGAGAATACTTCTGACTAATGAATAGAAAAATTTCGAAAAGTATAAATATTGTTGCAGGGTAACTAAATAGTCGAAACACGCGTGGATAATTATATCATCTTATATGAGTAAAAATGCAATACATGTGTGCAGAACACCGTTCAAACAGTATATTGTCAGACTATGTGGTTTATATACAATCCATTCACGCAGCTTATGATAATTTTTCAACTAAGCTCAAATTGCACACTCCAGTCACATTAATGTAAGCACCATGTACTTTTGAAGTCGACTTAAATTCATAGTGCTTAAAGGGGGCGCAATTACTTTGGAAAACATTGAAAGTGTGCATAGTACAGAAACGGAGTGATTTACCCGACGTCCAAAAGGGCATGAGCATTGGCTTTCGGAACAAGGGTGGAAGCATTTCTGAAACGGTTAAGCTTGTGAACTGTTCCGTACTGTCGTGGTAAAAGTATGTACCATGCACGACAAAATAGTACTCTCCAAAATCAGTGATGTTTCAAACGTTGGGCATTGCTCACAGATGACAGTTATGCACGATAACTGCGTTCGAGCGCATAGACGTGCTATCGTTGAGCAACTGACAGCCCAGGTGAACCAAGGAACTACCAACAATGCCTTCCATTCAACGAAAGTTGCTGCGTCTAAGCCTCCAAAGCAGACACCTGTTTCGTGCTTCTATGCTGATTGCTGTTCATAAGCGAGAAATCCTGGAATTTGCACGTGAGTACCGCAACGTTCACCGAATGACGAGTGGTAGCGTTTTCCGGTTAATCACGTTTTATGCACCAACAGATAGTTGAATGTTGGTGTAGACGATCCTTTAAAAGCAAACACCCTATAAGCTATTGCCGGAACGCACCAGGCTGGAGACAGGGGCCTCCATCCTGGAATGTTCCGACAACGTGCCATAGTATGGAGAATATTTTCCGTATATTCTCTGGGTTCATCTATCATTTTAGAAGGCACTATGGCTCAATATAAGCACTCATCTGTTCTTGCGGACCATGGCACTCAGGATGATAGCAATTATATGAGCCCTCAGAATGATGGCAATTACCAGTAGAACAATGCGAAGTGACATAAGGCTAGCAGCACATATGTGTATTTCAAAAAGCACGAGAATGAGTTTACCATTCCCCCCTGACCACAACCTCTCCTGAATTAAGCCCAATCGAGAATCTGTGGGACCATCTCGAACGGAATGTTCGCGGTATGGGTCTTCCCCCTTGTAATCTAGCCCAACTGGTCTTTGTATTGGAGTCAGCATGGCTCAGCACCCTAGTGAACACTTTCAGTAACCTAACTGACTCTCTTCCTGTATGTTTTGTAATAGATGATTCTACGAAAGGTAGTTATCCTTTCTTTTGACAGCTGGTCACATTAATGTGCCTAGACTGTGTTGTTTCCTTTCTTAAAAATCGTATGGAAAGTGCTACTGTACTTTGAAAGTACTGGAAGTCCTGGAAGTACAGGAATCTCTCGTAAAGGAAGAACTACAAACTGAATGACGTCAAACTGTGTGGAATATGATTTTTTCTTTTCCTTCCTTAAAAAGTCGTTTGGAAACCCAGTAAAAATATTGTTGTAAATAAAAACAGGAGTTTTCTTTGCCACGTTTTAGCGTTTGTTCTAATAATTAAAAATTATTATACCTTTAAAGCAGCACGCAGTAAGAAAATATGGGAAAGTACGAACATATTTCCCCATATATACATATGATATGATTTATCAAATGGTATGAAGAGAAGATTTGCAACTCCCCCGAGGGTTGAAATTCGGAAATCAACTGTCTTATCTCAAAAAATAAACTAGATTCAAGTATAAAATTGTAGAGCAACTGATATTGAACATACATTTAAATAATACGTTGCAACAGAAATGCGAGGAAAAGAACATGTATTTCGCATTAGTTTGTGCACGTGATTCAGCACAGCGCGTATTATATACATTGCATTCATTTTTTTGTTCTCATTTCTTTGCTCAAGAAACCATTTGATATTAAACTGCAGCTGATTCTCAATTTCCTGAATAAAATCAGTTTTTCATATATCGTTTAATTTTCGAGATTAAATCACTAATTCTAAATTTTACTTACAGAATCGCTACGACTAGCTTACGTACACTTTCTTTAATACTGACATCATTTCTTATGATAGTTTATCGGCATTTTAAGATTAAAAGATTATGAACAATATTAACATGCAAAATATATGAATTGCTTGCATTCATATAAATCAAAAATCATTTGTATAAATAAAAAAAAAATAGACAAAGATAGGGATAAATGAATTCTTTATATTATTACAAATTATTTGTATGCTTTATTAAAACTGTTCTCTTTTCAGATTTGATTTATATAAGTACTCACACACACTATTTAAATCTTCGATAAAGTTGAGAAAAGCGTATCGAGAGATTTTATTTAGGATATTTTGTTTCGTTCTACAGCCATTATTATGCAACAAATGCAACATTTTAAGGATATATTTGCGCTCTGGAGTATAAATTGATTACTTCAATCTGCATATATTAGATGTTTAATGTTACGGAAAATGTATTCCGTTTTAATATTTTGCTTCGAAGACTGAGCTTGAAGTTTCTGAATAAATAACACAATGTTATGCATGAAATCCATGATTCTTATTCTCAAAGGTGATTTGCTTGCCTAAATAAATAAATATATTTGGGAGAATTTCTCCTTTAAAATATTTCAAGTGAAATCAATTGCCAAATAAATTGTAGAAAAATAAGAATTTTTATTGGAACTCACTTTAATCCTAAATATTAATAAAAGTAGAATTTTATTATGTACATAGAATTTGTATTTTATATTTGAAGCTGAGAATATATATACATGTATGTATATATGTATGAATGAATAAATAAACGAATTTTTCACTTGATTCGATATTTTTGTAATAATATTTTTATAATTGGGTGGATTTTATCCAAATCATCACAAGTGTTTTAGAATTAACTTAAGCATTAATTTTTATAAGTCAATTATTTTTAGTTTCCTTTATTCATTTAAATTTTTTTCTATCATTAAAATTCATTTTATTAGCTTCAAATTTAAATAGTATTTAAAGAAATTTCTTATAAAAATTATTGTTCGTCATATAGAAATCTATTCTTTATAATAATTGATTATATATTTTATACTGCGAATATTATAATTGTTTCATTTCATTCGATTTTTTTTATTTCTGTGTACATAGGTTCCTATACTAATTTCAAGAAACCTTATTAACAGTTGATTTTAAGGCATTCTTTGAAAATGAATCATTTTGTAACAAATTTTCTTTTACTCTTTAATGTGTTTTGCTGTTTTCTAAAATTGGATTAAAGAATAAATAAGTTCTATTTATAATTGTGGGTATATTTGTTATTTTTTTCTAGGATTTATTTATTATTTTTTAAGTTTTCTTTTACACTGATGATGTTCTCAACATTTATGCATACAACATTTATGTTAGTCAATAAAATCTGCGTACATCAAGAGAAAGTAATATCAAATCTAAATTTAAGGTGCAAAAAGGGTAGTTTCTTAAAGTTTTATTTTTTAAATATATAGTTTCAATATAAGAGACTTTGAAATTATTTAACTGTGATATTTTCATATCTAATAACTTATTCACATTGATTTTTAAAATATAATTGGCCAGAAATCCAAGACAATAAAGTTTGCGTACAACGCAAAGGAGGCGGGGGATTTCTTATCTAACTTTTAAATTTCAAATTTGAGAATGCAAAGGAGGTTACATTTTCACTGTCATTGACTTCCGAAGCAAATTTTACGTTGATTCGAAGTTTTATTTTCTTTGACGAAAATGACAACCAATAAAGAAATTCCTTTAGTTATAGAGACATCTAAATATAAAATTGAGAGGTGAAGGTAAATCGTGATATTGGTAAAATCATTGGAAAACCATTTTCTAGTGTACAAAGAGTTATTTAAAACTATCTCGACGCTGGTAGTCTTACTGTAAAACCAAGATATGGGAGACCGAAGAAGCTAACGCATATAGAAGAAAGAAAAATTCTTTCCCGAATTAAACAAAATCCTAAACTTCCTGCTGTAAGCATTGCAAAAGACATTTTTTTTAAACCAGGAACAGGAAAATTTCTCCTGAAACTGAACGAAAAGTTCTACGAAAGGCCGATTATCATGGACGCAAACCTAGGTCTAAGCCTACATTTCCGAGACAAATAGAAAGAATTATTTTGGCCAAAACATATTTAAACTCTTCGCAGGACATCTGGAACAATGTAATTTGATCAGATGAAAGTAAATTTACAATATTTAAAGTTAATGGTCAGTCTATTGTATGGAGAAAACCAGGAACAGAATTGAATCTGAGAAATTTAAATCCAACTGTCAAAGTTGGAGCTTGTGGTGTGATGGTATGGGGGTGTATGTCGTTGAAAGGAGTTGTAAATCTTCACATTATTGATAAAGTCAGAATAAGTATGCTTATCTGGATATTCTATATAAAAATGTATGAGACAGTGCCCGAAATTTAAACCTTTCTAATACTTTTATTTTCCAACAAGGCAACGACTCGAAACATACAGCCAAAATTTTGAAGGAATATCTCCTCTATTACACTCCAAGACAGTTGCCTACTCCTCCACAGTCACCAGACCTCAATCCAATCGAACATTTGTGGGCAAAATTGGAGAAACTAGTTCGAAGACCAAATATTACGTCGCAAAATGAGCTAATTAGTAAATTACGGGAAGAATGGGCGAAATTTACGTCGGATGATACTGAGAAAAACTAGTTTAGTCAATGCCCAAACGTCTGCAAGCAGTTAAGAAGAATAAAGGATATGCTAAAAAGTATTGAAATAATGTAAAAAACTTATATTTTGCTTTTTTTAAAGTGTACGCAGACTTTATTGGAGGGAATTTCTAGGGTTTTTTGGCAAAATATATTTTTGTAAAAATGTAAAAAGTATTACACTTATATTATTTACTTTTTATTTCAGATTGCAATTGTAGCTAATAGAAAAAAAAAAAAAAACGCTAAATAGTAGAGAAGCGTACAGAGTGTAAAATGCGCCAAGAATGCGATAAAGTGTGCAAGACTGGTTTTCCTGTTCGGATTACGTAGTTATGACGTAGTTTTCGTTTTACATGCGCATTTTGTATGTAACCCTTGAAACTGTTACAAAATAATCTTTAAGTATTAAGTTTCGATATTCGATTTTTGGAGTTTTTGTGTTGCTTGCGAAAATTAATGAGTATGGATGAGGATATATTGACTTTACGTTTTCGAGGAGTAGGTTTGGAGAAAGAAGCATTAGAAAAATATAATAGAAGATTTTTAAAAGCGATAAAATCGGTATATTCGCCGAAAAGTTACAATTCGGTGATTGATGAAGATTAGGTGAGGTTTTTTTGTTTTTCATTACAATTTTATTCATATTTAGAAATTAAAGTTTTTATAAAAATGAATGTTTCCATAAGTAAATGAATGCTTAACTTGAGTGGAATGCGTTTTTCATGTTAGTGTTAGAATGTGCCGCGTGCTTAAATTTCTTTAATGTGGGCGCCATTGCTCGGTATATTAAAAATCGAGTTTAAATAAAAAAAATGAGATTTGTTAACGTTCGAAATTTAGCTTTATTGCCCGGTTGGCACCGTAGTAGGTAGCGCTACACTGATGTTTTTGTTAAGAAGTGCGCCATTGCTCGATATATTAAAAATTTTGTTTCTATTTATTAGAATTTTAAAGCTTCTTCAGTATTTAGTTATAATGATATATTCAAATTTTTAATATTTGGAATTCGGAAAAACACGCGATTTCAAAGCTGAAGTAAGACCGGGATCGTTATTGGTTGATGGCAATCGCGCGTAGTGACGTAATTTAGGTTGGCGACAGAGCTGTAGAGTGTTTGGCGTGAAAATTTGAAAGCGCGCCAATCCCGTACGAGTCTTTCGTCATTTACTAAAAAAAAAAATGCAATGATTAAAATACATTTTTCAATGTTTTAAGTGATTTTTTAATGTAAAATTTAGTCTGTATGCAGATTTTAGTGACTAATTGTATACATTAGTCCATCATCCGAACTTACTTGACTTTAATGATAACTTTGTTTCAGCGATACATAATATTTATCTTATTTTGTAAAATTTTTATGCATTAATCCCTTTAATCAATTCACAATTACTTATTTTAGAATAAATTTCTATTTATTTCCCTTTATTAATTCAAATTTTTATATTTTATTACAGCTCTCTGATTTCAAGCATTTAAAATATAATTTATCTCGTATGTTTCATTCGTAAATATTCAAAAAAAGTTTTTTTTTATTATTTTTTTTATTTTTACAAATAAATTCGAAACTGTTTCTCTTTGTTTCTTTTTTTTTTTGCTGAGAAATAACAAATCTGATCATTACCATTTTGATAGTTGTTTCTGGTTTTTTTTCTTTTATTTTTCTCATTTACATATGCACATGTAAAGCGATTTTGAAAAAAATTTGAATTAATTTTTACTAATTATTCACTACAATACAGTTAGCCAAAGAACTGGCTGCATTCTAATGTTTGTGACTAATAATTTGCAATCAATATTTTAATTTGTCAGCCGCCTCGATAAACATAAGTATGTGAAATAAATTTAATTTTTATAATAACTTAATGTTGTATATGGTCATGTATAACTTTATGAAAAATATTATATATTCATTTATAAAAGTGAATAATTTTCGGTTGGAAAATATAATAAAACCTATCCTTAGTATTTATATAAGTTTTATATTGAAAAATTTTATAAATTACTTCAACTATATGTCTCTGTTGAATTAATCCATCTACACGATTAATCTAAACTATATTCATAAATAACATATATTATTGTGAACTTTATGACTAAGTAATATTCATGATGTAAAAAGAATATACTTATCAATATTTTATCTGCATATAATAGAATTATAAATGTATTTTATTCATTTTAACTTGCTTTTGCATTCTTTTCATTTCTAAAATCTTCAAAATGTGTTATAAAAATAAATATTTTTTCTTTCATTTATCTTTCTAATAAAACGCTTTTTTATTGAATTAATCGCGTTTCTTAAATAGCAGAAATACATTTTAATGTATTCATTAAAATGAATCTTAAATTTTTGGCAATAATTCGGATTTTTCTCTAGTTTTTTTTGTTATAGGTATGAGAAGTGTTTAAGTACATAAATGACTGCGTACGTATGTAAATTTATTTTTTTTTATATATAAATTACTATTATGATGAATTGAACATGTATTTTTTAAATGAAAATCTTAAATGAAATATGTAAGTTAAAAAGATTGAATAAAAGAAGTTATAAGATGACATTTAAAAAAAACTTTAATTACATCTTGTTACTTTTCTTTCACTTAGGGTTTTCAATTTTTTTATATATCATTCATTTTTTTTGCGTAAAAGATAAAACCTACAATGTTACGACTGTTTTTTTTTTAAATTTAAATTTAAAGTATTTGTAACAAGCGTGTGAAACGATAAGAATTATTTTTTAAACATATTTTGCAGTTTAACTTAAGCAAAAATGCTTAAAAATGTGCTTTTTTAAGAAAATGAGATGTATGAGGTAAAAATTTTTTCGAAAAAGAATTTCTGTACTTACATTAACAGAATTTGTGTAGGATTAAAAACAATAATATGATCCATATTTGAAATATTATAATAATATAGCTCTGAATGCGTAGAATAAAACTATAAAAATTAGTTAACATAATAATGTACAACTTTAAATTATAACTATCCTGGAATTGTAAATGTGGCAATCATCTAGAAAGGCAAAGAGAAAGGAGGCAAAGAATGAAAGGCAAAGAAGAAAGGAGGCAAACAATGTAAGGCAAAGCAGAAAGGAGGCAGAGAATGAAAGGCAAAGCAGAAAGGAGGCAAAGAATTAAAGGCAAAGAAGAAAGGAAGCAAAGAATGAAAAGCAAAGAAGAAGGGAGGCAAAGAATGAAAGGCAAAGGAGAAAGGAGGCAAAGAATGAAAGGCAAAGGAGAAAGGAGGCAAAGAATGAAAGGCAAAGAAGAAAGGAGGCAAAGAATGAAAGGCAAAGGAGAAAGGAGGCAAAGAATGAAAGGCAAAGAAGAAAGGAGGTAAAGAATGAAAGGCAAAGAATGCTTACTAAAGGACTTCTTAAATTCTTCCCGTGATCCTTTTGTTGCTCATCTGAATAGTTAAAGCAATAATTGTTGTAAATCAACTATTGCTCTTTCAGTTCCGGTGGAAAATTGTTGATTATTCGATCCTTTCTTTTATTAGTTATTACCTTTTACCAATGAAAAAGAGATTTTAACAATAAATTATTTGAAAATGATGAAAATTTAATTCAATGATCGCCAAATTTATGAAGCTTTTGAACTACTGTACCATTTTGAAGTCACACTATAAGATACTAACCAAAAATTTTTTATTTGCTTATTGTCGTTAAGACTAAGTTTCTTGCAAGTTTAAAGACAATAAGCAAATAATTTTTTTAAATATAAAATAAATTTTGATT
The DNA here is from genome assembly GCA_030067965.1 of Latrodectus elegans. Taxonomy (NCBI): domain Eukaryota; kingdom Metazoa; phylum Arthropoda; class Arachnida; order Araneae; family Theridiidae; genus Latrodectus; species Latrodectus elegans. The sequence goes on along the minus strand of CM057812.1, from coordinate 64,171,693 downwards.
AAAGGGTATTTAAAGAAATGAAAAAGAAATTAAAGTCCAATGATAAATAATTGTGAATGGTCAAAAGACTTTTTGTCTGACACAGAAACACAAAGCTGAACAGGCATCGCCTGAGCATATTTTGAGTTGCTTGAATATTGACTTGGAAGAGACTTTTTCAAAGACCCTTATGTTATTGGATTTCTTGGCTGTTTATGGACTTCTGGAGTTGGTCTAGTATTGGAATTAAACCACCTGGGATTAGTAACAACAACATAAATAACAAGTGTGATTGCAGATTTTTTTTATGAGACTCATTAACCTTAATGAAAAAAATTGAACTCTTTTTCATCATCAACAAATTTTCAATGTTGGAAAATTAATCCTGTTTTCAATGTTGAGCTGTCATCCCATGAAATTTGTCTTTTGTTCATTCAGTTTCTGTACTAATTTTTAAAAATTTTCATACCACACACGTATATTGAGCTGATGTCTACCTTTTATTGAGTTCAACTTGGACTAAAATTGGGTATATTCCTTAAAGAATAAGGATTGTTTTCTGCGTATTTTCAAAGTGTAAAGAAAAAGATCTTACAAATCATTTTGAAAACGATTTGTTCCAACTACACTAGAATTTCTTCTTGTTTTTGCTGCTTCCAATATCTGAATACTAGGAATTTTACTTTTCAGTTGTTGTTGTTACTTATCTCCAAGGGGTCTGACGTAGAAATCGATGACAAAGCGGGGAGAAGTGTAGATATCGTCCCATAGTATATTCATATAATCCAGGATTTGCTCAGGAGAAGATTGGTGTCCGTGGCATTTAGGACAGAGGGGGAAGGTCTTATTACCCACTACAAAAGTCAGACATTTCAGATGGTCAGAGGCAAGAAGTGCAAGGCAAGTGCTGGATTTCCGATCAAAGGAAAGAGCCAGAGAAAGTCCCAGCTTTCTACCCTTGTAGAAGTGGCAAGTCAGAGGTACCCGCCAATCGGTTTTTAACTGGATTTTCTCAAAGAAAAGAGTTCAAAATAGGTAAGTGCGGAAGAAGAAGCAGCAGGATGACCTGAGCCCTTCTTTGCTAAAGTGTCTGCTATTTCGTTGCCTCCAATACCCACGTGAGAAGGGATCCATTGAAGATAGATATTATGCCGATAGGAGACAATTTTAAGTTTGTGTAGAATAGGAAGGCCTGTTCATAAGAGGAGTGGGCGAAGCACGTCTGGAGTTTTTACTCCTGGTAGGGTCATCCAAAGTGTGAAGGCCACTCCATAATTCCCAGCTAACACTAACAGGCATGGAGCCAAGGCAGTCTTCTTTCTCACGGTGCTCCAGTCTTCGGACTACAGGAACTTTTCTCCCTATGAATCTGTTGACTTTTCTGTAAAAGGAGGAAATGATGGCATCTTTTTATAGAGATGTAAAATTCCTGGAAATTTTGATCTGCGGGAATTTACTCAGGAATTTTGGGAATAAACCCAGTATTTTGGGAAAAATTGGTAATTTCGAGGGAATAAGCGCAACCAATCATCTTTTGTTTAATGGATTATCTTCCCTTTACTATGAAGAGAAGTGAAGTATGTAACTAAACCAAAGAAACATTTGATCTAGTACAAAACTAGTACGAAAATTAATTACTTTCGTACTGAGAAGAACAAAAATACCTGCTAAGAATTAAAAATAATCTATTAATTTTAGATATATTTATATAATTTTAGATATGTATAATATTAGATTTTGTTATGTCAGTCCTAAGAAGATATATTTCTCAGGACTGACAGAATAAGTATTAATATTTCCATGTTTGTGTCGTTGTCAATTCACAAATTCGTATTGAAAAAGAAAAAAAAAATATCTCGAATAAATGTTTGAAGTTGTTCTAAATTGGTCATTGAGACAAAATTGCTTTCTTTTCTTCGAAAAAGTTCTATTACAGAAACAGAAATCATAAAAATAATTGGATTTTTATTTAAAAAATATCTGATAAAAGAAAACTATCTAAATTATCTGAAAACTTCCAAAATGTGGGAGGAATTTCAAAATTTCGGGGGACTATAAAATTCCCAAAGGAATAAATCGGGTTTATTCCCGGAAATAAACCTGGTTTTCTCCCTCCTTTGCAACACTACCTTTGTATAGTGGTGCACCCTATAGATGTGTCATCATGACCCTGAAAGTGAGTTCTTATAATTTTGAAGTAGTAACCAAACAAAAACTCCCAGATTTGTGTTGCCATCTCCAAAGAGCTTCATTTCACACCGAGGACATTACGACACATTTCACGTGCCCTCAGCCGCCTTTAGTGAACATGACGAATCATCGTTTGAGTTGGGATTCAAGCTCACTACCTTCCAGTATCCAGAATGATATCTTATTAACCGAGGCCTAGAGCATTATCTTTGGGAAAATCAAAGTGGACTATGACACAAGTAGAGAATTCTTCAACATTAGTTTATACAAAAGGTGATTTGACAAACTGCATAACAAAGGAAATGCTTTGCTAAGTTGGTTTATGCAGTGGTCACTTAATGAATTGATAGCAAAAGACCATGATGATTTTGAAGTTCGTATAGCAAGATAATATGAATATTTAAAGATAGGAGATGAATATGTAAGGAAGTACGAGCACTCCTTGATGACTGTAACAGACTGGTTTTTTCCGATAAATATTTTTTGCCCTTTTTGTAACCAAGGAAGTTAGATGATTCTCATTGTAAGAGATGTTTTACTGTGAAATGCTTTTAAAATTATTTTGAAATTCCGCATCTTATTCTATTGTTTTTCTTAACCTACTCTTAAACAGTTTTCATACTTGACAAATCGAAGTTTTAAGCATTCTCCGCAATCAATATTCACAGTATAAAGTTTTCTCATTTGTGTCAAAAGAAAAAAAAATTGTCCTCCACGTATTGAAAATCTTTTAATTCTCGAAGAATTTATGTAACATTCCAAAAGGTTCAAAGAAAGAAAAACGTGTGAGCACACTCTTCACTTCAACAGTTTTTAGAATAATATAATGTATTTATTCCCCCGTTTATAAATACAGAAACGATAATATACATTTCTAAATGCGAATAAGTAGTTTTTTTTATTTATCCAATATTTTAATATGTATCAATTTATATACTTTTGATTAGCAACACAGTAGTAGAATATTTCCTTAACAACATAAAAAATACAAAAAATGTTATTATACATTTTGATGCATCCTATTACATTTCGTTATAAGTGTGTAAGTATCTCTAAAAGAAAGCATCTTACCTTTATCAATCCAATCTCCATAAATTAAGAATTTAATGTAATCGAAAATTTATTCATAAACAGACGATCATTTCTAAGCATTTCAATCGTAAAAAGTCTTCCCAAATACAAATGTTAAACACTTCGAGCAAATAATCTGAAATCTCATGTCTGATTAAGTTTAAAAAAAAAAGATAAATTCTCAAGGGTTTATTTATAAATTCAAATCTCAACTGGATTTTTAAAATAAAATTCAAATAAGTGGAAAACTTTTCCTGCAGTAATATATTTATCTCATAAATATTCATAATATTCAGAATTTTTGTTGAAAAGTCATATTAGTGGAGTGTTTTATATGCATTTAATTATTCAACTGGTAAAATATAAAAAGTTTCGATGTTAATGACTTTTTTCTCAAAGGTAACCGATAAAAATAGTGATTTTTTTCTTTTTAATTTTTCAACGGAGAAAAAAATGAATGTTGGCTTAACTACAAAAAAAATTGCGTTAATATGCATTTTTTTTTTAAAAAAATTATGAATTATTTAAAGTTACTATCATATTATATTGATAGCAGTTCTAACGTAAAATATTTTGGTACCAAAAATTATAAATAAATGAAATAAATATTCTAGAAAAAATTTCTATTCTGAATCACATCCGCGTCTTCGTTTATCTAAATTTTATTATAAATAATTGTGTTTACTATAAAAGTTTACTTAACTGAAAATTATCATCTTATCAAAATTTTATTTTTAGAATTTTAATTTAAAAATTTAATTTTAAACTTAATTTTTTAAAAAAAATTTACAAAATTTAATTTTAAAATTAAAATTTTTAAATTAAATTTACGAAATTTAATTTAAAAATTTATTTGTGATTCTAATTTAATTTAATTCAAAATTGCCAGTGGTCATACTAGGAGCCTCACTTTCAGGGGGCAAATTAAGCTCTTCCCGACCTGTAAGTAGTGCAATTCTAGAGAGGCTAGTCTTTAGCACCTATTTGATTGCCTGGATTTCACTATGGAAGAGTTTCTTGAGAGACCTTTCCTTTTCCTCGATTTTTTGAAGGTTTACGGCCTCATGGATCTGATATATCAGATGGGATTAGTAACAACATAACAACAACACATTAAAATAACCAAACATTCGGAAGCAAAATTTTAGATGCGATTTTGAAATATCAATATGAAAAAAATTATGCAAATTCTTACAATCATTAAAAATTTAAAAGCAAAATAGTATGCCACCACTTATTTTTACATCGGAGGTTAAATTCAATAGATTTGTTTTTTAAATATTTTTATATTGTTTCTAAAACCATTTTTTTAAACTTTAAAAACAATATAATAATGGTTTATGTATTATTAAAAGTGAAAAAGAAAAATTCAATTTTAGTACGCTTATATAAAAGAATTTCCTTATATGTTCGCTTTGAATTACATTCAGTATATGATATAAAAACTAATTTTGTTTCTTAATGGATCAATTTTGTTTCACAATTTTTGTTTCATTATAAATATAAATGGGACTACAAATTCATAGTTTATTTTAAATCAGTAAAAACTATATGATGCAAGAGCTAGTTAAAAGTTAAGGAACAAAAAGTTCTTTAAGACTTTTACTGGTTCTGTGACTGAATATCTTTGACATATAGTGTTACATATTTCAAATTCTCCTTGTGGGAGAACAGTGTTTGTTGACATGAAAAATTGATATGAAAGATTGATATGATTTCAATCTTATGATATCTGAATTAATAGAAACCCTATTTCTCTGTTTTTTTGTGTATAAAACAGTATGAGTGGGTATTTGGATATATTTAGGTTTCTTGCTTGTAAGTACGGCTTATAAATTTGGAAAAACTTCCCCCCATAAAAACAACATAGGACAGACATTCAAACGCATTAAAACATTTTTTATTTGCTAAAATATCAACTTTGCGGTTTCACAATATCTCTCATGTAATTCTGAATCATATCTATTTTCATCGTTTTAAGAACATTAAGAAAATTCTAAATTGTTTTAGAGTTTTCTTAACAATTTAGAGTTTTCTTAATGTTGAATTATGTTAAATAGTACTTTAACATAAATATGAAAAAGTCAGTTTTTAATATAATGACAAGTTCCTTTTCTTTATTAAATGGGTTCAAGTTCATGTTAAAAATTATAATAGAAAATTGCATTTTGGTAGTTGATATAAAGTATCCCTTTATTGTTTGATAAGTTTATTTAGGTAATTCTTGAGAACAGTAAGTTTTCTTCATAATTCCTGAAGAATATATCCAAAACACAAGCCCATAAACTGGGCTTTTCATGATTTTGTGCTAAGATAGCACTCTTCAGATTGCCCTGTTCCAGGTTCGATCCCAGTTGCTATTGAATAATGATAGAAAGAAGTTGTATCAAGGTTATCAAGTATCGCAGTTGTATCGTTAAAATATATATGTGTGATAAAAGAATGTGTGTGTAAAACAAAAAATAAAAATTGATTTTGCTTGGCTCCGTTATCAAAGTTTAACATCTGAAGTATTTGTGCCTTTTAAATCATTGCACTTTCTAAAAGTGAATTAAAAGTGCGTTTATGGCTAAAAATTACAATTAAATTTAATTTTGTTGTAAGACACCAAAACTTATTAACGACAGCTTTAATAGAATATTATTATAAGTATTTGTTTGCTAAAAATGAAATTACTTTAAATAAATTAATTTTTTACTTATATATTTTGAAAAAATTCTTAAGCATCGAAACAGTTCCAAATTATATTCTTCCATTTATTTACCCTTCTTAAAATGCCATATTATGCCTTGGAATACATTTTACTTACAATATGAAGGGGACATTGTAATGGTTGAAATCTACTAAAACCTTTTTTTTTTTTTAATATTCACTGTTTATTCCGTGATGCCACGGTGGCCCAGCTGGTTAGAACGTCGTGCTCATTATCGGATGGTAGTCAGCTCGAATTCCGGCCCACCGAAGATTCGCCGTATTCGCTAAAGATGGCTGGGGCACGTTAAAAGTGGCCTTGGTAGCAATGTCCTCCACATCAAATGGTACCTTTGAGGGTAGCAGGATAAGTATAGGGGGTCTTCTATTTGGTCCTTGCTTCAAAATCACGAAGACTTCACCGGCTGCTTCTATCTAACTAGTAGAGCCCAACTCAAAGCTAGGTACAGGGTAGCAAGCTGGTGCAATAGTTTATTCAGCGCCCATGGCACCTCTAAACAAATGGACATGTTGTTCAAGAATGACATCAGGATAAATATGGTTTACCATGGTTCCGATTTCAACACACAAAACTGTTCTGGATGCCAGAATACTGTCTCCTCCAATGAGAACTTCTGCACCACGGTAACTTTGGCGTTCAGTGATGTTGCCTTAGTGGTACTGGGTACTTGACGTTTTCCTTATAAACGTCTGACATGAATCGAATATTAAGCTGAAACTCGACTTGTAGGAAAACATAACATAAATTCACTGTGTTGGTATCCACATTGTATATTCTGTACTCTAGACATGCCAGTGGCGGGAATGAATTGCCGTGAGCGGAACACATTTGACAGGCCTGCGAGCATATAGAGCATACTGTCCCAATCATTTGTATATGGATTGGCTTGAAACGGTAGTAGAAGTGGTTTACGCGACAGATCAGCTGCTGTGATGAGTTTGTTTCTTTTGGCAGTTACTGCCAAATCCCGAACGTCATTCGGTGTTGTCACTCAGGGACGACTTGTACTGTAAATTTTCTGACATTTCTATCACTATGGAATTGTCACCACAGTCTAAAGAGAGTTTTTGATGATTCTAAGTTATTTGATTACTGCCATCTGCTTACAACCGCATTCCAAGCGGTTAGTAAAACATCATCCACATGCATCCTCTGTGTCATACCTGTGTAATCTGGACAATGAGCGCGGTACTAAGAGGCATGTGAATGAGTTTCCTTCTTTGTCACAAGTCCTTAAAAATGCCTCTTTCTTGCATTCTCTTCATTGCGTGGCGTATGCTTTGCGTCATCAGATGACTTTCTGTAATTTTCATATAATTCTTGACCATGTGTGTGATATTTATACAGTTGTCATTTTTCCTTTTGCACTCAATTTCCACGTGCTTCTGGATTATCCTTAATTTAACGACTTATGTGTAGATCGGAAGCTATATTTCAAATTGAGTTACAAATATCTAGGCTCAAGATAGGAATCTTATCTCGAAAAGTTTGAATGAGGATTTGAGAACGAATCATTCAGTTGCTAATTCAACTTATTTTCATAGGAATCGTGGCAAAAATGAAAGAATAATTATCTGTTATAATTTTGCTCATAATATATTCAATATTATAATCAACCTCTTCTTATGGAATTTCCATATCCCTTAAATACATAAAATCGAATGAATCATTGAATGAGCTGAATCATACAAGTGGCATTTTTTGTTTCGGTTCGATTTCTGGGTGCATCTGTTTGCATTGTCCTTAATTTATGGATATGTGTATATAATATTTAATCAAAAAAAATTTTTGGTAATGAAACTTTGGTTGAACCAAAGGAAAGAAGACAAATTATAATAAAAAACAATTTGTTTTTACCTTCATTGAATTTATCAGGAACAGTTTTTTTAAGATGACCTTTACACACTAGATATTCTTAATGTCAAAGAGTCTATTTTGGTGTAATCGAATCTATTTTATCAGTAGTAAAAATCAAGGCCAAACTTTTATAATTATCATTATATACTATGCTGCTATAAGAATGTACCATTATGTATTCGTAGCGTTAGGTATGTTATGGATCATTTTATCACGAAGGAAATATAACATGCAACATTTCAACAGACTATCACAGTATTTTAATAAGCTCTAAAGTTTGAACTAAGACCTTTTTTCCTCTCGAAATATTATAAAAAATCTAATCATTTCCTTGGAATTTAATTTGAGACATCGAAAACCCACTTGTTCATAATCTTACTTATGCCTATTCATTCTATACATATTCAATGTTCCTATTTAAAAAAGAATCTTGTTTTTAAAAGCGATTTATCAATCCTGCATTTTGATTAACTAAAGAGACATTTATAAAGGAACAGAAATATAAATTATTAAAAAAATAAGGAGTAGTAAAGATTATGTCATATTCCATTATCATTTAAAAATGATCTTCCCTCTTTTCTTTTATGTAAGCATATTTGTTCCCTCAATAAAGACAATTTATACTCTATTATATTTTATTCATCTACTATATCCAAAATTTCCTACAATGTTACAAAACTGAAGATATCTGTTTTTTGTCAGAGCATGAACACTTCATGAGGTTCTCCTTTTCTCTCACATGAATATCAAGCCTTCAGAATAAAATACACATGCCCCATATTGCCTTAATGTGTGAATAAAATACACATGCCTCATATGTGAATAAAATACATGTGTGAATAAAATACACATGCCTCATATTGCCTTAATGAATGTAATGTCAACGATGTGTTTGATAGAAACCAAAATGATTTTAATAGGTTGCGGAATTTAAAATGTCTAGCACATAATTTTTTTAAAAAAATATATTTTTGGCTGCTGAGTTATAAAGACTTTGGTATTAGTAAATGCATTATTTTAAAAGAAAATAGTATTTGAAAATGGAATATTAGCATATTTGTGGTTTTGTGTAGTGCACTTTCAAATTTTTGGAAATTATATAGCTTAGTATTTATGGTAGTTTAAAAATGTTTGTTGGGAAACTGTGCATTATTTTAAAAATGTACATTCAGAGTACACTTATTTACTGTAAAAGAATGCACAAGTAAAGAAGCCTTTTAATTTATTAGAAAAATTCTGTTCCATATTTAATTCATTTGCATAATTAGTATAATGTATTAAAGATTTAAGGAATATATTTAGAATTGCATGAAGCTAATGCAAAAATCTCATGTATTTGAAATATGATATTAGGTTGGGACATAAGTTCGTACCGTTTTTACCAAAGATTTTTATTTAAACAAAAAACAAATATTATATCAATAAGTCAATCAATTTTATAGTGCCCATTGCTGTTTACAACCTCTTCCCATCTCTCGACCCATTTGTTGATGCAGTTCCGCCAAAAATCACCTGGTCAGGTATCAAAGACATTGTTGAGCCAGTTTTTAAGGACCTCTTTGTTATCGAAAAAGATGGTAATCGATCGGTGCAATATCTGGAGAATACGGCGGATGGTGAAGGACCTTCCATTCGAGCTCATGGAGTGCGGCTTTGATGACTTGTGCCACTTGGAGCCTGGTGTTGTCGTGAAGGAGTATAGTTTGACCATGTCGATCAGGTCTTTTCAGTCGAATAGCCTCATTCACTCGGTGTAGCTGGGCAATGTAGAGCTCTTGTTGATTGTGGCATTCTTTTCGAGCATTTCCCGCTAACTAAGAGGTTCTTAAAAACTGTCTCAACAACTCCTTTGACACCAGAACAGGCGAGTTTTGGATGAACGGCATTAACCAATCATTTGAGAGGTGGGGAGAGGTTGTAAACAGAAACGACAAATATATAATTGATTGACTTATTGATATAATTATTGTTTTTTGTTTAAATAAAATTCTTTGGTAAAAACGCTACGAATTTATTCTCCATTCTAATAGTTATTATTAAATTTCGATAATTACGGTACAGACACGTTTTATTGTTCTTCCATTTTACCTTTCTAATTAAGATGGCTTCGTATGAAATAATAATAAAATTAAATGGGAATAATAAATAAATACATAAAATGAGAATAAACCAAAATATCAATAATGATTTTAATTAGAAGCCTTTAAGGTGCATCATTTTCACTTATTTTTTTACCATTTAAGAAAGAATATTATATAAAAACGCCCATTTCTTGAATGAAATTCTTTCTTAAATAGTTAGCGACACGATATGTCTAATAGTCAAAGCGACGGGTAAGTTATTTGCTTGAGTTTAATAGATCTTGGAGCAACATTTTTATCATACCAACCATGTGTTGATAAATGTTCTCGTATGTAAGGAGAAAAGTGATATCACGAAGAATTTTTCCAATGTATACAACAGCATTGACAGTTAACAAGTTGAACCTGGCTTTGGCCACGCACTACATAATTACATTTGCACTATGTCACAAGTATAAGCGACTTCATCGATGTACTAATGGTGAACCTGAACACAAAAATGTCAATACTTTGAATTTTTAGAGGAATCCTGACTCTATTAATAACAACATGACGATCTCATTTATGTTTCAAGAAATTACGGAGAACGAAAACTGCCAACAAATATTCAACAGTCATATTAATCTTTTCCTGAAATGATGGTAATGGATGTCACTGAAGACACATTTCATTCATATTTTATTCGTACTGACAGCATCATAAACAATGACCTTGTATTTATGCTGGGGAAAGAAGGCTTTATTTTTTATTCGAGTCTAGTGAACCACTACATTTTATCACAGCAATGCCTGATCGTAACTTGCCGGTCTTGTATGGATTTTCCCTATGATACAGAAAACGTTTAGTTGTTCCCTTTGACAGCATGTTGTCTAGAACTTTTACAAATTAAAAGAGTCTATTAAATGTTTGTCAAGCGGTAGGCTCATTACCATATGTCAGTCATCACCGATTAATGACATTTGAGATTGCATTAAAACTGCATGGGTAAATATATATGGGTAAACTGTCCAGGATATCCAATCATTGTTTAACTCACATTTATTAAGCATTTAAGATCTGGTATTTTTGCCTAGAGGTGGTTGCTCAGGATTTCTCAGAATTTAAATTCCTAGAGTTCTTGATATATGTGTGTATATGTATGAGATCCCGGTGGCTTAGTGGCAGCATTTCACGCTCCCAAGGCACAGGTCCGAGGTTCGATCATTGGGTTGGGTAAGGTCGACTCAGCATTTCATCCCTTCAGTGTGTCGATAAAATGAATATCAAGCATGCTTGGGAACTAAACACTGGGGGTCTCATGTTAGGCTGACCAAGTAACTGGGACACGCTCTTCACACTCCAGGGACCTCGGCCATGAAAATAGTTATGGACTCTTGACCTACATGGTCTGTCGGGAAAAGGAGTTTAGTTTAGTTATGTATATTAGGTTAATTTACAATGAATTATAAAAATAATAATTACAAACAATTATTTATTAAAAAAATCATACGAAGAAATGCATTATAACCGATAAAAAGAAATATATGATTAAGCCGATAAAAATATGTCAGAATAGAGGACCAAAGCTAAGACGACATGATAGAAGCATGCAAAGATGGTATTGGAGAAATTGTAATTCAATTAGGACTCTCGAAAGCTGATATAAGTGTGGGAATGGCTGACTCTAATTAAATTAGATCACTATGTTTCTCATATGTTTGTCTTACATAAATAATTAAACTTAATTTTTTTTTATAAAATATCTGTAATATTTATTGAAATTAACTAAAGTTTAGAGAGTATTTTGGACTGCAATAAGATAATATTAGTGTTCATTCAACCTTTACACACACACACCACTGTAATTTCAAAATTTTCACTGTTTCCATAATCACACTTGGAAAATAAAAATGGACTTATTTTGTTATATTGAATTATATTTGGTTAAAATCTGTAATGACAGAAATTATTTAGAAAAATGTAATTGCTATTATTGCTATCATAAAATTTACTTCAAAATATATCAAAAGATCAGCTTTTAATATATTTTAAAGCAAATTTAATATCTACTTCAAAAATCGTACCATATTAATTTTAGTAATATTTACTTTTTTATGCACATGTTAATAGTATTAGAAATACTTTGAAAACTTTGCACTACTTATATTTTATTTTAAAATTAAATTCACCGCAATCTAAAGACATGTTTTAACATATTGAATTTGTTTTTTTTTTATTTTATTTTGTAAGAAATGGGGTGTTTATTATTATTATTTTGTTATTTTTTACTTATGAGCAAAATGCAAAATAAAAAAAAATATTAATATTTTACCATTGTAATTATAAAATAACCTTTGCAATTAACAAGTTTAGAATTTTTGAGATGACAACACTTTTGTTTGGAAACATTGCTATGAGTAATAAGACTGGAAGTGATAAATTTATTTGACACAAAGTTGTATTTTGTTTAGTTAAAACGGAATAAAAAATTTTAAGCGACAGATGTGATAGCTTTTAAGAAGTCATTGACTGTGCAGTTATTTTATATATTTCAGAACTGGCATGTTAAAGTTGTAACGTATGTTCAGTTTTACTCTTACCACTTTTATTATTAATTTTTAATTATTTTATTACTTAATTTTAGCCAACCTATGGTTGAGGGGCTAGCGCTCCTGACTCCTGAGCTTTGGGTCCCGGGTTCGGGTATGGATGTCACTTTCTCTCTGGGTCTCTCTGTCCTTTCTTCTGTGTTGATACATGAGTGTGGCTAACCCTATTAACCGGTGTGTGGTTGTATGGCGCGGGTAATGCTACTCTCCTCCGTGACTTAGCTCACAGGTTCCCAATGGGTAAGGACAAAGTAGAAGTCACTGGACTTGTTGTGGCATAGGGTTTGTCACTCAAGTGCCTGCCGTTGGAAAAAAAAAATTACTTAATTTTATTATTTAAAATTTATTTTATTTAAGTACACTTTTAAATAATTCAAAAAATATTACTACTTATATCTTGAAATTAATTTGTTAAGTTGTTGAAGTCGTGTCCATAAAGGTGGAAAGTGCATATTAATTTTATATTTCTACAAAAGTCCTGGTGACTAGGTCTGCCAGTTCTGGGGCCCGGAGGCCATGCAGGATCCCGATTAGGTCGATTGCACTATTTATTGCAATTTGCTAAGTAGCTGCATGTATTTTCATCAATGTTTGTTACATATTTAGGGAAATTTTAATTACTTATAGTAATTATTATTATTATAAAGTGTTTAAAATAATATGAAATTTGCTATTATTATGCTATAATTGTACTTGTTGTATAAACAAGTGCTAACTAGAGATAATTATAATACAATAAATAACACAAAACGACACCACGATTGCTATTATAGTAATACATTTATAGTTTAAGCCTACAAAAACTGAGCATTCGCATTACGTTTTCTATATTTTCTAATGATTGTATGTATGCGATGTGTTGGGAAGTGTGAATGGCAGATATGACCAAATATTTGTAAATTACTTCTCTTTTCATTATGTGCTACAAAAAATTTGTTATGGTATATAATAGTTTTCTTTTCTAAGCATTTTAGAAGTTTGATATTTTTACTTTTATGAAAGATTTTTTTCTTTTCCTTCAAAGCATCAGCTTAAAAATGCATATTTAATTGCATTAAAAAGAAAGGTATTGATGTAGTTAATATGATAAAAAATATTTGAATGTAAGATAAACTTATTATTTTACAAGTTGTAAGAACTACATGCTTTTTTTTATAAAATTTTCAATACACATTTACCTATCATTTATAGCTTTTGTCATTAAATTAGCTAATGACAACATTTACACCGCGAGAACTTAGTTTATAGCTACTCTTACAGGGAAAAGTGTGTACTTTACTACATTCGAACATCCATGAGAATGGTGATAAAACTTACATAAACATGTAATAATAACTATTATTAGATCTGAAGGTAAATCTTCAAAGCCTTTTCATTTTAGTTTCGAAAATATCTAAACTGCTCTTAGGCACGCTGGGAGAAAAATGATTTGCTTTAAAACAGGCGCGAAAATTATTATTTTAATTGCTGTCACCATGTTTTGACATAATTCTTATGAGTGGTAATAGAGATAAAAATGGTAAAGTTTATCGTTTTACGACTCGTTTAATGTTCTATTAAATGTGTGAAACTAGGCTATTAATTGCTGTGTTAATAAGATGAAGCGTAAGACTAAACTTACCATAAATTTCATAATTACAAGTGTAACTGATATAATGTAAAATATTTGATCAATTGTGATTGTTTTGGGCTGTTAAAAGAATATATTACGAATATTCTAGAGAGTTATTGTCGATAAAGTTGGACTATGTTTCTCATTATCTGTCATATTTAAGATGTTGCATTGGTTGCTGTTTTTAATGCTTCAACAGAGTTATCCTTTCATAATAAATTTTTTAAATTATATTTTCTTACCTACGTTTTACGAAGTGTGTAGGGCCGCGGTAGCCTAGTGTTTTGGGCTTTGACCTTCCATCCGGAAGGACGGGGTTCGATTCCCAATGCCTCCAAATATCCACCGAGTACATGCGATATACGTGCTCGTTAAATCTGTGGAATCGAAAGCCCTGAGGTCGGTCTGTAAGCAGTTACCATGGGTGCAATGGTCTGAAGAAAATTTCCTCCCCCTTCAGATCAATGTCAAAATTGAGGGAGTGGATCCTCTGGTGGTGCCATCTATCAGAGGATTTTAAAAGAGCACGTACTTTCACCTTCATGGTGCTCTGATTAAAACGAAAAACGCTCCCTATTGACTTATATTCGCATTGCTAAGGCATAGCGAGCTTGGCTTGTCCAAGTGTTATAAGTAACAACACAATTAATTTATGTGTCACTTTTCAAATTCAGATGGTATTCCTTATTGATGACTTCTTGAATTTTATTATTTGTTGTGTCATAATTTTTCCTTTTGTAAATATAAAAAAAACATTAGAAATAAAGAGGAAAATATTTGCAATTATTAGGAAAACATTCCCGGGTAATAGATATGCAATCTTCAAATCAATTATCACCTGGACTTTAAGGATTTAAAGTTATTAGCCATAGTCAAAATACTAAGTCAATTAGGATATGATTGTTTGCCTTTTAACTTCCAGTAAATTATACTCGGCGAAACGTCAATCACGTAATTAATCATCAAACATTAGTTACTAACTGAAACAGTTCACTCGAGCGAATCGTTGGTTTGACTTCCATATCTCTTGATTTCTTGAATTGATTCTGAATCCAATTAAATAACATTTTTCGTTTGAATGAAGTCTTGCTGTTAATAAGGTCCATAGTTAAAATACTAAGTCAATTGTAATCTGGTTGTTCATCTATGTAGTTTCCAGTAAGTCATGAAAGAGGTCATGAAAGAGTCATGAAAGAGATTAATCCCCAAACATACGTTGCTAAACTGATATAATTCATTAAATTTAACGATTTAATTTCTAACTAATGATTCTGCCAAATAAATGATTTAAATCGTTGGTTCAACTCCCATGTCATTATTCATTACTTGAATTTGTTCGGAACATACTTAAATCGCCCTTCGTTTGAGTAAAATCTTGTCGTTAGGCGATGAAAATAAAAAATAGAATAGTTTGTGTAATTGTCCCCATAGGCATAAACATACAAAATAAAAGTTGTAAAATGATTGATTACGGGAAGAATGACCACATGGTTAATGAACGACATCTTTAGTCTTTTGAAATTAAACCAATAATTTTTCATTTGTATACTGTACTGAAAAGAATCACAAATGTTTGTTAATATGCGATTTTCTTACGTTAATAGAAAATAATTTTGGAAATGATATTTAAAAGACAACAATAATAAAATCTTCATAGAAAAATTGTAAAAAGTTGATTTAGAATTTTCAAAATTATTAATATGATTTGTTGTAGTTGATGTTGTATATTATACTGCTAAATAGAATAAGTAAATAGTGCTTATTTAAAAATATTTAACTGTATTCATAATAAATGTGCTTTTGGAAAATGATTTTAGGAATATTTATGTACATTCTATTTTATGACTTTCACACTTGTTATCATTTTCTTTATTTCATTATTTTATCGACCACAACTTTTTGAAGCAAATCTTTTTAAGTTTAAAGTGGTCAGTCCGATACATAGTGTGTGTGTGGTTTGATTGATATTTTTTTTACTCTTAAATACAAAAATTAATCTTATAATATGTCATTATTTTTCAAACTTATCGTAATTGTTCCAAGTGGAAACATGTTGAGAGTGACATTTTGATCGGTAGAAAGCGCGAAAGTTTTACGAAAAGTTAAATCATTTAATTTATACAGAAATTATCTATTTTATTATCTAACATTGTGTAAATTAACTTATTGTCTTATCCTATATATAAATAGAAAAAATTATTTTCGGTTTTTTGTAAATAGGAAGTAAATTCACTGATTATCTGGTCTAGTGGTCAGCGTGCCTGACTGTGGATATGAAGGTCCTGTGTTAGAATCTCGTTTAGGGTATGGATGTACTTTCTCTCTCTATCTATCCTGTTTTTGTCCTTTCCTTGTATGAATGGGTTGTGAATGGTTGCCTACCCTATAAACGGGTACCTATGGTATGTGTGTACTGAGGAAGTCGGACTTCACACCTAAAATATGGCTCAGTTGGAAAAGTGGAGCAACGTACCCCATAATGCCAGCCTAGGTGGCACACGACAACAACAACTCATTGATTATGGAAAATGTAGAATCGAAATATTGTTGCCAATGTAAGAAACAAAATAAGCCTTCTATATAATACACATAGCTCATATAATTTAACCTAAAATATCAAACAACGCAATTAAGAATTTAGTAATGTATATATTGTTATAAACTTAACTATATGCAAGGAGAACGCGTTTTTCATATAGCATTTAGAGTAATGTATGATTTAAAGATTTTGGTCATAAAATAATGGCGTAGTTTCAAATTCATAATATGAATTTCGTTATTTTTTTGAAAACAAGGCTTTAAACATCTCATAAGTTATGCATTTATGGAATGAATTATGAATAAAAAACGAAACATTATGACTTCTGCTGCACGATATAATAAAACTATAGAAAAATATGTGGTGTATAAATTGTACGAGAGTTAAAAACCTAAAAATCGTTAGCTTTTACTTGGAGAGAAATAGTAAAAAAAATAAAAAATCGCCTGTTTAAAAAAAGGACTTTGGCTAGTCATAAAATATTTAAGCTGAGGCACAGGATTTTATGAAAAGCTGAAGAGAATGCGGTTTACCATTTTTTTCTCAGTGCTTTATTTAAATATAAACAAATCCTCTTTTGCCCTCTAAATGGTTAAATTGGCGACTTTCCAAAAAAAAAAAAAAAAAAAAAAAAAATATAACGTTTCATCTGCTTCTTATTTATGATTTTCTACATTTGCCATTCACGAGTTTCCTATAATTAAAGATAGTTAAGCTTCATATTCTATATATTTGTACAGAAAATTAAAACATAAATATCCAAATTTAATGTTCATTGGATTTATAAATCTTAAGCAACAAATCATATAAGGAAATATTAAATGATTGTATATGAATAATATATCATAGGGAGTTTGCGAAAATAATACTTTCCATGTTTTTAATAAACCACATTTAAAATATAATTAAATATTTATAAAAGAATATTAAGACACTTCATTGGATATCGCTAGAGAAAATGAATATTTCTTAAAATATATAATTTAATGCAATAAAATCATACGAATTTTTTTCTTTGTTCACACTCACATATTTTTTACCATTTATATTTTTCTTCCTTTTTCTAAAGACAAAACATATATTTTAATTTTAATGATTTTTGTGAGTGTTTTAATTTCTACCCACATCTTTCTATATACATTTCGGGTTGGATTAATCTGGCTTCCTGCCATCTTACATAGTTTGTAATCCAGCTTACATCTCAATAACTAATGTTCATTCGATATATTTAAAGGTTGAAAATAACTGTAGTAAAGTAAATGTTTAAAATGATTTTATTGGTAAAAATAAAAATAGTTCATTAAAAAATGAAAAGAGTACTGATAGTTTACTTGATTTTAATAAAAATTATGATTTGTGTAATTTTTCCGCGGATCATGAATCTTATGAATTCAGAGATGATGTTATAATTTACTAAGAATAAATGTGATTTATATTTGTATTTCTTGTAAAATATCACTGTATCCCTATTTAAAATGGTATTGTTTATTTCATTCATATCATATCTAATCAAAATGTCAAATTTCTTAAATGATTAAAAATTCATGAGATGATTCTGCATTACACAGCACCATCTGTTGGTAATATTTTAAACTTATTTTGGTACTTACTTTTAAAATTTTTAAGAATATTTACGTAAATACATCTTTAGTATTCGATTAATATTCACTTTCAAGTGTTTCCACCTAAAATTAGTACATTATTAATTTCGCCAACTAAATATATTTTATACAACTCATTAAAATCATATATACAGTTCTTAACACTTTCGGAAATGATCATTTATTTACACATTGCTATGAAAATAAATAATGAAAGAAACAAGTTTTACATTTTCTTAAAAAAAGACAAAAATATTGAAGTTTTTTGTAAAGTCATTAAAAGTAGGAAAATAATGATTTCTCGTTTTTGAATATTTCTTTAAATGTAAAGATAAAAAGATAAAACAAAACAGGTTCCTGAAATCTTAATCTCTTTACGTTTTTTAATTAATGACTCCCTTATATTTTTTTCGAACAATTTTTTTTGTTTTAACTTTTTTTATTCTCAACTAAAAGGATAAAAACAAATTTCGCTTGCTATATCTCATTACCTTGATTACAAAGCCTTTTCTTTTTATAACCATTTTTAATCTTGGGAATGCATATTTAATGCATATTTTGGTATTTCACGAATTATTTCCAAGGATTTTTAGGATTTTTTGTTGCATCGAAATATATTTCTGTATTAAGGCAAGCATATTTATTGAATTTTTATAAAGTTAAAATATTATAATCTCATTAAGTAAAATAACTTTTAGGTTGCTAAGAAGAATCAAATCTTTATTTTAGAAGATTAAGAAATCAGTATTTATGCAGAAAATTTTAATCAAATGGTTTTATGTTTCATTTAAATAAAATTCTTGTAAAAATAATAAAAAAGTTACTTTTCCTTTTCTTTCCTTTTTTTTTTTTTTTGAAAAAGAGCCGGAAATATAATATTTGATTAATTGAACTAAATTTCTTAATTATAAAAATGTTCATTCCTAAAAAAACTTATAAATTTTTCTTTACCAATTCCTATTTAACATTTTTTATAGTCTGCATATTTAATGCATTATAATGTATGTCGCATATTTAATGCAATATTTAATGCATGTCGAAGAAAAGTATCCTTTTTTTATAATTATTCTGTTAAAACAAAACATAAAATCACCCCAATTCCTATTCAAAATTTTTTTATAATCTACATATTTAATGTATTATATTATATTATATTTATCGAAAAAAAGCATTGTTTTTAAATATAATTAGTTTTTTAAAAGAAAACACACACATATATATATTTATATATATTCGCTGGTTATTATAAAATTTCATTATATAAACTTCTGAAAGTGATCCTAGATCCTATAAATTCATAAATTCTAGATCCTATAAAAACAAATATAACATTCAAATGAAACGTTACATTTTTGTAAAGAGAAAATTCCGATATATTTCATTGATATACATTTCTTTATTTCAAAATATTACATATCCACGAGAAAAAAACTAGATTTATTTAAAACATTTTGTTTCTTATTAAATTTATTTATTTATGATATGCATAATTCTACAGAAAAAAAAATATTTGAATTGAAATAATAAATATTTCAAAATGTTTTATATAATAATACACGGAGAAAAAAAAAGAATTTTTAATATAAAAAGTTTATGCTTTCTCCAGTAACTTTCTGCTTTATTGAAACTTCAGAAACTAATAAAAATTGGATATCAAACTTTTTTTTAAATAAAAGTCTTCTATAAAAGTATTTTTATGTTTTTACTTAATAAATATTGGAGTAATAATAAATACAAAGATAAAAAAATATACATTTATTATTGAAAGCAAAATGCAGGTGTTTTGTTTGAACGTCAAATTCTGAAACCTCTGACGCAGGCCCAGTTTCAAACTATCCGCCAGCTGATAATAAAGCCTATCTTTATCTTTCCACCCACAGATATCTTATTATTCTAGACAAAACGTGCTTCAAGGCACGTAAAATGTCATGTCTGAATACATTTGCTTTCTCCTGTTTTCTTGGCTTCTGAAATGTTTGTTACTGTCTGTTTTGTTTTCTGCTTTAAATTAAAATTAACTTTACAAACAATTTTGAGCAACACAATTTTAATTATCTATAGTAATGCGTTATTTAAAATCTTGTGGACTACAATCTTTTCCCCATATCCAGCTAAAATGTTATTTGTGAATATACAAGGTAAAATTATTTGTTAATACGACTCTATACATTTGTTTGATTTTCATATTTATTAATTTTTACGTTGCCTAATTGATGATATGAATTAGTGTTTATTGTTTGATGATGAATTACTGTTCCTTTGTTGTTGACTATTGTTATTCATTTGATGATATGGATTACCATTCATGTCATCAAAAAATTTTTTAAATAATACATATTAACGAGGGATATGCAGTAGGAACCAAGATATTAAATTATATGTTACTCAGTTTTAAAAAACTGTGTGTAAAAACACTTTTAATATTTTCTCTTTTAAACTCGACAATTTAATTTTTTTAGGTCAGAATGAGCAAAATATATTAAGAGAAATCTTATCTAATTATCCATCATTCTTCATATCATTGATAACATGAAATAAATAATTTTTAATGAATTGTTCTTTTATAAACTCAACACATTAAAGACTTCATCGTTTATACATTTTAAACTGCTTTGTTGAGATGAAAGAGTTTAGCACCTCATTCCTTAAGTAGATCTGTTGAAACTTAATATAAATATTTTATCAAGTAGTTTTTCACTATAGCAATAATTTGATTAGTTTGTTTGTATCTCAATGGCCATTTATTGCGTACAATGACTAATTATACTGGAAACTACCATTTCAAATAAATTCCAAACCTTTAAGGTGATTTATCGTCGAGGTTGGTGTCGAAGTTCCGAGTAATTGAATTGAAGTCAGGTCTATGGCTATTTGTCCCACAAATTAAGATTTTTTGAACTTATACGTTATACTAATTTTGCTTTATGTGCTGATTGATCGATATCCAAAAAAGCCCAGTACTGTATTACAAAAATGAGTCGAATTATTTTTTCATTTGCCGTATGTTTACTGCCCGCGAATAGTTAAGATCTATTCAGTTAGTTAATAGTAAGAGTTTATTAGAAAAGACTACAAAAAGTCACCATTATTAATTTGAACTCCTCCCTTATATAAAATCTTAAAAATAAATTAATGTAGTTAGGAAAAATTTTAATGGGATATTTTTATCAATCACTAAAGCTTTAAGTTGACTTGGTTTTCAAACTTTGAAATTTCAAATCGCTTAACATCCGCCCAAGGTCTGAATTCGACTGACAGTTTTTCCAAATTTTTAAAGATTTGAAAAATGACATACGAATTCCATTATTCATCGAGAAACAACACAAAGCTTTAAGAGGAAATCTGGAATGTCACCTACTGGAATAAAAAGAATGATTGGAATTTTTGTTGCTCGTTCTTTTAGGCATGAGATTTGCCATCTTAGGAAGACTTAGTTTGCTGATACTGCAGCAGTTATGCATGGAATCGTCTTGCTTTTAACAAAAACAATTTTTCGACAATGCCTCAAATGAAGCAACTGAATTTTCACAAATGCTCCAGAAAATGTTTAGAGATATAAAGAGGAGATCTACCACAACAAACGAACATAAAAAATGGTGATTTCTGAGCTACTTTCCATTTGTTCTTACGTAACCCTTTACACAAATAACTACAATTCTTCATTATTTCCGACTGACCATGGGGACATACCATGTCACAGAAAGATATTAAATTTGGTACTGAGATTCAGAGAAAAGTTAACCGCCAGTTTATGGATTTATAGAAAGAGTTATAGATTTGTGAGAAGTCACCAGTTTATAGGAACACTTAAACCCAGAGTTACTATAGTAAGTTTACGCATATAACATGGAAAAAAAACTACTAGAACAATCAGATATGTGAATTTTCCAGTCACTTAAAAATAATCTTGTTATATTTGTCATTGTAGGTTACTGTGGTGGCACAGATGTTTTTGATTATAACTAAGCTCTAATTAAGATAAAATTGTGATTCAGCATCAGTTAATTTTTAACTTTTGTAAATAATTGTTAGGTTTCTACAGGACAATAGTGATTTGGATGGGAAAGGTCGTGACCAGGAGGGAATGAGTTATATACATAACCCAAGACAAGACCCATCATATTCACAAACGACGAACGGTACATGTAGCATATGTCACGGTCGCAATTTCCTTCCTTTGGTGTTGGTGAAGCGTGGTTAGGAAGGTGCCAGCTCAAATGTGGACTCTTCAATTGACCTACTTCAAAATTACCATGCAATTGACTGTATTTAACTGCTTTTCAATTGGCATAAATGAGCAGTCACAAACGAATTAGAATAAAAAATATAACTTTTTTCAAATGATTTAAAGTCTATAAATCTAAACAAAATATTAATATTAAATATATATTGAAAATAAATTGCTTTAATTTTCACTATATGAAATATTTTATGTAATAAATATTGAATTCAGAGAAATGTTTTTATGCCTACCACATATTTCAATTGCCTCTAGAACATAGGTTTTCGCAAAGTGGTCCAGGTGGAACCCCAGGGGTCTATAGGAGACCACGCGTATACTTGAAAAGTAAACAGGGGTTCACAAGTTGTAAGTGAGGGTCCACGAAAAATTTTCTGGTTTTCATAATAAAGAACAAAAATTTTGGATTGGATTTACCAATAAACGTAGGCAAGTAGCATCACTTACTAGGTAGGTACACAAAAATATTCGAGACTCAGTTCAAATACAGAATTGAATAGAAGAATAGATAATAGTAAAAGTGTACACTACATGTCAAGATTTAAAAAGTGCTACCCATCTACCCACTCGTCCGGAATGCTTTTTTAGTCCTGCAAAGGTATGAAATGCGAGTTGTGCTTTGCTTGCAATTTACATTAGTATAAATACGAATGCCAAGAACAAAACGTATAACTATTTTTTATTGTTGATTTAAATTTCAGAGTTCATTGTTGATTATTTGTAATAATAAATGTTTATAATTTTGTAGAATCACAGGTATTATTTTAATAAATAGGACACCAGATAATGTGAAACTTACTTCTTCTTAACCCAATTTAGGGTGATATATTTTAGGAGTTTGTAGGAATATAGCCGCAGGGGGTCTACCGAAAATAGTAAAACTTTGAATGTGGTCCACGAGAAAAAGTTTGGGAACCCATGTTCTAGAATATAGTTATGAAATCTTGGATCATCTGTTTTATAGGTCGAAATATTTGTTATCACTACATATTCAAACTTGGAATATGTGCGGTTTCAGTATATATATTCTTTTAATTTTGCCTGAAACTATCTTCAACGAACAATTTCTCAAAATGTTATTAAAAGATAAATTGATTGATAAGAAGCTAAAATTATGTAATTGATTAATATAAAGGAACAATGTCTGAATGCACGTGAAAATTTCTTTTATTCCTACTTAATAGGGTGGTTCACAGGTTATTAGAGTTGGTTTCAGATTTCGTACTTGTGATTTGGAACATTTTGTAAAAAATATAAACGCGAGTTAATTAGAAATGGACTGAAAAATTATCGAAGCAAATAAATTATAAAAGGGACAAAAATAGTGCACCAGACAACAGTTTATGGAAAGAACAACACAAATCTTCTTTAATGGAGAAATGAATTTCAAAATACAAAATCTAGGCCACGAATTTAGGTAACATAAGTAACTGGAATGCTTGTTCGATAATGTGAAGAATAAATATTATATATAGAAATTCAAAATGTTCAAAAAGGATATTAGACAATATTGGAATATCAACTGGGGACCATGGTAGCATAGTTGTTAGTGTATTGGCCCATCATCCGGAAGGGTGGGGTTCGATTCCCAATGCCGCCAAAGACTCACCGAGTGTATGCGATTGCTCGTTAAATCTGAGGAATCGATATCCTGTGGTTGGTCACAGAGCGGTTACCATGGGTTCAATGGTCTGGAGGATATCTTATCCCTTTACATATCAATGTCAAAAATGAGGGAATGGATTCCATGGTGGTGCCATCTGTCAGAGAAATATAATGCAAAGTAGTACTTTGACCTTCGTGGTGTTCTGGTTAAACGAAAGACGCACCCTACTAGACTTAAATTCGCATAGTCAACGGTATAGCGAGTTTGTCTTGTCCATGTGTCATTAGTAACAACAACAACAGAATATCAACTTTGTGAACCGGAATCTGTTGATAAGTGTTTATTAAATCTATGGTTTAAAATATCGAATTTCCTTTTAGAATAGTTATATACATTAGAATGATAATAATCTAGTGTAATGTTTTTATTAAAGTCACAAAATTTTCATAGAGACTTCAGTCATCACATTAATTTAATATGAGTTTTATAAGAGACTTAAAGAGTGACCTTATTTTGGAATATAATTTAATTTATTTTTCACAGTAATCACAACTTTTAATGTAAAAATTTGTGATGCTTCTGAATTCATATATGTTGTGATAAAGGCTTGGAAGTTCTCAAGTTTTCTTTCACTGAGATAAGGAAATTTGTCTCCCTATCAAAATAAAATCTTTCCCTAGACGCAGCTTGACAGATGAACAAATACCTTGTAACATCCTTAGCAGATTAGCCACCTGTTTTATTGTGTCAGAAAAAGGGAAAAAATATGAGATGCCTAGACAACAGATTTGAATAGAATAATTGAAATTTAAGAATAACAGAATAATTTACATGCCGAAAAAATTTAAGACAGAGAGATTTTCTGAAACCAAAATCCTTATTATACTTTATACTTCAAAATGGCGACTAAATAGTCGAGATTTTGTGTAAGATTTTTGTCTAAAAAGTTTTTTATGAGAAACTTTGAACGTAATACATAAAAGATCTAAATAAAATATTAAAAAATCACAATGAGATGTTTCTAATTGAAGAAATATATTCGCATAAAATTATTTTAAATCGGATTTTTGAGAATCTGTCCAAACAAAGAAGATTTACATGTTGCTGATATCTCAAAATATAATTAAATATTTGAAAATTTAATTTGGCTAATAAATTTTCAAATTAAATATTTGAAAATTTATCAGCCAAATTACATAAATACGAAATAAGCGTTTTTTTGTAAATTTAGAGAAAAAAATGGTTTATTTTATAAAATTGTCGTTTGATTAATTTCTGTAAGTTCTAAAATTTACTCTTTAAATTATAAATTTAAATCAAGTGCACTCTCACAAAATCTGTGCATTTTTTTCAATAAAAAATTTCTTACAGGAATAATAGAACAAAATTTGTTGATGCATAAATTACTGGGATATTATACAGTCTTGTGTGTTCTGTAAATTCTTTATCAAATTTTTCTTACATTTTTAAACACATAAATTGTTACAGTTCATTGAGATTTTATTTGATAGAGAAGTAAGGAAATCAATATTTTTACTATTTCTTTTATTTTGATTGCTACTACTTCATTTAAGATCTTTATTCAAAATAATGAAAAAGATTTTCTCAAACGTTTGCTACTATTATGTTAATTGTTTTTATTAATATAATAAAAAAGAAAATATGCTTCATATTTATCCCTTTTTTATGATTTTCGGGATTTCTTTATAGGTCCTACCTGATATAAAACATCCATAGATTTTGATTATGGATGTTTTATATGGCGGATCAAACTGACATCTGTTGTTGTGTTGTTGCATGGCCCCGAGGTCAACGGCGCCAGACCAGGTCCATGAGTGCGTACACCTTCAAAAAATCCAGCATGCCCAACGGGTGGGGGGGCTCGTTGCCTCTCCGTGATGGGTTCTCGTGATGGTGATGGTTCACTCGTTTCGCGAGTAGGCTGTCCGCCAGCGGCGTCGAAAAAGTCTAGCACCATAAGTGGATTCTCTATCAGATCTCTCCTGGGGAGACCAAGGCATCGAAGAATATGTTCAGGTGAGGCCTGTTTATTTAAGCGCTTGAAGCAAATTTCGAATTTCTTCGTACCCTTGATGAATTTCAAGTGACTAAGATGGCCACTTCTGAAACGGGCAATAACTGTTTATTCTTGTCTATTAAGACCAGTAGCCAGGGAAGCACCTGGACACGCGCAGCGGTACCAATAATACTTAGGAGGGGCAATCCAAGTGGTTTTATTCTCGTGTTTAATCTTGGAGTAAATCTTCTGAAATGTGAAAGGTGTTGACGGCACACCGTCCTTAGCCACACCAGCTTTGGCCAAAGTGTGAACACTTCTATTTAATTTTAGTAGAGCTACAGTAACTGCAACTGTAATACAGGAAATGAAGAATATTTTTCAAAATGGCTGACAGCTATGAGTCGTTTATTTGAACACCAATAGTGCGTGAATGACAACAGTGATGGATTTTAGAATCCAAAGAGTAATAAATATCAGTGGGAGAAATTTGGAAGGTTTTTTTCATTGACACCTTAATTTGTTGTCTTTGTTGCTTATGACACTTGGACAAGCCAAACTCGCTCTGCCAGTGGCTATGCAAATTTAAGTCGGGAGGATGCGTCTTTTGTTTAACCAGAGCACCACGAAGGTGAAAGTACAACTTTGCTCTAAGCTCCTCCGATAGATTGCACTACCGGAGGATCCGCTTCCGAAATTTTAACATTGATCTGAAGAGGGAGGAAACTTTCTCCAAACCATTACACCGACCACAGGACTTTCGATTCCACAGATTTAACGAGCACGTATATCGCATGTACTATATGGGTCTTTGGAGGCGTTGGGAATCTGACAACGCCTTCTCGGACGCACACACGCTAATTTAAATCCATTGAGAATAATTTTTTGTGTCTAATAAAGCGATTTGCACGGCTTGCATTATTGCATCATGAAAGTGTATCTCAAGTATTGCTTACATTTCTTGCTTATATTTTTATGTGATTCTATTTCGGCTTGTTCATGAAGCTTTAGAATGTTCTGCTTAATTTAAAAAAATTCATGGATAAATTAATTTTTATTAATTAAAAATTTAAAAATATATTAAAAATATTAATCTGAGTTTTTTCTGTTATATAATTTATCGTATAGGTGTTATCAAGTCTTCAAAATTTAAAATGAAATGAAAAATTAAGTTTTTGAATCAATGCATATTTTTGTTATATGCCTTTTATATATACATTTTTATTGTACGTTTTAAAAGTTCTTGGTGATGCTAATGAATGTGTGCGCTGACGAGCTTAGACTAAAGCGTTTATATATAAATTTAAAAATATTTTCTAGGCAATAACTATATAAGTTGTTAGAAATTGAGAGAGGTATGAAGATATCAGTACAAATATATTCGTAAAATTTTTTTAGTTCTTAGAGAAATTTTTAATGTTGAAATTTTTCTAATGCAATTATAAATGCTTTAAATATAATATTTTTAAATCGCTTAGAAACTTAGGGAAGATTATACCATCAAAGAATTACAGGCTTTTATTAAAAAACACTTTTTTGTTAAATTAAAAATTTTAAAACTTAAGTAAACAATATAAGTTATACTTACAAATCTTCTGCACAAAGCCCTAACTGATAAGGAGATAAAATATATACTATTTAATAAAGACGCCAACATAAATAAAAAGACAGAAAGTATGAAATAGTTTCACGTATTGGTTGAGGAGAATTATTAGTCTAAAATCAATATCACCGCAGGGGTGGGAGGAGAAAAAGTATTCAAAAAGACCAGCTCTTACACTTCTTCTGGGACAGATATCGGGATGTTTCTGCGGTGATAAAGAATATTCCCTATCGGACAAAATAAATTCCCTCTTTGGCTGTCTTATCTAACAGAGAGAAAAAATTGTCATCAATGGATTGTTCTTTTGTATTGCTTTTTTACCTTAAAAAAGACAATAAAGAAGAGCTTTCCGAAAAACAGATTTCTTAGACAGTAATACATTTCTTGAAAGAGAAAAAGTTTAAAAAGCGTGTGTGGGCGCAATGATCAATATCTTAAATCGATATCTTGTCGTATTGATTTGTAAATTTTCGTACAAGCACACGCGTGAAATTTTTTACGATGTGGCACTCCCCCAAACTTTCAAGGAATTGCGATAATCTTAAAGTGCTTAAAAATTTCTCATTCACCCAAAAATGTTTGTTTATAAAAAAATTATTAGATTTACTTTGACTGATTATATAAAAATTTAAAATTATTTTATCAGATAATTTTATTCAACGTCTTTCACTGCTATACAATGCGTTACTAAATATATTTTTGCTATGTGATTTGTACGTTTGAGACTATTGATATTTGGTATTACACGGGAATTGTTTAATAGCTAAAATCTTTTGTTTATCATACACTGAGTACCGCCTATCTTGTTTAGTGGTCAGTGTACTTGACTGCGAATAGGGAAGTCCTTAGTTCGAATCCCGGTTTGGGCATAGATGCACTCTCTCCCTCTATCTATCCTGTCTTCGTTCTTTCATAGTATGAATGGGTTGTGAATGATTGCCTACCCTATAAACGGGGTTCTCCTATGGCATGTGTATACTGAAGAAGTCGGACTCCACACATTTGGAAAAGTGGAGCAGCGCACTCCACAATGCCAGCCAAACTGGCACCCGACAACAACAACTTCACACACTGAGTATTATTTCATTCCGAATGAGCTTTTTATAAATAGTGGACATTATATACACGTGCAAGAAAAGAAACAGAGTAACTTCCTAAGATTCCTGCCGCCAAATGGAAACTAAGAAAGCAGTAATACATCATTTATTAAAGCAGTAATTTTATTGGGTTAGAGATTAAGAACTGAAAATATTATCCGACTTCAATAATAATTGGGATCGCAGCCGGGAACTTTTATTCCGAAGAGAGTGGTGCTAAGCTAATCCTCAGTGACACTTATGATGACATAGCTTTAGCGATGAAAATTCTGCTTTTTGAATTGAAAGTTATTTCTAAAAGAATATTTAAGTGAAATAAAATTCACACAAATTCATGAAAAGCAAGAAAGCTAAAATTAATAATACTAAAGGATTTCTTAAATGTTTTTTTCCAGCAGCAGGCACTTGGGTGACGAACCCTATGCCACAACTAGGCCAGAAACTGCTTCTCATTTTTCGTTACCCAGCGGGCACCTGTGAATCATGTCACGGAGGCGAGTAGCGTTGCCCGCGCCATACTACCACAAACCCGTTTATAGGGTTGGGATACATTCACAGAAGAAAGGACAGAGAAACACAGAGAGAACAGAGAAAGAAAGTAACATCCATGCCCGAACCGTGTTTCGAACCCGGGACCCACAGATCAGGTGTCAGGAGTAATGGACTTAAATGGAAATTTTATTCAATGCTAGTACGTTTCTTTGTAAATATATCTTTTTTTTTTTGTAAATTAATGTTTCGATGGGAAACTGTTTTAATAAATGTAGATTTTTTTCAAAATTTGTATTTATTCCGCAAATTTAGGCTGCAAGAAGAACAGAAAACATTTTTGTTGTTTGCTGTGCTCTGTCGAGTCAAAAAGCAAATGGGAAATGGTCAAATTATATGCCATAACACATCTCGAATTTCATTAACAGTATCCAAGTCATTATAATATATTTATTATTTATTCTAGAGATTATTTCAGTCATTTCTTTAAATGTTTAAAATTTTGTAAATATTCAGGTATAAAAATTTCCGTTATAGCAAAAGGAAGAGTTAAATGATGCAACGTGTCTAAAAATGTTGCTAATTTTTCTTACATTCAATGAGTTTCAAAATGCTATTAATGTTTTTAAATTATACTTTCCCTAAACATAAATGTATTTTATTGATTAGGGTACCGTACAGAAAAAAACAAGTTCCAAGATTGATAAAATTGATCGAGTGAAACACATTTTTTTGTTAAAAGTCAAAAATTGTGAATTTCATTTTTTATTGTATGCTGTGTTTACCTAAGCAAAAGAATGTCGCAAAAAGGGAGTTAGATTTTAAAATAAAAAGTACAAACTCAGACATGTTTTAGCACAATCCTTTGACTATAGTTTAGTGTCTTAGCATTTTATTTGCAATAAATTGTGGTATAATTGTAAGTTACGTGCGCAAGAATTCTAGGGTAAATAATGTGTTACATTACCGTTACAAATTATTTGTTTATGACTTATTGGTAATTTATATTCATTTAGATTATTTTGTATTTGAATATACGATTATTCGTAACTATACCTCAAAATATATCAATTGTTTCACCTCAACTGCAAATTACGATAAAAAAATTAGAAATAACATGTAAAAATCTTTTAAATGAATTGATTTTAGCATATGCAAATCCAAGTTTTAATATGAATTTTGATACAAAATGTATGTTTCAGAAAATAAAAATCACTCCATGACCATAAAAGTCATTTTGTGCAAGTGCTTTTATAAATAAAAGAAATAAATTAACGATTTTTTTTATCACAAATAAGAATCTTAATTTCATTCGGGTTAAAAGTGTCATTATCACAATTCGCATTTTATAATTATGTAACAGTGATTCTAGTAATACGTAAGTAATTTAAACATCACCAGTAATTCTGTTGAGTGGTAAAATCACTAATGGTTACTGGTTATTCTACAACTCATCGTTGTTCTTGATATTCCTAGGAATATTAAGCTCTATGCTGATTTTAATTAGGATATTAAATCTATTAAAAGTGGAATCAAAAGTTCTGTGGTCGCGCGATTGTTGAGAAGTTACAATGGTTGTAATGGTCTGCAGAAAATCCCCCCTTCAGATCACAGTCAAAATTGAGGAAGTGGATCCTCAGGTGATGCCATCTGTCGGAGGAGTCTTTGAACAAAATCGTACTTTCATTTTCGCGGCGCTCCGGTTAAGCGAAAGGTGCACCCTACTGACTTAAATTCGCTTAGACATCGCTAGAGCGAGCTTGGCTTGTCCAAGTTTTATAAGTAACAACAACAGCCTATTTAATTATAATGGTATCTTTTATGATAGAATCGCATACATAAAAGAATGGTGTGTATTTGTTTTCCATGAAGATAAAAACTGAATTTCCAATTTATTTGAATCATTTTTTATTGGAGCCAGAATGGATTTGAGGGCATATAAGTTAAAGTAGGCAAGTTTAAAGTAGCCGGGAATCTACTTTCATCTATAGGTCCCTGTCAAATTAGGCCTCGTTTGCAAAATTGACCATTGAGTGACAAACCAAACCAAATGAAATTTTGAAAGAGTATGATATCTTTAAACCATAATTAATAGTCTTTTCATATATGGCAAATCATTTTCTTGCATATACACTGCTGTACAATTGCTAAGGATGGATCAAAATTTGCAATATAGCATAACATTAAGTGAAACATGAGGCCTAGTAGGATAAAGTATAGTTACCACACTGTTCAGACATTAGAATAAAGAATATTGTTCTGAAAAGTACAAAAGTTGTAAAACATCTGAAAGGGGAAAAAATGTTCATTTGATGCTGCATACGGAAAAATGGAACAATGCATCTAAAAGTCAGCAGGCACCTTGAAGAAAGGTATCAGTACGGTATATGTCCCCATGGAGCCCCCATGGAGTCCCATATGTCCCCATGCAACATTCCACACATCGTATCATACTTTGCACAATATTATGCAGCAGCAGTTGAGGCAATTTATCCCATTCCTCTGGGAGTGCACGGATGAGGGTGTTCTTGTTTGTAGGAGCATAGCTTCGACCAGCAACTTGCCTTCCCAAAGAATCCCACACATTTTCAATGGGATTTAGATCTGGAGAAAGTTATGACCATACGAGCGTTGAATGTATCCTTGGCTCGTCATAGTCCCATTCGCAATCACATGTAGGGTTGATCATGATACCGGCCCACACTGCATGTCGGATATTGGTTCCTTTCCTGGATATTTTCTGGATGATAAGCAGTACTACTCTCGCGCCAGATCAGTTGGCGTCTACAATCTGATGACAGACTGAACCTACTCTCATTTGAGAATAGTACGCATGCCCAGTCCTGTTCAGTCCAATTCCAATGCTCATGACACCATTGCAAACGGGCAGTGTGATGCTGTCTGGTCAATGGGACTCACACAACAGGTCTGTGGGTGTATAGTCCTCCTCCTCTCAAACGTCTGGCAACTGATTTGCCACCTGCTGAGCTGTGGTGCGCCTGTTCCTTTTTTCTGATAGGACGATATATCTGTCTTCTGCAGGCGTCGTACTTCGAACACGACCTCCCCCGTGCCGCCTACTACACATTCCAGTAGTTTTAAAAGACTTCCACAGCCGTGAAACAACGCTGTGAGCGATGTCGAACTCCCTGGCAACATCTGTTATTTTTCGCCCTTCTTCGATCTTTCCAATAATTCGGCCACGTATAAAATCATCTAAGTGATGTCGGGAAGACATGCCAAAAATTTCAAGTTCATCTATTAAATCTTTCCACAGTTAAACTTTGACTTCAAACAACAACTGTCCATATGCGTCAAAACCTTTAAAGCTTTTATGAACGCTATCACGTGATGAACAAACGTGGAAAAAAAATTTTCATACGCATACTTCTTACTGTATCCCGCACCTATTCTAATTTTTCATATTTTGCTTCCTTTCATTTTGTGGTTGCTATGGATGATAATGTTATTCGTCCTTAGCAATTGTCCAGCAATGTATAATGCTTCTATGAGACTTGATACCAATGGTTGCGAAATTTCATTAAATCACCTATAAGTCGTCTCAGAGTATAGCATAACTACAGATGAAATAATAATCTATCAAATAACTCCTATGATTATATCACATCTATGTTACGGCTATATGTAAATTACTAATTGATAGCTCGATAGAATCAAAAAATTCCTTCTTCCATACATATATAAGTATGTAATGATCATTTGCAATGAGAAAAAGCAAAATTGGTTAAAGAAAGTCACATTTCTCTAAACAAACACTGAAAGTTGTCTAAGATAGACACCAATCCATACGGCACTACCATTTTTGAGAGCTAAATGAAGATACCCTAATGAGATTTGAAAATCTCAAACACAAAAAGGATTCATAGAGTCCAAAAGATCATTAATCTGCGGATGGTATTTCTAGATACTAGTTATATCCATACCAACTGAGAAATAACATCAATTCATAGGTTTACATTTAAAACTACATTCTATACGAGTTTATTAACATGCTAAAAGTACAAGAAAAATATACAAATAAGTGAAAGACATAAAATAATTTTTATTACTTAATTTAGATTGGAAATTTGTTGTGATTTTATGAATATACAGGAAATAACACAATTATAGTGAGATATTTTTATAGCAAATTAAAGCAAGTTGTGATATTTATTAATATTAGGTTGGAGAATAAGTTCGTAGCGCTTTTACCAAAGAGTTTTTTTTAAACAAAAAACAATAATTATATTAATAAGTTAATCAATTATACATTCGCCATTGCTGTTTACAACCTCTTCCCACCTCTCGACCCATTTGTTGATGACGTTCCACCAAAAATCGCCTGATCTGGTGTCAAAGATGTTTTTGAGCCTTATTTAAGGACCTTTTTGTTATCGAAGCTAACGCCCTTCATATGATTTAACAAGGAGTGGAAAAGATAGTAATCGATCGGTGCAAGGTCCGGAGAATATGGCGCATGTTGGATAAACCTCCCATTCGAGCTCTTGGAGAGCAGCTTTGACAACTTGTGCAACATGGGGCCTAGCGTTGTCGTGAAGGAGTATGGTTTGACCATATCGATCAGGTCTTTTCAGTTGAATAGCCTCCTTCACGCGGTGTAGCTGGGCAATGTAGAGCTCCTTGTTTATTGTGTTATTCTTTTCGAGAGCATTTTCGAATGCACCAAGAGGTTTTTAAAAACTGGCTCAACAACTTATTTGACACCAATCCAGGTGATTTTTGGCAGAACGGCATCAACAAATTGGCCGAAAGGTGGGAAGAGGTTATAAACAGCAACGGCGAATATATGATTAACTTATTGATATAATTATTTTTTGTTTAAATAAAAGTCTTTGGTAAAAACACTACGAACTTATTCACCAACCTAATAGATGGATATTTATATAGAAAATTAAAGCACGTTGTGGTATTTATTGATAGTTTGAAGGAACTATCATTTAACGATACTGATTGTGAAGTATCCTATTTTTCTCTGCTGACTGCCTTCCGAATTGCACATGATGAATGATGCACGAATTGCACTTCCATGTTGCACAAGTGAGAGTGGATGTTGTTACACCAGAATACTTCCACGTACTCAACTTAAGAGTTTGCCTTTGTCAGTTAAACTTGAGATATACTAGCTATGAGAAATGTGTAAACTGAGGCATTTAAAACTAAAAGTTATTTATTATGTTTTATATTAATTATTGATTTATCTTAGAAATGAAAGTAAAAAAGAGAAATAGGGCAGGCAAAATATTTAAATTTGAAGTTACTCAGAAAACTTGTTCTGATATGGAAAAAAATTCGCACTGAAATGTATGTTAAGAACCAAAATAATATAATCCGATAAACAGATATTTTATTCGTAGTCAAGAATTTCCAATACTTGTTTTTAAGTAGAAACCTTATATAAGAAAGAATTCGTCATCTGTGAAAAATCTCAGAGTTCTTTTCATATCTTTTGTGGAAATATACTTTGAGAGACTACTTTAACTTTTAAACTTTAAATTACATGAAAAAAAAACGCATTTTACAAGTAAATATTTATAATGATGAGATGAAAATGAAGTGCATTAAGTACTTTCCGATGTCTTATCGGAGAACATTTTTTTTGTATTAAAACGTGAATAATTTAAAAGTTAAAGTTCCTTTTATAAAAGATAGTAAAGTACTTTTGCTCTCAACTTCAAAGTTTTTTTTTGATTACTTACATATCTTAATATATATAATTATTCTTATAATAAGTTTTTGAAAAAAAAATAACAAATGGGAGTCCTTAATAATGGAATAAAATTTTATTCTATATTTAACAGTTTATAATGAATTAAATAAATACACAACATCTCTAGTAATCATTTCTTAAAACGACAAGACTTTATATAAAAGAGTGCTTTTATTTACTTATAACTTTTCGTAAAGAATTTTAAAAAAAAGTTGCAGCCAAAGCCTAAAATATTGTTTCGAAAATAGGCATTAGATTGATTAACTAATAGACGATAGTTATTTTTGGCAATAGCTGCTATGCGGAGTCGCAAAAACATCTTATATTTTGTAATCTTATTGATGAACCTTGAAAATGATGAGATTCGTTGTTCTCAAAAAATACAAAAACTGGATCAAAATGTGGGAAGAAGATATGTGACTGGATTTTTCATATTACTCTTTATACATTTTGGAATAGAGCGCCACCTGTAAGGAACATTTCAAAGCTGTAAAGTCTCATTCATATTCTTCAACTAAGAAAGGTTAAAATATCTTATGATTAGTCCGAGTTTATGATTATTTCTGTTGTTACTTACACACATTTCTTCCTTTTTCCACATTGTTATTTCTTAAAAAATCTCATGATATTGTGTGTGTGTGTGTGAAAAAATTTCATGTAATAAAATAATATAAAAATAACCATGATATATGCTTTTAAAGATAAACGCATTAGAAATTGCATTTGTACTTATCCAAATGAATACCAAACTAATAATATAAATTCATTTAGAAAAATAGCTCCGTGTCGAGTATTGCATGTAAATGAATTTATAGTCAAGTAAAGGAAAATTACGAAAAAAAATTTCAATAATCTGAAATAATTTTTGTAGGGACTTTTGTTGGCAGACAAATGTGTGTGAAGGTAAACAATATTTAAAAGGAAATTTTTGTTGAAAATTTATAATTTTTTGGAAAAAAAAAAATTTTTACAATGTGAAATGATAGCTATCTATTGCAAAAAATAGAATTTACACTGTAGCCACCGTAAATGCAAAACCCTGAAGGAACCATGCAACTAACATGAAATTTACAACATGCATTTAGCGGAGGTGAAATATGCAAATGATTAGAATTTCAAGGCAGATACAGATAGGCTTTGAAATGGCGCAGCATCATGCGCGATAGTGGCGCCACTTCAATGTGCTATTTAACGCTTGGAGAGTTCAACGATACCAAGCTCAGCAATTATGTTTTCCTTATGGTTTATTTAAAAAAAGCTAATCAATTATAGCTAGTAAAAAACCGCAATCATTTTTTGATAAAGTATCCAAGCTCGACAGAGGAAGGATAGTGGCCTACTGAGACTGTGGATTATCTTTCAGGGAAATCAGTGGTTGTGTTGGACTAAACAAAACAACTGTAATGCGGATATGTGATCGTTGGATGCAGGAGGGTACAACGGACGGACGTGTTCGATCGCATCCACTTCAGTGCAATTTAAGCGCAGTTGTGTGCATTACAGTGATGGATCATGAACCATAGCAAAGCACATTCACACACACAGTTTGTAACACATCATCCCAGATTGTGGATTATCTTCAGGGAAATCGGCAGTCGTGTTGGACTAAGCAAAACAACTGTGATGCGGATATGTGATCGCTGAAGGAGGTTGTGGATGAAGGAGGTTCAACGGACCGACGTGTTCGATTGCATCCACTTCAGTGCATTTTAAGCGCAATTGTGCGCATGGCAGTGACGGATCATGAACCATAGCAAATCACATTCAGTCTGTAACACACCATCCAGTGTCTGCGCATACCATTCGACGCCTATTACAGCAGAGTGGTCTGTCCTCAAGACGTCCATTGCTTTGTCTACCCTTGACGCAACCATGCAGTTGTCTCCACCGCCAATGGTAGAAGGTTGTGGAATGCAGAATGAAATGAATTTGTCTTTACTGACGAGTTATGCTTCTGTTTGCAACACCACGATGGTCATATTCGAGTCTGGAGCCACCATAAAGAGAGAAAACTGAACAGATACGTTATGCACCGCCACACTGGTCTTGCAGCGGGTATTATATTTAGGGCGGATTTTTTATATCACTCGCACAATGTTCTAGTACGCATTGCTGATACTTTAAACAGCCAGCGCTACATTCCGAGGTGTTGGAGCCAATTGTATTTCCTTACCTTCAATGCTTGCATACAGCCATATTTCAACAGGATAATACGCGACTCACGTGGCACGCATTGTCCAAGGATTCTTCATCAATTGTCATATTGTAATTGCTTCATTGACCGGCAGCTCTCTGAATCTTTCGCTAATAGAAAGCATGTGGTCCATAGATACTCAACGATTGACCCAGATTATATCTCCAAATGTCACACCAGATAAAC
The DNA here is from genome assembly GCA_030067965.1 of Latrodectus elegans. Taxonomy (NCBI): domain Eukaryota; kingdom Metazoa; phylum Arthropoda; class Arachnida; order Araneae; family Theridiidae; genus Latrodectus; species Latrodectus elegans. Next base: position 64,134,302 of record CM057812.1, on the reverse strand, counting down.
TTTGGCAACGTATGGAAGTAGCTGGGTCTGCTGTACCCCAAGAACACATCCAAAATTTATTTGAATCAATGCCGAGGTGTGTGGCAGCTGTGATCTTAAACACTGGTGACTACTGATTTCAGCGGGAACCACACTTCACAGTAGTCTATAAATTTAATCATCTGATACTTGGAAAAAATGTTATCTACAAAATAAATTTTGTTGTGATATCTTTTGTCTTGATGTTGCAATTTTGGTGGCGAGCAGTGCACATTAGATATATGCTAAAAACTTAAAACGTTTATCTTGGGCAAGAGAACACGTTTCTTGGACCAAAGAGCGATTGGCATCTGTTATTTTTATAGATGAGTCTAGATTCATATGAAAGAACGATTCAGGGAGTGCACTGATTTGGAGGGAAAAAAGCACCAGGTAGCATCAATCCTATACTGTTTAAAAACACGGTTACAGCAGTGGTGGAATAATAATTTCAGCAGGGATTTCCCTCAACTTGAATCCAATAGAGCTGAAAAGCATTTTTATAAATCCATAAATAAAATTGAAAAATTGCATTCAAAACACGGTTCGGGAAAATAAAAAACATCATATATAATAAACAAAAAGAATTTTAATTAACACAAAAGTTACACACATTGAACAATTTACACATAAATTCAAAAAAATCGTGAATAAAATTCAAGAAATTTAAAGGAACTTAAATTGAATTTTATTCAAAAAAATCTTGAATAAAATTCAAGAAATTTAAAGGAACTTATAGTTCCACCGAAAGATTGGGAGAGTTTCCTCCTTTAATCTAAACAGGATGTAAAGTATGATGAAATCACACATAATAATAGGCGAGAGCGCCATCTATTTAAATTTTTTTCTTCACAATCCCCTCTTGAATTCTTTATAGAGTTCATTAATAAAAATTTTAAATTTGCACTAACAAACACATAACATTTCTTAAAAATATTAACTATAAAAATTAAAGCTAAAATTACCAGCACATAAATAACAGAATCAATGAATTGAAAACACATAAAAATTATTGGAATTCAATAGGCATATTATTAATCATTCCTTAAAGATTCAGACTGATTAATTACTCTCCACTTTGATAATATTAAAAAGTGAAGTTTCGAATTAGAGTCTCTAAAATTGTGAAAAATATTTATAGTAATTCAAATGTCGTATACTTATTTTAGAAGTGAAATTTGCTGTAATAAAGAGAAAATGAAATAAATTTAAAGTTCAAATAATTCAAATTTTAAGTTCTAAATAAGGTTCAAGAGAAGTAAAAGTGCTTATAATTCCAATGGATAGAGATGTGCTGTTCTTCTTAGCTTAGTATAGTTTTACCAATGTGATTTTCCTTAAACATTCTTTCATAGATTTCACCTATCGTTCATAGAAGCCTCCCCAGCATGTTGCCGGTTCTATATGTTCTTCCAAACTATTGTTTTTTCATTGGACAAATAACAGAATTCCAATCTTTCTCCAAGCTGTAAAATTTTGTTATCATCTTTAATATTTTATATATATTATAAAGGATTATTTTTTATATATATATTTAATATTATATATATCTCCATTATATATAAAGGACGTAATTCACTAAAAGAGAATTTTTCTGATCTGGGTTCCCTTCTCTCAGTGATTTGTACTCTTTACTGAATCACTTCTCTTGTTCTTTTCTGATCCAATATTTTTCAACATATACCAGTTCTTCTGTTTTTAATGGGTCTTGAATGTAATCGTTGTTACGTTTTCAGCTATATAATAAATTGATTTACACAGACATTAATTTGTACCAGTTTTTTAAGACTGCAGATATCAACAGGGTTTGTCATTTCTTCTACTAGGCACTCGTTTTGGAAGACTTTATTAGTTTTTTCTTGTATTCGAGATCGTTTTAATCTCATTTTTCAAGTTGTGACCAGTACTCTTCAGGTTGCTGCAAACCACTCAAGTCTACGCAGCCAAGATGAGTCTTGAAGCAGATGAGGAGTTTTAGCCCCTCTAGAAACAATGTCAGCACGATTCGTTGCATCTGGACAACTATACCAACTTGATGATAGCTTGCGAATCTCTTAAACTCGATTTGTAATAGAAGGTTTAAATCTTTCAGGAGTTTTTTTAATCCAAAAGTAGGCAATTTTTGAACCTGGCGTATAATAACAATGAATATCGAAGTTCAGAGCCTTAAAAACGTTATTGCTGAGTTTGATCGATAATAAGGCTGACATAAGTTTCAATCTTGGTAAAATCAAAGTTTTCAACGGAGCTCTTCTGTTTTTAGAAGATACAAAAATTGTTTTGTTCAGTTTATCATGTGTGTGAAATTGCATGTAAGAACGCAACTGATCCACATGCTTTCTTACTAGAGTCCAAAAAAAGATGTAGCTGAAGATTTTAGAAATTATCTACTAGAATTTCAGCAAAATAATAGCGAGGCACAGAAAAATGTGTCAGTTGTGGTATTTCATTACACCAACATTTCCAAGCAGAAACTAAATCAAAAGGCATGTCATCAGCCAATTTAATATCTGAAGACCAAATATCTTGCATCAGACACTTGATTCGTCCCAGAAATATCACTGGGTCAAATATACCTCCTAAGACTTGTAATATAAATCTCTTAGTTTCTCCTAAGTAGTATACATCTCTTAGTTTCTTCTACACAAAAACTCAATTAATCCACATGTGTCAAAATAAAACAAGTCTTAACAATTATCACACGCTAAACCCAAAACTTTGTAAAGATTTCCTTCTCCTATAGTTACGGAATAATCAACTAAAATTATATTGTTCTCTTTCCATAATTTCCGTAAATCTTTGGAACTGGTTCGCCATTTATGCAACTGCAAACTTACTTGACTAAAAATTTCTTTAGATTCTAATGATATGGATAAAGCTTGTTCTAGTCTCATGATTTCCGATTATATCGTCCACGTAGATATTATCTTTTAAGAAGGAAACAGTTTCAGGATTCTTTTCAAAATATTTTTCTAAGTGATGTTTAATTGTCGCTGCTAATAAGAAAAAGCTACTATTTGTCCCGAACAAAACTCTAGGGAATCTGTATACTATAGGTGATTCAGAATTGCCTGTTGCGTCCTCAGTAAAGAGAAATCGTGTAACGTCTCTATCTTTTTCGTTCACTAAAATATTCAAAAAGGCTTGTTGTTGTTGTTGCACCAGCATACTTCCCTGTACCTAGCCCTGAGATGGACTTTACTAGTTAGATAGTAGCAGCCGGATGGAGTCTTCGTGATTTTGAAGCAGGGAGCAAGCAGAAGATTCCCAAGACTTGACCTGCCAACCCCAGATGCGTCACTTCCCCTGGAGGACATTGCGATCAGATTTAGTGTGCCCCGACCACCTTTAGCGAAAACAGCGGAACCTTGGCTAGTCTGGGACTCAATCTGACTTCCTTCCGAAAGTGAGAATGACTCTCTAATTAATCAGGCCCGTGACCACAATTTTGGGATGGGATATAAAATTATATAGGAAAATGGTACACACAAAATTCATAGGATTATGAAATTACAAGAATATGTAGGATCACAAGGCTGCAAAAATACATGGAATTACACATTTCAGGAATACACAGAATTATAAAAGTATGAAAATACGAAGGATTATAGTTAATGACTTTAAAATAGAACAGTCTATTGAAAAGAGTCTATTAAAGCATGTTGAAGCTGCCATTTCTTTATCAAAGTCTAAGTACTTAAGTCCAAATATTTAGGCTTGGGATATTAGCAAAAGAAGGTCAATGATGATTCTTCTTGAAACACGAGAATAAGCACTCTTGACTAATAAGAAAGTCCATTACTTGGTTTAGTTTTCGTCTAGAGGTCTTGTTAGAGAGTACGGCTCGTTTCCAGTTAATGACCCACTGCTTTTCAGGGGTTGATAAGTGCCATGTGGAAGTGAGTGGGTAGACCGTGAGATGGTGTATTGGATCTCCTTCGTCACCACAGGTACAATTTGGGGTATCCGTTAGACCCACTCTGTAGAAGTAAGTAGGGAATGGGCCATGGCCGGAAAAGTATTTCATTCCTGGTCCAATTTAAAGATTTGTTGGAAACTGTAGAGATAATTTCATGTACAAGACGACCAGTAGATTGTGCTTGGCTGAGCAGCGTGGTACAGGGATGTCTACATGATCAAGAGAAGAAGAGGCGGCCGCTTTTGCCTCCCTGTCAGCTGCCTCATTACCTTCTATTCCAACATGAGCCCTGACTCATTGAAGTTGGATAGAAGGATAGTTCAGCAGGCAACTTTGAAGTGATCTGACGAGAGGGCTTGATGTAGAGGGATTGTCGCATGTCAGTTGTAAAAGCTATAGGTTTAAGTCTAAATCTCAAAAGAATATCAAAATTTTCTGGATACAAATTTGGACCAACATGCAAACAGTCATTTAAGGAAAGAGAATTCGAAGACGTAGCAGAAGCATCAAAGACCAAAAGCAAATTACTGGTTTTACTTAATCTCTCTATATGGCAGATAAAATGTCACGTTTTCCATTTCATTTGGATTGGGCATTTAACTCAATAATTCCCCGTTTTCTGTAATCATCTAACACTTATTTGTATTCTTCAAATAATTTGGGATTTCTAAATAATTTTCTTCATAATCTGTCAAATCTTGCTTCAGTGATTTCTCTATTATTATTTAAATTTTATTTATCTAGTTTCCAGGGCAATCGAAATATGTATCTTTGATTTTCATATCTAATATGTGACTCAAAACCGAACAAAACGTTACTTTCGAAAGAATTATCTTCGTTATTTCTGTCAATTAAAATCTGTTAAAACTTTGGTTTTCCAAATCCCAAAAATTTTCCATTCATTTCGAAATTAAATTTTCATTTACCACTACATTAAGTGAGAGAGAAGTGTGATTATCAGTTTTTTGTCCCTGTAGGCAACAATCTAAATGCTTTCAACAGCTACGAATTTTTATTCAAAAGTTTTATTTTACCAGTCACAATGCTGTAATAGTAATCTGCCCTTTTTAAAATAGTTACTATCTCAGTACTATTAGGGGAGTCTCAGCAAGGGTATTATTTCTTAATTCTATATTTTCATTCACTATACTTTTTTGCTTCAGGAGGTAGAATGTATGATCTTGATATTTCATTTGTAACTAAAGATTCTATTTCTATTTTTGAGTTAGGAAAAATCTGTGTTCTAATGTTACACGAACTACATCATAAATTTTGTCTATAGCCTTTTTGTGCTTCCTAAAGTAAAAATTGATAATTTTTCTTCTCTTATTTTTTCGTGTTTTAATTTGTCAACTAGTTTCTGAGTAATTAATGTGCGCATTATGAGCCGTTATCTAACAATAAACGAGTAATTGATTCACTATCTTTCAGTTTTACTTTTACACAACATGTGTTTGCATTAATATAAAATTTCTTTTATTATGCGAAACCGCCGAAATTGTTAATAGCTTAATTTCTGATTCCTGAGCCTCATCATTTTTATCCTTAGAGGACTTAAACAAATAGTCTGGTGGTATTTACCTCCACACGTGTTACAAAGTAGTTCGGATTTACAATCTTTCATTCTATGCTTTACACCAAGGCATAAAAAACATCTGCCGAAAGCTTTTAATTTGTTTCTTTTTTCTTCGATGCTCAAGTTGCAGTTTTCCGCCGGGTGTTTTTTTCTACCAAATTTATTAGTTTGAGAAACCACCGAGAAGCCGTAAATCCACGAGTCAGTCCCTTTCTCATTGAAATGTGGGACGGTATGACCTTCGTTTTTTCAAGTGGTTTTTGTGAATGTGGAAGTGTTTCTCTGCTTTTTATTTCAAGTTCGGTAAACTGTAACAATTTATGAATATTTATGAAAAGAAGAATAGCTTGGATTTTGTCTGTGATATTCTAACGTAAATTTACTTGTTTAATTGTTTAATATAACAGCCATAAGCAATAAACTGTAATATTTAGGTTCAACTCTTAAAAACTGTAAACTTCTCACATTAATTTCGATTTCATCTAGCATTCCTTTTAATCTCAAAATAGCATGGGATTTGTATTCGGGGGAGAGATTTAACAATTTGTTTATGTGATGATTTATTATTAGATCTTTAAGACCAAATCGTTCCTTTAAAATCTTCACTACTGAATTATAATTATCATCCAATATTTCGAAACATTCAATTACATTCAACGTTGGTCCACCTTAACATGACTTTAAATAGTAAAACTTATCAATTTTTGTTAACCCATTATTGCATCAATGGAAACTTTGAAAGCATTCCGAAAACTAGTAAAATGTGCAATATCACCGAAGCATTTTTGAATGTTCTACTTAGGGAGCCTTATTTGTTTACTTTCGTAATAAGAGTTTTGATTTGAATTAATGCTCTGTGTTTCAGAGCAGTTTACATCTACAAAGTTATTTTTACTTTAATCGGTTTTGAGGACAGAAAGTAGCTAGCGATATTTTATCAGCATAGCCATGAACAGCAGGCAAATCAATTTCGAATTCTTCTCCTTTAGATAAATTTTCAATTTGCTTATCTATTTGTTTTTATGTTTCATTTTTATGAGTAAGTTGATGCACATATTCTTATAACAAATCAAATTCTTTCGTTTTTATTAAGTTTTCGATCTGATTTACTAATTTAGTAACAGCACTTTACACAAGGGATCTGTTTTTCTTAATCTTTTCGATTTCTATTTTCAATTTCTATCAATCTTGCATGTAAAGAATAAAAAGCATAAATCCTATGTTGGCTGTTATCACAAATTGTACAGTTGGTGCAAAATGCAATAATCCAAATTTTAAGGTAATGCAACGAAATTCACAAATTCGAATCTAATAATCTATCGTATGTACCAAAAATAATACATGATCAATTTTTTTTTATAAATCTAAAGTCTAAGTAAATTCGAAAAATTACATTCAAAATACGGATCGGGAAAATAAACATCATATATTATTAGCAAAAACAATTTTAATAAACACAAAAGGTACACATATTGAACAATTTACATATAAATTCAAAGCAATCTTGAATAATATTCAAGAAAATCGAAAGAAACTTACAGTTCCATCGAAAGAGAGAGGTTGGGAGAACTTCCTCCCTCAATGAAAACAAAATCTAACGTGCGATGAAATCATACATAATAATAAGCGACAAAGCCATTTATTCAACTTTTTTTTTAGCGCATCTGTAGGACTGACTGTCTTGGTAGACAGATTGCTGCTTGAAGACCTCCTCCAAGTTCTATAAGAGAGTTGGATAATACCTTAACTGCTGTCTGGTCTTCGCATCGCATTTCAATAAGTGATAATCTAATTGACAACATGCAAAATCGATCTTGCCAATGCATTCAAACAAGGAGTGGCTTTTTTTTGTTGTAAGTTATTTATTCTTTTTTTTTTTAATGTAAACATCTATGTTGCAATCAATACATAACTCTTTTATGCCCATGTCATCCAAATTTGACGTTTCTACATCCATTCATTTGTAAATTAGCTCATGAAACCAGTCGTTCCTTAACTTTTAAAGGCCAGTATATTTCAAAAAGATGTTGCATGAAATTTTTACTTTTTATATGTTTACATTATTTCTTTCTATTTTATTGATAATGTGCTTCAGCTATTATACTTTAAAGTCGGTTATTTAATGGCAACTATTTATTATGCGTTCATGAAATCGATACAATAGCTGTCTGTGTTCGAAACTATATTTTGAAGCTATCATTTAGACTACCAATATTATCAGTTTTCTACAACTTTAGTAACTAAATAAATTTGAGTAAAAATATTTCTTTAAATTTTCTATTAAATACTAGTTAGAAAAAAAATATTGCCTAAATGTTGAAATCTATTCTAGCATTTGTTTCTTAGTTTATTTCATTCAAAAGTTGACTCAACATAGCACCATGGTTAAGATGTCACACTCTTGAGACACTGTAAATGATACTAAATCTTGACAATATCATAGTTCGTCTTATCAGTAGATAAAAATGATTTATTATCAATTCATGATCTAATATTCTTTTATATTGAGATTTTATATATTTTTGGAAAGGAAGTCTTAAGTTCAGATAGTGATCCTGTCACGGGACAATCATTAAAATCACAATAATGTCCAGAAATAATTCAAGAATTATTTTAGACCTTCGAAATCGACAAACAATCCATAGTTATTTTATGATTTAAACATTCTTTTCATGATACAATATATTCATATACCATGAACCATATTAAATTTTCGTGAGGGAAGAAACCAGGAAAATTTTCAGGAATCCATGGCGAGAAAATGCATTCTGAGAGCATACATAAATAGCGATGGAGACGATCCCCGGACTATAAGATTAATGGATTTGGAATATTCGTCCATCGTCAAGCTCCTCGTAATTTTGAACCACAGTAAGGTGACGAGGTTACACCTACGATCAGATTGTTACAAATTAACTGGACACGTCCCCAACCCTTGGGCATTTTGCGAGCAGAAGTACAACACTTTATCTCTTGTTTACAAAATGTCTGGAAATGAACTCAAAATTTTGGTTCTTACATATTAACGCCACCACAAACAGATTTGGCGGTTTTTAACTACCGCCAATCTACACATAAAATTTTTGCGATAAAATATAAAATAAAACACTTTATTAAAAATCAAAACACTTTATTTAAAACAAAGTAGTCAATCGGATTTCGGTGAAAAATGGTCCGATATAGTGTTTAACATAGATTCAAAACAGTCTTTTTTTCTTTTATCTGATGCTGTCGCTATTTGAACTCTGATAAATAAGATTCCAATTGATGTCTCGCTGTCCCCCTATGTCTCTTTGTTCCTCCATTTAGAACTTCCCCGCATTATCTCAACTGTTTGTGTATGAACTCCTGTATCAGGATTAATAAAACTGCATTTATGATTAACTGTAGAAATCCTTCTCTTTCTATTCTATTTTTTTGGTAACCTTTCCAATTGCCAGAATAAATTGTACTACCATCGGCAATGTTTTCAATAATTTTTTCAAGAAGGGTAAAGCCATTTCTATTAAGAACAGTGACAACAAACCAATCTTTTGTTTTTCTACATATACCATCAAACACCCACTGTTCAGATAACACTCCACCATAATTATTTTTACGTTTAGTAAATAAACTTTCATCAATTTCCACAATGCAATCTGGTCCACCACCCATCTTGTTTGGTAGATTGGCGGTGGTTAAAAACCTCCAAATCTGGCTGCGATGGCGTTAATGCGTAAGTACCAAAATTTTATACTCCAAAGAGCCTGGTACTACTATTTGGCCAGCTGAGAATATCTAAGATATTTATGAACTTCGGATGCAATTACAAAATGAAATGCATTTCTTTCTTTATTTTTTTATTACTTTATTTATTCTTTACAAATATAAATAAAAAATTCGCCTCGGATTTAATTGGCGCTTGGCTTTGAAGAGTGTCACCATTTCTAAGCGATAAGCTCTGCTTTTTGAAAAGGTGTCATAACTCATGTTTGCTCTCGTCAGAATTATCACCGAGAGACAGCAGTAGCGCGAAAAGGAGGACAGTCTAGTACTTACTCCCACCACATCGACATTTTTATTGTTGTTGTTGGGGAATTGAACGACTGCCAACAAAAGTATCGGAAATTCTTTCGGCGGACTTTTCGCCGCAGATGTGTGCCAAAACGTAAGTATTCAGCGGCATGGGGAGTACACATACCTTTTAAGTAGATCACTACATTTTCCGTTTTGACCCGTTGGCGAAATGGTACTATTTGGTAGTTTTTCATTTTTATTTCACTTTCGCTGCCATTTCCGTAAAATTCAGCATGCGTAAGGTAATTTCTTTTTAACACATTAATACAATTTTATGTATCCCAGCTTTGTCGTTATTATTTATTTTTGTTTTAATGTAGTAAAGTTATTAAACAACGAAATAAATTTACTAAAACAACTTTGATGTTAAGTTTTTTAATGAGTTTACTTAAACAATTTTGTTGTTAAGTTGTTTAATAAGTTTACTAAAACAACTTTGTTGTTATTCAAGTTTATCAATTAGTTTCGAGTTATAAATTTTTCAGGGAAAAATTTTGCCACAATCGCGGAGATAAAGACTTTAACCACGAGACGAGATGTTAGAAAGTTCAATATTGAAACGTGGAGAGAAGGTGATTTTAAATGAGCAGTGACTTTTTATGTGGGAGAAAAGTTGAAATGAATGTGGCATTTTTATGTGCCATGCTATTATTTGACTATGATTAAAATTTTAGATCAGTATCTTTAGAGGTGACTTAAGGTACATCGCATACCATGGGAAAAATTAATTGGACTGCTCTATGAAAAAAAATAAATGCACAAATTCAAATTAAAAGAATAAATATTATATTTTAATCAAGAAAATTAGTAATTAATCATGATCACGTTAGGTGCATGAAAACAAAAATTTAATGTGTTTGTGTGAATACTCTGATTAAGAAGTTCAGGCGTATGCAGGATGTACAGCCATTTATGTAATGGATGAATGTATCTTACAGACAAATTTTGATACATTTCCCCCATAACTATTCGTACGTTTTAAGAAACAAAAGTTTAAAAACTTCCAAGCACACATCATTACAAATGAGGTAACATAAATAATATCAGAAATGCAAAATCAATCTGTCAGTGTTCAATAGTGATACTTATTTCTTGAGCCCTTTATTCAGAAAGAGATAGAAATAAAAGAAAGTAATCAGCCATGATGAGTCCACCCATATCAATCTTTAATTCCTATTCACTCCACCATTTAAAATGTTAATAGACAAAGAATGAGTAATACGATTGTAATGTCTTCTTCTTCTCAATTTTAAATCTTCAGACACATTTTCATTGAAAACATAAACTATTAAAATCAAGTATTTAACGAATATTACCTTAAGTTATATTGAATCGGATTTATTTAGCAAGTGTATATAAAGGGGAATGTTCAATCTGATAGTCAATATTTCTATTATTGTCGAAATCTTACGAAAACTAAGAATTCTTCTCCAGAAAATTTGTAATCCTTACGAACATATGTCAGAGTCTGAAATAAATCGTGCTATCTAATTGAAATAAATTCGTTAAAAAGATAAAAAAAAATATTGCTCAACAAATGGGTCACAATAATGCAGCAGCTCGATCATTCTAGTACAAATGTTGTTGTTGGCTTATCCTCTTTAAAGATCTGACATTTATCAAATCAACTCGATAAAATTGTTGACAGTTAGAAAGTCAATGACTAGCACTGAGGAAAAATCCTCCCGGGAAAGTCCGATGCAATCCAGAATATGTTTCGGAGAGTCTGGATGTTCACAGCATTTTTTACAAGTGGGATAAATTTTTGTACTGCTTTTAAGCGTTAAAAGTTTTAGATGTCCATTTGAGAATCTGGCCAAGGCAGTTAGAGATTTTCGGTCATATTTTATTTTATTTCCAGAAGAGTTCCAGGAGATGTTTCAGAGTACCATTGGTGGGTGTTGGTGGAATTCGTCAAGTTCTAGAACTAATGACGCAACTATAAATTTTATTTAGTATCAGAATTAGACCTAGTCCCTACATAGAGAAAACAGAATGTTTGTCATCAATAGAATCTTCTTTGCCAGACACATTTGATATCATTTCTGGTTTATCTGCTACTCAATGGTAGAGAGACAACAGTCTATTCATAATTCCATTTATATTTTCTTGTTACACTGGGATAATATTTAGTAAGTTATGCCTAACCCCATATAACATGTACTGCCATGAATTATTGTCAAGGAATATAATTTAAACATTTATATGAAAAATGTTATGAAATCAAGTCAATAGATTGTCTCTAATACCATCTTGACTGCTTCATACATACTCACTTATTGTTACAAAATATGGTACAAAATAAGTAAAATCATGTATTATTAATATAATACAATAATATTGAAAAATTTACTTTGATAATTTTATTCTGCGATCATTTATGTTTAATGTTGCACATGCTGTTTTGTATAATGTTAAGAAAATGTGTGTTGTTAAACTTCATTTAATGTTAAATATTTATTTAGGTTATATTTTAAATGTTTTGAGTATACTAAATTAATATATATATAAAATGTACTTGAAATGAAATTTATTAACATTTAAAGGAATTTTGACAAAGAAACTCATCTTAAGCTGTACTATAAAAGATAAGAAGTGAGAACTTTTATTCCCTTATTTTTGTGAAAAATTTCCATAAAATGAATATCTCGTTCATATTGGTAGCACTTTTATTTATTGGTCTTTTAAAGAGAGTACTTTAAACGTAATCTATTCAATATTAAAAATGAATTGTATATTGCTACAATTTTCAGATGTATTCACAATCACAACACTTATTATCTATTAATAACAAAGGAAATGAATTATTCTAAAATTGATTAAATTTTAAGGTTTGTTTATCAGAATAAACAAAATGTCACAGAGTGATCTTTAGCACTTGTTTATCATGCGGTAAATTATGTGATATTAGGTTCTGTTCTAATGATAAGCAAATATCATTTGATATATATTAGAGTTACATTTACACGTTTAATAAATTATATAAGGCAGTTGTACGATATATTGTACGTTTGAATACACGAAAACAATATATTTTTTAAACATGGATCTTATCGAAATACTATATTTAACAACATTAGTTAGCAAGAACTCAAAAATGTTGGAGATATTAAAATTTCAGTCACAATGTAAACATTTATGTCAACATCTTCTACATAAAACACGTGTAATTTTATCATTTTGGTAGAGTATGAAAATGCTTTCATTCTTATATATTAATGTAACTTTTCCCGCTTTAGTCGACATGCTTAAACCACTTCGTAAATTAAGAATGCTTATGAGATTGCTTTAGTGCATATTTTGCTGCATATAATATTAAAATGGTTTTGTAGCCGAAAATATTTCATTACCCAATTATAAAGCAAAATTAATAAACAATATAACTGTACTACTGAACACAATTTTATGTTTTTATTGATAAAAGTATACGTAGAAAATCATGAAAAGTATGCATTTTATGATTTTCTAATCATATGTTACACGTGAAATGAAAACCTTGGGAAGACAGAAATCTTATTTTGATATTTATTTAAGATTAAACAACCCACTTTTATCAATAAATTCTAAAACAATGTTTGTACTTTTGAAAGCATATTATACTTTTAACAAAAAGATATAAACAGTAAAATAAATGTTGATATAAATGAAATAGCTCCTTTCATTAGTCTTAAGTTTTGTTCATATACAGTTTTTTTCTTTTTAAAAAAATGCCAAATGTAATTTATTTTACAATTTATAGAAATGTTTAGTATTTAATTAATAACATTTTCTAGGAACATCCAAATGGTAAGGAAATCTAAACAGGTTCTTTCGATTCTGTCTGCTGATATATGATATCTATTCTCCTAAGCTATAAGAATTCATCCATTCGGTTGTGTAAATAGAAAATGATAACCAGAAAGCAAAGCTTAGGATTTCACTAACTGCTCTGCTCTCTGAAGGGATAAAACAAAGGGAGAAAGGGAAAAATCATCGAACAAAAAAGAAGTACTTTTGGCATCTTCCCGTCAGCTGACCATTCCATTGGTGGGGGTGGGGGGAGAGAGGTCAGTAGAGAGTGGCCTAATGAGCCCATAGGATTCGGTTACTCAAAGAATCCCTTCTGTTTTCGCGAGCGCCTAAGCTTTAACCCAATTAATTCCGATTCTTTGCTTTTCCTACGCAAAGAGGAGAAAAAGAAAAAGGAGAAAAACGAAGATTTTCTATTTTTTTCCCCTTTTTTCGTCATTACCCCAAATCTCCTCTAGACAATGAGAAGGAAAAACCATCCTTTACAGCTAAGTAAGAAACAGAAGGTATTGTCAAGATAACGGAGCAATGCTTCGGAAAGCGACTGTTAAAGCAAACGGTGAGAAGGCTCACTTTCGGCTTTTTTCCCCTTTTTAATCCCTTTAATCATCAAAAAGTAGGGAAATAAGAGATTTTATTGTCATTTCTTTATTTCTTTCACCGTTAGGAGGGAGAATTTTATTGGATGATGACGTTCATGTTTTTAATGCTTCATTGAGATTTGCGGTTTTTAAATTTGAATGGGAGTATCAATTTGTTCCTTCGAACCTTTAATGAAACGACATATAACTTTAAGAGCAATAAAAAACTGCAGTTAAGGCTTCAAATATTACTTTCTTTTAATATCAACTTAAAAAGTATAAATTGTTAACCAATACTTACACAATGTAGAAAAAAGCTGACATCTAGATGCTGGTTGCATAAATTTGTATGTCAAGTACATAAAAATTGAATTTTAAATATATCCATAATGTGTATTTTCATGAAAAATTTTAACCATATGAAAATATGATGTGACCTAGAATAACTAGTGTTATGCATGCGTATATAAATTATTCTACAGATTTCATTACAGATGATGTGTAATTTTACATAATGTTAAATTCATATTGACATTAAGTAAAATGTTACCTATCTTCCTGATATCAGAACATTACTCTTTTACAAATAAGTATCAAACTGGAATCTTCGTACCAAATATTGGAAATGTTGAGAATATAGTTTATGACTAAGCACAATGTTTGATTAAATTTTTTAAGGGAAAGAAATATTAAATATTATTTTTCGTGACAAATGATTATATTGAAGTACGATCGATGGTGTTCACACATAATTAAACTGACTTTTCCTAATTGAATAGTAATAATATTACAAAAACAGTTTTGGAGCTTTATGCTCGTAGGCTTATTGCTTGCAATGAGTAAAATTAAGTTCTTTCACGAAACTCGTCAAAAATTTAGAACACCATTTTGGTTTTGAGATATGATTATTTTTAATCCAAATTGATAATAGATATATAAGGAAATAAACTTTTAGGAAGTCATTGATTACATCCCGGAAATTATAAAAAATAAAATATTAAAGGTAAGAGTTTTTTTTTTTAAACAAATTTTATCTTAACTGATATTCTACACAAATTTTATTTGCTTATAACTTTAACTTAAAATTAAAAATTAAGTTTCACTTGTTAAGTTCATATCTGATAGACTTTATAACTGCATTTAAAATTTTCTCTTATTTTTCGTGAGAAATAGTTATACTGAATTAAGGTAGATGGCGTTAATCACAAGTTTAAAATTTGATATAGTTATACTGAATTAAGGTAGATGGCGTTAATCACAAGTTTAAAATTTGATATAGTTATACTGAATTAAGGTAGATGGCGTTAATGTGTGACTATGAATAATTAAATTTTTTTCGAGATTGATTGTTTTCAGTAAATCGAAGGACTACAAGTATTAAGAGAAATCTTTATGAAAAAAATTTAATCCGCAATGTTTTACATCATGTCTAGGGCTCAGTTTCAGAAAATGTAACATGAAAAAAGAGAAGAAGAAATGTGCTGTATGTAAATTAAGTCTGTTCCGTAGGAATGAAGCGCTGTTACAGCAGCGCCATCTTTCCATGTAAGAAAAACAAAACAAATATGGGAGTTGAGTCATTGCTTTTGGGAGGAGGAAATGTAAAATGAGTGAGGTGAATCAGCTACAAAAAATAGTTTTTAAATTTTATTGTACTACAATCTATTTATATATTTGAGCTATTGACACCAATAAAGTGAATTTAAATTGTCTAATTCGAATTTACTTTATTTACATGCTTCATGGCTGGTTTTAGAAAGTAATTGCGAAATTTGTAAATCTTGGGATAATGTTATCTTAAGGAAATATTGGTAAACTTTTTAAGTAATTATTCGTATGTGAACGATTAAACAGATATCATTATACATGAAATAGTGAAGACTACAAACTATCTGTTTCTTTGCATGATTTTATTGAACACAAAGTGAACACTGAAAATAATGTTTTAAAGATTTTACTATTTCAAATGTTTTAAGCATTTTACCATTTCAATTACTCTGAAGTATTTGCTACATTACTCTGTTATTTCCGAAGGACGATACTACCCATAATAATTAAATACTACTGTTTACAATAATTTTGTTGTAATTAATATTCATATAGAAATATAATCACATCCTGTACAACCATACACAATAATAATACACTGCGAAATCTCTTTGCAAATAACTTTTAAAATATATTATAACAAGATATAAAAGCGTCTGGAAGAAAATTATAATTATAAAAATATATTTTATATATTTACATTTATATTTATAATTCACTATTAGGAAAGGAACAAATCTGAACACAAATTGAATTTTTCTGAAACTCTAAATATCACATTAAAGACCGTTTTAAGCTACTGAACAAAATTTAATAGAAGCATATTAATTCACGTATTTCATAAGAATTTAGTTATTAAAATCCAACTTCCTCATATAAGTTTTTGTAAAATGGGAAAAGAGGGAATAGAAGTTTAACTGGCTATAATTTAAAAGCTATCAGTTTTTGAAACAATATGATTTAGCATTATTTGCAATGACACACGCACACGTACACGCACACACATGCACGCACGCACGCAGGAATGCAAGCTATGAAGGGAAAGTAATTGTATCATTATGCATATAAACTCAATTCAATCTAATACGTAAAATAAAATAACAAATAATTCAAACGTGTTATTAATACTTGATATGCAGTCCTTTTGCTGAAATTACTGCATCCAGACGTCTTGGCATAGATTGCACCAAATATTTGGTGACGTTTGATGATATGCTAGTCCAGGCAACTTGCAAAGCTGGCTTTACTTGTTATTGGGAATTTTCTCACTTCACCCAATAGATGCCAGAAATGTTCTATAGGATTCAAGTCTGTAGAACATTATAGGACTGTGGGGGAGTTACTTCGTAGAGCATTATATGATAGCCATTCTTTGGTTTTGTTGACATTATGTTTGGGGTCTTGTTGAAAAGTGAATGTGTCCTCTAACACTAATTTTTTTGCATTATCTTCCATGTTATCTCGTAACACATCAATGTATGATAAAGCTGTCATATTATTACTAATGAACTGGAGATTTCCAACTCCATTGTAAGCCATACAGCCTTATAAGGCATACCATGACATTCCCTCCTCTGTGCTTTATAGTTTTCTGTACATTTTGGGCCTGAAAAGCAGTTCCTTTTCTTTTCCAAACTGTGAGCGCGTGTTTAAGTTTGAAAATTTCAAATTTACTCTCGTCGGAAAAAATTACATTTTTCCAGAAATCTAATGATTTATTTTTATAATTTTTGGCAAATTCTAGGTGTTTTTTCCTGTTGATTTCTGCAGTAAAGGGTTTTCTTCTTGGCCATTTTCTTTTTATACCAGCATTATGCAATATATTTCTAAATATTTGAGGTGTTACAACCTTTCCTGAGATTGATTCAATATTTGCGGCCAATATCCTTGCATTTCCTGTCAGATACTGCTAGGCACCTTTAACCACTTGTCGTTTTTCTCTGACAATCAGCTTGCTTGGTTTCCTGATCTTGGCTTATTATCCACAATCCCAGTTGCTTTTTACTTTTTTTTTTATAATGTTGTCGATTGCGCAAAGTGAAACATTCAACTTAATGGAAATTTCTCGAAATGTTTTGCCACCATTGTACAAATTTGTTCTCTTCGCAAGTGAAATATCTTTTATTTTGGGTACCATGGCAGGAAAAGTTTACGTAAACTGAATTTCTACAAATTAGCAGTGAATGAGGCAAGTGCTTTTGACACTGATGCGGTTGAAAATTACCTTAAAAGTTTAATGACGTCACCAGTGCTGCACACATGTTTCTGACATCTGACTGAAATTTTATTATTTTTATTTTAATAATTATGTAATTATTTATATTTTTTTTTACTTAGTTTTAATTTTCTAAGAAAATGTTATCGTTTATAAACTGATTATACGATTTACTTGATTTTATTAACTTGAAAACTACAAATTTCTCACTGTTCTAATACTTTTTTTTGCCAACTATATGTTAAATTATCATTATTGATCTTATACGGAGATAAAAACTTTAAATTAAAAATTAACATTCTGAAAAGTATTCACATGACTTCTAACTTTTGTAACATCTAAAAATCGATATATTGGGGAAAATTCTATCTTTGAAACGGTAAACTTTATTTTATTAAATTTATTTCACATTTATTGAATTACAGGACATTATATTTTAATATCCAATTGAATAATTTCTTCAGTTGCAATAAATTATACTATAATATTCACTAGTCTATCGCTTAAATTTTTATAGTAGGAAAAAAAAAAGTACTAATTCCACATTAAGGAGCGATTGGAAGAGATTTATGTCTTACTATTTTATTATGAGCACATTTATGATGTTAGTATTTCCGGAAGGATGACATTTTATTATGGATCTAGTTTGAATGTTAAGAATTTATGCAATAAATATTTATGACTTTTGGCTTTGGTCATTAAAGACAGCTTATTTCATTAATTTTGAATATAATGGAAAATCATATTTCTGCTTATTTTTTTCTGAACTTATTTTAATTTCGTAGAAAAAATAGTATTTTTAAAAAAAAAAAATATTTGCTTTTTTTTTAACAAACAAATGTCAATGCCCATTATTAAAACTACATTTTTGATTATAAAAAAATAACTTTAAAATTATTTTACTAACTATTGTATACTGGATCACATAATTATTAGTATAATTATGTGGATAATAACCAATCTCTACCTATCTCCTACAAGAATTTTTTAAAAAATTTTTTCCAAAAAAATGTAGTATTTTATTTTTAGTAAAATGCGTAAAAAATGATTACATTGCAGATAAGGGCTTTATTTTGACATAAACTGCCAAATTAAAAATAGTTTTAAATTGATTTTTCGGAAATTTTGTAGATTCTCGTTGTGTAGTGCTTTAATTACGTAACAAAATAAAATTTAGATATTAAATTATGAAGTTAATTAAATTTTTAAATGAACATTGGATTGTTCTCTGAAGAGTGAGTGTTTATTTTAAGAGAAATTTATTTGATTTAGAAAATTTATATTGATGTATTTTTCTATCGAACTTATTTTGCACTAGTGAATGAACACAGCGCACTTTTACTTTATGAATATATAAAGAATACATGTTGTTGCATATTTATTTTTTACATTTTTTTAAGCAAAATATCTAAAGTAATCAAAGATAGTTTGCGTTTTCTTAACCATATATATTTCCAATTGAAAAATAAAAGATTTAAGTTAAGTATATATCTAAAACTGAAACCAGTTTTAAATAGAAAATTTGTTTTTGTAGAAAAATTATTGTATTAAATAGCATGCAGTGTCTCTAAATTTCTATAATTAATTTAATAGGAACTTTTGTGTTCATATTTTATTTAAAATATAAACATTTTAAATTTTTATAAAATTGATTGCAAGTTATTTTTATAATAAATATCACTAATATGATGCTGTATACATAATTATATGAACTTAAAGAGTTTAAAATATTAATGCTTTTTCATTTAACGAAAATAAGTGCATATTTTGATTCGTGTAGCGGATAGTTTAAGTACCGAGGACTCTTCTAAGGATTTTTCTGTGTGTGTAATAGCTTTTCTTGAGTCATTTCCTACACAGTAAGCTGTATTTAATTATTTTTAATAAGGAAGAAATTTTTTTTTATAAACTCTTAAGTATTTTCTTCGAAGATATGACTGCACAAGGAGAGACAGTGGTTAGCATTTATACTCCGATTTCCCACTTCAAAAATAGCAATGTTTTCTTTCAGATAAAAAATATCTTAAATAAAATTACAATAAAAAAATAATATTGAAAAAAATAAAAAATAATACCTAAAATAGTTAAGGAAATAACCAATAGATGGCGCTTATACTTCTCAGGAAAAAGACAGTAATATTATACATATTATTTTACAAAGTGAAAGATGGTTAACATAACTGTCAGCACAAGCAAGTGAGGTGTGTCTATAAACCTATATATAGGCTACACATATATTGCAGCTGAGTTTTTCGTGTCAGTATTGATACCGCCGGTCAGTTCATCGAAAACTATCTTTCAGCTATAACAAAGTGGCAATAAAATTCCTCTTTGATATCTAATCTAACACAACTGCTTATAGATATCATTATACAGAGAAAAATGATCTTCATTCATCCACATGAGATAAAGCCACCCTCGCAGGTCATATTTGCAATGGTTACCTTTCAGCGTAATCAATCGGATCAAATCAGTGAAGTGCCTACGTCTTATTTATTCATGCTTTAAAAACTTCAGTTAGTTTTCCCTTCATGATTTAAATGAGCATGATTAAGTAAATTATATTAAATAAACTTTCATTTGGATTTTATCTTACAATTTTTTATGTACTTATCTCATAATAAAACACAGTAAGTTTACTAATTATTTATCGAATTTAAATATGTTAATATTTTATTGCTATTAAACGTAAGTACGTTATGTTCATTTTGAGTAAATCTCTGAATGAAACGAGTAAATGATTTTGGAAAAATAACAAAATTTATTTGTGATTATCACTGTTTATATTTTATATGATTCAATTTGAATCTAAATTGAAAAAAAATATTTATAAATCTTATTAAAATGTCTCTTTTCCCAAATAAAATACGTAAGTTTTTAAATGAACTAATAAAATGTACAAGTCATTTATAGAATTATTTATAAATATATGGTTTTTTTTGTTAAAACTTTGACGTAACAAGTTAAGTATTTTTTGGAAAATTCATAATGATAATCTTTTTCAGGAATGAAAAGTAAATTAAATATAACCTTCTAAAATTTACGATATCCTAATAATTCATTGTGTAAGAAATACTTTAATTTAGTGAAATCAATGATTAAAGATTGTTTTTGAATGGTAAACTTACTTAATATATAAATTCATTTACCTCTAAGTTATTAAATCCTTGATTTAAAATGTTTAATTAAATTTTGAAAGAAGTCTATAAATTTTTTAATTATTAAAGATTGGAATTAATGAAAGTTTCTCAGAATAATGCAGAATTAATTAACCACACTACAAATTAAAAGCAATTAAATTAAGGATAGTTTACATTTATAACTAACCATTTCTCGAAAATCATCTAGTATATTTAGAAAATTTAATTTATTTTTGAAAATGGCACAGGTGTCGTATAATCCATGATTCCAAATTCTGAATTTTTTCAACGATGAAGAAATGTTGCCAAGATGACAAATCCACATGAGCGATGATGTAGAATTTTCAGCATAATTCTTATAGATCTACGTATCTATGATGTAATAAAAAACGAGGTTGCCAGATTCATAAAAAAGTCTGCCAAAAAATCGCCAAACTAAGAATTTGGCATCCTGGATTATACGGCACTTGTGCCCGAAAATGCTTTAAACTCATTATTTTCCCTTTGATTTCATTTTTATATATGTACTTTAATACGTTAATTGCTTAAAATTTAGTGAAAATAAAATCAGAATTAAAGGAATAATGAAAAGGAGCAAAAGTTAAATGAAATTTAACCGCTTATATAAACATTTTCACTAATATTTATTCGAATGATAACGAAGAAATTTGTTACAGGAATCTCAAACTTTAATAAAGGGAATTTCAATTATTCTCCAATTTAAATATAAGTGGAGAAATATTTAAAATAATTATTTAAATATTAACAAAGAGATTGTTGTCTATATAAAGCAATAAACTAAACATTAATTTTAAATTAAAGTTTTTCTAATCTATAAAGTTTCCAACATTGATAAAATGTTAATTTTCTCGTGAAATAATTTTAACAGTAAGAATTATTTTATTTTAATATTCATATTAAAAGTACAAGGCTTTGTTTACACCCACAAGACCATTTTTAAATCAGCAATTAAAATTGATATTTGTTAAAAAAAAAGTTATTGTCTAAAGTCAAATGAACTCCTTTACTAAAGAAAATCATGTTCTAGTTCTTTATCAGAAAAAATATTCTTGCAGAATCTACGTTTCAGGCCTCCATTTCTCTTTACAAACATTAAACGAAAGCTGTTTTTTCTCTTTGGTTAAAGACACCAGAAGCTGCATGATATCTCCAGAACATTGCATTAGAAGAGGGAGAAAAGCTGGAAACAGAAATTGCTCTTTGCTTAACGTATCACATCAGCATTTTCTTTTCTTTACTTAGTTCTCGGATTTAATTTGATGCCAAGCGGTGCGCTTCACGTGTAACATGTTGGTCGTAACTTTTCTGCTTCGTGAGTGTTTGTCAAAAGCAGAATCCCAGGTCGAGTCTTCTGTTTAATCTTCCGTGAAGAAATTGCTAGACTGTTTCCTTATCGTTGCTTCTCTAAATTTCCAACAATGATATTTAACAATATTATTTTACTCTCTTTTCGGAAAGCTATTGTTAATTATAAAATATTTTAAATAGATATGTAAGCTAAAAATCTTCACTATACCTTAAACATTCATTATATTCCATATACATTAATGATTTAATAGTCTGAATGTTCTCTCTCATTTTTTCTTATTATTAAAACTTTAAGCTGACAAATCTTTGCTACCTTGCCTTAGTAGATTTTCATCCCAGTTTATAATTTCCATAAATTTTGTTTTTCAAATTTTGATTCATATTTTCAATAAAAGAAACTATTAGAAAAAAAATGTCTTAAATGATATTATAAAGTTTTCCTTGTAAATTGAAGAAAAATGGTATTTACTTCTATTTCAATGTAAGTAATAAACATGCTTTATATATTGCGTCTAATTCCGTTAAATGAGTTTAAGCTTCAAATATGTGGATTCAAGACTTAAGTCTACCAGAAAATTGCTAAATTTGATCAAAATTTCACGGTCTACTATTCTATCTAAATAATATCATGATACTTAAAACGTTTTGTGACAGTTAAACGCAAATAAACTATTTTATGGTTTTTATTGAAAGTATTAAAATTTGTCACTTCAAATATTGTTTTTGGGCAAGAAGTTTATTCGAATGCACAATATAATGTTTGATGAGAAGTATCATTTTTTGATGCATTTAATTGCAACTAGTATAACATATTATGAGAATTTGTGTTTGATTGTTATATATATATATATATATATATATATATATATATATATATATATATTGATCACATATTTTTTTGAGTGTAGTTTGTGGTTTTTATGTAATTTTGCTAATGATTGCCTATAGATTTTCTTTAACTATTTTATCTTTTTTTGCATTCTGAAATCATTCTTTCCAATTTGATTCTTAAAAGTGTTCAATTTCCTTTGTTTTAGAAATGTTTTTTTCTTAACATTCAGCAAATTTCTATTTTGATGCAATACTTGTAATATTGATCAATATAATTAAAAAAAAAAAACAGATTTAGAAAACTCCATAGTCTGTTGAAGATCTAACTACGATTATAAATCACTTTTCTTCTCATATTTATAATTTTTCATATTTCAAGAAGGAAACTTGCATAATACAATATTTATTATTTTAAATTTAGAAACATAAAAAACCATTTTCCTACGAAATAATTATTTTCTCATCCTATATGTTCTCCATAAACTGAAACAGCTATTCGTGAGTTGGGAACAGAGGTAAATAAGGCCTGAATCCATATCAAGAACACTGTCCCACTTTTGAATTTCCTTCATTATATTCTATATCATTCTGAAAAAGATTTTATTAGGTTTTCAAAAGTCTTTTTAAGGTACCATGATTTTGTTTTTGAAAAGCTGTTTACCATCTTCTATAAATAGTGGTTTGAGTTTAACACACCTATATTCCGCTTTAGGAATCAAGAAGTTATGACATTCGGCGATACACATAATTTCCTAAAATGGTGGTTTGATTTCTAAAGTTATGGTGTTAATTGTAATAAGTTTAATCAAATCAGAACACAATATATAAAATATTATAAAATATATAATCAGTAACTGTTTTTGAAAAATGAATTTTTACATTTTAATCCAATTTCATCGATTGTTATAAATCATAATATATATTTCTACAATATTATGGAGAGTATTTAAACTAAGTGTTAATGTTTCTGTAAATTTTATATAAAAAATTAATAATTATTTTCAATATAACAAGCGATTGCAAACAGCTTGATTTCAGATTATTAAATTAATCTCTACGAAAATCACAGGACTAATAATAGAATACAATAACAAAAGTCTCAGTGGATTCATCTTTTTAGTTGACATTTAAATTCAGAATCAGATAGATAAAGTAAGATTAATACAAATTAAGGACTGAACTAGCAGTGATTATATTCAGCAATGATGTTTAGTTGTTGAAAATGCAACTCAAAATTTTAAAAAAAGATTTTAGTCTGAAATTTTTAAAATTTGTTTCAATGTTATGTTATTCATTTTTTTACTATAGCACATTGATAGGACAAAGAAGGTATATAAATAAAATTTATCTATCTATCTATATATATATGTATGTATATATATATACAGTGGTGGCCGAAATTGTGGACTCTTTTGGAAGTTTTTATGTTTTTGAAGTTTGTATGCTTATAGAAAGCGTTATGTTTCACAAAATGCAAACTTGTATATATAATTTTCAAGAGAATTTATTCATGAATTTAATACAAAACACAAAATTCAATTATTTGCAATACAAAAAAAGTTAAACGATAATAGTTATCGATATACATTAGATAGTGATGATTGCAGTGAGTTATCAGTACTTAGTAGAGTACCTTTTGATTGCAGCTTTACAT
The DNA here is from genome assembly GCA_030067965.1 of Latrodectus elegans. Taxonomy (NCBI): domain Eukaryota; kingdom Metazoa; phylum Arthropoda; class Arachnida; order Araneae; family Theridiidae; genus Latrodectus; species Latrodectus elegans. Next base: position 64,109,646 of record CM057812.1, on the reverse strand, counting down.
CGACGTTGCATTGAGCTTACAAGAGTTTTAGGCTCTTCTAGTTCTAGTTTAAGGGTACTCTACTAAGTACTGATAACTCACTGCAAGCATCACTATCTAATGTATATCGATAACTATTATCGTTTTTGTAATGCAAATAATTGGATTCTGTGTTTTGTATTGAATTCAGTAATAAATTCTCTTGAAAATGATATATACAAGTTTGCATTTTGCGAAACGTAACATTTTCTATAAGCATACAAAGTTCAAAAACATAAAATTTTCCAAAAGTGTCCACAATTTTGGCCGCCTCTGTATATGTATGTATATATATAAATGTGTGTATATATATATATATATATATATATATATATATATATAAATGTATATATATATATATATATATTTATACACAAATATATATATATCTATATATATATATATATATATATATATATATATATATATATATATATCTATCTATATATATATATATATATATATATATATATATATATATATATATATATATAATACAAAACCTTTAAGAATCTAAAAGAATTTAAAATTAACAATTATTCAGAATAATATATAATAGACTCTCTCTCTCTCTCGCTACATAACTTTCATAGATTATACTTTTAAGCTTACCATAATATTATTACAATAAATCTTATAACTAGATTTTAAAATGTCTTTTAATCCAGTGATACTTCATTCAGCAAATAAAATGTATGGTCGGAAACGTAAGCTTTTTAATGCGTAGAGATATAGAAATTGAGAGAAATATTATCCCGCGATTATCTACTCTGTAGAAGTGGATACAAGAATCTTATATGAAGCTTTTGTCTGGTGATTCTCACAATCAACGAGGAAACTAACTCGAAAGCTAATATGCAGAGATAACAACATTCTGTTGGTAACAATGGTCTATTCAGCAATTTCTTAAACAGCTGCACTGTCTGCATTTCCATTATAATTAGCAACGGTGAAATGTCTACTAGTAGAAAATAGCCAAATTTCACAGAACGAACAATCCACATTTTTAAAATTTACGTAACCATTCCCTTGAAAGTTTGTTCATACTTTTTATATAGTTCTTTTGTATTATTTCACATACATATATATATATATATATTTATACATAAGAGAGAATTTTTTCAATGGGTTTCATTTCACGAATCAATCATATCATTCCGTTTCTATGAATGAAAATGGAACAAATATTTTTTTCGTATGATGATTTTTAGAACCTATTATAGGCAATTTTTATTGCATATAATGCGATATAATGGTTGTTCTTTTCCACTTACTTTAGTACGTATAAAAATATAAAGTATTCAAATTGCTAATGTTTTTCTGCAGGTATATGCTATTTGTTTTAGCATGCAATTATATATATAATTAAACTGTATTGTATTTATACTCTATAATGCTTTCGTTAATAGATTGTTACAGTATGTAGTTACTGACAATATTGTGTTTTTTCAGCATGAATATATATATACATATATATATATAAAATAAAAATAGAAAATATTATAAAAATAGAATTTATGCGAAAATTTCTATGCTAAAATAGATATTGCTCACGAATAACTGATTTAAATATTAAATGCTCAATCGACGCTAATGGCACCTTTGATATCGGAGTTTTTATCTTATTTATTATCTGTATATCATAAGCTGTTTACATATTTAATTTCATCATAAAAAAAGCTTTCTTCATGGTGGTTCATTTTTTTTACAAATGTGTATATAAGAATCATGGAAATTTATTTATATTATGAATACAATAAATTTATATGAAACTTGCTTTATTAGTGTCATAAACTGAGTAGAACATTAATGGATAAATTAATTAAAATCAAAGATTAATTTGATGAAATATTAATCTTAAAAATAGCGTACTTTTCAGAGTGAAACTTAAAACAGTACTTGCTTTTATGCATGATATCATATAAAAACAGTTGTTGAAGTTAAATTAAAACTAATTAATGCCTTTTAGGAGTATTTCTCATCAAAGCATTATAGGTGAAATTTTGGAAATATACTTTAATAATAATTTATATATTAAATTTTTTATTTAAAAATAAATGTAAATACTCATACATTAAATGCAAACAACTGTAGAATTATAAATTAAAAAAAATGTTTATGTAAAAAGATACAATGTAATTCGTGTTAGTTTAAAACATTTTACATTTATTTTATTGAGGTTGAAAAGGAAGAGAGAAAATGTCGGTGAAAATTATTCATGATTTAGAACTAAAGTTGAGTTTTTTTTTTGTATAAATATTTTACTTTTCCTCAGAAGCAATTTTCAATAAGCTAAATAATTTTCTTCTGTCATTTGAAACCTGTCCCATAATGATAATTTCTTAGTTTAATTACCTTTATGTAAGAAAATATTTCAATTTAAAAATATATTTTATATTGAAATATTTTCCTTTTCAATTTATTGAAATATTGAAATGTTTTAAATTTCAATATAAAAACAAAAAGTGTTTTTTTTAAAAGACATGAGATTATCAATGGAGTTATTTTATACTTTCTATAAATTATAATAAAAATACGTATAAAGTTATGAGAAATAAAATGCTCAAAGTTTGATTTTTTTATTCTACTTGACGCTAAATATTCTTTAGTATTTTTACTGCTTAAGAAAATTAGATTACTTATAAGAATTAAAATATCTAAGACTTACTAAGAATGAGCTTTTCCCATTTATATTTTTTGAAAAGAAAATCATGCAAATTAGATTTCTCAAATAAACAAAGAATGACGGTTCGGAAGAAATTCCATGTACCCAAGAATTTATTCTAATATATTTGTTTAAATTTATCTTCAAAAATTTCTCGGGTTACTTTAAAATTTAATTTATATATTTAGCTTCCGTTTCTTTGTCCTTATGAACATAAATATTTATGTAATTAATTGAGAATTATAAATACTTGTATACTGTATTAGAACTTTATGAAAAGATATTTGTATCGTAAATTTAACTGTTCAATTGAAATTAAATATTTTATTTTAAAAATGTTAGTAGTTAAATATTGCATATCATGAATGATAATCATAAATTTATTGCAGTTATATTAGTTTGATATTAAATATTGTTCTTTTTATATATTTTAAGTGGATGTTTACGGTAAAGAATGATAAAAAAAACTTTTAAATTTTTACTGATTTTCGTTAATAGTTATAAGCTATTAGAGAGGAAATGTAACATATTTTAGATCATAACACTTATCTATTTATATTATTATATTTATTTAGTCATTGTTTATGGATGCCATGCAAAAGAGTCTAACATCATAACATGGTCTAGATTTCGGTAAATTTTATAATAAAAAATAATTGAGTTTCTTAAACTTGTAATTGAGGGTAATTTGGGATGAAATTAGGCATTTCAATTATGAATCGTATAAAAAAACAATGATTTACAAACCTCTATTTACTAAATTGTTTAAGTAATTTGTATTACGAACTTAAAGTTTACTTTCCTATGCTACATCTAAGCTTACTTCCCTAAGTTCTAAATAACTTTGAATATAACACTAGTTGTAATGATGTAGATTTGGAAATAATCAGTTTTGAAAAGTAGCAATATCACAATTATATGTTATTGAATTTTATGTGAGAATAAAGTATTTTTATTGTCTTGCATATTTTCTTAAGTAATTTTTCTTTTTTTCAGGTAGTTTGTTGAACAAAATTCTTTTACTATTAAGAATTTATCTACAACAAAAGTTTTCGAAATGAAACTTTAAGAATTCAGTCCTGCCATTATTAAGCTGTAAGCATTAGGGAATGATGCCGTCCGCGCTGTCTAGTCGTAAGAGTGCCTGACTGCGGATAGGAAGGTCCTGGGTTCGAATCCCGGTTCGGGCATGAATGTACTTTCTCTCTCTATCTATTCTGTCTTTGTCCTTTCTGTGTCTGAATGAGGTGTGAATGGTTGCCTACCCTGTAATGGGTCCCTATGGCATGTGTGTACTGAAGAAGTCGGACTCCACACCAAATATGGTTCAGCTGGAAAAGTGGAGCAGCGCACCCCATATTGTCAGCCTAGCTGGCACAAGACAAAAAAATGATTGATGCATTACTGCTATTCAAATACACATTTGAAGAAGTAACTACCTAGTATTTTCCGAGTTTTCTTCATTGCAGAACACAGATTTTATAATGTTTGTGGAGTATCGTCTCTCTCTCTCTCTTTGTCTGTGACACGACAGCTCATGTAGGATAAAAGGTCAAGAGTGCCTGTCTCTGTTTTCGTGACCAAGAGCCTCTGAGGTGTAAAGCTTATGTCCCGATTAGGTGGTCAGCCTAACGTGGAACCCCATATGTTTAGTTCCCAAGCATGCTTTGTACGCAGATTATCGACTTACTGAAGGGATAAAAGGATGAGTCAACTTTGCCCAACCCTAGGATCGCACCTCGGACCTGTGCTTTGGGAGCTAGAAACGCTACCACTAAGCCACCGGGCTCCTTGAATTGTCATCCTAAATGTAATTAATATTAAAATATTTTGACAACAGCCTTGAGTGTGCTTCACTTTCCAATATGTGGCTTCAAAGTGTCATTTGAATATGAATCTAAAATGTCACTTTTCTTATTCCTGAGAATATAATTTTGTACCAAATTTTATATGCCAATATTTCATAAATGTTAAGACTAACTTTATATACTATGTTTCATAATGAAATAATCAAGCATTTTTTTTGAACACAATAACTTTAAAACAAAAGAAAAGAAACGCGTATAATCTGCCATTTAAAAATTACAGATGTTCTTAATCTGCTTTACTGATAAAGAGAGAAATGAATTGTTGCTAAATTAGATAATACTATAAAACTACTGCTAAGCAAAAGGAAAAATAAAAATTAACTAACATTGATTTTCATGTGTGAGTTATGAAAAGTTCTAGATCATATTTATATACACCGGATAATACATAAAGTATTAGTCTAATTCAGAGATCTCTACTAACATTAACTGTACTTGCCAAACTGGCAGCCGAATGGTTAGCGCTTTTGGTTCAACAGTTCGTGGGTTCGAATCCTTTCTTGGGAATATATGTTTTGCAGTGGTTCGGAATACACTTTAAGCCAAAGGTCCAGGTCTAATTAGACCTCGCGAGAAAAAAATGACCAATAACCTACAAACAAACCATATCTAAAATATTTGCAAGTTATCTTTCTGTTGATGCATTTATGAAATAAAAATTAAAATCTTTTAAGTGAAGACTATGATCATAGTTCTGATTTCAAATATGCAGAACCTAATTAAATGTGTTTTAAATGTGCATATTCATAAATTATGTACATATTCATAAAAATGATGTTAATATAAAACAAAATCGTACACCACTTAAAAAATTAATTTTTTATTGCAAGGTATTTTAAGTAAGTTTCTATTACCTGTTATTTGCTAAATTAAAATTTTAAATTTCTAGAAACACTACTACTATTTCAAAATAGGTTTGTGAAAATCACTTTTTAACATTTAATTCTTCACAAATTTATCATTAAATATAATATTTGAAATTAAATAGTAATTTCTATGTTTGTAGCTTATAAAAACTTAAATCCTATAGCTGTGCAATATTTATTTAAAAATGAAAAAAAAATGATTAAAAAAGCATAAAGTAAAACAATTTCAAAATACTTACGTTAAGTATTTTTATATTTTGTGCTTAGGACAAATATAAAAAAAGACATCAAACGAATTTGTTTTTGAACTATCAATATTTCAATATTTTTGTGAATTATTGTTTTTTTCAGGAGGAAAAATGTGTAGTTTCATGGGATATTTCATTTATAATGATAACAATAAATTGGTGTACCATATTTTTCTTAAAAAATTAATATTGGTTTATATAAAAGTTTACTATGTAAATGAAGTAAATGAATTTAAAAAATACTACAACATACATAAATACTCCTATAAATCATCATACCATAAAAGTTCAGCATCTGTGGAAAATATATTATTCATGAGTTAAGAAATTGTGACAGGCGTCTCATACTGAGGAGCCATTAAATGAAAACTGTGCAGTTGCAGTGTTTGAATTTACTAACCAGCATGGCACAAATCGATCTGTAAATCTTCCTCAGAAAGTTTAACGTCTACTGGAAATCCTATTATTATTCATGAGTTAAAAACTTATGACAGTAGCAGAAAAATGAGTGCCATTAAATAAAATTTATTCCTTTAAGATCCTTCAATTTATGAAAGTTATCTTACATTTTACGAGGAAAGGAATATTATATTCTAATTTCTTTACTTGAGATGTTTTCTTGATACAAATATTATCTTTACAATCATGGCTCTACTTTTTATGATTGAAAAAATAAAGCTTATTGGATTTTTCTTTTCAAACAAGTCATTGAGAAAATGTTTTTCTATTATATTCATAATGTTTATTGGTGCGGTGATATTTTATTAGGATAATATTCTTGATTTTGAGATACAATGATTTTAATAGCATTACTAGATTATGGGATATAATTGAAAATTAATTGTATTTTTGTTATGGGACATAAATAGCAACATGAAGGAGATTTTAATACCAAAGATGCTGTGAAGTTCCAAGTTTGGACAGCTGGATTATCATTTGTGAGTACTGATCATACTGATACCATATCATTTCTGCGTATATTTAAGATTGGTGATGATTTAAAAATGCCCAAAATAAAGATACTCGTGTATTAATCCCTATCATGTATAAAAAGTCATGATTTCAATAATTTGCATTATTTGTAGTATAAAAAATATTCTATAAAATATAATTTTTGCAATAATTTTCACTTGATGATTGATGTCAATTATTATAAATCTTAGGAATTGAACTGTTACGTAGTTAATTTCTTTACAGAATGAATGCTACGTGAAAGATCATATTCATGTTTTTATATTTTTATTTCTTATTAAATAAAATGCTTTAGATTTTAAGAGTGTCTTTTAACGCTTTATAACTTTGAATAAATATCTAATAAATAAACGTTCTATTAATTAAACTTTATTTTGATTTGCGTACAAAGCATGTTGAAATTCAAATTGGAATTTCCATTCTCTTATAATTATTTTATTCAGCAAAATTTGACCAACAAAATAATATTTTCAGTGCATATTGATTTTGAATAAAGTAAAAAAATACACAAAAGCATCAAAAGAGCTATATTTTATGTTGGCACGTTCTTTCTTAGAAAAGACCAAAATATGAATAAAACATTCTATGAATATAATTTTTTGTCAAGAAACAGCTCAACTCTGTCTGAAATTATAATAAATATGTGGTTGTGCATATGAGAAAACCGTATATATTTTGCACATTATTGTAACATTATTCAAATTTATAAGTAACTTTTGAAGAAAATTTTTTAATAGAAAATCCACTTGAAAGCTTGAATATAAATTTAAAATGAGAATTAGAATATTAGCTGAATAAATATTTGAAGATACATTTGGACAATGATTTTGGACATTATCATGGTTTCCTACTGAAATTCTTAGGGTTCGTGTGAATCATGGTCATCTGATGTTTTACAAGTTCTTAGTAATGAATGTTAATTACATATACTACAAATAATAATAAATTGTTAGAAACAAAATTTATTGTTGATCAACATTCTTCTGAACAGTATGCATCAAATATAATCTTATTCATTCTGTAAGTACCACTATGCTACTCTTCGCCTTTACAATCCATGTATAAATTTAGTCTCCTCCGCCGAACAGCTTTATCTTTTCTAATCATTGACTTTCGTTTTCCAATTTTTGATGTTTACCATTTTCATATCTTCTCTCAACTCCTGCAGCCACATTTTCGTGGAACGTCCAAGCTTTATTTTGCCATCTAGTCTTCTTTTACATATTTTCTTTGTTGCTCTTTCATCACTCATTCGCTCCAGATGTCTCTACTATACTTTTTCTATATCTTTACTATATCTTTTTCTTTGTAGAGATTACTCATGTCTTAATTACAACTAATCCTACACAAATCTGCATCCATAATGTGTCCATATATTTTTCTTAAAATTTTTGTTTCAAAGGTGATGAATTTTTCTTTTTGTGAATAATTGTCCAAGTTTCTGTTGTATTAGTTACAATAAAGTCTGATTATAGTTTTTCTTGAGAGCACAGAAGAAATTTAAAAACTTAATCATTGAAAAGTAATATGTGTTTCTAAAAGACAGTCTAGACTTTATCTCAGGTTTTATTTCATTTTTTCGGTGATAATTGAATCGAGATATTTAAATGCAGTCACCATTTCAAAACCGAGCTCACTGGTTCCGGCAATGAACCATATCCTTCGTCCATAACAATATATTTAGTTTTCCTTTTGTTAAACAGAAATCCTTCTGAATTTGTCTCTTTTCTATGCCTTTATAATTTTCAATTAGACATTTTTCAGTTCTAGGCATCAAATCCACAAAAACCGCAAAGGCAAAAATTTGCATGGATCGGTTTATTATTGTATCCCATTAATTAGAGTAAAATTTTCTTATGATATATTCCAAACAGAAGTTAAAAAGAGCTGTAGATATTGTATCTCACTGTCTTAAAACTGTATTAATTCTCAATTTTTTTGAAAACTTTCCCTCCACTTAAACCTTAGCTTTTGAAGTTGGCAAAATCATTTTAACAAATCTTATTAATTTGTATGTTATTCCATATTCATTTAAGACCTAACACTTTTTTCTTTATTTATACAGTCGTATGCTTACATAAAATGAAAAGTTGATATAATTTGACACTTTTTTCAAAGAATTTCTCTAGAACAGTTCCAATACTAAACTTCTGGTTCACACTGATGGACACCGATTATTTTTTTTTACACGAGTCTGTAAACTGTTTGCAATAATTCTCGTGAGCCTTTTATATGAATTACTCAAAAGAGATATCAAAGATAGATTTCACAAGGCAATCTATCACTTTTTTAAGCATATGCCACATAATTGCACTCTGTCATTATTTGGCATTGATTATTTTAATCCACACTCTCTCTTTTTCCAAGAGGACATGTGACATCTTTAATAAATTTTTCCCTCCATACTTCAGCAGCACGTCTGCAATCAAATTTTTTCTCTGTGTCTTTCCACTTCTATTTTTTATAGCTTGTTTTATTCTTCGATGTTTGAAAGCTCACCGTATTCGTCATCATCCCCATTGTATTTCTATATCTCAACATTCTCATTTGTTGTATCCTCCTTATTTAGTAATACACTTCCCAATACTGAAAATGTAATAAGAAGGAAACGCAAGAAGGCGTTGCCAGAAAGTGAGAGGGACAGCAATAACTAATAAGTGATATTTATTTTGAAATGATATGCATATTACAGAACTGAACAGGGTCGGATCAACAGGTTGTAGGACCAACCGGGATGGTGATACACGAAGCAATACATCTAGCCACAGAGTCAATGAGAGTACGGATGTCGTCCTGAAGAATAGCTCTTCATTCAATGTCAACCATTCGACAAAGTGTCTTTTCTGGAGTAGGCAGGGGTAGAGTCTGCAATTGGCGTCCAATCATATCTCAAATGTGTTCAATTGGTGAGAGATCTGGCAAGAACTTTAGCTAGGGAAGAAGCTATACACCTTGCAGGGCATGTTGGCTGATTCCAGCAATGTGCGGTCGTGTGTTATGCTTCTTATAAAGGATATTGGGCACTCCCTGAAGGTAGGGGAGTGTCATCGGTCGCAGAATATCATCCAGGAAGGTCTATCCACGAACGCTAACGTCCCTGCACCGGCACACCACAAACGTTCCATTATTCTTTGTTTCAACCATATTCGTCTCAGTTGGTGCACTGTAGACACATCCAGGTGTTTGTCAGCTGTGATTGGCCGTATAGATTGATCTGTTCACCATACCCCTCATAAACTCGTTTGTCTACTGGAACTGACTTCGTTGAAGATTGCCTGGCATTCTTTGCAATTGCAGGTGTCCTTTACGGCAAGAACAAACTTTCAAACATTATTTTTCAAGTAGCAATGATGGCGCGAATACTGCCCACGTTGACAGTTTCTCACTTCATATTTTATCCTATTTGCCCACTTTATATCATTTACATAACATGGTAATGTGTGTCTACCTGAAATTTTTTTACTAATCCTTCTTGGTGTTGCATTTTCAACGCCGGACAGTGTATTCTGCCCACAGCTTTCAATTATTTTCCTTTTTTCACCAATCATTCTTTGTCCCGATTTTTACAGGAATTTATTTAGGGTAAATATATCATTTTTGAATACATTCTACTTGTATCTATTATCTCAGATAGATTTCATACTTTCTGTATTCTATCTCTTTTTAAAATTCTCTTTTTACAACAAAATACTTTTAATACAATTTTTATCTTTTCCTTATAGAGTTTCCCTTTATGGAGTTTAGTTCCATGGGGAAGCATTTTCTCCCTTCCAAATTTTTTCCCTTATGAGTTTCCTGCACTCACATCGAAACATTCACTTCGCAGTGTCATTTTCTCGTCCCCTAGGAATTCTTTTGCTGTTTTCAGTTAGATGTTTCCTTATTTTTTCCCCATTTTTTATGCGGACAGATCCTCCTGATCCGTTCTCTAATATTTTTTATCAATGATATCACTGAGTTTTTTTCTAAAAAAACTCTTTTTGCCTTATAATTATTTAGAAATTTTAAGTCCAATTTTTCTTGGTTTTTTTTTTTTCCTAATTTAAATCTGGTTATTTTTGGCCTATATTTAGTAGAACACGGTAATGATCAGAATTTAAAAGAGCATCTCTCTCCTTTAAAACTCCTAATATCAACAACATCAGATGTATATCTTTTTTTATTATGACACGTTCATTTTTTATTATGATTTTTTGTCCTGCCATCCGGTGGTATCCAAGAATGTTTATGTATCTCTTTCATATTATCATTATATTATCTTTTATATTGTTATGTATATTTTCATATTAATATTGCCAGAAAAATCTACTTTTCTAAGTTTATTTTCATTGCACAAGTCATATAGACTGAACTTTCCAATTGTAGTTCTAAAAATTACTGTCCTTTTTCCATTCTTTGCATACAGATATTCCAACATTTTTATATTGTTTCTTTGTATGCTGTGCCATATTCTTTATGTAGAATATCATAAGATATGTTTTCCCATAATATTCTTCTGTTGGTGCATGTATTGACTTGAAAAAATATATTAAAGGATTTTTCTTTTAGTCTGTGTTGTTAATTATGTTATTGACAGGTTTGAAATCCATAATGTTCCAAGGTACTTCTTAATAACAAATATAGTTCCATACGTATTATCTTGCGCTTGCATTATTCAAGCAGATATATCTTGCCATATTAAAAACACCATACTTCTTTCATCTTACGAACAATCAACATGTGTCTTATTTATGTTTATCCATCTGCATCTGCTGTTGTTTCACTATTTAGAGCGATAAAAACTCAAAATATTTCATGCTTTAATTTACATTATCCTATTCGATTACTAATTGTCGCCAAGTTATAAGTCTGATTTTGAAAAGTTTTTGAAAATTTCTTAACAGTAGATGTTTTACATGGTGGATTGTTAATTCAAGAGCACAGCCCCCAACTTTAAGGTCCATGGTGTTCTCCTTCGTCTGGTATGTCCCCTTTGACCTTTCCGGCTTGTGTATCCCTGTCAGGAGACGAAACTTCACCCGGCACAATTCTCAGGATCACTTTCATATTTATAAATCACCCTACCACAGTAAGGTGAGAACAAATTCAGTGGGAATTCTGGGAAGTAGTCATGACTTAAGAGAAATAAATAATAAAGGGATACACAGAATTTTGAGAATGCTTAGAAAATAATTATATAAACCATCCCTTTTTTATTTACCCACAAAAAGGTATCGAAGCTGAATTTATAAGATCTAATTTTGTTTTTTTTGGAAGAGCAAAGCTGATCAGTCCCATGATAATCAGCTTTGCATGAGTCACTACTGAAAATGGATGTTTTGTTTCCTTTTCTTTCATGCACATCTATTTCATTGGATTCTTAAAATTTTCTGGATTTTTCCTTTTCGACTTATATGATAAGATTCATTAAAAAATACTTATAAGATAGTACGACTTATAAGAAAAGATTCATTTTTTCGACTTATAAGATAATATTCTTCTACAGCTGAAGAATCCCTCCAAAAAAAAAAAAAAAAAAAAAAAAAAAAAAAAAAAAAACTATCTGAGTACATTAAATATGTCTTCAATGGCTGTTAGTTGCTCTGCTGTACATTGATTAATGTTAAAATGGTTACAATAAATTATAAATTATTTTTTGTATTTTTGATTTAATATAAAATTGTTTTCAAATTATTTGAAAATTAAATGTACGTTGGGGAAATGAACAAATAATTCTATCTTATTCAAGTCAAGACTCATTTTTATTCAACATAGTATTTACTTCCAGTCTATATTATTTTATGGCGAATTTTGGTTTTATGGCGAATTTGGTTTATGTAATGCAAATCATCTTGCTAAGGAAGGTTGTAGCCATTGAATCTTTTCCTTTTTCATAGTTTACCTACTTTAAAATTTTCTCATTAGAAAACACAAACTTGGAAGAATTGGGTGATACCCATATTTACTCCAGTACAAAGAAAACCTGGCCTATCTTTAACATTCCTTCGCCACAGAAAAATGCATCAGTCTTTTGCGTTGTCATCAGTCATCTGAAATATCTTACATTTTTTAGAAGGTAAGAAATCCCCTGTCATCCCTGAACGAAATGTCACTAGGGCCAGCGTTCCTCTAAACACATCTTGTTTAAGTACTTGAAAAGAATTTTATTCTTCCCTTCTCCCTGGTTGAAATCTCTTAAAAGTCAGTGGATTTATGGTCATCGACTGACTTCGTCAGACTGTGTCGGTGATTAGGAACAACAACAATATCTCAAATTTTAATGATACTTTCTTGAAAATGTGAAAAGTTAATATATATTCTAAAAAGTTTTTACAGGCAGAATATTTATAAGAATGCAAGGAACTGGTCTTGTCTGATGCCCACAAATTTTAAGCCACATGAAAGAACTAGAGAACTTATTTTACTGAAACTCTAACAATGATTTTCTTTCTCTCTCTCTCTTCCCCCCACTATATATATATATATATACTTTAACAATACATTTTTTTAACATTTATACAATGAAGAAATAAAATACAACTTCTTAAAATTGGAATTTTAATTTTTTTTCCCTACCTGGGGGATTATCCCCCAGGTATTGTTAGGGTTATTGTTAAAATTGTGTTTATAAGAAAGTAAAAAAATATAAAGAAAAAACTTGAAAGTGTACTAGTATATTGATTACAAAAATGGATTATAGCTCTTATTTTATGTAACACGACAGAAAATTTCAGAATTATTGGTTTGATGATTAGTACTTAACCAACCAAATGTAGTTTTTAACCTGTGAGTAAACGAAATATTCTATTTATGTTCTTGGTAACTTGACCGCACCCTTTCAGGACTAAACATTTTGATTTGCAAATAAGTTTGCAGCAAAATTCAAAACATGGCACCAACGTGTTTTTAATGACAATAATCATTTTTAATGATGTTTTAATGCTGTCTCTGTAGAATTGATGAAAATTTATGTACGAACCGGAATTAAAATGCACTAATTTTTATTATTTTTGATTTTCGAGTAATAATTATTATTAAAAAAAAGTTTGTGTGTGTGTGTCAGGAATTTTTGTAAAAACACTTATCCAAAATTTTTTTCTTAATTATGTACTTTTGTAATTAATTTTTTAAAAATTCATCTATTTTAAGAAGAAAAAATAGTTTTGAGCAATAAAGAAAAAAATGTTTGAGCAATAATAAATAAAAGGCTTCTTTAAATTATAATTTTTGCTTCTTTCTCTTCAATAATAATAGATGTGAATATAAATTACATTCGTAGCATTAAGAAATTTTTTAAAGACACCCTGAATCATTTTACTGCATTACTGATTTATTAAAAAATGTTACTTTGTCACACTGTTAATATTTCTTCCTAAACCATTAAAAGTTATAAGAATGCCGAATAATAAATTCTAATTTATAATCCATGTGAATGCCAATTGTAAATAGTCCCCTATTTGAAAATTCGGAAAAATGTCGTATAAAGCTCATACTGTGAATTCAGAAAATTGTGAGGCAAACCATTATTGAATAATTACAATCACTCATTCATCCTATGATTATTATTTCTGAAATTTAAATAATCAAGAAATTATTTCCTTTCTCTGTGCAATTTTTACTTTTATTTACATTATTGCAATATTCAAAGAATCAATTATAAATGCGTCGTACAACAGCATATACCAACAAATTAATGTTTTTAATTATATGCAAGATATAAATTTATTTATATACATTTTTAAATCATCGCTATCTGACTAGAATTGGATAAAATTTTTCCATTACCCTATGAAGTATCATACATTTCTGAATAAGAATTAAATGTTATTAATGTTCAAATTTTTTCATACTTATATATTTATATAAGATTTGTGTATATGATGATATAAATAACTGAATCTGGAACTATATATATATATATCTGGAACTATATATATATATATATATATATAAGTTTTTTTTTTCACTTTAGAATTTGTTCTGTTATATTGATCTTAGAGTTATTTGATAGTAGAAAATAGTTCTAAATTTATATAATTACCGGATAATAGGGTTTGTAAAATTTCAAGTAATATACTGTTGATTTTAGTTTATTGAGCAAACAATGACTGAAGTGCCATGCTTATTTTAGCGAAGAAAGAAAACACAAAACAATGTATTAATTGGTGAAAAAAACTAGTTTGAAACGATGAAAAAAGGTATAGAGGATTGTATTACCTGTTTTCACCTAACATTATCTGTACTACCTATTTTGTTGCTAACTTCTTTCTTTTTAAACTAAACTCTGTAGCACGATAGCCCATGTGCGCCCGTGCAAATAACTGCTTTTCTGAGTGAAGGCCTATGGGGTACGAAGCATATGGCTCAGTTAAGTGGTCAGCCTTTAGTTCCCAAACATGCTTGGTACTCAGTTTATCGACCCACTGAAGTGATGAACCACCCTCTTTCAGAGGGTAAAAATTTAGACTCTGTTGAATTTCAGAGCAATCCATATGTTTTTCAGAATAAAATAGTTGTCAAAAAACTTGAGAGTTACCTCAAAGTTCAATTCAATAATGTATCTTATTTATAATCGGAAAAAAATTCTTAGGAAAATAGATTAGATGTGGAAATATGCACGTTTAGTCCTCAGATTGAGGTTCATTCAATTTTGCTTTCACTTACAGTTATTTGTATTTGAACTTTGGGCTTGTAAATGAATAAAATTTTTTATTCTTTTCCAATATGTTAAAAACCACAGAAGACAATAGAAATTATAATTTAATTGATAAAAAGTTTCTTCAAAATAGGCTTAGTATAAACTTTTCAGAGAATTTTTAAAAAAATAAGAATTTAATGGAATGTTGATCTCGGAGCGAATAAATTCACTCATTGTAAAAAAAAAAAAAAAAAAAAACATCAGGATATTTTCTAAAAATTTAACAATTTGTTTACCCATTTCAGTATTTTTGATACTTTCAACATTCATATCTAAAAAAAAAAAAAATTAAAAATTCTGACGAAGTTAAAAAAATGTTTTCAATAGCCTTTGCTAGCATTTAATTGTGGTTAAAGTTGAAATGATATAAAACTTGAAAATGTTTTATGGGAACATTTTTCTTCCAGTATGATACCCTCTTCAAATAATATTCTTTATCGTATTTATGATAATGTTTCTTCAGATTCTTCTAGTTCCGGTTCTCATAATATTTTATGAAAATATATTGAATATTTACTGTTACGGCTTTCTTCCGGTTCTAAGGAAAAAGTATTGAATAAATAACACTCGGAAACATTTTCAATATCCTTGCGTTGAAATAAACTTTGCGGTTATTTAAATTTATATTGTCAGAAAAAAAAATACTTTCTAGTGTTTTAATTCTACCACCGCATTTAATGGTAAAAATTCTTTTAAATAAATATTCTAAACTATGAAAAATATAACTATACTTATATATCATAAGTAAATTTTATTTAAAAAATAATGACAGCAATTCAGTGTTATGATGTTTATGCTATATCTTTATATACAAGGAGAGTTGTATTACGCTGAATAGAGCTTCGAAAAATTCTATACATATTTTTCACTCTTCAGTTCCTAGCAAAAGAAAATAATAAATTGAAATTATGATAGATTTAACAAAATTAGGTTTAAAAAATTTAAAGAAAAACGCACAAAGGAAAAATTAAATATCATCTACATGCAAACTACACAAATAATGTACTTCAAAGGAAAAATATTACGTAAGATTCCGAAAATTTTTCAGCGCAAGCGTCTTTTGTTTTACAGCGAGAAAGGACTGAGTGCGTTGGAGCCTGACCAAAAGTGATTAAAGTAAATCCTGTGAGATTTCATTCTAAGAAATTTCAATCGAAGCTCTTTCTAAGAGTACGATTTAAAGTGATTATTTTATTCTTCTTCAAAATAGAATGTAAAAATTTTAAAATACAGCAAAGCTATTAAGCGCATTACTATTATTAAGCACGCAGGAGTGCTTCCAAAAGAGAATAACTCGAGATTTTACCTTATCTTTAATTAACATACTCTCTCTAGATGTTTAATGAAAATAATATTCAAAATAAAAGATTAGCTTTTATTTATATTTCGTTTCGTGATATTTTGAGAGGCATTATATATATATATATATATATATATATATATATTAATAAATATACACTGGCAAAAAGGGGGCCTTGATTTTAAAAACATCTTTTTCTTGTGTATCTTTTTGCATAATAAAACGACTAATTAAAAATACATTGTCTGAAAGGTTCAAAAAGATTCTAGAATCTCGATCAGAGCAAAAGTCTTGGAAAGATAGACTTTCTGAGGTCTCAAAATGACCCAGACATAAAATGGTGGCTGAGTTTAGGCTCGCCACTGTTGTCATGACTGCCTTCTTAAACACTCATATACCGTCTTCGCATAGTTTCAAATCTTATCTGCAATCTCTGTAATCTGGGACGGGACATGGATCGGGACCATCCACTCCATTGTAAGTCGTTATCGAAACGCTCAATTGCGGACCGCTACTGGGAGTCCAGGGGCCTTTTAGACACATAGACTATTGTTACAGCTTTTTTATTTTTCATTTTTTCTTGTTGTTATTTGTATTTTTGCTGTAATTGTCTTTTTAACTGTGCCATTGGAAATAAAAATATATATGCACACACACACACACACACATATATATATATATAAAATATATATATATATATATATATATATATATATATATATATATATAATTTCTTAAATGCTAAAATATGCGTTAAATTATCAACATTAGTAAATGCCAAAATTTTCAAGACAAATAATTATTATGTCTTCCAATATATCACGAAATGAAATATAAATTGAAGCTACTATTTTTTCCTTTTTATTACTTTTATTAAATTCCTATATAATATATTAATTACAAATAAATTAAAATCTTGAGTTAATCTCCTTCCCTCTCTTTACGCACTTACTCACACACAACATATATATATATATACACTACTGGCCATTAAAATTGCTACACCAAGAAGGCGACATGTTACAGAGGTAAAATTTATACGAAAGGAAGAAGGTGCTGTGATATGCAAATGATTAGCTTTTCAGCGCATTCAGACAAAGCACGCGCCAGTAGAGACACCTACATTGTGTTTAAATGAGGAAATTGTTCAGCCGGTTCCTCATACACAAATTGCATTAGAACGTTGTTCCCTGGTGAAAAGTTGTTGTGATGCCTCGTGTAGGAAGGAGAAATGTGTACCAGCACGTTTCTGACTTTGATAAAGGTCGAGTTGTAGCGTACCGGGATTGCGGTTTATCTTATCGCAGTATTGCTGCTAGCGTCGGTCGAGATCCAATGACTGTTAGCAGAATATGGAATCGATGGGTTCAGGACGGTAATACGGAACGCCATGCGAGATCTCAACGGCCACCTATCATTAGCAGCCGAGAAGATAGGCATATTATCCGCATGGCCGTAATGGATCGTGCAACCACGTCACGAGCCGTGAGTCAAGAAACGGGGTCGTTTTGAAGACAACAAGTGTCTGCACGAACAGTTCGACGACGTTTGCCGCAGCATGGACTCTCAGCTCGGAGATCATGGCTGCGGCTTCCCTTGACGCTGCGTCATAGACAAGAGCGACTTCAATGGTGTGATCAATGACGAACCTGGGTGCACGAATGGCGTGACGTCATCTTTTCAGATGAATCCAGATTGTGTGTACAGCATCATGATCGTCGCATCCGTGTTTGGCGGCATCGTGGTGAACGCATACTGCCAGCGTGAATTCGTCATCGTCATACTGGCCCATCACCTGGCGTGATGGTATGGGGTGCCATTGGATACACGTCTCGGTCACCTCTTGTTCGCATTGACGGTGCTTTGAACAGTGCACGTTACATTTCTGGTGTGTTACGACCCATGGCTCTACCCTTTATTCGAGCCCTGCGAAACCCTACGTTTCAGCAGGATAATGCCCGACTGCATGTTGCCGGTATTGTACGGACCTTCCTTGATATGGAACATGTTTGGCTGTTGCGCTGGCCAGCACGTTCTCCAGATCTTTCACCAATAGAAAACGTCTGGTCAATGGTTGCCGAGCGACTGGCTCGTCACCAAACGCCAGTCACTACGGTTGATGAACTGTGGCATCGTGTTGAAGCTTCATGGACATCTCTACCTGTACATGCAATCCAATCTCTGTTTTACTCAATGCCCAGGTGTATAACTGCTGTTATTACTGCCAGATTTGGTTGTTCTTGGTACTGATTTCTCAGGTTCTCTATATATATATATATCCAGCCAAATTTTTTGAAAATTTAATCACTTGTTATTTCTAGTATAATATATTTGTCCAATAAATATCATTTTGTTATCTGCATTTCTTCCTGGTGTAGCAATTTTAATGGCCAGTAGTGTGTATATATATATATATAATATATAATTCATACACACACACATGCATAAATGCTGTTACTCTTTCATCATGCATAAATGCATAGGAAATGGAAGAAAGTATGCATAAATTCACATATTACTTATTTTATGATAACAATAGAAAAGTTTGAACAAATATCATTATTTTTCGAATGTGTAGTAACACGCATTGTTTTCAGATTTTATCCCAAAATAATTAAATGTTATTTCAAAATGAGCTTTTTTTTAAAAAAATTTAGTTGAGTAAATATTTTATTTGTTTTATTTCTATTAAATAAATTTGTAACTTTTGTTGAATGTAAATGCAAAAACGGAAGATAAGTTTTATTCTAGTCAGTTAGAAAATCAGGAAAATTAAAACTGAAATATTATGTGGAGAAATGTTTTATTCTTTTATAAGAACATTTTTGTAGAAAAAAATGAATAAATCTCAGAATTTGTAAAAAAATCTATTTTTAAAAGTAATTAAAATTTATTTTGGAAATATTTCCATTATTATGTAAATAATTTTTTTCCCCAGAAATGTATCTACAACTGATTGTAGTGATACACAGAAACACAATGAATTTTTTGAATTTTCGTAATGTTGTAAATTACTTTCAGCATTTAAATAATTACATTATATTTTCATAAAAAAAGTTTAATTTTGAGAAACATACATAACTTTTGTGATATTGATAATAGAAAAACAATTTTTCTTTCGTAGTTTTGCACTAATTGCTTTTTTTTTTATCCTATTTTAATATCTTTAAGAACTTTCATACTTTTCCGTTTTACGCAAAAATATCTGACATTATAAAGGGAAATGTTTCTTTTTTTTTTTAGTTAGGGTAGAGTGTGAAACATGAATAAAACATAATCTCTACGAATATTTATAGTTTAGTTGTGCACGAAATTTCCTCATATTATAGAAATACGACATCTTATGTTTAAAAATAAATTTTTATTTAATACTTTCCTAAGAATTTTCATTCAAATATTCATAGTTTCAGCTGTAAGCGAAAGTCATTCAGAATATTTATGATGAAATGAAATTTATGTAATTCAATGAAATACTTAATAAAACTGTAATTAGTTTTATAATTTACAAAAGCAATTAGTAAATTATTTACATTCATTTCCAAAGGTTAAACATAAAGATGTAAAATGAAAAAAAAAAAAATACTGCTTTGATTGACACAAAATTTGGCAGCCAATAGCATATATATTTATGCATAAAATAAAATCAATAATTATTTACAGAAATGAAAACAATATTAAATTTTTGTAAGTTATCAGATAATGACATCCCGGAGATTTAAACAGATTTATGTATTAAGTGAATATAAACAACATAAAATGAAAAAAAAAAGAAAATGAATAGGGTATATGATCCCCCCTCATCTGTATTCAAAGTTTACACCTTGTGACCATGCTTTCAATTAGGTGGTTAAGCACCGCAACATTAAGCAATAGACATTATTCTTGTATATCAGTTTCCAGCTTAATAAGAGTGGCTGGAGGTGGAAAACTTGAAGATACAGCACGGCCGAGAACATTATAAAGATTTTCGATGGGATTAAGGTCGAGCGAATATGCTGGCCACGCCTTCCCTTCACTCTCCAGTTAATCATCGACGATGTCAGCTCTCTAAGGATGTGCATCATCGTTCATTAAAACAAAAGTATTGCCAACTGCTGCAGCGTACAATCTCACAATGGGTTCTAGAACTGCATCTCGATCCCGGACAGCCTTCACAGAATCTCTTTAAAGATGTGCAGGTCGGTGCGGTATCCTAATGAAATCCCTGCTCACACCATAATGATTCCGCCTCGTAATGCGTGATGTTCGGTGATGTTTTGGGGCTGATTGCGTATTCCTTGTTCACGCCATATCCTTATAAGCTTGTCATCTCACTCCAGAGCAAATCTTGACTCATCAGTGAAATGACATTGCTCCAGTCAGATACAGTCCCATTGACATGTTCCCGGCACAACTTATGCCCCTCTTGGTTGGCAATATAGAGCTCTTTGTTGACTGTGGGATTCCTTCGAACATTTCTGTGTGCACCAAGAGGTCCTTAAAAACTGGTGTAACACTTTCCTTGACACCAGACCAGACGATTTTTGGTGGAACGACATCAACAAATTATTCAAGAGGTGAGAAGACGTTGTAAACATCAACGGCGAATATATAATTGACTAACTTATTGATGTAATTGTTGTTTTATTTTAAATAAAATTCTTTGGTATAAACGCTACTAACTTATTCCCCAACCTAATAGTTTTCAATGGCAGTTTTAAAGTGAATGTGAAACAAAACAAATGTAAATTGAATTTGGTTTTAAAATATAATGAATTTTAGCTTCCACGCTTTTCAAAGTTATATTTTATTGTTGTTGCTCCAGAGAAAATCTTGACTCATCAGCAAACATGAAATTGCTTCAGTCCGACTGTCCAGTTGACATGTTCCCGGCATCCCTTTAATTATGTCTTTGTTGATTGGACGGATAGACAAACACAAACTTGAGGTACCCGGGTGTACATACTCATATGTAATCTTCGGCGTATAGTTGCTGCAGATATCACCTTACCAATAGACGCTGAAAAACCATAGACGTCACACGTGTGGAGGTCGCTCTGATCGCTAAAATCGCAATATATCGATCTTTCTCTGGGTTTGTAACCTTTAGGCTTCCGACTATGGGACTTCGGACAACTGTCTGTGTGGTTTAGAATTGTTTCCATAAACGTGATATTACAGAATGATGAACGCCGAAGAAAAGAGCAACACCTGAGATCGACTGTCCTGCTTCAATGCGTCCCACAGGCGCCAGCGCTCAGAATCATCCATTCGTCTTCTGGAAGTCATAGAAACACGTATTTCTTGAAAACAAATTGTACGAAAGTTTTAGTAAAAGTATTGTTTCAGAATTTACTTTAAGCTGTAGTTGTCGAATTGATGCATGTCTGCATAAAATGATTGCAAAATTAAACCAATTCGTAGTCGTGGTATCATTAATGGTAAATTTCCGTTCATCTAAATTATTTTTTACTTTATTTAAAAGAGCATAACTTACTACATATAACAATTCAGTCATAATTTCATATATACTTTAGATTACTATTGAGAGATCTGAAAAATCATTAAAATTAAAAGAAAATACTGATAAATGAAATTAGAGTATGAAAGCATCACAACAAAGATATTGTGATGCTTTCATACTCTAATTACGCTTCATAATATTTTACATTTTTCACCTTTAGAAATATTATACAATATAATATCTGAGTCCTACATAAATATCCATATAAATTTTTATATTAATTTTTTAAATTTTTAGAAAAGTTGCTTAATTTATTTTCAGTGTATTAATATCTAACTTAATTTAAATTGGAGCTAGCCGGCCAACTTGTCTAGTGGTCAGCGTGCCTGACTACAGATAGGAAGGTCCTGGGTTTGAATCCCGGTTCAGGCATGTATGTACTTTCTCTCTCTCTATCCTGTCTTTGTCCTTTCCTTGTGTGTGAATGAGGTATGAAAAATGGCTACCCTATAAATGGGTTCCTATGGCATGTGTGAGGGTGGGATGGTGGCGCACCCCCTGTGGTGCACCCGGGGAAACGCCTCGGCGGCAAAGAGGTCGCTGTGTCTGGCCGGTTCCTTGGTATCAAGGAACAATAGATTAATAGACTCTGTTGCAGTTGTAACTGTCTACAATCTGCCATTGGAAAAAAAAATTAAAGCTAAAGATATTTATTACCAAAATTTTGAGTTAAAAGTTCTTAAAAATTTAACACGCTTTATTAAAAAAAAAAAAAAAAAAAGGATGAGACAACAATAATTCAGGAAACACAATTTCTTAAAACATACATACGATATTCTTAAAAAAAATATATAACACAGTTGATTGTTATATATTTTTATAATGATAATTTGGAAACATCTGCAGGTACCAAATGACTTGTGAATTGACAGTTTCAAATTTCTGTATTACTTTCAATAATGTTTAATATATCGATAGTTGACTTTAGGCACAATGGGAATACGATGGCTGTGTTGGCCTGTTTGGCTAGGGTGTCGTTCTCATCGGAAGGTAGGGAGTATGAATCCTAGCCGACTGAAGATCCGTCGTGTTCGCTACTGACGGCTATGGCAAATTAAAACTGGGTATAGTCGCAAAGTCATCCAAGTGAAAAGATTATCTCTGGGGGTGGCAGGCCATGTATATGGGATCGTCTAATTGGTCTCTGCTTTAAAATCACGAAGACTAAACAAAGCTTCTTCTTTTTCTAACTAATCGAACACAACTCAGGATTAGGTACAGGGAAGCATGCTGGTGCAACAACGATAATTTGAATATGTTTCATGTATGAGAAAGAATCTTTACAATTAGTTTTAAAAATAATTTTAAATTGATTCTCCAGTTATGATAAACGGAGGTAAAATTCATCACAAATGATATTTATTTATATTTTTGTTGATTCCAAAAAAGTAAATCGAATCCTTCCATTTACAATCTAAAAAAAATTAAGAGTCATAAATTGCACTTTGCTATTTTCTATAACCTATTTGCAGTAGTTCTCCCAATTTTGTTACGTAAACTCCACTAAATATTAAAATTATATCTTTCGTAAAACCTATTTTTCCAGTAAAAGTGATTTTAGTATGTTTGCAGAAATATTAATATTTTATTTATTGCAAATTTATATTTTATTGAGCTCAGGTACACCACTACACAAATGCACAAACTTAACATGAAGGAAGTTAAAAAGAAACATTTTACATTTTCATTACTAAAATAATAATACATTTGTTTTCTTCTAAACGTTAACTGATGTTATATGAAGTAATAGTAAGAGTGAATTTTTATAATCGTTTTTTATAATTCCTCTCTATTTTTATTCATATTATACTTACACATAATTATAGTGCAAATATACATATAAGATAAAAAATGGAAAATATATTGAAACGAGAAATATAAAATTGGAAAAAAAATACTAAAATATACGAAGCAAATGATAAAAAAAAGCCATAGAGACCACGCCTTCATCAGGAAGGAGATAGCCAGTTATGAAGAATGAGCACTCCTCTGATCTGATTTGCTGATTTTGGTATTATGTAATTTTTTTACCACACCTATTTTTCTATGTTTCATCTATTGTGAGTATGTTTACTTTTCTGCATATATATTTATATATTTATTCTAATTTTTGTACTAAGGGTATCTTTGTTTTTTTTCTCTTTTAATACGAACACTATTCGGGGGAATTGCTCAAAGGTATCTAGACATTTGTCCATCGTGCATGTCAGAAAAGAGTGTCCATTTTGCATAGCTGGCCATCTCCCTCCTGATGAAGACGTGGTCGCTATGCCTTCTTTTTATCACTTGCTTCGTATATTTTAGTATTTTTTCCAATTTCATATTTCTAGTTTCAATATTTTTCATGTTTTATCGTATTTATATTGGGTAGTATATAGTTTCAATATTTTTCATGTTTTATCGTATTTATATATACAAAATTGGGAGTTTCAATATTTTTCATGTTTTATCGTTTTATCGTATTAAATCTAACCACTGCAAAAGCAGTTAAAGAAAGATAGTAAATCTTTCTTTAACTGCTTTTGCAGTGGCTAGATTTTTTGTAATGTTTGTAGTTCATATTCATTACTTTAATATATATTTTTTGCATTATACATACATACATACATATATATATATATATATATATATATATATATATATATATATATATATATATATATATATATATATATATATATATATATATATATATATATATATATATATATATATATATATATATATATATATATATATATATATATAGATATATATATATATATGTAGACACACCCTAATAGTTTAATTATATGCAAAAATATAAAGGTACAGTTAGAATTATGAAAAAATGTGTTAATGATTGGACAAACAAATAAGCTGTCAAAAACTCAGGATTCTTTTCTTCATTCATTGATTCACAATAGATAATATGAGTTTAGAGTTAAAGAATTTTAAAGGAAAATTTTATATAATTTGATTGTGAAATAAAAACATAGACTTATACAATTACAGTATCATGTAATCATTAAAAGATAAGGATTCAGACCATGTTATGAAAATATATTTACTTATATATATTACTATCTTATAATATTACATACATATATTACCATCTTATGAAAATATATATATGTCTGACATATGGAAGCAGTGAACACCTAAGAAATATGTACTGGAATATTTTCGTATAATTTTTCTCCTCATTATAGAACGAAAAATAAATATACTATTATTTTTCAGCGAGAGTTTTCTTAAATTCACAGGTAATAAACTTGTGAAAATAAAGAGAAATGAAATATTATAAAAAATATATTTTCTCTATTTGCAGATACAGATTTTATAATTTACATAGAAAATATCTTAAAATAAGGATGTCCTAATTAATTGATCTCTCTTTTATCTTAATTAATTGATCTCTCTTTTATCTTAATTAATTGATAAATTCTGAATTAAATAATTTTGGTGACAAGTTTAATTTGATATGTTTGGTTTATATGTCGAATATTGAAAGTGATAAAATATACGTAGAATACAGCCATATATATAATAACATTCGTCTCAAAATCTTTTTGAGACGAATAACATTCGTCTCAAAAATGTATTAATAAGATTTCTTTTGAAAAATTTCATCATTTGAAAAAAAATATTATTCTAAATTTTGTTGATAAAAGCAGCAAAATAAAAATCGGAAAACATTTTTCTTTTAATTATGCAGTGTTGTAAACGAACGAAAATACGTAAATTTCTTAACATTATGCTTTTTTTTATGTTTCATTGGTAAAAACTTCTATCAAGCATAACTCACTTCGGTTGTAGATGCTGAATTATATTTTTATGTTGAATAAAATATTTTCCTCTTAAAACACATACAATAAAAACAAATACTTTAGTTGTATTATATTTTATAAAAAGCGATTTATTTGCGGGAATGTAAAAATTAAAGATAGATTTAGGTAGGATAACAAGGTTACGAAATAGAAATATGCATTGTACCTTTTAAATTGCTTAGATGAGAAATAAAATGAAATGTAAAATTTTTATTTAAATTTGAAACTGCTTAAAACTGTGATAAGCAAAAAATGAATTTGTCTAAGAGGAAATTGATTTAAATTTCAACATGGTTTGAAAATATAGAACGTGTCATAACTATTTCTCTGTGAATTCTAAAAAAAATTGGAATTTCAGTTGAAACAAGTATGCGAAATTCCTTATCAATATCATATTATTTTGAAAATAACTAAGAAGCAGTTAAAAATAATTCCATCAGTTTTGACTGGTAGTTTGATAAATTGCCTAAAACTGTTTTGTTTAAATCACGGAAATAACAATATCGACTTTTATCAGTTTTTATTATAATAAAATAGGATAAAATTATAATAATTTTAATTAATCTTAATGATGAGCTCTAAATTTCAATTTTACCTGTATAGCCTTTCGCTTTTAATATCAGAAATAATAATTATATAACAAAAGGATTGAAGCATTTTCTAAAATCGTAAATGAATCTAACCTCTTAAAGTATCGAATTTTCCCTTAAATGCTAAACCTATTATCAAATATTTCCCCCTGTGGGTAATAATTCTCCTTCTCCTAACTACGTCGAAATTGGCCCTTAGGGGATTTAAGATCTCCGCTTATCCAGATTTCATGCTTATCCAGTATTTTGACGCTAACTGATGAACGATCCTGAAGAGGCAGCAGAGCGTGCAGAACAACTTTTCAAATGCTCTTCACCAAAAGGGTGGAAATGTTGAGAAAAGCTGATTAAGATTTTCTGCTCTCCTGTAGCCACACTAACATTTTGGCACTCCACAGATTGGATGGGAAGTTTGATGGAGAAATGGCGTTTTACCTTATCGATTTCATTTGTCTCTTCTTCTGCAATGTGAATAAAAACTGAAAATTTACCCTAACTTGACTTTTTGATTTAGTTTCATGTATAATGGTGACATTCTGACAGGTTTTTCCATCCCAAGCTAAGTTGCTTTAACTAAGCCCTGTAAATATGTTAAGAATTAAGCACTGAATTAAGAAAAAAAAAATTTTCACCAAATGAATTTGTATTTTACTCTTTATTTATAATATTAAGGGAAGTAATGTTTTTGAATATTTATTTTAATGCACTGGTTTCTGAAAATAAATTTCAAAATAGAAAAAAATATATTAATAGAACTTTCGCTAGTTAAAAAAAATCAACATATTTTCAATGGGAAAATATTTCTTCTTAAAATGTATTCTTTATTAATTTTATATTAAAATTGTGTCCTTGAATTGACACATGATATAATTTTAATTTGATACCATTTTCAAGAATTAAAGCATATATATTTTAGACAAAGAAAATTATTCTCGTCTTGATGATTCCATCATTTTCCGTACAACTTAAAATCCACGTTTAGATTTGGTATCAAGTGTATCTTAAATTTATAAAAGGATTTTTTTGCACGAGATGATTTATTTAAACTCAAAATAATCATGTTTGACATCTGTAAATTTTCAAGTGCAATAAAGTGATGATTTCCACTTAAAGAGTGATTATAAGAATCACCAGCGACTTTATAGAAACTTTTTTTTCTATCAGAACACCTTGATAACAATGGATATCGAATATTTTGCAAGAAATTTTGCCACATTTATTAGGGGATGTTTTTAATGATATGGAGCTTGTACATTGTTCCAAATAATGGATTTTTAATCTATTCTGTAGGAAAAGATACAAGCACTGATATAGGTTTACCAGTTGGATGGATATAAAAGTAATTCTTTATTTTGCTCATTAATATCTCTTGATCTGTAATATCTTGCTTTTTCACTGTAGGGAAAGCAGAAAAATTAAATTTATTCGGAAGAGAATTTAATCCCAAGATGCCCAGCCGCTTCTGTGCGTGACTTTTGATACCATATAATGCATCAGATTGCTCAATCTCTTTTCTTTCCACATTTTCTCTTTCTGTTGCAGTCGTCTATTGTTTTATTTTTGGGCAATTCTTGTAAATAGTTAATTGAAATTGACCTCTTAATGCAATAGTCATTTTCTGTTCTTCCTCAAATTACCGGTTTTATTGTGTCTTTTGGGATTTTGATTTTAATCAATGATGCGTTTTTTGAGGGAAATAGATTATCTTTGTGAATTACTTTCTCTTAATATTTTTTGATTTTGAATTTTTCGCTGAATGCCATGATGACAGAGGTGAAAAATGGCTGCGGGAATGAGCTTGGATGAATAGGCGTGTTATCGTTGGTCAAATACCAAATGAATGGAGCGTCTACCAACAGTGTCTTCCAAACTATTTTGGGTTGACTCCGAAGCACACACCTATGCTGTCCATCGGTGACAGAGGCCGGAGTTCGCACGCGTGTATCGCAACTGGACTTCCAATGAGTGGCAACAACTAGCGTTTTCCGATGAGTCACGCTCAATTGAGCAGATTGACGTTGGGGTATAAGGCATAAAATTTCTGAAAGGAAACTCCCTGCAACTATTGCCAGAACGATCCAAGTAAGGCTTTAAGGTCTGGGGAATACTTTCCTGGCATTCTCTGGGCTCATTCATCATTGTAAAAGGATCAATGGATTATTACAAACACGCATCTGTCCTTACTGACCATGAACACCGATATATTATTCTCCCTCAGGATGATGGCATGTATCAGCAAGACAATGCCAAGTGTCATACAGTTTCCAGTGTATGTGGGTGATTTGAAGAGCACCAGGATGAGTTTACCGTTCTCCCCTGGTCAGCAAACGCACCTGACTTAATCCCAATAGAGAATCTGCGGAACCATAGAGATCGGCTTGTTCACGGCTGGTTCCACGTGGTCGCTATCTAGAACAGCTGTCCATGTCACTGGAGTCGACATGACTCAATATCCCAGTGAACACTTTCAAGAACTTAATTGATTCATGTCCTTTACGCTCCGCAGCAGTCCGCTCTGCGAAATGAGGTTGTTGTAGCCCTTGACAGGTGGTCATATTAATATAACTTTATAAAATTGATAGATGTTTAAAATTCACAGATAATAATTAAATATTAGCGCAAAAATTACGTCATTAGATTTAAATTAAATGAGAAACTACAATAGAATTAATTTTGAAACAATTTTCCTTGTGTTGTCTTATCAGAAAAATTGCTGATAATTTGAGATATGAAATGTGATTGATTTTACAGACGGAAGCATTCAATTCAATAACTAAATTCAATATTTTTTGGTTTATTATATATTCTGAATCAGACATCTAGAAATGTCACTAAGATTAGCAAAGTTTTTTAACAGAATCACATTTGGATTTGCTCCAGGATTAAATATAAGATTTTGTATTTATTCAATAAAATATTGTTAAACTAATTAGTGGTAATTTTAAAATTTAAGAAAAGAAGAAGCATTTAAAAAGAAAAATGCTTTCACAATAAAATATAGTTAAAAACCTTGGTAATTTATTTATCAAAAATGAAAACTTAGATTTTTTGTTTAAACTTAAATTTTACGAGCATAATATTATTAAAACTGTTGTTGATATTTGGTATTGTACAGAATGAAACTGAGAAAATTGAAATTTTTTTTTATCAAAAAAAGAATACAAATATTTAATTTAATCTATTTAAATAATTTTAACTATAGCTGCTAATAATGAAGTAAACATGAAAAATAATGAGGCCCTCTAAAAAGTAATAAAACTTTAAAGCATACTAAAACCCTTTCAAAATGAATAATTTATAAAAAAATATTAACTTTTTAATTGTTAGAAAGAATATCTTTTAGCGATATCCGCATTGTAGTTTGTCTGATAAAAGTAGTTCCAATTAAATACTTAATTTTAACTAATTAATTTTAAGTGAATTAAGATGGATTTTAATATTTTCTATTAAACGAAACAAAAATTTATATTCATTATTTAATTTAATTAGGTGATTTAAATTTTTACATTTTTTAAATTAAAAACAAAGTATTAAATATGTAAAGTGTTGTGTAGATAAAGAAGAGCTCCTTTAAAATAAAATAAAAAAAATACTTTTAATGAAATATACTTTTTATCAAAAGTATACTCGATCCTGGATGAAAAGAGAATATTTAATTTAGAATATAAAATTAATGTTAAACAGTCGTTTTTAAATTGAGTTTTTAATGCTTAACAAACATTATAATTTTAAATGGAAGAGCCGTCTCTCGCTATATTGAAAAAAACTTTTCAGGTTGCTTATAAAAATTAATATTTACGCTAGTTATTTGCTATTCTTAATATTTTTTTCAAACTTAATTATTCAATAATGTTTAATTTAATCAATAAATTATATCAGGTGTATAGGAATTTTATTTTTTAGAATTTTATCTACGTATAAATAAATTAAAAATATTTTCGAATACTTTATCTGAATTGGTTTTAAACCTACTATTTTCACTATCAACGTTAATAAAGACTTAGTTATGTAGAATATGCTTCAAATCAGGACTTGAAAATATGAAAAAAACTTGTTACAAGAAATGGAAAAGAATGTATATGCGTAAGTCAAAACGAAGTCCAACAATTTCTTATGATCCAAAGTACATTTTTAAGTGAACTCTTTAAATATATACAACTAATAAATGTTAGCAATGCCACCCATCCTGTCTAGTGGTCAGCGTGGATGACTACGGATAAGGGGGTCTTGAGTTCGTATCCCGGTTCGGGTATGGATGTACTTTCTCTCTCCTATAAACGGGTCCCTATGGCATGTGTGTACTGAGGAAGTCGGATTCCACACCAAATATGGTTCAGTTGGAAAAGTGGGGTAGCGCACCCCATATTGTCTGCCTAGCTGGCACAAGAACAAAAAAAATGTTAGAAATAAAACCGAGGTATCAGTTTTTCTCAATGTATGCAATAGGATTAACTTAACAGGAAACAAATATTCCCTAGATATTCCTATTTATTAAACATAATTGGAATAATTAAATACTATTTAAGTAAAAGTTCGCGGGATTTTGAATTTAAATTTTTCGGAATATTTTTGAGAAGCAATGAAGATAATTAAGAACTCTCCAGACTTGTCTGTTTTAAGTAATCTATGTGTATTCAATTGCTGAAATGGATTTTAGAATTTTGAATTTATTAAAATTGCAGATATAAATTGTAAACACAAAGCAAACTTTCGGTATTATTCCAATACTCTCTACAGTGTGTTGGTTTTTTAATAGAGAGATTTTTAGTTATTCAATTTTTTTGTAGTATTCATTTAATGTTTTTAAATTTTTTATATACGCTTCTTTATTATTTTAGCATTATTTGTTTTTCTCAGTGTTGTTACACCAGCACGCTTCCCTGTAGCCTAGCTCTAAGTTGGGTTATACCAGTTAGATAGTAGCAGCCGAGTGGAGTATTCGTGATTTTGAAGCAGGGATCGAGCAGAAGACCCCAATACTTGGTCTGCTACCTAGAGAGGTATCATTTTACTTGGAAGACATTGCGACCATTCCCAGTTTTAACTTTCCCTGGCCACTTTTAGCGAACACAATGGATAATCTGTCAGCCATGAATCAAACTTACTACTTTTCAAGAATGATCACGGCTCAATAACAAACCAGGCTACTGTTGCCTATTTTCTCTTCATCTTTTTCTTTTAACTGGGCTTGCACGATACTGGGCATCGCTGCTCGATAGCTTTTTTGCCATAGCCTCAAGCTCATGAACTCTTATTTCTAATAAATTGAGTCGCCCCCTTTGAATATAAAGACAGACAAACCCTTTATGGAGCTAAGATGTATCTCTTTAATATTGATGATTCCTAAAGTATTAAACGAGTGGAGGCTAGAGCATCACACTTAAAAATGATGTGATGCGCCGACTCATCATCCGAAAGGCATTTCCTACAATTAGGGTCTTGAACGATAGTATGGAGATGTTTCCAGAAATGACAGTGTCCAGTGATGAAGCTTACGATGGTACGTCTCTTCGTCATAGAATAACTGAGAATTTCAGAAACAACATTCGCCGATGATTTTGCCTATTTTCACTGTATGTAAAAAAATAATTGTAGGTATAGAATCATTTATTAAGTATGTGTTTTTCTTAGCATAAGAAACATGTATCATATTAATTTTAATTCAATTGGTTCATCTTTCAAAGTTTTCTACTAAATATGCTGTTTCGATGACTTGATTATTTGAGTCATGAAGACTAAAAATAGCATACGATTCTTTTTACCAAGCTTTTGAAACTGTAATTATTGTACTATTGTATATAGAGATGCACTAGTAATGATTCTGACAATGAATTACAATAAAATTTTTATGTTTGTGTCCATTTTGGTTTTCTATTATCACTGTCTATTACGAATATAAACCTATTCACACACACATTACGAAGATAAATTTTTTTTAATATATGAGAGTAAAAATTAAATAAGAAAAGAGTATAATAATTAATATTTAATAATTTTTACTGTGGCACATTGTTATAAATGAAATTTTGACACTTGGTACCATTTATAAACAAACAAGGAATACCTTTGTTAAAGGATATGATTAATATAGCGATAAAATGATATGAGGCAAAATTCATTCAATTTTATCCCTAATAACATTAATAAGAAACCGTTTTATATTCGTTGCTCAAATAGCACGTTTTGTCAATTTTGAAGCATAAACCTAATTATTATAAGTGCATATAATATTTTGATTTACTTTTACTTAATTGACCAAATTTTATTTAGGTACTATCCTTTTATTTTTATGCAAATTTTAAGGAATTTAAATTTTATGAATAGTTATATTATTGAAACATCAGAAAATTATTATATTTATTTATTATCGTATATTTATAAACTTACAATACAACGAAGTCATTTTATACGTAAAGAATATTTATCAATTGTATATTTCTTATGAGCACCATTTACATTATATGCTTTGATTCTTATTATAGTAAACGCAAAAGATTACAGAATGTATTAAGTGTTAATATAATATTTAAGTGGGAAAAAACCTTTTAAAATTCATAAGAATCATAGGTATAGTAGTAGTTTATGTCGTTTTACTTAAGTGTGCAGAATGAAATATAAAATTTGTCTTTAAATTTCAAATATATATTAAATAAAGCAAATGCATACTCAAATAGAGTTAAAAGTGGTTAAAAATAGTCACTTTCTGTAAAGTTAAGATAAGCACAGTTGGCAAATAAATATAGCCTTAACTGGTAGTATAACTGGTATACTCCACTTAATTTAAGGAGAAATCGCTTCAAACGCAGAGATATTAATCCTGATGAATGATATTCCGATTAAAACAAAAATTTTAACCTTTAAGTTTTCAATGAGGGTATTTAACTATGTCTGCTTTGTATTTTTGCACTTTATAAATAAATCTTATACGCTCTATTTTGACACAATGTGATTCTTCAGTGGGGAATTCTTTTGAATAAATTCCGAGATACAGATATTATTTTTTATTGCTTGCTATCATTGGATATTAATAAAGAGCAAGCTACTTATTAAATGAAAAAATTCCTTGTTTAAGTTATGTTACTGCGATACGTTTCCATATTTACATTTCTCCTTATTGAAGCCAATAAAAGCGACCAACAACATTGTGTTGTTGTTGTTTCTCAACCCTGTGACCAGCAATGATAAATCAAGTCCATGAGTTCGTTCACCCTGAAGAAATCATGAACTAAAAGGAAACTTGCTTGGACTTGTCTTCAACCAAGTCTTGCCTGGTAAGTTCTAGACAAGATAAAATGTGACCAGTGAAGTCTTGTGCAGAAGAGCACCTAGTCCAGATTTCGAAGTGCTTAATGCCTCCAACAAAAGTCTTTTAATGACAAGTGACCACTAATGAAACCGGTAAGAGTAATTTGATCTCTTCTACTGTTATCCCGAAACAAGGAGCCTCCAGGACACCTTCTCCAATACCATGGCGGAACCATCAAATGGCTTTATTCTTTGTTTTATATTTAGAAAATAGCTCTATATAAATAAAAAGAGCGGCAATTTTGAACATTTTTCAAATTACACGACCTGACATTATTTTCATGCCATCAGTAAGCTAACAGTAACAAGTACAATGAGGAAGGTTAAAAATGATAGTACAATAGAAGAATCATAACGAAAATTTATAGGAAACATTAATTTGAAAAATGGTTCTTTTTTATTATTTTATGTTGATATGTATTTGTGTGTTTCATTTATTCTTTTTTTAAGTTTTCAAATCAGAAAATTTTAAGTGTTTTTTTATTTTGGATGACATTCCTGTTATAAGGTTAATATTAAATTATCTTTATATTTTCTTCTGATTATTTCTTCACATGCGGAAATAATGATCGGGAAAACTAATCTTTAACTAACACACTAAATTTACTTTATTCTTTGATACTGTTCAAGATGAGCAAAACAAATGTACCACATTATTATTTTGAAATTAAATACATCTGCAATCGATAAGTATTTTCTGAATTATTTTATCGACATTAAAATTTTGCTTTAAACACAATCAAAAATGTAATATATCGTGAATAAATATTTTATAGAAATATTTCCTATTTTAAGTAAGTAATAACTAACTTAAAATCGTAAAAACATTTAACTAAATATTTTAAAAATTATATTATTTTAAATTAATCATCACTTAAATTTTTTTTGTCAAATAATAGTGCCTAATGCATGGTTGGGGAAATTATTATATTTAATACTTAAAAAATTATATATTTGATATTCATTTTATTTTGTTATTATTGATACACCCACACACACATATACAGGAGGTAAAAGTAGTCTCCAAATTATGTCCATATGATGCCATATACCTTCAATTATATTATATTGTATTATTTTCCATTCTGTATCTAATTTGCTATTAGGAATTAGACTAAATGCATTATGTCTATACCGAGCTGAATACTAATGGTAGAGTAAGAGGGTGCTTAGATTTATATTTTAAGAAAATGGACGTAATGTTCTTTACCTCCCAAACGAGTTCACGCACGTATGTGCAAATAGTTATGAAATAAATGAAATTCACTAAGTGATAGTAAAAGAACCCATTAAAACTTGTTAAAGATTCAAGGAACATTTCTCTCTAAAAACTTTCCTTATGATTGTGTAATTTCTAAATGCTTTATCCAAAGTAACGTTTTGTAAAATTATGCCGATAAGTCGAATCAAAGAAATATTCATCAAGAAAAAGTAATAAAACTATGTATTTGCTTGAATTGTTTGTAGACACAACATTTCTTCGTATGAAGGAAATATTTTATATTCGATGTGTTTAAAGCAAGTTTCATTAATAAGTAAAATCCAAGCAAATATCAGTACCTGAGTCATAAAATAAAAGAATGAAACTTCGTACACGAAACTACACTTAGGATATTAATCTTAGAAAAGTTATGGTTTTTTTTTATCCAATTTTACTGTCAGCATTCGCACATGATGTCCCATTTGAAAACCAAACTTCTTAAAATCCTTTTATGAAAAAATTTGACTTGAATATGTTATTGCTACATCTCTTATAGGAATTAATTACTTGATAAATTACTAGGAAAATTGAATAAAAACAAACAAAAGGCATTATTGTGGATTCTCTTGGAAATATAAGAGATTGTTGTGGAACTGAACAAAACCCATTTCAAAGTTGTGAAACTGGCTCTTTAAGATATTTGGAATCGTTAACTTTTAATCAGAGTAAAATCTTCTAGGTGCGACCCCAAGGCATTTATGATTGATATCTTGACTAGAATACTACTATTTAGCTGCAAATAGTTTAATTTCGTTAATGTGCTTAACATGTCAAACATAAAAGACAAGCAATAATATTTTGCTATACATCGACAGTATGCAAATCTTTGTATCCAAATCATGTTCTCTGAAGAAGTTGGGCGGCTCCAGGCATTGGAGTAAATTCTTTTTCGAGAAAGTCTTCGTTTATCTGAAATGTAACTCAAAAGACTTTGCTAGCATGAAGAATTAGTAACGAAATAACTACACCATATTTATATTTTTTATTAATTCTTGTCTTTCTTAATTGTAAAACAAAAATGATAATGTTAGTACAAATAAAAATTTTTAGTTATCCAACGAAATAATAAATAAAAATTAATATTCCAGCAATATATGCTTAATATATATATATATATATATATATATATATATATATATATATATATATATATATATATATCCAACGGCGGGTACTTGGGTACCGAACACTATACCACAACAAGGCCAGAAACTGCAACTCATTTGCCGTTACCCAGCGGGCACCTGAGAATCAAGTCATGGAGGCGAATAGCGTTACCCACGCCATACCAACACAAACCCGTTTATAGGGTGGGCCACATTCATACATCAACACAGAAGAAGGGACAGAGAGAACAAAGAAAGAAAGTAACATCCATCCCCGAACTGGTATTCGAACTCTGGACCCACAGCTCAGGAGTCGGGAATGGTTGACACTCAGTCATCGGTCGGCATAAATAATATATATATATATATATATATATATATATATATACGATTTCTGAAGCTAAGCAATGAGTATTCTTGGAAGAGGAGAATTGTGCATTAGAGAAGCAGTATGGTTGGTTGGGTTTTATGGCGCAAGGTCCACAAATAGACATGCTGCGCCAAGAAAAATATTTTTTTTTAAAATTATTTATTTATTTTCAAAACCCAAGCATCATTAAAAATTTAAAAGAGAAAAATCAGTGTATATGTAATTTTAAAATCCAATGAGAATGCATAAACAAAAGTATATGATTTTAAATTTTAAGACTGAAATTAAATATAATGTAAAAATCCTATTGCTCTTAGAAAAGCGAATAGGTTTCTATGGGGTGGATCCCCTATTAAATGAAATAAAGTTAAAATATCAGTTCTAAAAAAGTGTAAACGTTGTTGGTTAAAATCTTGACTTGAAATTAAAATATGTTAAACAGTAAATGAACAGTATGTCTAATCAAATGTTCGTCATGATGAGAGAAATGGACAAAAATGAAAGAGCAGTTTTTTTCCATTTAAATCAAAAAGTTTTCATTTCGTCGCCTAAAAATTTGTTGAGCAATTTTAGTGCATAATTTGTTATGAAGCACACATTATTTGTCATTCTGCTTTCCTAAAAATTGCGAACTCTTTTTTACATTAGAAAATGAAATAAAATATTCTAGATTTCTTTATATCTTGAACATTTCCATCTTTTCTTGATTTCAGTGAAATTGATACAACAGAGAAAAAAATGCGAGTTGAGATTTTCATGTATATATTACATTAAAAAATACACACACAGTGTGGCGATAAAATATTATGCTCTTTAAAAAAAACTCAAAAAATTTGTAAGCCGTATACTGACTAAAACATAATATACAATATGAATTAATTTAGAGATACTGTGACTGTTAATGGAAGGATTCTTGTAATTTTATCATTTTATATTAATTTCAGATACTTAAGAGTGGTTATAATTATTGAAGTAGATAAATTCAAATGCATAAAATCAATTATTTGTTTGAAATATTTAATGTTATAGATAATAAAATACATTATTTGTACAAAAATGAAAATTATATAGATAGCTTTTTGTATAAGAATAAAAAATAAATACATAATTCATTCTCTCCTTTAAACCGTTATGTGTACACATTCGTCAAATAAATTTCAATGATATTTCTTTTACATTTCAATATTAAATACTAAAAATCCAAATTCCCATTTTTTTAAATAATAGTGTGAAAGATTTTAATTTGTATTTTGAAAAAAAAAAAAAAGTAGAAACAGTTTACTAGGTTTTATAAATTATTTTTAAATAATACTTCCAATTTTATTTCGCCATTTTTTCGGTAAATTAGAGAATTAATTTAAAGGAAATTAATTATAGGTGCTTTAAAAAAGAGCATAATACAATTCACTTTTTCATCGTTATGTATAATATATTTTCATATAATAACATACAATTTGGATCATGAAAAGATAAATTCTTAGCGATTAATTGTTGGAAATAAATGTGTTAAAGAGAACTGAATAGTTTAAAAAAATGATGAGTTTTTTTAAATTTATTTATAGTAAAACCTATAAAACAATGTAAAACGTTTATCATGTAGAAAGTAATTACAGTGGAATAAAGAGAAATATATGAAGGTAAAACATTTCAATTATGTAATTGTTTCAAAATGAAAGAAATATGAATGTAAATCTTATGCTTAAGTCTTCTAGGAAAATTGAATTAAACTTGTCATAATATGTAAATTTAATTTCGTTTTCTTAATTTCAATTCAGTTCTTCGATTTAACTTATTACATCATATTTACCATTATAATTTACGAAAAAATTGTGCAGGTTTATTCGAGCAAGTTGTATAACATTGAATATATTTTATAATTATAACAATGCCAATTAAAAAACACAAAAAATAATTTATGAAATTTTCAATAGTTATTCGAAAAATGTATAAATATTAAATAATAATAATAATATATATTACTTACCTGTCTATTGTAATATATAAAAAGAGCAATATTTTTTCCATTCCTTCTAGCCGAAAGTTTAAGAAAGTTTGAGAGTTTTATGTCATTTTTTTGGCGAAAATTCGACAAGTTAGCAGCTAAATAATAGTTAGTTCTGTTGGTTGCGGTTCACCAGTTCCTGGGATATTTTTTTTTACCTAAAACGTGATTGTTTCCCTTTAAATAATATATCTAATTAGTCTTGTCTGCAAAAAATAATCATTGAACTACAAACAAACCATTTTGTCGACAAACCATTTGAGTCAAAAATTAATTTTTTAATTTCTTCTAATAGCCAGAATAAAATAATATCTATAATACAGCAAGAATTTGAATTTGAAATATTAAAAGTAAATAAAAATTTTTATTAAATTAAATGATAAGGAATTAATTATAAATAAATTTCATTAAAGCTTTAAATTAAAGATTGTAATGAGCAAAATTTAGTTCAAGTCTTCTCTTTTCAAGGAGCTAAATGTCAATATGCAATAAATAAAAAAGAAATTTTAAAAAAATATGAATCAAATTGCTTACTGAAATTTTATTTTATATTTAGGATAGATTATAAATTTTAATATTAAATTGCTAACAACTCAATAAACGAAACCATCCTCTTATTCTTCGAGATCTTTTTTTTTCTCATTTTTGCTGAAATACAATGCCCGACATTGAAAAAGCAACACCAAAAAAGGAGTGGCCAGAATATTATGCAAATTTCAGGGTAGGCGTACCTTATCAAATTATGTAAATGATGTGAAATATGCTGCTTTCCAGTGCTGACAGGATAAGATATAACGTGAGGAATGGTTGAGTGGCTCAATATTGGCGCCATTATTGCTGCTTGGAAAATAATCAACGTGAGGAATGGTTGAGTGGCTCAATATTGGCGCCATTATTGCTGCTTGGAAAATAATCATTGAAAGTTTGTTGTTGTAAAGGACGCTTGTAATGTCAAGCTACAATCGATGGAGTTAGTTCCAGTAAATAGACAAGTTAATGGGGGACATGGTAATTGGACTGAGAAGGGCACGGTGGTCTTTATGTCAAATCGTAATGTACAAACACCAAGACGCGTTCACAGAGCGTCAGCTGTGGCGGAGATGGTTGGAACAAGGGAAGTTTGCGGGGTACCGGTACAGAAAGAGTGATGTCAGCATGCGTGGATCGTCCCGT
This sequence comes from Latrodectus elegans, assembly GCA_030067965.1. NCBI lineage: Eukaryota > Metazoa > Arthropoda > Arachnida > Araneae > Theridiidae > Latrodectus > Latrodectus elegans. The sequence continues at coordinate 64,069,913 of CM057812.1, read as the reverse complement.
CCGACAGGAGGTTGACGTATACACCAGTAAGGTCCCCTGTGCCAAACCAAGTCCGACGGGAGGTGGCGGTAGCTCCACAAAGCATGTCCACTGAAATTCTGCAGCATTTGCAAGCCACCCTGGATGCTCCCATATGGAGAAGAGCCATTTGCCGTTGATTGATTTCTAGTAGCCTGACTTCATGGCATCAATTAAGAGGATTATCATTGGCCCCACAGCATACACACTTCCCTGGCCACCGTGCTCGCTAATCAAGCACAGTTGTTATATTATTGAACGCTATTTGCTGACCTTGGCACTAACTGCTTCAGAAGACGCACTTCGACAAATGGTTGACAAGGAATGGAGAGTCATTCCTCAGGACGCCATCCGTACTCTCATTGACTCTGTGTCTAGACGCGTTGCTTCATGTATCGCCGTTCATAGTGGTCATACAATCTACTGAACCGACCCATAATATGCATATCATTTCAAAATATAGATAACTTATTATTTGTTGCTGTCTCTCTCGGTTTGCTTAGTTTCGTCATGTGTGTGTGTGTCTGTCTTATGAAGCCAAAATTATGTTTGCTTATTTAAAAACACTGAAATTTTTCAGCTGTTACAGTTAAAAAAAACAATAAAATTTTTTGAAGACAAAACTGGATTTTTACCTTCCTAGACAAAATAAAAAATTTTTAAAGCGAGAAAACCTAATTTCAAATAAAATGTAATTAGTGCTGAAGCAATTGAACTGAACTTAAGCTTGGTCTCTTAAAGAAAAACATTAAGTTTTGAACCAAGTAAGTTTTTAATGAGTTTAAGGGAGAAAAGTCTCCCTAATTTATTTAAATTAAGCTTGTTTCTGTTTATTTTAAAGCAATTTCTCGATTTATACTTTTAAGAAAGATTTTCTTCCATTCTGATGAAAATTTCAAATAAAATGTAATAATATCCCAGTTTTTTAATAGGGTATGTAAAATTGTAAAATATTGTTAATATTTAGAATGTTCAATTTTCTTGAGTTGTCTATATTCTCCATCACAAATGACTTAAAAAATGATAATTATTACTTAAATTTGCAAAATCCATAAACATTGGAAGCATATGAACTTACTGTTTTATTTTAGTTTAATCATTGTGAATTATCACATCGTTTATTGAACTGATTTTAAGAATACTAAATATTTTGCTACACTAAATAGAATAAATATTTTCAGTTGTATGATCATTTTCTTTTTCTAAGATGCCAATATATGTGAATGCGTAAGTAACAATAATATTTGTGTATTAAAAGTATTTTAATACACAAATGTCATTTGTCATATCATTTTTAATAAATAAAATAAAATATGAGATAAAAAACATCTTATTTTGGAACATCTCAATTTTATTTTAACATATTTGGAAATTTCCTAATAAGCTCTTCAGAATATCACAAATAATGCTAATTTTGAAGCTCTGTTTTCATATTGATTATGTACGCTTTTCTTTGTATGTATATGAGTTAGTGCATAATTTCATTATAAGCACATTAAAATTAAGGTTAATAATTCTTATTGGAAATAATAGGAATGAAGGCTCTTTTAAAAATATATATATGTGTCTTTCAAAGGTTATGAAGTTGTTTAATAATAAATCATGAAATCATTGAAGTATTAGAGTAATTTTCTGAAGCAATCATAATATCAAGAAAAAATAGTGTGAAGCAATGTATACATAGAATTTTATGCTTGCATTTTTAGACTGCTTTTTAAATCAACAAATCAATGTTATGCAAATTCATATACATTACTTGACAAAACTCTACTTGATGGAAACAATAAAATCTCTTGCTCCTTATCACGAGTTGTTGGTGTTGCTTGTTTCCGGGTGACAACTGGACATGACTAACTACAAAGGCACCTGCATCGAATAGATGTAATGGACTTTGATCGTTGTCCATTGTGCAATAATGATGATATGGATGCTGCTCACTTCAAGAACAGCCCTGAAGTTTTAAAGTTTGTGACTGACAACTCTTTTGAGGCTACTAAAGAACTTTATTCTTGTTTTTATACTTGTTCATCTTTTTTATTTGGCTGCTCGTCGATTAATGGCAAAGATGCCGAGGATGGGCGTAGGACAAAAAAAAAATTCAAACAATTGGCATAGTAAAAAAACAATGTCATGATAATGTTGAACTACATGTTTGGACAGTTAAATTTGATTCGTTCGAACCCACAGTAATTTATTATCTCTACAAATATTTTGAAAGAGAACATACAAAAGCGTATAAAACATTAATATATTGAGCAAGAGAAACATATTAGGAAGCTACAAACCCAACTTCCTTTCTATGTAACGAAACATCTGTTCAGAACTCCAACCAGTCAAACTAACTTCCAAACAGTGAAACTAGTGATTTAGTTTTACTCTAAGATAGAGATTTTAATGACTTTTTCCCATATTTCTCTTTGAATACGTCTGTTGAAATTGCTGATATGATTTTTGTCTTAACTAGCAAGGTCTGGTGAACAGTTTCTCCAAATTGTTTTTTTGAAAAAATCCAAAGAAACTGCTGAAATTTCTCTATTACTTATTGGGGTCGGGATTTAAATCAATATACTGGCCAGATTTCTCTCTCTCTCTTAATATTTCTAATTAAACTGATAGGTGGATTTCTATATTGTTTATTGAAAAAATATGATAGTCAATAACAATACCTGACGTCTTAATGTATTTTTGTCTGGTGAAGTTGTTACATGTATTTCTACGACCATTTATGTTATTGAAAGTATATTATGCAACGAAAAATTTATACTTGTATTGCAAAAACGTCTGTTAAGCATTGCTACTTATGTGATACGCTTCTTACAACACTTAATTATGCTCCGTTTAAAGTCAGAATTAGACACATGAAAGGGTTGATCATTTCTGAGTATAATATTTTGATATCTTAAAGAAAAAAATAAAAAAAATTCCAATCTTAATTTTACATATAAAATGAAAATATAAATTTACTATGTGGGAAGCAATTATTTTAATCAAAATTATGTAACTTTTCGACACAGATATTGAAATTTTCTAAAAAAAAAATTAATTTGGTTAGAAATATAGAGGGATTGATAGTTAAAAAAATTAGAGAAATAAGGAATATTATGCCTCTAAAATATCCGGTATTTTGAAGAATGATTTTATATTTTATTCTCATTTGAATTTTTCACTATAAGAAAAATCTCAAGCATAATAGTTTGTCTACAGAGCTAAAACTTTTTATAAAGACATCTAATTAGGATTTCATAACGTTTTCTTCGCAGAGACTATAGCTCTGTGTTAATATTTTAAGAATTAATAGTCATTTTCTTGATATATTTATATATATTCGAAGACAGTTCCTTTAAAAATTCTTATTTTTCAAAAAAATTTTTAATTGGAATAAAAATTCTTTTTCAATGCATTTATAATATTGTTTTTGCAGTTAGAGGCATAAATGTAAATCATTTAGATGACAGTATACTTCAAACTATAGAGGAGAACAAATAGTTAACTAAACAGTCAATTTTAAACTCTCTCTTTTAATTATAATTCTACTCCTAAATCATATAAATTATATTGTCTCTCTCCTAAATCAGTGATAATTGCCGTGATCCAAAATTTACTTCAAATTACAAGCGTTATTCTCATTAGTTCATTTGAGGAAGTTATGCCACAGATAGCAAAATTAAAATAAATGGCGCTTCTAACAAGGATTTGATAAAATTAGATTGCTTGTCACTTTTATTTGAAAATAGACTGGAAAAGTTCGGTTAAAAGGGAATTCAGAACAAATAGTGACAGATATCAAAACAGCAGACTTTTGAATGGAGGACCAGAGAGCAGATTCAGCTAATAATAAGGAATCTCGATTAGGGGAAAAAAAACTTGGATTGAAAACTCACACGTGGTTGGCGAAACCAATCAATGCACTGTGAAGATAATTTACTCATCCATTATGATTCCACTTCTGAATCAATAATAATGTTGCAAGCATATTTCTGTTGCATCTCTTACTGTATATTGTTTCTTTATGATGTTGGTTTTGTTCTCACCGTTGCTTTTTTTTTACTCATAACAACCCAAAGATGCAAAACAATCTGTGAGTCAACTCTGTTGAATGGAACACTATACTGTATGAAGATCGATCGTTAAAGGAAATGAAGTAAAACTTCTTATGTGATCTGATTATGTTTTTCAAACCATCATCTCACAATGATGTCTCTAGATAATGATACCTATAATGTTATGTTTGCATAAATAATGATAACAGCAAATATGTATTTATACATATATTTACTTACCAAATGGTACAATAATTATCTTGGAAGACATGCATTATAGAGGTATTTGTGTAGAGACATTTTATAGAAACAAACAGTACAAAGTTGTCGTTTTGTGCCAGCTAGGCTGGCAATACGCTGTTCAATTTTTCAACTGAAAAGTAATTTGATATGGAGCAAATGTTTTTCAGTACACATACCGCCATAGATATCCGTTTTAGAGTAGGCAACCATTCACAACCCATTCATATAAGGAAAGACCGGTGAGAGAATGTACATCCATGCTTGAACCGCGATTCGAAATTAGAACATGTCTACTCGCAGTCAGGCATGCTGACCACTAGACTGGGGGTGCAGCAAAACTGTAATGCAACTTGCTCTTTAATATCGTGGGATTATTTTTTTCTGGTGATTAGATGTAAAACTTAATATAGACATAATTGTATTGCTCATTATATCGCTGATAATCATCTTCCAATATTAAGATTTTTTTTTTCGATGAAGTAAATAAGAATAAAGATATCAGATAATTATATAAAATAAATTTTGTGGGCATTCTGTATTCAATAAAACTAACATAAGCCTGATAAATTTCAAGCATTATATTTCTAATGTGCATACTTGGAAGTTGGTTATACATATTTGCTAATGAAAGCCTTTTTGCTTTGTATTACATTATTAAAAAAAACTAATCATAAAATACTAGTACTTTAAAATAAAAACTAAGCAGCAAAATTCTTGCTTTAGTTTTGGTATACAAATTTAATCGCCTTATAAAAAGACAACTAGGCAAAATTTATAATTGCATACCATTATATATTCAGTTATATGTTTTGAAAGATAATTTTTCAACCATATGGATATTTTACTGAAAATGTGAGGAGAAATAAACCAATTCATCTGTTTGTAAAACATTCTAAATCACCAGAATGTCATAAATTTAATAATTGGATACCATTACTTCTTTAATTTTTTTTAAATTTTAAAACACATTTTTGTGTGTATTCAATGGATGTTTTATGAAATAAATTTTTCAAGAGAAAAACCATTGAAATATCTGTGTAGTTACTAAAAATACCACAATAAAAAAATCATTTTTTCCTGGAAATATTTTTCACTCTTCTTTATGAAGAAATGAAAAATATTACATAATCATATTTGAGGATAAAAATAAAATTGTCAACCTACGCGAAGTTTTTTTCAAAGCCATTGAAGTATTTGATGGAGATTATAGAAGAAGTTCGTATAGGATAGATGAGTAAAAATGAAAGGAATAATCACTAGATACTAAAGGCAAATTTTATATTGGATTTAAACATTCTAAAAGATTTCTAATGTTGCTGCGTATTAGAGATTCTATTAAAGAAATAAAATATTTGTGTTGGGAATTTAACAGTTTTGTTTTCCTTTAATGTTAAATAATGGTTTTTCTCAATTCTTTGATGTACACAATGTAAGCCGTAATAAGCAAATATAAATTTATTAATTAATTACTTTTTTTTAGTTTTAAATATCGCTAATAATCAGTTTCATATTTATGTTTTCATAATAATCAGTTTCATAATCAGTATCATATTTTGTTTCATATTCGCTAATAATCAGTTATTTTAAAATGGAAAACTAATCAATAATATTCATGCTTATTTTTATAGGTATGTTTAAATACATTAATTTTTTAAACAAATCCAAAAATATTTAAATATATTTTTGTATTAATTTAAATAAATAAGTTCTATATTTAAGACCTTTCTATTTCTATTTGCATATTCTTTAATGATTAGCCTGTTCGATTTCTAAATAATGACTATTTTTCACTAAAAATATAAAGAAGAGTTAATCTTACATGCAAAGAGATAAATTTTATATTAAAATAATTAGTTCACTTCTATATAATGAATATTTTGTAAACTTTATTCATCAAATTTCAGTATAATATCCAATACCCATATACATATATATATATATATATATATATATATATATATATATATATATATATATATATATATATATATATATATATATATATATATATATATATATATATATATATATATATATATATATATGTTATTATTTAATTATTAAACACGTTAATCTGTCGAAATGACTCAATGAACTATTCAATTATCAAGTGTTTTAATTAGTTTAATTAGAAGTACTTCCCCCTGGAATGATTTTTGGAATTCAGTTTTCTTTTTTGAATGTTAATCCTTTTTCGCTAGTATAATTCCTTTCACTCTGAAGAGTGTTGTTCTAACTCTAGAGCATTGGAAAGAATAAGACTTGGAATTCTGGAAGGGTATAATCAACAGATTTCATAGATTTGGCTAATCTATCTGTGATATATTTCCGGTGAACTTAATTACAAAAATGTACTTTGTTCTAGTGAATAGAAACAGTATCAAAAGTAGTTCGTAAGTGAAATAGTATGTTATGACTTTTGTAATATGGACAGACCCATCACTGGGCTTTCAAATAGGAAAGGAGCTGAGAAATGGCCCTGGTATCCTAGTGGTTTAGGTATCAGCCATGGAAGGGACGGGTTTGATTCACAATGCCGCCAAAGACCCACCGACTACATGCTATTTAAATCTTTGGAATTCAAAGTTCTGTGGTCGATCGTTGAGCAATTACCATGGGTGTAATGATCTGGAGAAAATTTCCTCCCTCTTTAGATCACTGTCAAAATTGAGGGAAGGGATCCTCTGGTGGTGCCATCTATCTGTGGAATTAAAGAGCAAAGACGTAACCTCACCCTCGTGATGCTCTGATCAAAACGAAAGACGCTCCCAATGAAATTAAATTCTTATTGCCAAGGCATAGCCAGCTTGGCTTGTCCAAGAGTTATAAGTAATAACAACAACAGCAGTAAAAGACGTTCTGGAAAAAATGGGATTAGCTTTAACAAACAACTTAAAATATTATGATGACTAATGTAATCTGTTAAAAAATGTCGATCTAGTCTTGCATCATGGCCGTGTTACCATTTATAACACTTTATACACTAAATCTAGTCAATCGACTGAACTAACTCAGTGATGACACAATCCTCAATGGAAACTACAATATTAAAAACTGGTACTTTACTATGACTAACAAGGCTCACCTCCTGTCTTTCGAATGAATGACTTTGGTGTTTCGTCGCACAGTGGTCGGCATACTCATTTATCAGCAGAGTCAGTTAACAACAATTACACAATTGAAAAAAATCTGTCTTTTTTTATATTTCAAATGACATATTATGAACAGTTACAGCAAGGCAGAATTCAGCGACCGCTCTACGCCTTTAGCTCATTCTTCCAATATTTACATGAAATACGATGGCATTCTTCCTGAGCTCACATTTTGATAGATCTTTCAATAAGATTTTAATAGTATGGAAAAACGTACGACAAGAAATTATCTGTTTGAATAAAGCACTCTTTTTTTTAGCCAGGAAGTCGACTTTTTAATTACATGGAAACTTACAGTGCACGGGGACTCACTGGAAAATTACAGTTTCACTCGAGTATAATGCCTAGTTAATTAGATATCCAATACATCCTGCGTTATGGGATCTTTATCTGAAACGATAGAGCCAACAGAGCAACCCGGAAGTCGCTGAGAATAACTAAGCTTGTTTTTTTTCAAAATGTCATGGCAACTGAGACAGAAGTGTTTGGATCGTTGAAATTTCACTTGAAAGTCATAAATTTTAAACATAAATTGTATAGTTAGGTATATTGTTTTATACTACACAGATATGTTTAATAAAACTTGAATGATGGCATTTATTTTTAAATAAAAATATAAGGTATCCAAAACAGTAAATCATGATAAGGAGGAATTTACATTAATGTAAATAATGTCCTTTCGCCCCTTATAAAGTTTGTTTGTTGTCGGTTTTAGTTTTGAACATGGTTCTAAGCTCTCATCATTAAAACGACTTCTTAATTTATTCTTGAATACGGTTCGTTTTTGAAAATGATGGTTCGTATAAACATGCAAAATTGAATAATAAAGAGCAAAAAGAACTAATTTTATTTCCAGTAGAACATAAGTTACTTCTTACTTAAATCGTCAATACTGACTATCGTCAATATGACGTATATCTCTCTTGTAAAATATATATATATATATATATATATATATATATATATATATATATATATATATATATATATATATATGTATATATATATATATATATACATATATATATCTTTCTTTTTCAGATTTTTCAAGTCAGACTGCTTGCGCTGCGAACCAAGCTCACATTTGTATTTCAGCATGCTTTCATATCAGCGATAAAATATTTGACGAACCATTGGAATTTAATCTTTGTTATTATAAAACTATAGTATTTTTTTCCCCAAATTTGCAGTAGTACAAGAAAAATTCTGTTGTTGCAGTTGATTAAGAAAATTAATAACAAAAGTTAACGTTGCTTTGTTGTTTCTTAATTTTTAAAACCTGCTGATAATAGTTTTACTTACATTAAAAAATAACGAATAATACTTACATTACAAAATAATGTATAATGTAATACATTATTTTGAAAAAATAACTGTCAATATCATAACTATTTTTTTACCAATATTTCTACATGCGTAAAGAATAAATCGAGACTTCTCTTTCAAAATCTAGAACAAAAAAATTTCTTTTCAAGCAAAAATATTTCTTCAGACACCTAATAAATTGTATTTTTCTCCTGTAGTTCATGAGTAATCGATTTAGGTTGGCCGTGATGATAAGGAAAGAAACAGCTTTTTTGTATTCATTCATCATTAATTAGTTGTGGATAATAAATATATTTTCTAATGAGAAGTGTTTTAATTTCTGATATAATAAGGGTGCAAAGACATTTTCATAACATTTCCTCTTATTAAATCATGTTCTTTTTAGAGCAGAAGAAGATTTGATAGGTAACTTTCTATTTCAACAAAAAATTCTTCAAGCTGTCGATGAGTAAGATCTTTAAGTATAATGTAGATGATAATCTTAATTACAAATTCAATAGCTATTAAATTTTTTCCTGCTCACAACATGTACTTCTTGCCGAATCTGCAACGGTAAATAAATGTACAGTGATTCATGTTTTCATTCAAAAATAGCAATAAACGCCTTCTTTACGTGGATCATAGATCATAATTTTGGACTCATTTTGCAAGTAAGACAATTATATCAAATGGAATAGGATGTTCATGTTGTTGTTTCTAATTCCCAGGTCTAAAGGAGTATACTAGAAAAGGTTAACGAGTCCACTCTCCTTCAGAAAATCGAAAACAAGCGTAGGAGTCCGGTATAAGTCCTTAAGAGACAACTCCAAGCACACAAGAATTTGTGCCTGTTGTGCAGATTCATTTTGACATTTAGGACTATTTGGATATACTTTGAGACACCTCTCGAAAGTAAGTCCTTTCAGGTGGCCACAGAAGAAACGGAAAACTGTAGTCTGAACATATTTATGGCAAACAATAGCAAGAGATCTGCCAGGCTAATCAGCTTGAAACCAGGGATGACTTGGGAGGATGAGTCAAATTTACCTGTCAACAAGTCTTCTAATGGAATACCATCTAAGATATGTCAGTGAATTAGTAACTGGTAAAGGTTCTTCAGAATCTTCCTTCGCCAGAAAGATGTTTTTTAATGCATCCAGTAAAAGTATTTACTATATCTTCCTCACGTGTAAGAACTTTAAGCTGCAAAAAGCTCAGCTTGGATACTTTTAAATAAAAAAGCACATATAAAAAAGAGAGTTTACCCTATATCATTAATTATAAGACTATTTTTTAAAGTGCTATTGATAAAGCGGAAAACAAGTTAAGATTTTGACTTGTTGTTTGATACATTAGAACACATTTTGACTTGCTGTTCGATACATTGGAACACATTTTGACTGTTAAATTTTGCACTGTTCAAACAAATAATATCAACTCTTAATTTTTTTTTTTACAAAAAATCCGTTTTATTTTTAAAATATTTATATTGCTTTCCAAATGCGCATTCATAAAACTACATTTTATGTATTCGCTGTCTGTTTACAGGCGCGGTTTCTCTCTTGTTAGAAATCTCTTGACTATTAACATTTGCAACGTGAAAATAATAAGGAGTTAACTTCTATCTTCCTTGCAATATTTAAAGGATATTTAACATTACGTGATACTCGCTTAGTTGTGAATTATGTTTCAATTTTTTTTCACAAATAGGACAGATCAAAAAGCAATTTAAGTTTACAACAAACGTAAAAGACCAGTACATTCACCTTGTAATTTTTGTTGAACATTATATTCCATTTCCTTTTAATCTTTCATTTTTTTGTCTTGTGACAGCTAAGCTGACAATACGGGGTGCACTGCTCCACTTTTTCATACTGAACCATATTTTGGTGTGGAATCCGACTGCTTCAGTACACACATGGCATCGGGACCCATTTATAGGGTAGGCAACCATTCACACCTCATTCATACTCAGAAAGGACCAAAACAGGATAGATAGAGAGAGAAAGTACATCCATGCCCAAAGTGGGATTCGAACCCAGGACCTCCTAATCCGCTGTCAGGCACTCTGAACACTAGACAGGGAGGTCGGCTATTCCTTCATTGTAACCATATTAATACGAGAAGGAATGAATAGGACCAAATAAAATGGGCTTTTGTCACCTGCATATCATTTAGGAACAAGTCAATCTCATTGGCGCTATTCCTTAGTGTAACCACCCCTCAAAAATCCTTTTAAGTGATTGGCTTACGTAAGTAGTAGCATTCCTTTAAGTCATTTATAAATAGCGAATCTATGGTTGAAGATGATAGAATTTTAGTCACTAAAAGAGTATGCCACATTAATGCGGTAACACAATCAAACACAGATATCGGTGTTCCTATTGGTATCAAACACTCAAATCATTGCGATTGACAATTTATCAGCTATCCTACAAGAACCAATATAATGACAATTTAAACTTGTTACACCAATTAACGTAGAACAGAAATTTTGTGTCTAAATGTTTCATATTTAGTTTTTAAATATTTGAAGTTTTAAGTTTTATAATACTAAATGAAGTCCAAACATGTACAATGTATTCTATGTTGCCTACATTCAATTTCCAAAACTTTTTTCAGAAATTGCAAAATACAAATTTCAAAAGCATAGAAGCCAAAATTCATTTGTTTTGAAGTCAAATTCAATTTATATATATATATATATTTGTTTGATGTTTCGCATTTACTTTAAAACTGCCATTGATAAAAGTGCATTAATTCATTAGTCAAAATTTGGAATATAACAATCACTATCACCATGGTCCAATTTGATATTTAATCAAGACACTCAAATCCTTGAAATTGATGCAAAACATTCTTTGGAATAAAACTGGCGAATAATATTCCAGCTATTTTCAATCACTTATAAAATAAAATTGTTTTTTGCGTTGTCTTTTTTTTTTCGTTTTCACGTACCATCGTATTTTCTTTAAGAATCAGAATTAAGGAATCAAAGATCCAAAATTGTTCGCGAGAAATTGTTTGCTAACAACATTGTTAGGAGGACACCTCCTGGGGGTGTGCACACAGTAAAGAGGGCCTCTAATGGTATGGCCTGAGATTGGTCACAATATATTTAGATTCTATTCCGAGATCTACTGTATCAAAGTATCTAACAATGTACTTCCATCACTGTGGTTGTTATGAGGAACAGATCTTAATAACTTTGAAGACGACAGCGCCACTTACTCCGTTACGACAATGAGCTTAACACTTGGGTTGAATGACCAGGATTTTAATCCAATTAAAAATCTTTTGGAAGAGTTAAAGCATCATTTTAAGAAGCACACCTGAACTAGTAACTGAATTAAGTAACCTGTAATTAAGTAACCTGAATTAAGTAACTGAATTAATTTATATTTTCCAATCAGAGTAGAAATAAATGCAAATCGTAAAATTCTCTTGCAAAAGTTGGTAGGGAGAACGTCCTCAAAGGCTTTTAGTGCACTTGCCACTATTGGTGATTCAATAAATGTATCGCAAAAAATTTAGCATTAATTGAGATACAATCATTACCATTAATGAAGGCCTTGGATCCATTATCTCTTACCCTAGTTCGACTCCTGTCTGGATCTTGTCTGACAGCTTAAGTTCTGTTTCTAACCTCTCCAACTGGCAAAAAGTGCGACGTAGTACTGGCGTCGAAACTATTAACAAACTCAAGTATCTCTTGTCTTTACGAGAAGTTCATTTTCAGTGGATGCCATCTCATACAGACATTAATAGCAACGAAACACAATCTTTTTGGTGAAAGAGGGTTCTTGGAAACATTTAAACGCCCCTGATTCTTTAACTTACTCTGCACTGTTTTCGAGGGTAACAAGATCTGACAGTGCCTCCCATAACATCCTCCCAGTGCACCCCTGGTATTAGGGAATGAGACACGCAGGGATTTGTCTCTCTAGAGAAGCAGTAGTGATCAGACAATCATTACAATATTTAAAAGTAGACATTTAAGATCTCAGTGTTACAATAGCGGGAAAAAGACCTTTCCTATCTACGTGACGTGTCGCAGAAAACAGGCGACTCCTGATCATATTTTGGATTGTCTGGGGCTGCCTAGACTAAACTCAATCATGATTTTGGACACTTTGAGAGTGAATAAATTCATTGACCTAGCTTAGCTCTCCTGAATCCAGGAAGTAAGTAACAACAGTAACACAATTATTTAGATGTGAATAAGTATGGTTTTAATTTTCATCACGTGATATCCAATTACTTGTTGATAGATAGTTTATTAACATGATGAAAGTAAAAATGAATAGCAAGATGAAATAAATCATAAAAATATTCTTTATAACATTTTGCAATTTTTTATCCGGTGTACATGCCATAAATCTAGATTTCAAATGGTGTGTTAAAATATTAAGTTAATAAAAGTACTAAATTTAAGTTACTATATTACTAAAATACTCTTTTTTAAATTACACTTACTGGCCGACTGATGGCTGAACGTTTAGCGTCCATAACGTCAAAGCGTAGGTTTCGGGTTCAAATCCTGCTTTAGGCATGTATGCTCCTTTCTTTGTGTTGTATTCTTCCACTTTTGGAGCGAAGATGGCACAACCACTGGTGGCCGCATTGTGTTAATTGCCATCACTTTCGCTTCTTGTTGCGCAAAATGGATTAAATTCTAAAATCAACCGTGCATTGTAAAAAAATAACATCACTTATGCTTTTATTAGTATATAAGAATACTAGAAGAAATTCAATTTCTTTTTTTGGCAAGATTTTAATGGTTAAGACTTTGTAAATAAAGAGAGAATAAATGAAATATAATTCAATTTAATTTATATATATTACGCATGCTATGAATTATTTTATGAAATTTGTTTTACTATTATTTACTGATATTATATACAATATTTTTAAAAATCAGGGGAAAAGGTAAGAATTTCATGATTGGGAAGTGTTTCTGTAAAGCGCAATTAAATTAATGTTTAGTAACACATATATTTCACATTATAGCATGCCGGAAATTTCAAGTATTATCGTAAAAATATTCTTTTTAGTTTTTAGATTATTTAAAACAGCTTATTGTAATTATTTTATAAAAAAATAGCATTTAAGTTTTGAATAACATATTAGGAAAAATATACAAAAAGCAATAATTTCAAATGAGAGAAATATATTTATCTATTTCTTTAATTACTCAATGGATTACAATTGTAATTATTACAGCTAGAGAAATATGAATCCAATAGTTTTAACTAAAGTTTTAACTATTAAGAAATTACTTATTTAAAATCTTATGAGATAATATCATTTAATATGCTTTAACTATGTACTTTGTAATTATATTCATTTGTTAAAAAATTTATTTTGCTGTTGCAAGTTATGCAACTTATTATCTAAAAAAAATGAAAATTCAAATAAAATTTAACATTTAATGAGATAGGTCTTTATTCTTTGAGAAAGTTAATTAGTGATATAACAATTTTCATGCTTTTCATTAATTAATAATGAAATAATAAATATTTTGTATACTAATACTTAATAAAATAAAAAATTCTCATTCACTGCATTATAATTTTTTAATAGATGTATGATCCCGTAAAATTTATTTGAAATGATTAATTAAACTGATAAGGAAACTTGAAGTTTTTATTCCATTTAACGATATGTGTATTTTGCTTAGATTTAAATTAAATGAATTGTTTTTTAATTGAAAGAAATGTTTCTCACAAGAGAATTTCTAAAATAACACCAATCAAATTAAACACTGTGACAAAATGAGGAAATAGTGTTGATATCAAATATTATCCTCATTAAGGAAAATACGACACACTGAAAAATGACATATTTAGTATATAGGTTAACTCTCGGTATTTCTTTGTTCTTTTTTCGCTTTTAGATCTAAATTTACAAGAATATTTGGTGAAATAATTAAAAAATTTGTTTTGTAATTTAACTGTATTAAAGGAAAGTTAGTTTTCTTTTTTTCTTTAAATATTTTAAATTTAGCCATAGCACCATTGGATCTTAAGGCATTAAAATTTTAAGGCTTAAACTATACTCAAATTATAAAAATAACATATTTCTTACATTTTAATCATCGTAGTAATTCGTACCATTATAGTTACTTACTATTAAGTATAGCAACTGAAATATAGAAAACTCCTACACAAATTTGTTCATAATTTAAAGCTGAAAGTTTATATCACTTTTATTCATATATAACATTTATTTCATTAAGATTAAATACAACGGTTTTGTTTATTTTACTGGCACTTTTATATGAAAAATAATTCAACTTTAGAAAAATGATTCAAATCGTCTTCCGAAACACCAGAATCATCCTCACAAACAAATATAAAGATTGAGGTGATAAAATAAAAGCTAAAATACCAACTCTTTAGTCATCTTTATCGCTGGATTGTTGAGTTAAGAGGTTTGCCTTATTAGCTACTAAACATTCATTTTTGTTTCTCATAGGAAAGCTAATTAGATCGAAATTTATCGTTTGAAGCCGATTCCAAACTTTATAAACATGTATACTAGATATGAAGACGCTAAATGTTGGAATCATACTCATGAACTGCTGAACCGAATGCAAGATCACTAACCATTTGGTTTCTCGATCAGGTTGCGTTAAAAGAGGCCAAATATTTCAAACATGAAAAACGGAATTCTAAAATGAACTACTAAAATTATCATCGTGCTATTAATTTCTATCGCACTTGATTTTATGTCTTAAGCATTTAAAATATGATAAATATAAAAAAAAACATTTTTTGTTGTTGTTACTCATGACACTTGGACAAGCCAAGCTCGCTAAAGCGTTGCCTAGAGCATTTAAGTCAATAAAGTGCGCCTTTCGCTTTAACTAGTGCACTACAAAAGAGAAAGTACGACTATGCTCTAAACTCCTCCGATAGGTGGCACCATCATAGGATCCATTACTCAATTTTGATATTGATTTGGAAGGGTAGGAAATTTTCTCCAGACCATTATTCCCATGGTAACTGCTTAGCGATCGACCACAGAACTTTCGATTATTCATATTTAACGAGCACGTGTATTGCATGTACACGGTGGGTCTTTGGTGGTATTGGGAATCGAACCCCGCCCTTCCGTAGGGATGGTCGATGCCCATCAAATGATTATGATGCAAATTATCAACTTGATAAAAATCCGAAGTTGTAGTTGTGATAAATGAAATAAAGCATATCTTTTATAAAGTTTAAAAAATGTGCTAATTTTTCTGATACAAAATTAAAAAAGCAACATATTTTTAATGTTACTATTTTAAATAATTATTTTCATCGAAAATAGTGCAAATTTTTGAAATTATAATGTTGATACTGTACTTAGTGATGTAAAATTCCGTGCAGTCTTCCATATCACACATTTTCAATAATTATTATTTTTAAGTAAATTAAGTAACTTAATGTATAATTTTTTTTTAAATCTAAAATAGCATGTAATGAAATGCAATATAATATAGTCAATTTTATTTTTCCTTTACTGCACATTACACATTGATAAAAAAATGTAACATTATAAACGACATTTTTAGCCATTCTTCCATTCCACTTGAGTTCATGACTTCGGCACATCATTTCAATTCTCATTGGCTTAAAACATCCATGACGTCAGATAACTTTTCATCTACGTCACATCGTATTGAGACAACGTTGTAAATCTGACTGATCAACTAATTTCCTCCCTGCCTTCAAATCGCATTCTTCGAGCAGCCGCAAACAAGGCGAAGTTCACTTTCGAACATCTGAGAATATTTTCGAAGTTCATGCTACTAATAAAAATATTTCTTATATAAAGACCAAAACATTGGTTTGAAAACTCGTTTTCATTGAGTCAAGTAATTAAAACATTGACAATAGAACAGAAGAAAACCCAAAATGAATAAAAATAAGACAAAACATCCACTGTTTGGTTTGTTTAAATCGGCAAGGACGATTTAAATTTATAAATTTTTATTAATTAATAGTATTCTAAATAAATAATTGTAATATTTGTAAACTATCTATTTTGAATCTTAAGACTGGTATTAAAATTTTTATTTTAATTAATATTGTTGAAGTAATAAAAAAAATATAAAACAAAAAGTTCGTTGAATTTTTTTCATGTTATTATTTTGTTCTGGTAGTATTATTGACAAGATGACGAGCAAAAAATATTTTGGTTTTCATTTTAACAAAACTTTCATTCACCTCCTACTTCGTGTGAAAATATTTTTTTAAATTAAAAATATATTTTAACTGCTAATCATATTAAAATTAACTCACTGGTGAAAATTTATCATGAAAAGGCAAATAAATTAATCGTTTTCATTGTATTGAAAATAACATTAACATACCACTATGGAATTGTACATTATAAAATAAAATTTGTTGTTGTTGGCTTATCCTCTTTAAAGATCTGGCATTTGTGAGATGAACTCCAATAAATTGTTGATAGTTATAAAGTCAATGACTAGCAGGAGATCCGAGGATAAATCCTCCCGGTAAAATCCGAAGCAATTCAGAATGGGCTTCGGTGAGGGTGGTTGGTCAAAGCATTTTTTAAAATTGGGATAATTTTTTGTACCACGTTCAAACGATAAACATTTCAGAAGTCCACTTGAGAATCTGACCAGGGCAGTTGGAGATTTTCGATCACATTTTATTTCTTGAAGAGTTCCAGAGTACCATTGGTGTGTGGGTGGAATTTGCCAGATTGAATCTCGTCTAGATTTTTCATTATATATAATCTCGTCTAGATATATTCATTATGGATTTTTCATTTTTCATTATGGATACATATTTTTCATATTTCATTATTATATTTTTCATTATGGATAATTTAAATATTGATTAAATTCTTTAGGACATTATTCTTTAAGTGTATAATTAAACATTTAAAAATTAACTAAATTAAATTTTATTCATAAAATATCATACGTTTATTTCCAATAAATAAAGTAATCTTTATCTCCTCTATAATTATTGCTTATTTTATCACATTTTACCTCATATGTACTTCATATTTTCAGATAATCATGCATTTTATTATCAGTCATTTCATATCTGCTATGAAAGATTTTACTAAAAATGAGAAATTTTCTTTAAATTATTGATTGGAGAATCTTTTAAGTTATGAAACTTATTTCATTAATAATATTAACAAGAATTTTTCCCGCATTCAATATTGCTTTCTTTATTGCTTAAAATAAACTGAAATTTGACTTGCATTGAAAGTAAGTACATCTTATTACAGAAATCTTTAGTACAAACTTAGTTTTCGTTGAAATGAATAAAATGCATTTAAGCTGATGCCAATTTCAAAAGTTTTCTAAGTTAATTTTAAAAATTCAATTAATGTAGAAAGAAGAAGATTTTATCCTATAATGAATCGTCATTGCAGAATGTTATTTTTGATGATTTGTACTGTACTAAATTTTGGTCGATGATATCGATGGAAAAATATGATTTGATTCGAGACATATTTAAAATATCTTTAAACTACGCTACAAATTACATAAATTTATTAAATGTGTCAACTTTATACAAACATTTTATATATATATATATATACAATGATTATCAGTTTGGATTAAAATATTGAGAAATTATGTGATAGATCAATGTTTTAAAATGTTGAGCAAAAATACAGGAGAAACGAATAAATATATAATTAAAAATAATTTTCAATTAAAGAACTCATGGCTTAAAAATTGCTTGTTGCTTGGTACGTTGTCGACAAGTATTCGTCTGTTGAAAATTTAATAAAATGAAGTTTAAATTTGATAATTTACTTAAAATTTATTCACTACAGCATTGAATGATAAAAAACAATTATGTATAGATATATGAGGGGACTGGTATATATTTGTTTCAAGGGTTGTACGATAAATTACGCTTTTATTATGTTCTTTATTTAATGAATATAATGCATACAGAAACCGGCTTAAAGAACTCTGAGAAATGTAATCTTCTGGGCTTTGAAGTTTTAGATTAGGCTTGTATTCTACTCAAAAATAATGGCTTTAAAATTATTTCTTATTTAAATAATTTCAAAATTTCTTACAAACGAACACATTTATTGGTGAATGAAATAAAGATTTTTAAAGAAAGTTCGATGATTAATAATTTAGTTCTTGTTACAATAACATGTACAGGTCTTTTTTTTTATCACAATTCATTATCTATTCTGAACCTCTTTGGAATTAAAAAAACTTGCAGAGTTAAAACACCCTTTTAAAAGCGTATTAAGTCATTTTCTAAGCTGAGGTTTAGAGTTCCCTCATTAAGAAGCCACTCAAGAAAAGGCAAAAGGGACTAGAGAGGAAAGGTTTTGATGTTGAAGGATGAGCATCATTGGAAGAGGAGAATATAGCACTGGAGCATGTACTATGTTTCCTAGAGTGCTCATCAAGAAGGGAGGAGGATTAATGACAGCGAAAGAGCTGATGTCTTTCCACTGCTTCTAGAATTGAATCAAAATTTTGCCGCCATGTCGCCCACGCAACCATTTTAATAGCAGAAATTTGTTTCTTGCTCTCATAGATTATCTGTTGTTCCTATTTCAGAATAACTAGAAAACACAGTATAAAATTTCTACAGCTTTCATTAATTTCATTGGATATTTTTGTAAATGATGTTATAAGATGAAGATATTTGGGTAGTTAAACGAGTTAAAATTAATTCATTATCATTCGGTCTTGGGAATACTGGAATCGGACAAATGATAAATTACAGGAAGAGTTATGTTTCTCAAACTTTTAACATTGAAATTTCTTATTTTGTGTGCCAAAAATTAATTCCTTTTGCTTTTGCTTAGTAAATTTTTAAGGAAAAGATTTATTCGAAAGATAAAAGTGAAAAGGAATTTGTTTCATCGGTCTTTAAAAGTGTTGACAGTCATGAAACATGTTTCTTAAAGTGGTTTTTAGATCATAGCTAAATGATTGAATATCATTATTGAAATTAAAAGAAAATTTTTTCTTTGTTTTATCAAATATTTGTAATTTTTTCTTGTATATTAAAATAGTTATATTTACCTATTTATTAAAACTTTATTAATTCACCATTTTCAAAATAACCAATTGAAGCATTTTTGAAAGCATTTTATTCCTTGCAATTTTTAAAAATAATAGCTATCAGAGAGATGTAAAGTTTATAAATTATTATTATTTTCACCAAAAAGCATTGATTATCTTTTTGTATTGTGTAACATGGATTATTGATATATATTTAAATTTAACATTATATTTAATTATTTTAATATCATGAGAGAGATTAATAATTTTCCTATATCTTATAAAATAATTTCAACAAAAGCAATTTCATTTTCAAGATTCATTTTAAATCCGTAAATACTTTTCAACATAATGATTTTAATATAAATTCATTTTGCATTGCAATAAACGCTTACACAATTCGTTAATGCAAGAAATGTTGGATGAAAATAAAATAGTTTTATCGAATGTTGATGATATTAAAATAATAAAAATAGTATGTTAAAATGAAAATATATAAATGTTGAGAAAATACATATATATCACATAGAAAAAGATCTAACTTTTCTTCCTTAAATTCTGCTATAGTTTTCATTACGAAATCAGAGCATTGTTCCTGTATTCATATGTAACAAACTAAAATATTTTATATTTGGTGTAACTACCATTAATAAGTGATTCTGATAGGAAATGCATAGAAAATATTAATATTTTACAAAAAAAATTTTTGTTTCTCTTTTTCAATTGCTTGTGATTGGTGAAAATATCACAGTATCTACTTCTAGTTGAGCGACATAGTTATTAAATACAAGTATCTGCGTTTTTAAGAAAGCGTTAAACTAGAAAAATAATGAATTGAAATACTGAATTATATTAGCAAATATATGAATTCAATAAAAAATTTAATATTTCCTGCATCAATTAATTTTTTCTGTACCTTAATTTATCATAAGTACTTCAAACATTTCAAAGATTTTTTGGTGACTTAATAAGTTTTA
Organism: Latrodectus elegans; assembly: GCA_030067965.1. Taxonomy (NCBI): domain Eukaryota; kingdom Metazoa; phylum Arthropoda; class Arachnida; order Araneae; family Theridiidae; genus Latrodectus; species Latrodectus elegans. The sequence continues at coordinate 64,049,155 of CM057812.1, read as the reverse complement.
AATTTCTAACATTTAATATGATTTGAGAATTTAGAGAAGAAATTGAGCTTTCAAAATTTTATACTCTGAAAAAGTTTGAGAGAGAAAAATAATTTGCAACACGATGGCTTGAATAAACTAAACATATTAATTTTTTAGTTTATAAAATATTAAATACACTTTTTTTATTTTTTAATATATTATATTTTTTGTTTTGTATAAAATCTTTAATTTTTTTAATATACCTTTTGGATTGCGCAGTTTAAACTTTTTCTCGTTAAGAAAGAAATAATGAAATCCATCAATAAATCAAACTACATTCTTATTGCATTTTTTTTTTTGTACATGACATTTATCATTTGTTCTTTTAACCACATTTGTATAGAAGGAAAAAGAAGCTTTTGAATCTGACGAAATAAATTTTCCATTATTTCTAGAAAATTTCTTAGTTAAAGGAGCAGATTTGAAGGCAATCGGTAAAAAAAAAATGAAATAAAATTATCAGAGATACTGCAAAGCTTTTCAAAACATTTTCTCATTGAAAAATCAAAATTTCATCTTGATAATAATGAAAACATTTTTAATATATATATATATATATATATATATATATATATATATATATATATATATATATATATATATATAATATTAAATTATATGCCGGCAAACTTGTCTACTGATCAGCGTGCTTGACTACGTGTATGGAGGTTCTGGGTTCGAATCCCTGTTGAGACATGGATGTACTTTCTCTCTCTGTATTCTGTCTTTATCATTTCCTTGTGTGTGAATGAGGTGTGAATGGATGCCTTCCCTATAAACGGGTCCCTATGGTATGTGTGGGTACTGAAGAAGACGGACTACACACACCAAATACGGTTCAGTTGGAAAAGTGAAACAGCGCACCACAATTTGACAGCCTAGCTGGCACACGAGAACAACAACATTAAATCATATATTAAATTTCCCCTCTTAAATTTATTTTTCTCGTTTAATTTACAATTTAATATAATGTATGCTTTTGAAAACTTGTTTTATTTTTTATTTTGATCTAAATTTTGTAATGTTATTTGTTTAGTTATTAAGTTTCCCGAAAAAATAAAATTTTGTGAAAGAGAAATTTAAAAACAATTGTTTAATCCAAAGGAATATAAAGAAATTGATAATAAAATGTCCCCATGTAGAGATGGAATATCATATTCTGAAAGTAATGCAGCTTTCAATTGAATAATTGTTCTGTCTGTGACGGTAAGAAATTATTTGCGTAAGTTGATTTTTTTAGCGATTGCAGGTATAGTCGCATATAACATCTTTAAATACAAGGGATGTAAAATTAAGACATTTATTTGAAACTGATACAAAAAAATTAATGTATATATATAAAAATTAATTTTAGATTATTTTTTCTTTAGATTAGGTTATGAGAAGATAATAATAACTAAATTTTCTCTTAAATTATTAAAAATTATAGTTAAAATCATATTAACAAAAGGAAAATTGGCATATGAATTCGCTCCAGAATTGAAAACTAATACTTATGTGTTTCCTATAAATGATTCTTAGTTTTTGTTATTATTTTATGTAAAAGTAAATGGTATGGATTAATAAAAATTTTAGGATAAAATGTGCATTGTTTTTAACTAGCACTAAGAGATAAAAATGCATATTAATAATAAAAACTCTTTATCAATTAAATTTATTTCTCTGTAGTCCCTAAGTAGTATGTGTCTGGTGAAATCGAAATAATTTTGAACTAAATTTATTTGTTTCATATTTTTCTGACTAAAATTGATAGAAATATTAAAAAATATATATACAGAAATATCTTACATCTTGAAATTATCATATGCTCTTCTTCTTATTCATTGTATTAAAATGAACAATGCAATTTGAATAAAGTGAAAAATCCTCTGACTTGTGAAAATATAGTCTAAATAATTGTGATTTATTTTATGAACAACTCTTAAAACTTAATTAATTAAAAAAGAAGCGAATAAAATGTAAGCTTTTAATTATATTATGCATTCTGAATTTTTTTTGATTTTTGAAAATATTTAACTAAATGAAATTTCAGCCATAATCAAAATCTCACGAGACATTATATGTATGGAATCCTTAATGTACTGTTTCTTTGAAAATATTCCATAATCTTTTTTTGTGAAATTTTAAAAGCTCTACATCTAGATAAGAATATAAAGAGAAAACTGTCGACATACCTGAATTTTCTTCTTAAGATTTTAGGGACTTAGAAGAGATTATAAAATAAAGTGAGAAAATACAAGTATAAGGATAACGTTTTTAAGCTATAAGAAGACTTGATACTGGTTTTGAAAAGGAGTAATGGACACTTGATATTGTCCGGTATCGATTCTATTGAAGTTGTGATAAACATTTTTTGACAGGCATGCTTTTGTTACTTTTTCATCTTAGATAGAGCAAAGATTTTGATTTTTTAAGAAATAAAAATCACTGAGCCATCACCCCACTTTGTCTTGGATTTTTTTTCAACGTGCTTTATTTTCATACTGAAAGTAATTAAAAAATTATATTAAAGGAAAACAACAGAAAGTGGTAAATAGAAACCTACACAGTTGTATTTTTCATGTCACACAGTTAAAACAATAATTTTTTAAGGTTATTGTTATTATATTCCTAACATATTCATTTTTGTTTCCGTCTTTCTTAATATTTACTGACCCAAATCTCTAAGTTGTAGTCCTTTCGAGAATTTAATGAATATGACTTATATGCATACAATTAAAATCTCCATTGATGCTAAAACCTGATTTCTTTTATTTCAAGATTAATTTCCAACTCTCTTTTTTGGACATTTGCTCTCCAGTTTGAAACTTATGGCGGTAGAGTGAACTATATCAAACGAATGGAACAAATTAAACTGTTTTCTTTTTTCTCTTTTTATCCTGGACGGTATTTAAATATTAAATTTTATTACATTTGAAATAAATATCTCACTTTCTTACTTTGACTTTCGACTATTCCTTGAAGTTATCAAAAGTGTTTAAAATTACACCTTATATCATTTTGGTTTTTCAGGCTTATTAATGGAGTAAGCCTGATGCCATCTAAACCTATACAGGAAGATTTTAGTTTTTCAAAATTTATGTTTTGATATAAAAAGCGTGTTTAATTGAATAAAAGTATAAGAAAGACAAAATTAAACAACTTATATATAAATGTTAAATATTCAAATTTTACACACTCTTCTTCAAAGAATAACAGAAATTATAATAAAAAACATTTACCCTCAAAATCTTATAAAATTGAATAATAATAATAATAATATATATATAAAATCCTATCAGAACCCACGCCCGTGGCAGTATACGAAAAAAAAGCGCTTAACCAGAAAAAAAGTCCAGAAATCGTTTGGTTTACCTTATCTAATGTATCAAACTAGGGTTACCAAGATTGGCGCTAGCCACAATTATCGTCAACCAAAATCGTTCGTTCGAAGGGCGTGGGCTCTGCTAGGATCCATCTATATATATAAACCATATGTATGTCCTCGATACAGTGAATAGTTTAATATGTAAAACAATTAATATATTTTTCATTGAAAATAATTAAACTCCATCGCTTTTTTTCCTAAAACTTTCTTTGCTTCGTGGCAGTTTGAGATAAAAACATCAACCAAACACTAGCTGATTCAGTAAAATTGTAAAATTATGACAAATATGTGTTTATATGAGTTTTATAAAATTATAACAGCTAATATTACATATGTAACCTTATTATAACCTATATTATTACTATTTGTGTATATCTTGTGCAATTTTAAATTTGCTTTATCATTACTTACCAGGTAGTGCAATTAGCAGATAAAGGAAATAAATATTGAAAACCAATATTACATGATGAGAAATATGTCTTATTCCCAATTCTTATAGATAAGCAACATTAGACACACGAATTCGGTAATGAAGTATAATTTCATTAGCACATTCCTTAGAATTATTTCACTAAAATAACAATAAAATAAACCGTTATTATATCTATTTACCTTAAGGAATTGTGTAGGGATGTAATTTTATCTTAAATTAAACGTATACTTCAAATAATAGAAAGACAGGAATAACATTTCCAAAATTAAAAACGTTTTAATCTTAGTGATTAAATTTTTAAACCTAATTTTCTGATGCAATGTGTTTGTGGGGATTAATTTGTTGGAAAAATGCGATAATTCTGTTGTAATTATAATTTCAGATGGTGAAGCAAAAGCAAACTAAATTATTAAATTTCGGAGGGAAATTACATTATTTTCTCTTTAATCTATTTTAATTAGTCTGAGTCTGCTAAACATACAGCGTTATCAGCTTAAAGTATTAGCTAGTAATAAATTATACATACACATTCTTATAAAAGTTTAAAGGACGAATGAATTTTTAATTTATATTTTTAAGTTTCTCTTACAAAATATATTTTTAGAAGATTACTCTATTTATTATTTTAAAGTATAAACATAAGATTTCGTGCAATTTAATATACATTTTTAATTTATTGTCTGACTTAATTAAACATGAAACAATATCTTCCTTTTTAAGTACTAAAAACGCTATAGAGACGGAATGCAATTTGAATATATTTGTAAAAAAAGAATACATACAAAAAAAAAAAAAAATCTGCTTCTTATTCTATCTTACAATTTTTAAAATTTATCAGGAATAATTAGTTACATTTAGGAAAAAAAATTGAAATTTAGTTTTGTTTATCGAGTTAAATCAATGCATTTTTAATGGAAAAGTTATGTTAGTTTACTTTATGCTATATTAATTTTCAATACTTAAAACAAAAAATAAAATATTAATAGCAAAAATATTAAACAAATAGAATTTATATTAAAATTAGTAATTTTTTTATTTTAGAGAAACAAAATTCTAAATTTATGCACTTGGTTTCTTCAATAGCTTAATTTATAATAATTGATTAATATATTATTTGCGATACATTTTAACGAGATTTTAAGAACTGGAGTTGAATAATGCTTCATCAGAATGCAATAAGAAAGTTTTGAAAGCAACTTTTAGAATATTAAAACATGCAATATTGTGTTTTATGTACTATATGAAACAGTACTAAATTACATATCTTGCAAACTACATTTTATTTATGGTATAATTTTAAAGTACTAAATAACGAAAAATTGGTTTTTGTTTATGAATGTAATTTTTTTTATTAAATTGCTTTATTTAATCTTAACAATTAAAAACGTCTTTACAATTAGAGTTTCTCTAATACAAGGTTTAAATTATCCCAACATATATTCTGACAACATATCATACATCAACATAAAATATTTGATGATGACATTTTCAAATTAATTCTGTGGCCACGTATTTATTTTTCTAATCATTGTTTTTATTTTAAACCACGAATATGCTTTTTATAATTAACATTTTAATCATTTTAAAAACTATTGTGTTGGATTGTTCGGAAATTAATTTCGTTTTTCATGAAAATGAAAAACGTGTAAGGAATAAATATCGTATTGCATTGCATATTGTCCATTCTAGTCCACCATCTTTCCGGTAGTAGCACGATTTCACACTCATAAAGTGGTTGGTTTTCACTAGCAAAAAGCTGATTCAGGTGGGAAAAACAAAATTACTTTCCGAACAACCCAATAATATTTTAATGGTTCTTTATATCGTAGCTAATGTGTGATACACATCAAATTTTTTCAATAATTAAAATATGGATCATATATATATAATTATAAACAATTTTTGGACGTTATATTTACAAATGTTTTCAAAATTCACAGGTTAAATGTGCGTAAGTTAAGTAAACACCAAATCTTGTTTGCTCTTTTTTAATTTATTAACATAAAAATTTTCTAAAAGTAGGAAATAAATTAACTTACGTATTATTTTGTTTTTCTAATGTGACGAGGAATTCTTAGTTATGTGAAAAATTATTTTAAAATTTTGTTAAACCAGATTTCATGATCCTAGTTGTCATAACATAATGATTATTTTCTTACGCCGTCCACCCTGTCTTGTGGTCAGAATGCCTGACTGCGGATTGGGAGGTCCTGAGTTCGAATCCCGGTTCGAGCATGGACGTACTTTCTCTCTTTATCTCTCCTGCCTTTATCCTTTCTGTGTATGAATGAGGTGGGAATGGTTGCCTACCCTATAAACGGTTCCCTATGGCATGTGTGTGTATTGAAAAAGTCAGACTCCACACCAGGTTCAGTTGGAAAAGTGGAGCAGCGCACCCCATATTGTCAGCCTAGCTGGCACAAGACAAAAATAAAAAAATAAAATATATTTTCTTATAATACGCTTCAGAGATTGAGGCATTGTTTACCTTATTATTATTGAAAAAAATGTGACCAATGTGTTTTTCATCATCTTTGATGCATAGAAAAAGTTATACTCAACATATTATAAAGTAAAAATGGTACCGTACCAAAACAATTTCGTTTTTGCCGATGATGTGCTTTTGGTGACTTGAGAGTTCTTTTGAGGGCAAGAGAATCTTGATTGAAATATATAATAAGTTGATCAGAGAAGCTATTGATTTTGGATCCATTTAAAATAAATCCTTTTAAAATGGCTAAATACTTACTTATTGGTCTTAAAGGAATTGATACAGACATTGAATACAAAGCATATAAAACACAAGGTAAAGTGTGAAAGGATAAAAGGTTTTCAATATTTTGGTTCATTTATATTAAAAAATAATAATGTCAGATCACAGAAAATAAAATACAAGGCATCAAATAGATATATAATGCTAGTATTCGTAGCTATTTTAAAGTAAAAAATGTATTATTCTCTAAACCGATTAAACAGAAGGCAAAGTATATAGAATTAGGATCAAAACAACCTTTATTTAACTCATCCGACATATGAACTTTAATCTATACACACAAAAATATTAATAACATTAAAGATATTATGAGTAAATTTTGAACCAATCAAATAACCTGATATTTGAAAGAAGTAATGTCAATATATGAAACTTATAAACTATTAAAAAAACTATATAATAAACTTATGCAAAAATCAGAGAAGAGATGATTTGTACAAAAAAAGATAATGGATGATGTCCATTGCACAAAAGAAATTTTAAAAACAAATTCCATGGTCAAAGAATAAGGGGGGGGAATATATAGATGGATGAAGTTGAAATATAACTTAAGAATTTTAGACTTAATAATTGGAAACTAAATCATTAGATAGTTTGCTCAGGAGTCGAAATGTGAGAGACCATGGTATACTATGATTTGTAGGTGAATTAATATTTTAAAATGATAACATTTATTTTCTTAAAATTTTTTGCATCATTACCGGAAGTATGAATTTTTATTCAAAAGATGTATTTAGAATGAACAATTATAACATTTGAATTTAAGTTTAATATGCTAATTTATTGATTTAGATATACTTTAATATTTTTTTTTGGTTTGTCTTAAATCTTGCAATTGTGTTTTTGTTTTATTTTTTTTATCCATTTGTCTTAAATCTTGCAATTATAAAATGGGATATTTTTAAGAGTATAAATTTCTATCAATGAAAAGGAATGATGTACTTGAGCTATTTAAGAAATGCGGTTTAGTCTACATTACATATTTTGCAAAATTCATTAATAATTAATAAATGCATTACAGTTATGGAAGAAATCATGATAACACATATCATAGCTCAATAAATAGGCTACATACATTCATAGCGGTGTGGGAGAGCCCCAAACTGTACTTTTAGGTTAATGGGTTTGAAATGCTCGCCCATCACCAGGTGCCTTGTCATTTTGAGCCACAGTCAGGTGACGAGGTCACATCGGAGCTGGCACACTCCTATCCACATCCACGCCACACCAGCGGAAGAATTTTATATGTCCCATAATCACGTGCACACGTCCCAACCCACGGAGCTCCAGCAACCCAGTAAAGGAGGGTACGGCATAGTGACCCTCCCAACCACCTCTACTCATATATAGGCTATAGTAAAAATGCTTTATTTCTTGTCACTAACCTGTCAATTAAAATGTAATATTTTTTTTTTAATTTCTTAAATTATTTTCGCCAATGACGAAACCGAAAGATTATTTTTCGATTTTACTATTTGTTCATTAAAATTACAAAAATAGATATACTGAATTCAAGATCATTAAGAACGATTCAAAGTCAATAAAATATATTTAATAGTTTCAAAATATTAGAGCCTATTAAGCATTTCCAAAAATGTACAGAGAAAAACAAATAATATCATAATTGAAATAACTAAATAGTTATTTTAATAACTATTTAATTATTATAGTTGTTTAAAACAATTATTTAATAAGTATTTAATTAGTTCAAGCAACCATTTCAAATTATATAGAATAAGTCAACTGTTGTAAAATAAATATATCATGAAAAGTTAGGATTACAAATTGTAATAGGATGTAGGGGTGACAAGCTATGAGAGGTAAAAATAATCTAAAATTTATCTAATATTTTTTTAGGAAAAGGTCAAAAATGAAAGTGCACTGGTCACTGGGTTGCCCAGGAATGGGTAATAGTTTTCATGAATAATACGGATTAAGGAGAGAGGCATTTTGATGAAAAAAGAATTGTTTACTCTTATTAAAAACAAAATATATATTTTACTACTTGATTAATTACAGTCAATAGGGGTAATTTCATTTGCTACATAAAAAAATGTATGTATTTTTCTAAAAGGGGAATGCAATGGATCAAAATTATGCTTAATAAGTTGTTAATAGTTACTTAAGAACAAAGGAAAACACTATCCTATTTTGGAAAATATTTCGTTAGAAAAAATATTTTTTAGAGAAAATATAAAAAAAGAAAGCTTCAGTTCAAGAAATGAAGTGAAGAAAAATTATTCCACAACTTCTCGTTAAGCACGTCATGTAGACTTTGTGATTACTTTATTAAGGACGGTTTTTGTGTTGCAATTTTTAAAAATCAGGATGAATTGGTTCACTGTCCATTTTCTGGGAATTTCACGAATGGAAAATTTCAGAGGAGTCTACTGCAGGCAGGGTGATGTAAATAGGCAAGATGATATAAATAACAGCAAGCAGAGTGATGTAAATAACAGCGGGCCGAGTGATGTGAATAACAGCAAGCAGGGTGATGTAAAAAACAGCAGGCAGTATGATGTAAATAACAGCAGACAGGGTGATGTAATAACAGTAAGGAGGATGATGTAAATAACAGCAGGCCTGGTGATGTAAGCAGACAGGGTGGTGTAAATAATAGCAAACAGGGTGATGTAAATAACAGCAGGGAGGGTGATGTAAATAACAGCAGGGAAGGTGATGTAAATAACAACAATCAGGGTGATATAAATAACAGCAAGCAGTGTGATAAAAATAATAGCAGGCAGTGTGATAAAAATAATAGCAGGCAGTGTGATAAAAATAATAGCAGGCAGTGTGATAAAAATAATAGCAGGCAGTGTGATAAAAATAATAGCAGGCAGTGTGATAAAAATAATAGCAGGCAGTGTGATAAAAATAATAGCAGGCAGTGTGATAAAAATAATAGCAGGTAGTGTGATAAAAATAATAGCAGGCAGTGTGATTTAAATAACAGCAGTAAGGGTTATGTAAATAACAGCATGCAGAGTGATTTGAATAATAGCAGGCCGTTATTTTTCATAAATAAATATATCATGAAAAGTTAGAATAACAAATTGTAATAGGATGTAGGGGTGACAACTTTTCATGTTAAATATATCATGAAAAGTTAGGACAGCAGGGAAGGTGATGTAAATAACAACAATCAGGGTGATATAAATAACAGCAAGCAGTGTGATAAAAATAATAGCAGGCAGTGTGATTTAAATAACAGAAGTAAGGGTTATGTAAATAACAGCATGCAGAGTGATTTGAATAATAGCAGGCCGTTATTTTTCATAAATAAATATATCATGAAAAGTTAGGATAACAAATTGTAATAGGATGTAGGGGTGACAAGCTATGTGAGGTAAAAATAATCTAAAATTTATCTAATATATTTTGAGGAAAAGTTCAAAAATGAAAGTGCACTGGTCACTGGGTTGCCCAGGAATGGGTAATAGTTTTCATGAATGCTGTTACCTGCTTGCTTGTTTTCCTGCTTGCTGTTATTTACAACCGGATGTTGTAAATAACAGCAAGCAGGGTGATGTAAATTGAAGAAGTATCGAGCTCATTGCTCAATACACCAGTAAATGCAGATCAATAGTTTTAGGAAGGAATACTTTTTATTTATAACATGGATCAAAGGCTGAGAACAATTGCCAGCAAACAGATACACATGGCAGCACCAAAATAAGGAAGGAAAGAAACTATTATCTTTTCATGGAGAAAAGACACATTTAGCCAAGAATGAATGATTGTCTTTATGTATGACGGATAGAGATCAGCAGCTAAACATTCCAGGATCCATTTATTAATTATTGTTGAAAGAGAGCAGATAGGTCACTAAAGGAAAATGTGTCTAAATATAACTAATTACTCCTTTACTCAATTTTCTTGAAGACTTTATAGAAATATCTCAATTTGGACATTTTATTTTTACATAAAAATGTGTTATTTAGTAAGCTGATGCTCCTTTATAAATAAGAGAACATATCCTGAAGTTATTAACCCTATGTTTAAATGAAGCATTACTCTAGTGTAATCTTAATATAAAGCTCCTAAAAAAGCAGAAATCGTGATTTCAAACATAAACATTTTTCTTATTTATTTATTTATACATTTATTAATACAAAAGTTATATTTTCTCTTAAAACAAGCGGTATTTAATGATTGATGTAATTTAAAAAAAGGAAAAAACAACTACACAGAGAAATTTTTGTTAATGTATCAATAGTTTTGAAATATAAATATATAAAGAGAGTTTTTAATCATAGAATTACAAATCTTCAAATATAAGCATGCATTTTATGTGTAGCATAAAAAATAACTAAAATATTTTATGCAGCATATGTGTATACATGTGACGCAGTATATTTGTATACATGCACACATAGAATTCCAAGTATTTTCATCCTTGAACTTTGGACACTGACGAAAACGACGAAAATAATCATAAAAAATGTATCGACTTATGTTTAAATGGTGATATATCACAAAACAAAAAGGCATGCATTGCCTTCAGCGATGAAATATGGAAGTTAATGATTTCATTTTCAAAATTAAACGAGATAAGATTAAAAGTAGATTATAAAGTTGTATAATAACAAATATTTATCACCAAACAGATGTGCGAAGTAAAGAATATGTATAATAAGTGCTGGTTTGTATGGGAATAACAAAACTTCCATCTATCAAAATTTATTATGAAGAAAATATATTCCAGAATGATATATGTGCTTCGGCTGAAGGAGAGTAGACTAAGCATTAACAGCAAATGTACTTCACGATAATTATTTACTCCTTTCTTTGCATTTTTTATTTATTGCGACTACTTCAGAACTTAACCACAAACTTATGAGTGTTGTAGGCACACCTTTTATTGCATTTCTGTACTTCATTCATTTTGTGCATTCTGTTGTTCTATTCTGTACTTAACTGTTATTGACCTATACGTTTGTCCTTTTCCTGCACTGCATTATATTTCAATATAGTTTTGCTAAATTTTATATTTTATCCATAGGGGCATTGAAAATTATCACGTTTTGTAGCGCATAGCAATTTTTCTTATACTTCGATGCATTTTTATGTTTTATAATTTTCCTTGTTCAAGAATTAAGACGTAACACACGACTTTTACAGGCACTTTGATTGCTTTTTTTTAAACTTATTTTATTTTATTAAAAAGTTTTTTCACCAGAGTTACAGAACATTCATCTAAGAATTTTGTATGTATATATATATATATATATATATATATATATATATATATATATATATATATATATATATATATATATATATATATATATATATATATATATATATATATATATATATATATATATATATATATATATATATATATATATATATATATATATATATATATATATATATATATATATATATATATATATATATATATATATATATATATATATATATATATATATATATATATATATATATATATATATATATATATATATATATATATATTTATATATATATATATATTTATATATAAATATATATATATATATATATATATATATATATATATATATATATATATATATATATATATATATATATATATATATATATATATATATATATATATATATATATATATATATATATATATATATATATATATATATATATATATATATATATATATATATATATATATATATATATATATATATATATATATATATATATATATATATATATATATATATATATATATATATATATATATATATATATATATATATATTTATATATACATACAAAATATACATACAAAAAATTCTTATATATATTAGTAAGAATTTATATATATATATATATCGTTTGGTATACTTCTCTTTGCAAGCAAATAAAATTAAGTTTGAATTTTTACGGTTAACATGTCTCTGAAGCAAAGGAAACGTTTCTGATTAAGTCAAATGAATTGAAAGTAAGAATATTATTATTTAAGAACAATGAGTACTGGATCATGCATTACATCCTCTCAAGCTCTTATCAAGTTGGTAGAAGATTACACACAATCGAACAAATGAATGCATTCCATTCATTCCAGAAATTAATATTTTTATCACTTCGTCGCCCATATTTTGATTCTATACCTTCTGGCAAATTATCTGTTAATCTGTTTTGAAAGTAATTAATAAATATCGCCACAAATTGTGATACTTAATAAATTTATTATGTTTCTGTTGTTTTGTTAAGAGTTGTTTGTTGTTTTATTAAGTTGCTGTCTGTTGTTTTTCACTATTATTACATACTGAAATCAGAAATCTGTAAATTTAGATTGACTCAAAATAAATATGAAATATTCATAAGGAAATATTATCATTGAAATATATCAGAAAGCCAGTGAAATGCTACTCAGATTTGGTAATACAGAAGCATTCATGATATTTTCTTGACATTTGTCCAGAAGAATTACCATAATTTGAAAACCAAGAAATAAAATATACTTTAGGAGTCTCTTAGCTAGAATTTCTATCACTGTATTTTCAATTTGATACGTAATAAATCTTGTTCTCATGATTTCTGGAAAAATCTTCTGTTAATAAAGATACAAATATTAAAAATTATATTTTCGTATATTTAACATATTATAAATATTGATGATTATGAAACGAAATCTAATTACTTATTTTGAAATTAATTTGTGAACTAATGTTGCAAACGAAATAATAATTTATTATCCTTAAGTTTAATTGGAGTTTTCATATTCGTTTAAGTTTTTTTTAACTGCGCATGTATTAATGAATTGGATAAGTATATAAATATGCAAATAAGCTTTTCCAGTTTTAAGCCAATAATTTTTTAAAACTCTTGTCCAAAGGAATTTTTTCTTTTACTGAGAAATAATGCTTTTGATAGTGATTTCCCAAAACTCATTTCAAAAATCAATCATTGTGTAATAAAATAAGAAAACATGTATAATTAATTTTTGATTGATAAAAAATGCAGAAGAAAAAAAGATTATATGTTTATCAAGAAATGAAATAAAAGAACTTTTACAAAATAAACACACAGTGTTGATACTTATTTGAATAAAATATATTACTCTGATGTATTTATCATATCTATTAATATTGATATGAACTAATTCTATATAAGTATGTGAACTAAGGCTGTAACTTACAATTCATTAGTTTCTTTATATGTCACATATATTCCACAAAAATAAAATATTTATAAATTTATAATTTCAATAGAGAGTACTTTATACTACTACCGGAATTGTTTTTCGATTCTTTTTCTTTAACATTAATGTTGCTGAAAAGGGCGTTAATAATATAAAATGCTAAAATGGATAGTTTTTTCTGAGTGCATTTTGAAATTTAGCTTTATTATCAAACCATTTTGTCTGTATATTTGATATAAGCTATAGAGAAAAACTCTAACGAAGTTTTTCCCTTTATAATTTTTTATTCTGTATAAGAATATTATTACACATTTGAAGTGTTTAAAGAAAGAATTCTAAGATTAGAGATGCTGTTTTCATTACTTCTTCTTAGAAATATTCATACTTTTAGAACAGAAGAATTTTTTCTTATTTGCAATGTTTTAGTAGAAGCTATCTAAAAATTTTCTTAAAAATGAAGTAAATCTTTTTCTCAAAAAATTTAAACTCATCTTACGTGTCAAAAGTATAAACCATATTTTCTTTCACAAATATATATATATTCGATGTGAGAGAAATTCCGAGGTACACTGTTTTAATTTTTTTAATAATGTAAGCATGAAAAAATTTGTTTTCATGAGTACTTCATTTCATTATGAATGTTTTTAGTATATGAAAAAAAGAATAGAGTTATTGTAATTAAAAGTGATTGTAAAATATGAAGTAAATACACATGCTATGTTTTGTTTTTTATAGGTGAAGCAGTTTATCTAGATTAATTTTCAGATATTTTTATCAGCTATCCACATAAATGGTCACGAATTATCCAAGCATACGTTTAGAGATGAAGAAGAAGACTGTGAGAAATTTCAGAGAAGCACGCATATATGTAAGTATACTCTGCTTGGAAAAATTGTCTATCAACAATTGCTTTAAATTTGCCAGAAAGGAAAATTTATACCTTTTTAAAGAAGTTAAATGTTTATAAATGTTATTAAATAAATACGTTTAAAAAATTTTGCTTTACGAAGAAATTTTGAGTATGCTGTTTTTTTCCCTTTAATTTCCCACTACATCTTTAAAAAGAGTCAACTCCATGTATATTAAAACATTCTTATTGTGAAAAACAGACATAAAATATTTTCTGTATAAGGTTAATTTCCTCAGCTTATGGTACACATATCTTTCACGGTATTCGTTGGCAGATTGAAGAAACCTGAAAACTTTTGAGTAATGGTGAAAACACACATCACAGCTATAAAAATATAAATAAAAATACAAAATTATAATTAGAAATCATTCTTTTACAAATAGTTTATCTATTTAAACTGATATGCCTTTATTTTTAAATACACTAATATCTATTACATTTCGACCCCAAGAAAGTGATATTTTGCATAAATCAATTCTTCCTTAATTGTGTGATAATGATATGATTAGATATTCGAAACATTAATGCACAACAGGCAGTCTAATTTTGTATACAATGTGTATAAAATATTTACAGCAGTTTTCTCATACAGAATTTGCATTTGAACATTACTTTTGAATGGGAAAATGGTTGTATCTCATGTGGGAAGAAAAATATACAAATACTCAAAATATGCAATATGCTTTCAAATATTCCACTTTAATTAAGGATTTTGGCTTATTACTCTAAATGTTGCAATGGTCGAAATCCCTTAATTATCAGCAGGATATAAATCTGTTACGTGCGTGACAGCAACACAAAGTATCCTGCTGAATCTCAGAAAACCGATTTGCTACATGTTAAGAACACATGTATTCTATCCATATGTTCTAAAGGAATCATATACCCATACCACGAATGAGCCGTGGTAGAAAAGGGGTTAGGTTATCGGCCTTCCATCCGGAAGGGTGGGATTCGATTCCCAATATCGCCAAAGACCCACTGAGTACATGCTAGATAAATCTTTGGAATCGAAAGTCCTGTGGTCAGTCGTTGAGCAGTTACCATGGGTGCAATGGTCTGGAGAAAATTTCATCTCCCTTCAGATCTATGTTAAAATTGAGGGAGTGGATCCTCTGGTGGTGCCATCTAAGAGAGGATTTAAAAAAAAGAAAAGACATACTTGACATTTTCGTGGTTCTCTGATTAAAACGAAAGACGCTCTCTATTGACTTAAATTTGCATTGCCAAGGCATAGTGAGCTTGGCTTGTCCAAGTGTTATAAGTAACAACAACGAATGAAGAGTAAAAAGTTTTCTTGGTAGGTTGAAATCGATGATTGCTCAAGCAATTCGATGGCATTTGTAATAAAAGGGACAATTAGCAAGCAATCTTATTTCCACTCACCATATACATTACATCACCAAAATTATTGCTATCAGTAGTAACATAACAATGTGACTCGACGTAGGAATAACCATATATCGTTTTTTGAAAATAAAATTTTGTTTTTGCATAATGATTCCATTAGTGCTTATGGAAATCCGGTAGATATCCTACTGTGTCGAAATGAATTCAACATCCTTCTAATGGCATGATTTACGATATGCTGTACTATTAGGTATATGTCTCAATCATTTCTTGTTCTATTTGTAATTGTATTCAAATTGTATTGTACTGTTCTATTTATAATTAATTTTCTTGTGTCATGAAATTTAAAGAAAATTAGTTTCCACTTTGACACAGTTGTCGAATCAAGGTTTTTACGTTGAATATATTTTTTGTAACGATTGTAATGTATAAATACTTTATAACAGATTTTTAATGTATAAATGCTTTTATTTATACTTCAAAATTTAAAGAAGTTACGATATTTTTTTCAAATATTTTTCTTCAAATGAGAAAATTAATTCTAATCTCATTAAAGGAAAACTAAGTAACCAAATTACTATATAATAAAAACAAACGTATTATTGAACCTTATATTTTTATTTTTCATTTACTTCTTAATACACTCACAAACTTTTAAATGAGGAAGATGTTTTTCTAACTTAGGAAATGTGATGTTAATATTTCTCTTAAAAATTTTCATGATAAATGTGAATATTTTCATAACAAAAGTTTTTTATATCTAACACTTCGGTAGAATTTTTTTGATGCATCAAAAATAATCATACTCTCTCTGCACGCACGCACGCACGCACACACACACACATACTCTCACACACTCTCACACACTCACACACACTCTCACACACTCACACACACTCTCACACACTCACACACACTCTCACACACTCACACACACTCTCACACACTCACACACACTCTCACACACTCACACACACTCTCACACACTCACACACACTCACACACACTCTCACACACTCACACACACTCTCACACACTCTCACACACTCACACACACTCTCACACACTCACACACACTCTCACACACTCACACACACTCTCACACACTCACACACTCTCTCACACACACATACATACTAAGAAGAGCTAAGTTAGGTCTACGAATTTGTTCACTCTCAAAAAGTCCAAAACCATGCTATGGTTGTTTCTATCTACTCTGGAAAGCCCAAGACAATCCAAAATATAATCAGGTGTCGCCTGTTCTCTGCAACACGTCATCCGGATTAAATATGACGACTGAAGGGAATTCGTACTACCCAACTGAAATTTGATAAGCGTGTGTGCATATCCATGCCGTTTCTTGATTATAGAATCAGAATTATGTAGATAAAACCACGCTAATATACCTCGTAACTGTCAGTTATAAATAATATTGGATACCAGGGAAGTTTAAATTAAGGATTTTTAAAGAGAAAGTAGCCAATTTGTCAGCCCTAATATCATATAAGCTAGAATGAAACTGTATCATAGAACTATGATAATGCGGATCACCTGTATACAATACTGCCGAAAAATGTAGCAAGAATGTATCCAATGCACTTGATTGTTGCCAACATGCGAAGTTACTGTCTCATGGTTTTACTATTCCGCAGAAAATATCAGAATTTTCAGATTTAGAACGAATTGTAGTGAATCGATGGTTTAAAACTTGTAATTATTCACTTATTTATATTTATTTTTATTCAACTGATTATAGAAAATAATGAAGGAAATAGAAAATTATATTTTTTATTACTTATATATTGAAACAATCCAATCAGAACAATGTTTATTTACGAAGGTATAAAATTTTATCTTTATTAATAATTTATATAATAATGCACAAAATTCTTACTAAGTATTAGAGCTTCCACATTTTAATCTACACCATAATTTCATCGCTCAATAAAAATTTCCCTTTCAACTGTGGATCTTATGGTAAAAATCACATATACACACTTTACTCGCACATTTGCAAAACTCTTTAGAGCTATGAGTTTATTTTGATCATGTAAATTAAAATGAGTTTCACAAGAACAATAACAATAATTCTAAACTGTTTTACATACTTTTTGAATTCAATAGTTTTATTGTTGTATACTACTAAAAAGCTATCAATATTTTCTTTTAAACTCTATTTGTCAATTCATTCAAATCACAATACATTGGTAATTTTCATTGAAGTTTACGAATTTATTTATTCAAGGAACATGTTTTAATTTTTATATTTGTTATTTCAATGCAAAATTTTTTCTGTAGATTAAATGTCAATAGTAATTAGGACACATAACTTAATATAAATCAATAAATGCATATATTTAAATTCCAAAAAATATATATAATATTAAATCAAAAAGAATACAATACGCATTATTTCGCTTTTAATGTTAAGTGAAATTCAGCTTCAATAAATTTTTTGTTGAATAAAGTCGGAACAAATTCCTTCTGAAAAATATAAAATAAGAATATTCATATGCTTAATGAAACAGACTTACGATATACTTATATTTAAAGAGAAATAGATATGAAAATAAGTTTTAAAAGACCTAACAGAAAATTCGGAAATTTTAAACTAAAATAAAGGTTTTATTTATACTTTGAATTTTATAATTATCTAGGAGTCTTAGATTCATGGATAAATCAAGATGCAAGTTGGTTATTCCTAGCTTGGGTCACAGAACATCTCTTAAATAAACCATGGTGAATACTTGAAATCGCGCATGTTATTTAGTAGCTAGTTCTGATTTAATAAAAAAAATATTTTACACAAATATTTAGCCTAAAAGCTTGGAATTGTACATTCCACAAATTGTGGCAATTCATTATACGCGGGATACAGAAAATCTCTTAAATATTTTTCTGGGAGACGTTGCATAAAATTTACTGCCAATTTGCAATATCGGGTTTAAAATACGTTATATGTTAAACCAGAGAAACAGATTTAGTAAAACTAAATATACCGTTAAAACATGCAATTAAATTTGTTCTTTGAATTAACTACGCGACATATTAGCAATCAAATATTTATTATCTTCTATGATTGCACATAAAACAACATTAAATTTACAGCAACAATGTATAAACAAAAACACTACAAGATTCTCTACAGGCCAGTTTTTAGAGAGAGAGAGAGAATCCAGATGAACTGTGGCACTTCATCTCTTTTCTCTTTCTAAACTAGGTTTTGCTGCTTCCGCAGCGCCATCTGGCGTCGTCAAAATCATTACAATACAAATCTAGTGGTCTAGTGATAAGTTTAATAAAGGAATTGTCTGTGATATGAGATATCTAACAATTTATTAAAATTTGTGGTATTCCTACCATTATATCATGGAATATCTCGAAGCTTTTAGAGTGGAATGTTTTAATTCTAATTATTCTTGAAAAATAATTTATTGTTATTGAATTTCTGTTACCTTTATTCCCAACTCTTGGAAGGGCAATTATGATAATCTACTAGAGTCTTATGAGCGTCTCATATCATGAGAATGTATTGAGTATTGAAAAGTTATTAAAAACAGGGAAATAAGTTTCTCTTTTGAATAAATTTCTCAAAAAACAATCAGGTGTGAATACCAAATATTCTTTCATAGTGTGAGCAATCCTGTACATGAAGTCCAAAGTCAAAATATTATGCGAAAGACAGATTTTTCAAGTAAGAGAATTAAGTATTTCCATTAGAAATCTTGTTAAATTATAATTCTTTATTATGGGTAACAAAGTTAAAGATTATAATTTTTGAACAATATTTTTCGGAATATCGAACGGTGAAAAACAATATACGTCGATATTTCTTTTCCACCTCTTTTAATTCCATCCTTATACTATAAGAGTAATTATGTGTGCTTGATATTTAAATTGTTAAATTAAATTATTAGTTCACAGTTAATTATTAAATTCAAACTTGTTTAAATAAAATAATTTCAAAAATATATCATGTTTCTAATTTATTGCCAAACAACAAATGAATAAAATAAGTAAAACAAAATTTTGCCGTTTCCAAAATTAGTTCATTAGATTTCAGGTAAAAATTTAATTATTTTTATAGCTGAACAAAAAAAATTACCAGTTTAATGAAAGACTTACTGTTAAATCAATTGAAATGAAGGCAAAATAATTTCTTTTAGAGTCCGAGAAAGTTTGAGTTCAATTGGAATTTTATACATTTCAACTTCAATGACGTTCCTTTGTTAGAGCTGTAAATTTTTAATGAAAACAAGTTTATTTTGAAATAATTAATGCCTTTTTTCTGTGATAGAGTTTCGTCTTTATTTGTTTCAAACTTGATTTAGAAATTGAAATAAATTATAATAAAGCATTTAATTTGAAGATAATGATTTCACAATTTTCTATTTTTATTAATTAATTATTACGATCGGCTTCATTCTTACCTATGAAAGGAAAGTATTCTATTCTTTTTTTAAAAAAATATGTCGTAATTATTAACGAACTTTTTATTAAAAGGAACTGTGATCTTAATTATGTATAGACATGTGTCTTCTATTAATTTGATTTAATAAATATTTTTAACTGTGCTTTTTATTACGGAAATAATAAAAATAATTATATATATATATATATGCCTGGCACAAGATATAAACCAACTTCATTATTGTATCTCCTTTGTTGAATACATTTGCTTTATGAATAAATCCCCTTTGGATTGTTTGCTTCTGTACCTTTAGTTGCCAGTTTTGGTATTATTTTTAATTTATGATGATATATATGGTAAAGCCTCGTGAACAAAAATGATTATTGAGTGATATTGGATTCGATGGAGTTACTTCAGATAGCAGTAGAGTTTCCAAATTTATTGAGCGAATAAAGAAAGGAAAAATAGTTGAATAGTTATCGTACTGGATAGCAACATAGATACTTTAAAAAATAAAGTCAAAATCTGGAATAAACTAGTTTAAGAAAATCAACAGTATTTTAACTCCCTGAAAAATTCAAAATAAAGTTTTCTAAATTTTTTTTTATTGATTAAACAAAAGATTCCACTTTCTTTATACATAACAGAAAACATTTAATGGATTCTAAAGAAATTAACAATATTTCCAAATATTATTATGATATGTGTTATGTTTGTTCTTGGTATACACATAGATATATGTATATATATACATATATATAAATATATACATATATATTATATATATATCTATATACGTATATATATATTTCATATATATATATATATATATATACATATATTGCAATAAAAATATCAATATACTTTCCCAAGAGAATCTTGAATTTTCTATATTTAAAATAAAACGAAAACAAAACTAAATGGATAAAACTACAAAAGGGCAATATATCACTTCTATAGGATCAATGATACACAAATCTAGGGCCTCTTAAAGTTCTTAAATCCAATAACAGTTCTCCCTAGAGTATCTAGATGGCAAAAAGTTCACCTTTGTTACTTTGTTATTTTTCCTAATATCGACTTAATCTTTATAAAACCAAGCAAAATTTCATAAAGATAAAAAATTTTCCTTTCGTAATTTTATCTGTAGATTAATACTTTTAAAATATTAAAAAAATTTTAAAGTAAGGATTATTTTAAGAAATTTCATCATATGATTTTATTTTAATGTGAGAAATACTTTTTTTATTCGCATTATTAAACTTAAAACTTAATTTTTTCAGATTAAAATTCTCTAGACCTTTGTCAAAAATTTATTGAAAACAGAATTTGAAATATTTTATAAATAAGGATCTTTTATTATTAAAAGTTAATTTGGATTGAAGTATATTAGCTATGACATTAAGTAATGAGTCACTGTGTTTTGATAGTATTCATTTGGAATTAGTTTTATTGTGTAAACTCAGACTTTAACCAAAATATACATGATAATTAATATACATGAAGATTTTTATTTCTTAAGGATGTACTAGTATCTTAAAGAATTAACATTCCAGTTGGAATAGTACATTAATAGAGAAAGAAATTCATAAAATTAATATGGCGCACGTTAGATTACATTCTATTTTTAATTTCTTTTTAAATCATGATCATAATACGACACAAAATTAAGAAAAACATGAGAAACAATATATTAACTATTTATTTAGAGACTGGTCTCTATAACAGTACATACAATTAATAAAATTTAAAGGGAGCTTCTAAGAAATATATATGTTAGTCAGGGATAATAATAGTGGATTAATATATCACAAATTGTTTCTATTAACAAACACCGGTCTTCAACCAAGATCATATTTTTTTTTCTACATATCTCATTTTTACTGAATAATAGAGAGGCGAAAAGAAAATACGATTAGATTTTCGTAATTACATACGTTCAAACAACAAAAACAAAACTTTTAACGCTCGCTTGAATAAACAATAAATCAATAATCGACATTAGTCTTAATTTGCTGAATAACAGTAGATTTAATCAGTTTCAGAGGAGATCATAAACAATGATATACAGATTCTTTAATGGAAGAGCAGCCCTTGAACTTTGCTTAATTTCTCATTAAATACCATGTAAAACTACAAAAAATGTTCCATCTTTTGGCTAAGAGGTGTTTTAAATTTGAATAGCAATTCTGCTTCAATTACAGAGAGGAAGGATAGGTTGACTATTTAATAGAAAAATTGTAAACTCCTACGAGAATAGGCGGCTTGTCTAAAAACAACGATTTTATAAATCACCTGTAATCATAACTGCTAAAATTACGTAAAATGAGCTTAAGCTTTCTATTCAAGTCTAGTCTCTTATCTTGTCATCTTATATGATCTTATCATGTTCAAGCAAGGAATACTACACACGTTAACACGTGCTTTCTCATCATTAAAAATGATCACGAGGAATTGAATTTTAGTCTATCAGCAATAAAAAGATCACATTATCCGAAGCAGAAGCAGGTTACAGAATGTTTAGTCCTGAGGAAAATAACTGGAAGAAATTGCTAGAGTAATACCTTATATATATCGTATATAGTTACATTTGTTTAACAAAATATCTCGAGTGATAGGACCACGTTCCTTGTAGAAGGTTTATGATCCAATCTTAGCGATTGATGGTTAATAAGAAATAAACAAGCTTTTCTATTTTCTTTCAATGCATTTTTAAGTGATACTCAAAAAATATTTTCAGGTTTTGTGATTCGTGGATAAGAAGCCACTATTGATGAAATGTTTTCCTTGAAAGAAAATATGAATGGGATGATCAAGAATCTTACAGCAAAATATTTAAGGTTACTATGTTAAAGATAATAACATTCAATCACCTTACTTTATTATATTTTTTTTCTAAATTATTAATACATAATAGCAGAATAATAGTTCAATCGATATCATTTTCCAATGCTTATTGTCTTAAGCTTGCCACAGACAGCACTTCCTTGTAGACAGTTCTGTCATAAGTGTTGTTTGTGTCATGGCAAAGATAAAATGCTATTAATTAAAAAATAAGAAAAAAGATAAAATTTTATATTAGTTGAATGTAAATCGATTTCTTATCAAAAAGAGATCGTTTTGGTTGCTTTTGCTATTGGACAAGGATACTAAATTTATATGGTTTATTTTTTTTCTTTAGTACATTAAAATTTAAACCCTCTCAAATTTGAACAGGAAGTAAATTCAATTTAAAGCAAAACTACGTTTAAATATTGAAACCAACTGATAATTTACATCATCTGAAATGCTGAGTTACCATAAAATAGCTCGAAGATTATTGTAAATTACAAATTATTAAATATCAAACTACTGGAACTTCCTTTTCACTGAATATTACTTTTCACATTCCAAGTTATATAATATTCAAAAGCTAAAGCAAATAATTAGTGAAAAAAATTAGCAGAACGAAAGAATAAGTAGTGTTTTGATATCAGTTAATCTTTATTTGTCTTTAATATTTCAACAAATTCATGCAGAATTTTTTTTATAAATCATTATTAATTAGAGAAAAATATTCCTTCTCCTTATTTTTCTTTTACCTGAAATAATATAAGGACTTTTTATGTGAAAGGTTATAAAAATTGTAATGGATGAAATTGCTAGAATGTCTTTTAGACAATCATCGTTCATTGACAATCAAAAATCCTTTTGAGAATAGAAATGTATGTTGGAATGTTCATTTTGATACCCAACTGTTATCAGTGTGAGTGTTTCTGGGACTTCAATGTATTGTGCAATATAAAAAAAAATCAATTAAGTATTCATCCTTGTGATAAATACTGCGCTCTATTTTCAAAATCAATTATTAAAAATTCGAAAATGTGACTAATATTCTTTTCGGCTAAAAGAATTAAGGAAATCTTCCCATTAAAAGAATTCGAGCAGTTTTCCATCTCTTAATAATTAATAATCCTTTCTTATAACAATTAGTTTCCTCTTAACTTTAAACTACAATCAAATAATAAGTTTGTTAACTAAGCTTCATACTTGTATATTTATTATTATGCCATACTCTATTATTAAACTATATGAGTTCTTTTCATGTAGCAGGACATGCATACATACATACATAACTGCGTGGGGAAACTCCGGACTGTAGCTTAAGTTTCACGGGTGAAGTCTTCCCAACACCAAGTGTGCTCCACACCTCTTCGAGGTCTCTGAAGGCGCCACCATCGTGGCATTTAAAAAGGCAATCAAATTGTGTTTACAAGTAGATAGCAAGAAGTTACAAAATATTTTAAGGGGTATTGAACCCTATTGAACATCAGGCAATAGCATTAAATATCTTCTCTGAGTTAAAAAGAACATGATGACACATACAACAATCAAGGAAGAAACAATTTACAATCAATGAAAAGTTAACAATTTGTAGGGTAATTATGGCATTAAATAAATTATATACATTGAAAGCAATTTTATAAATAATAGGAACACTTAATTATGAAAAGGAAAAAAATGGCATAATACGAAAGATGATAACTATACACAGGCGAGAAATTTATATAAGTTTAAAAAGCATCGTAGAAAAAAAAAAGCATTTTAGGTTCAAAAAATTTAATCTATCACCAAATGCCTCGTAATTTTAAAGTACGGTAGGTGATAAAATCGCTCTTGAGTTGACACTCTCCACACCACATTCCCGATATGCAGAAGCTTTCGCAAACTCAGAGTTCTTGCAACCCAACTGGGAAAATGCGGTCACCTTCCCACTTGCAGCCAATGGCAAACAATGATTCACTTTTCTGGTCACACGGGTGTACGACATTCGTGCGCAAGGTTATATGATTAGAAGACTAACCAATGTTTTTATAATACAACAATGATAACCATAAAACCAAGAAAAGGTATTTTAATGTGAAGGAGAAACACCGTTTTATATTCGTGTTTTAATTGAAGATTGGGCTGTCATCTTCTTGTTCCAAGTGTTAGTTTTTGCCTAAGAGTGTATATTGGACTGGTAATTATATGTAAATGAGAAACCCAGTGGATCTATTAACTAAAAAAATGATTACTTGCTAAATACCTTCAAAGTTTATAGGTAAAGAATGTTTTAGGGAATTCTTAAAGCTTCAAATTTAGGGTTTGATATAATAAAGTATTACAATTTCTGTTTCTTGCTTAAATTACTTTTTAAGAACTGAAATATATAGTGTTACTACGTATCTGGCTTATTAAACATTCTCTATATTGCAATCAACTAATTTGCTTAGAGATAAATATAGATAAAATAAAGTTTATTATCAATATTAAAATTTTAAGAGTTGAAAAATTGAGCAAGTATGTGGGATAAAATTATACTTTTAAAATCGAATTGCATGTTGCATTTTGAATGGTTAGGTCCGAAACTTTATAATAGAAAAATATTACTCATTTTTTCAAGTTTATTATATATTCTGTTGAATAAAATATTATAAGTTAATTGGTATTTTCTTTTTTATCTTATGCCGTCCTCGACATCTCTGCCATTAATCGAGGAGCAGCCCAGTAAAAATATGAGCAAGTATAAAAACAAGAATAAAGTCCTTTAGTAACCTGAAAATAAATGTCAGTCATAAACTTTAAGTTTAGGGCAGTTCTTGAGGTAAGCAGCATCCAAATCATCATGATTGCACAATGGACAACTAGCACAGTCCAAAACACCTATTCGATGCAGATGCCTTTGTAGATAGTCATGTTCAGTTGTCACTCGGAAACAAGCAATACATATAGCTCGTGGTATGATTAGTATTATGAAATAATAATTATTATAAAATATTGATATAAATATACTCGATTGTAAATATCCTTTTGTAAAGCGTAGAAGAATACAATTGAGAAACTTTAGAAGGCACAAGGAAAATCAAATTTTAGATTTAATTATTGGATGCAATATTCCTATTATATTAATATTGAAAGTTTAATGAATAATCAAAAAATCATATACAAACGGTGTTGCTTAAAAAAGATGTTTTATAAATGCGCCCAAAGCACAATTTTGAGATTTTTATAATAAAGCGGATATTGTAACAACATTAAATTAATATCTGTTAAAACAATGAAAGATAGAAATGTCTTCGAATAAAACAAAGTCTAACATCTTTAACGGCTTTCAGATTTACCAGTAGAAACGGATAAAGGAAAAGTAGGAAATGTCCAGTCGGAAATGATTAGCGCAAAACTCATTTTTTATACGGTTAATTTCATTTTAGTTACAAATGAAGAATTTTTAGGATTATTGTCAAACACGTGGGGAAGATATAGCAAATGATGTAATTCGATACATTGGAAAACTTTTATTTTTTACGATATATTTGTCTCAATTGAAACAAACATTTATGGCCGGCGTGAGAAGTTGGCTCTTGCTTTTTTTTCACATTTTGAAAGAAGGAAAACAGTCACCGCAGATTTATTTATTATTGTATGATTAATAAATCAAAAAAGGCTATAGGTGTGAAGACATTTTTTTTAAAAAATTGCATAGCTGTGGAATTTGTGATTGAGATTATCAACTACATTAGAGATAAATCCCATGATCATTTCCAGTTAAAGAATATTTAGTGGAACTAGAAAATGAATCCTGAGATTTTCCATTGCATAAAAAGGATATTTTTCAAGAGAATGTATTTAGAAACAAAAAAAAAATTAAAGCATTTCTCGTTAGAAGAATATTTATCAACCAGAACCAATTAACGATCAGTGAATATAAAAATGCTTTTCATTGTAGACATTACGTCTCATCTACATCAGCTAAGAACTAAATGGAAAAGAAACCACAATTATTTCAGTGTTTGAAGAAGTTATTTTGTTTGAAAATAATTTATCCCTAAATAGCTCAAGATTTTGAGATAAAATAATTCATTTTCCGCGACTGTAGAAACATTGTCAAGAAAACAATTCGTATATCGACACACATATACTTGCTTTTTCAAAACAAAAATTAAAAAAATAATGAATGAAATTATTCCTAGATAGTTTTAGAAATAAGAAAGCTACTTTACTTTTTTTTAATTAAAATCTTAATGTCTTTGCGTTGGTAAAGAATTGTTGAAGGAAAACAAATGTGAACTTGGTTCAACCAGGAAAATCCTGGAAAAGGATGATACATTGGTTTTCAATTAATAGAATATTCCTAAATTATATAACCAGCTAAAAAACTAGTCATGATATTCTTTTTTATTCAGATCTAGATGGATAATTATGTTTGTAATAGTTTTCAATTAGGAACAGGGTTCAGGAGTAAATTGAAAGGAATTCAAATTGATGAGAACTTAGAAATCCATGTCCGAAATTGAAAAGTGCCACATACAAATCTGTGCCACACAAACTACCCAAAGAGTTGGAAGGCTCTTATTATATTAATGTGTGTTCGTTGTTATCATTATAAGTATAAGTGTGATATCCCCCTCTAAGTGATTTCTCGCCAAATCTAGTGCTTTTTGTTTTGATTGTAGTGTTGCAAATTTGAGTTTTCGTTTTTATTATAGTGTTGTCAAATTCGCTTTTTTTTTTTTGCTACTTTTCAGATTTTTTGGTTGCCAGATTTCATTTTTCTGGTGTTATACATCATTTTTTAAGCCAATATGCTTCTTTTGAGTGGAAATAGCATTTTTAGTTTCACTTCAAGTTTAGTTTTACTTCTAAGCACAATTTGAATTTTTCCCCATTTTCATCTTTGCATGTCGCTGTCTCAGTTGTTCTTTTTTTTATTTTTATTTTTATTTATTTATTTATTTATTTTTTTATCGGATGTAAAGCACGGCAATTTAAATTCTGTTTTTTTATATTTATTTTTTATTTCACTTTTAATGTAGCGCGGAGTATAAATATTGCCTTTTAAGTTCATATTTTTTATTTCGCTGTGAATATTGTGCCGGAATTTCAATACTGTCTTTTATATTCGTTTTGTATTTCAGTAGGGATATCATGCCAGAAATTAAACTCTGACTCTTACATTCATTTTGGATTTTGCTGTGCATGTAAGAGCACCGGACAAAAAATGAAAAGTTAAGAATTTTTTACTTTAATTATTTTCCGCAGGCATAGAATTCCTAGAATTGTATCTTAAGTATTTAAATTTTCAATAATAAACGAAATTTTAGAACCGATCTATTTGCTTGAATTATTCTAGAGTTGTCTACTTTTATGTAGTAATGATTTGTTACATACACTGAAATTCATTATTTTATTTGTTTTTAACTAGATGTAATATCAAATGTAATTATTTTTGCAACTTTATTTCCCTTAATTTTAATTCTCATATATTTTTAAATAGAATCTTTAATCAATTCTTATTACGATTACTGTTTTCTTATATACCATTAGGCTTAGTAATTTGAAATGGGGGGAGGGGAAACCCCGCTTTATTTACATGGTTGTTATTATTGCTTTCTTATGTTGTGTTAGGCCTAGTACTTCGAAATCGGGGAAAGACCTGGTTTCTTACGCCGATTGATGCTCATTCTGAGTTGCGACTTTTTTCGTCCCCACATGGTGATGAATAAAGTCGTAATGATCGCTAATAGAAGGAGATATCATATTAGTTCCTCATAAAAATAAATCTTTGGGTGATTTTTTAAATTTTATCAATAATTAGTATCATTCAAGTTTCATTGGAGATATCTATGGAAATATCTATATAGTTTCCCTTGGAGACATCTATATAGCTTCACAATATACCTAACTATATAATTTAAGCTTGAAAATACATAGATCTGAAAATAGTATTTAATCGTTGAATTATTGATGATGGGTTTTGTAGATAAATGAATTTGCCAGCCACTACTACACGTGATTGTGATTTAATTTGTCCATCATTTTTCTATATATTAAACATTTAATTGTAAAATGAAACGATACCATTGTTAAATTACATATGTGCCATTAGATATTGGAAAAAAAGTAAATTAATATATTGTTGCTTTATATTAATTAGCTTATGTTCTGTGGAAATTTCAAAATTTTTAAAAAGATTATATTTAAAATATTTCTTGTATAAAAATTTCTTTAAAATGTCACTACTTAAAAACCGAAACAAATATAAAAAAATGCATGCTTAATGATGATAAAAACTTAAAATAATAATGCACAAATTTTAAAGCAGATAGACTTATTTATAGAGTTCTCTTTTATTTTATTTATTATTAATAATAATTTTATTATTAAACATACTATTCATCATGATTAAATAAACTCAAAAGGCGAATATTGATTATTTTGATATATTCATCGCCTTTTGCAGCTCTTAGAAAGAATGAAGTTTCTAGGTTATTAGTATTATAGGTGGCGCTACTGTTCAGCAAGTTCTAAGAAGAATTGTAAGGAAGAGCTTTTTCCATTGAAAAAGAGAAGTTGATAAATGGATGTTTAGATGCAGCAGGGATTATTTCGTATGTGCTTGCGTGCATTCTTTTATTCATTCAAACCTTATGATGTACCATGGATAAAAAAAATATAAGATAATCTTAGACATCATTCTAAGTTAAAAAGTCTGCACAATATTTTATATTATATTATAGTTTACTAATAAATATATGCGAAATTATTGTTAGATGTGAGTACATTTATGGAATAGTAAATGATAGATTAAAATATAGGCGTTTACCAAAATCCAGAGAAAGTTCAGATGAATTAAAAACATTATTTAAAATTTACTATCCAAAAATGAAAAGAGTAGGCTAGTTTTATTTCTCTTACGTAGTGAAATAATTGATTATTTATACTTATAATAATTAACTTAAAACTATAAAGCAGAAAAATAAATCAATTCCTTAAACTTCTCGCACTAGATTAAAAAAAATTCGTCTAAGCTACTAAACTTGTATATATGTTGAATAAGATACTTATAAACACTCAGGTGTCTGAAGGTATAACTTTAACAGCAATATAAATCAAGTATAAAACTTTTGTCACCCAATTAAGTTCTTATATATTTTCAATATACCTTTTTAAAAAAAAGCAAAATGGATGTATTACAAGAAATATTTCCATTTATAGAGTTTATGCAAGTAATTGGACTACTCCAATTCCAGTTGCATGAATATATTTATGAATGAAATGCAACAATTGTAATCGCTTATATATAAAATTATTATTATTATCATTTTAAACAATTCTTAATTTAAAATAATAATAATCTTCTAAATATATTTCAGAAGATTATTATTATTTTAAATTAGGAATAAGTATTTTACGTATTTCCATTATTAGATCAACAGTAAATAATATATATATATATATATATATATATATATATATATATATATATATATATATATATATATATATATATATATATATATATATATGTGTGTTTTTAAATTTAATTTACTCAATTTTCGTGAAATATTTTCTTAGATTATGACTTTGGATTTTTAGTCGGATAGTGGGCAATCTAGCAACTGAATGATGTAAGGCTTCTTCTAAAATCTAATGAACGTTTGTTTTTTTGTTAGGTCATCTCATATATAATGGGTAATAGTCAGTTGTCGCGAATGGCGATTTTCTTTATCACGTGTAAAATTGGTAAACTCACCGGCAACCGATAAATGTGCATGCAGAATTTAGAAGCCTAAGGTCTATTTTTCATTGTTCAATAGTGGTTGGAATATTTGCTCGGAAAAGAGCTCATTTAAGAATAAGGTATGCTGAATCTGATAACTTTAAATTTATAATCATTTAAAAATTTGATCAATAAATGAAAAATTTCCAATAAAATATAAATACACAACACATGTAATTCATGGCTTACAGTAAATAATTCTGTAATCTATCTTTGTTGTTGTTACTAATCGCCATGTCTTGGAGTATACTAGACGAGGTCCACGAGTCCACTCACTTTCAGAAAATCAAAAACAAGAGTAGAAGTCTGGTATAAGTCCTCAAGAGACAACTCCAAGCACTCAAGAATGTGTGCCAGTGATGCAGGTTCATTTTGGCATTCAGGACAATTTGGATATATTTTGAGACTTCTCTCGAAAGTAAGTCCCTTTAGGTGGCCATTGAAGAAACAAGAAAGTGTTGTCTGAACATATCTATCGCAACCAATAGCAATTGATATCCCAGTACAATCAGCTTGATACCAGGGATGACTCGGGGGAATGAGCCAAATTTGTCCGTCAGCATGTCTTCTAATGGAATACAATTCATGATATATATGTGGTATAATAACTGATAAAGGTTCTTCATAACTTTTCGAGCTAAAGCACACAAAATATTGAGCTAAGTTTGTCTTCTATCATTGGTGCTTGGGTCTTACGACTTACAGAGAATGCCCTTTTCCTCAACCCGAGTCATTCATGTTTGTTTCTGACATGATTTTCAATTCATTGTGGCTATTGTAACGACCAATGTGACCACAAAGTTGCCTGATATACACGTATATATTGAGTGGAAAATTATTAAATTTAACTTTCATCCATAAGTCACTCAAATTATTGTCCTTGAGATTATCAAACAGGTCGAGTATATATTTGATAAAAAAATATATATACTATAATCTAATATAAACATTAAAATAGTTAAAAAGAAGGAGAAACGTAAGATTTATCTTTAAATCATATAAAACTTTTATGAATCAATGTTAAAAATATATGCCTATATTGCATAAAACCATTCTAATATTTTAAATAGATGATATGTTATTATAATAAGAGTTAATTTCTGATTCTAATGAAACAAGGAAGTAGCGATATATAAACCATGGCATGTGTATAGATTTTATATTCTTTACACAATTCATGTATTAAATTATCTTTACGATGTATGGAATATGATTATCATAATTACTTTAACATTTATAAAACGATTTTTAGTACATTGTTAGGTTTACTTCCAAGTAGAAATAATTTTTCGGATATTAATAAAATTAATTAACTTTTCGCTGCTAATAGTATTATATATTTCATATGATATTACACATTATTTTTTTATTTAATTTTTTTGTGATTATTTTCAGTTTTTAATTGTTTAATATAATGTAGACCGGCATATTGTGTGTGTGTGTGTGTGGTAAACAGAAACTATAAAATAGTTACCTCCATATTGTGCATTATAGAAAATAATTATTACTTAATCATTCATCAAGTCTGTTAAAACTTGTGTCTTAGATAAAAGACATTAAAATTAAATTGTTACTAACAAAATTTTAAAACACTATAATTCTTCCTATAGGAATTTGTTAACCGAAAGAATTTTTAATAAATATTGTGTTCATCAAAAAATTAGCGTTGGAAATTTAAACCTACATTTATATTTTTCAAATGCATTGCACGAGGATTAGAATGTTAATTTTAATGATTGGTTTGTAATTTAAGTGCTTTTTCACTGTAATTTTTTTTAAATCTTTAAAATGTGTGATTTGTTGTTTCATATCTAAGCAACATAGGTTTATATTAATTAAAATTATTTTCAGAGATTATCACCCTTAATTAGTATATTCATCAAGTATTTAATTTAACAAAATTATTAACAATGTAAGGCATGATGGTAAGATATTTACAATTTATTGAATTTTATGCCACTTATTATAGTAAAGCTAAACTTTGAATTATATGGTTAAAAATTATTTCAAGTCATGGAAACAGCGATACTAACGCCATCTTTTGTTTTAGCTTATAAGTATATTATTAGGATAAAATTATAAATATTAATTTTAATAAATTTATTTTCTCTTAATTACCTGTGAAGGATTTTAAATTTCATTTAAAAAACAAATATTTTTCTTATTTGAATACATCAAAATTGTAAGTTCGCAAACATATTATCAAAAAATTTTAATAATTCTTCTTTTAATTTCAATCTTTGCGTAAATTTTTGTAACATATTGCTAAAATTCAATTTTAAATTCATTGTTTGAAAATGTTGTTTATTTTGATTTTCAGTTATTTTCTTAGCTGCTTATAAAGCAAACTGAATCATATTTCTTTATTCTATATTAATAATTAATCCAACTTGACGCAATGGAAAATGATTAAGAGATGAAAAAATAAAAGTGATATGCCGACAATTTTCGATACAAATACGAATTTATCAAACAATATTTCATTTACTATAAGGAAAAGACAGATTTTATTTAAGTTTTTACCTTACAGCACTTATTGAGATAATAATAAATAGATCTTGCATAGGACAATAATGATAATGTTTTGTTAAGTTTAACTGATAATATATGTATTAAATTCTGATGAAAAGAATAAAGTAATCAGTAGAGCTTTTGTAATACTTTTATCAATAAAAACAAAATCCACTATAATAGTAAGATTCTTAAAACTTAATCCAGAATAATGCAATATTTATACGTTTTTTAAATACATTCAGTTAATTATTCAATATTAAAAATTATTTTAAGAGGAATTTTTAAATGCTACCATTGCAGTTATTTATTCTCATTGAATTTTTTTTCAATTTATCACTTTTTACTTACTAATAATTGTCGTTTTTGATATCTAAAACAGTGTTTACACTTCTCTAGATAATTCTAGCTAACATTTTCTGAATAAATTCCATCTTAAAGAAGATTTTTACCTAGAAACATATAATTACAGGACCCAGTAAACATTAACCTTATCTTAAGCCGAATTAGAAATAAACGTTTTTCAAACAGTTAACAAAATATTTTGTTCGCTACTTTATTACTGTGATTTAAAAAATGATAAATATAATTTGTCTTAATAATTTATTTAACACACTAAGTTGTCAAATCATTAGCTTGGAAATTTTTTATACATCTTCAAAATTTTAGATTTTTACATGATACTAATTAGAATGAAATAAAAAGCAAACAAAAACCACAAGACAGCTTTTACCTGAAATTAGTAAGGAACTATAATCTATAAACTTATACGCAAAATTAATCAATATTAACAAAATATACATAATGTGTCAGTCAGAATCAATAGGCTCTATGAACATAAGTTTCGATATTTTCGCATTTAATTTATAATTTTAGCGGACACAACATTTTATTGAAAATGATGAAAGATTTCATACTTCATGGTATGAAATTAGAAATTTTATATTCAAATTTTCAGATCAAATGACATATTTACTTGATTTGTGTCATTTAGTATAATTAAATGATAAAAATATAGTTCACAGTGTCCCGACTGACTAGGATTATTCTTAAAAGGATATATGCACTCACACATACATATGTCAGGCTACATACACTGCCCGACATTGAAAAGCAACACCAAAAAGGGGTTGCCAGGAAGTGACGAAACTCAGCAGCGAGAGAGAGAGAGAGAGAGAACAACGAAGAATAATTTATCTGTATTTCGAAATGATATTCATGATGCAGAGCAAGAACAGTGTAGCGTCAGTAGGTTGTAAGTCCATCATGGACTTCTATACATGAAACATTTCTAGGCACAGAGTCAATAAATGTACAGATTATATCCTGAGGAATGGTTCTCCACTCCCAATCAATCATTTGCTAAAGTGCCTCTTCCGAAGGAGGAAGAACAGGAATGCAAATGGCGTCCAATCATATCCCGAACATGATCGATTGGTGAGAGATATGTTGAGCACGGTGACCAGGGAATCAGCTGTACACCTTACAAGACATATTGACTGATACGAGCAATATGAAGTCGAGCGTTATCCTGCTGATAAAAGGCATTGGGCACCCCCTAAATGTAGGGGATTGTCACTGACAACGGCACATTATCCACATGACGTTGGGCTGTCATACTACCATGAATTCGAACTAGAGTTTACCAGGAATCGTATTCAGTAGTGCCTCTAACCATGATGCCATGTTGTGTCGCTGTGGGACGTTTCACAACTGCTGTAGATTGGACCTACCTCGACGTGGAGGCCATTTTGTTACATGGTGATTATCAAGAATAAACAGAAGCGTGACTCATCTGAAAAGTCTATCTTGTGCCACTTCGTCGTTCACATCGTTCTAATCTGACACCGTTACAGACGTTGGCATGTATGCTGTGGGGTTAATGGCAGTCTTCTTAATTGACGTCATGAGGAGAGGCAACTAGCAATCAGTCGACAGCAAATGGTTCTACTCGATATTGGAGCATCCAGTGTGTCTTGCACATGCTGCAAAATTTCGATAGACTTGATTTGCAGGGCACCCACCGCCTCCCTTTGTACACGTCAATCATTGTGTGCTGACGTCATCCAAAATCAAAATTTTCATTGTAGCATCGAAAGCGCTATGTTCTTTCTCTTGAGCGCAAACTGTATGTCACATTCAAAATCACTTACATGTTAATAACAAGCCATTGATATGCAATAAATGGTACAACAGCTTAGAGAGGCATCTTTTGTCTTACACATTCATTGTCTGCTGCATAGCATTGTTGATTAGTAGTAGCCGCAATTACTTGTATATGCACGCCTGCACAAATTTTTCTTACACTTGAGTGTATTTCTTAATATAATTTCTTGTATAAAATCTTCCAAGAGTCCTTGTATAAAATCTTCCAAGAGTCCTTGTATAAAATCTTCCAAGAGTCCTTGTATAAAATCTTCCAAGAATCCTTGTATAAAATCTTCCACTTCTTAGAGACATTCTAGAGGCTTGCACAAGGTGCAGGTTTCTTCAGACAATGAAAAAAGAAACATCTCCTTATTGCTCTGCTTTTTCAGCTCCAGCATCTAGTTGTCTTGAGTCTTAGCTTTACAGAAAAAATCTACAAATTAGAAATTTAACAATTCAATAAAATGTTTTGGTAGGCAGATGTGATATGCTATCTTTTAAATACGCATTGATATAAATCCTCCATTTGTATCACTAATTTCTTTTAAAGCAATATGATTTCGCAATTAATTTATCACCTCTAGACTAATCTCAATATATATGTTTCAAAACTTTTTGTTTATTTACCATAACGTTACACATGACACTTTTTTAACGAGAAACGAATCACCTTTGGAAGTCTTCAGTTGTATTAAATCTCTTTTCACCTGTGTGGGTGGCATCTACTCTTTTCATGCCGTTACATTTGCAAAACATAAGAAAAATCGTCATGTATTTCATGAAAATCAGCTAAGACTTTGATCATCAGAGGAGTTAAAATTTTTGTGAAATGGCAGTCGTCACGCAACTGCTTATACTTCGTTTTAAGAGTTACGCCCTTCGATAATAAGAAAAAATGAATTTCACTCGTCTTTATTTCGTAATTGATTATAACCAGGAAGAGTAGCATATTAACGTATTTTGATTTCTTTTTTATGAATTACGTTCTCAATTATAAACAAAATGTGTTACACTGTGGAGAATAATTTATTATTTACAACTTAAAATGTCATTTACATACATTTCAACTAATATTCGATGCAACTTCTTACAGCAGTTTTTAGGAGAAAATATATACTTGTGGTATTATCTATTAATATTTATTTAAAGTAAATAAAAATGGTAAAAACTTATCGAAGGAAAACTCAATTCCCTTTATTATAATACGTTTTGTGTTTCTCCTGCAGAATCTATTTAAAGATGCAGCACCTTAAGTTACAAATTATTAGGTAAATCATTAAAACCTTTCACAGATGATTAAAATGAATGTGACAGATTCGTGCAATGGCAATAAATTAATAGCTGCACAATTTCAAGACTATAGTATTTACCAAACGTTGTGAATAAAATTTATTAGATGTTAGTAAAAATTTTTCCAAGGACTGTAATTATATGCATTCACATACATATATAGCAATGTAGGCGAGTCCCGGACTGTATCTTTAAGTTAACGGGGTTGGAATACTCACCCATCACCAAGTGACACGTCATTTTGAACCAGGGTCAGGTGACGAGGTCACATCCGAGCTGGCACCCTCCTCTCCACATCCGCGCCACAGCAGTGGAAGGACTTTGGGCGTCACATATTAACCTGGACACGAACCCAACCCACGGAGCTCCAGCAACCCAGTGAAGGACATGCATGCAGAGCTGTGCAAGCGAATCCCAGACTGTAACTGAGGTTAATGGATTTAGAATACTCACCTATCACTAAGCACATCGTAATTATAAGCCACTGTCAGATGTCGAGGTCATACCAGCTCTGACTTCCTCTCCACCTGTACGCCACAGCAGTGGAATTATTTTGGATGTCACAGATTAACATGGATATGCCACTCGTTTACTGAGCTCCAACAACCCACGGTGAGAGAAAACGAAGCCTCTTAGAATATTTATGCTATTTTGTGATTTAAAAGTTTCTAAAATGTATGTATTTGGAACTTCGAGAAATTTCCTATTCTAAAAACATGCACTTAACTTGGCTACTAAAAAAATTGCAATGGTCGCCAATGGGTGGAGGGATATTCTACTAGTTCCGTTAGAGAATATCGCTTTACTACACTTCTACTCTATCTAATTGAATTCCAAAGCCTTAAGGCAATTATTAAATCATTTAATTCAAGATATTACTAAGGTCTGTGCAAGGTTACATACCACTCATTCTATAATGCCAGATCTTACAGGTGTGTTTTATTCGCTTCTTAAGGAATAGCATGAATATGCATGTAATTTGAGTAAGAAAGCTGCGAGATTTACGAAAAGAACAATTAGTGTCTCGCCACGGATATTTAATAATTTTTAAAATATCATGGAGTAACATCACAGTAAGCATAATCATAGTAGAGACAATAATCTGATGCATGATGTATCTAGATAGGATCCTCAAAGCCATCTTATTTTCTGGTTAATCTTACCTCTTTTTTTACAATTTCAGGATCCATTACACAAAACCAAACAGCACCAGCTTGCTTTCGACATCTTAATTCGCTTTCTACACGAAATGCCGTGCTGCTTTCGCCAAACTTATAAGAGAATCATTTATAGCCGAAGAGACAGATATGATAATCTCATTGTCTTTATGAGTGCTACTGCCCCATCCCCAGCCCTGAATCTATAATTAGGAATCGTTTTCAAAGCGACAATCGTCTCATAGAATAGTACAAAGATATTTACTGAAGTATGGATTATCAGCTTGAAGACTATGATTTCGTCTACCATTAAGGGTTCTTTATAGATTGAAGTACTTTCATTGGGTGAGATCATTGAGGAAAATATGTGCAAAAATGTCGTTACGTTCTGTTATTAGATAATTCACTGTTCTGTTTACAATATCACTTGGGCATAACCATTTATGTTATCCCACATCATGTAGGCAATGTTAAGGTGCACAACGCTCATTGATAGCATGAATTTCAATTGTCTGGTCACACTAATCTATTATCTGGGGGGGGGGATGGCATTGTGTTTTATTCGTTACTGGTTTCGATTACCTCATGCTCTCATGAACATGGTTGTAATTTTAAACAAAGGTCGTAGTATTTATATTACAGTAAAGCCCATGAGAGAGAATTTGTTCTTTGCTCGAGCACGGCGAACTACAACGTTTCAAACGAATAATAAATAACCATTTTAATTGATACAGAAATTTTTTGACTGCTGCATTACCAAACACATTCTTGAGAATCTCACTAATAATAAACATTTGGTTTCTGGGGATGCTTGTTACAATGTATCAATTATTAAGTAAACACCATGATATGTCTTATCGTATTGCATCTGCATGAGAAGCTGTTCCTGTACATGTCACCCAATCTCTTCTTAATTATTGAGTATTGTTATTATTGTCAGAATTATACTTTACTGAGTACTGATTTCTCAGTACTGAGTATTTATGTGGCAAATTGAGTATTTATTGTATTGAGTATAAATTGAGTATAAATTGTGGCTGAGTACTGAGTATTTATGTGACAAATTTCTTGAAAATTTAACCGCTCATTGCTATCAGTATAATATATTTGTACAATATCATTTTTATGTGAATGTTTACCTGGTACATCGTTTGAATGACCAATAGTGTACTATTTCCTTTCAATCGTCAAAACATTACTAGTCACAAATATCACTTTCCAAAAGTCTAATTAAGGGCTTATCAAATATATCATATACTTTATTTTTCATAATTCTAAGAGTTTGAAATTAATGAGAGCATGTTTCTTTCATGACAAAATTGTTAATATTATTTATATATTTACAAAATATAAAAGTTTAGTTATTGATAGTTTTTCTTCTATTTTAAGTTTTTTTCAGTACAGACTAGGTAAAGTAAAGTTCAGTTGTGAATTTAGTGAAACATAAGATATTTTCTAAAATATTGTAAGAAATCATAGAGAATTTCAATACTTAAATATTTAAAAAAAGCTACTCAATTGTTTGCAGAAATAGCTCTATCGGAAAAACTGGAGGTCGAACATAATTTGCTTTAAACGGTATTGAATATTGACTTTTGATGGTTCATGAAAACATGTACAGGTAAATACATACATATCCCAAATTAAATATTGAATGAAAAAAGCAATTCCTATTTAAAAATAAGCAAAAAAGGACAATTAAGGCGATAAATTTTAACAAAATCATTAATTGTAACAAAAAAGAATGGTGAAGAGAAACGTTTTAAGTAAAAGAAATATAAACAATGAACACACTACCAAAAGCCCTGAGAAAAATTAATTACTTTATAAATAATAAAAATATTTTAGCAAATGTTTGAATTTTATATTAGATGAAGCTATCATCAAAGTAACTAAATCAGTAAATCAGCATGGAATAAGAACTTATTTCTTTTTCTCAGGGTAAAAGGGGACAAAAAAGGTGGCGTTTCGAATTTATTTGCATGTAAAGTGTTCCACGGAATAAACATTTAAAACAAATTTGTTTCCAACGCTTGAAACAATTTTGAAAAAAAAAAAAAAAAAAAGATAAAATATAATTTATCAGATTACACACACATTTATCAGATTACACATCACACACAAAACTTAGTAAAAAAAATTAAAAAATCAATATCTTGAATCTTAATAAAGTAACTCAGTTATTTGGATTGTAAACTCAGTTATTTGGATTGTAAAAAAGAGCATTCACAATGAAAA
Organism: Latrodectus elegans; assembly: GCA_030067965.1. Classification (NCBI taxonomy): domain Eukaryota; kingdom Metazoa; phylum Arthropoda; class Arachnida; order Araneae; family Theridiidae; genus Latrodectus; species Latrodectus elegans. The sequence continues at coordinate 64,008,808 of CM057812.1, read as the reverse complement.
GCTATTTATTACATTTGATTTCATAAGATTGGATAAAGAAATCAATGAAATTGGAGTTAAGTCTGAAATATTTAATTATTCGACTGGCTACCATAATAAAATATGCATTTAGAATTTTTTGATTGGTAAATTTTATTACTTAAATATTGAGATCTTTTATCATATGTATTCTAAAGCAAATTTTTATTGTAGATGTATTTAAATAAATAATATTATAATTATGTGAATTAGTTTTGTTAACTATTAAGAAAATCTGGAAATAATTCGAAGAACAAAGGTTATTAATTAAGGCAGAACATTATACAATATAGTCTATGATTCTCATGTATTTATGATAAAAAAAAAGTAAGGCTTGATTTATTAAAATTGGATTATTTTGTTAAATGCGAATTGCAAGTATTTGAGATGAAATAGTTTCTTATATTTATGAAATTAATTTATTTATGAATTTGCGGTTATTAAATCTAATATAACTATTTGCTAGCTTTACCAAAAAGATATCCTTTTTTATTTATTTTGTCAGTAAACTGTAACAAGTTTAAAAGATCGGTATTAAAAATAACTGTACCATTCAATGGTAAGATGACATACAGAATTTTCTGTCACATGTCTTAATAAATAAAATTTTAGCAATGTTTAAAATATCTAAACTATCTTTAATAATTATAAATTTTACAGATTAATACTACATTTTAATTAGATTTTTAAGCGATTTTTCTTATATAAGACTTAGCGCTTTTTTGAATAAAAAAATTACTACCATTAAAAATTAATCTGAAATTAATATAAACAAAATATTTTTAGTAGTCTAATTAATTTTTTTATTTTTCTTAAATACTTTATTAATTATAAATAAAATAAATTAGTAAATTTATTTTATTATTATATAAATTATCATATGTATTATTATCAAAAATAAATTAATTAATTAATAAAATTAATAAAATAATAAATAAATAAGTTAAAAAATTAAATATAATAAAATAACTAAAATAGCACTATAAAAAAAGCAAAAGCAAAAATCTATTAATAGAGGTAATTATTTGTGTTTTAAGGCTAACATTTTAATCTTTCAAAAATATACAAAATATTGTAAGAACAAAATTTATTTATGTTGATTAATTTAATCAGACTTTAAAATTTATTGGAATATTTTATCAAATGCATCATGTATGAAAGTGGTAAAACAGAAAGGTGAATAATGCACCTATATTTATGTATAAGGAACATAACTGATATATCAAATCTAATACCAAGAGCAATGAATTATATGAACAAAAAACTAAGAAACTGCAGCATAGAAAAATGATAATATACATTGATGTTGTAATTATTAAATAATGACCACAGTTATTTCACATCAAGAAAAAAAGCAAATTTCAGCTTTTACATTCCAAATCATAATTACAGCTCTCTTTGCAAAACAGCTCAACAATCAGATAGGAAATGAGACGCAATTTATTTCTCTGCAAATCAACCAATAAAATCGCCATCTTTCACAACTTCTCCTACAATGATGTCTGCTGCCATTTCAGAGCCTTCGAACCTCGCCTCATCTGCATATATATTTCCGCCATCTGCCATTCGATAATGTGACGTTGCATTTCCTCGGCGAGAAGTGAGCAGCAGACTTCGTGCTTTGCCGTCATTTCTCAGGGAATATGTCATCGATTTCAGGCACGAGGCAAGATGCAGACACCGATGCAAGACAGTTTACGGTAATCGACTCACAAGACGTCTTCACGCAATTCGCTGGAACATCGATCCAATTCGAAGTTTATTCTTACGTGAAATGACAGCCAAACGTGATTGTGAATTTCTTCATCACAAAATATAGCTAGCAACTGTTTTTTTTAATCTCTTAAGCAAATGATTTGAATAAGAAAACCAGAATTTTAATTCAGAGACTTGGATCTAAAAGTATTATTAAGAATTTAATGATAAAAATAAAATATATTTTGACTAAAGTTCTAAATGTAATAAAAGGGACCTAAAAATACCTCTGGTCATTTAAATATTCTTTTTACTATCTTGTTTTGATGTATTGAATATTTTCCTCATCATTAAATGTTTATAACTTTTTCTAGTTTAAATGAAGTTTTAATCAATAATCTAATTTTAATTCGTTACTATTCTATACAATTTTTTGCATTTTATTTTTTGAAGGGAATAGATTTAGAAGATCTTTATGGTTACTTAAGAAATAAACTTGATATTTAGATGTTAATGGCAATATCGCTATTTATCAAAATATCCTTTATTTTATCAGCAGGAAAAATAGAATGTTCAGAAGATACTCAATATTGTTGAACTCAATATTCAAAACATCATTAAACTCATTGAAGATACTCAAAACTCAATATTGTTCATTTTTTCCATTGCATTCTTCGATAATAAGAAGAATTAAGAAGGAAATGTATCCGCATAGATTTATATTTCCAAAAAAGAATCTCATATGAGATGTGGCACGCATGAATGCTGAAATATAGACAATGCAATTTTAAAACGGATTTTCAAATTTTTTTTATGTTTCTTTTATGATAATTACATTATATACGCATAGTAATCATTACGGAATAATCATTTTTATCATAAGAATACTGATTATGCTTTTGTGTTCCGTGTGTATTTTACATTACTTTTACTGTCATTTTCTTAACACACAACTTAGCTCAATGAACTAAATGAAATTCTAAGCTGGTTCAGGCATGTTACATATACACACACGCTATTTGAATCTTTTCATGGTTCTTTTGTTTTTGATTCAAATTTGGCTCCTCAAAAATTCCAGATTATACCAATAATTTAAAAGAAAATTACTTGCAAGTAAAATAATACTAAATTTTTGTGATTTTTTAAAAATTGTTTTATATATATGTTTTATATATATGAAATGCTTCAAAACATCATAAAAACTTAGTATTACTTTTTATTTGCAAGTAAATTTTTTTTTAATTATTAAAATCAGAAATTGGTGAAGATTTAAAATTTAATTATTGTATATCAGGCATAGTAGTAGATGGAACAAAAATTCAGAACACAATTTTCTAGAAATTTCAGGACCTTTTTAGGACAATCTTAATTTATTAACATAATGTAATGTAAAAGAAAAAAAATTATTTTATTAGTATTTGAACTTTGCATTTGTCAATAAAAATTAAAAACGTTAAATTACAAATAGGCTTAACTAAAAATTCTGAGCTTTTAATTAACTAAATTTTGTAATGATTATCCATTTATAATTATTGCTAAAATACATATCTTAAATACTATGTAAATAAAACGTTTAAAAAACTAATCAAATTCAATATCTTTTTATTAACAGAAATACTTGTATTAATCAACAATATTTTATTCATAAAATTATAAATAATTGTACAGCGATCAAAAACTTCTTTTTCTAAAATAATAAGAAAAAATCAGTTTCTTTTGAGTTTGGACAATTTTTTATTCAGTTAAAGTTAATTTTTCTTAAACCTCTTTAATCTTTACCATGGGCAGTATACAATATTATCAGAAAAACTTTCATTTTTTGAAAGTTATTAGTTTTTACAGCATTTCTTAGTTCTTCTTATGCGCTATTAATCAACAGGAGAGCTTCTGCTTCATCTTTTAAAAAGTTATTTTCTTCTGAAATGAGAGAGTCAGAAATTTCTGTATTTGCTTTATTCACAGTGTTCAGTATTTTCCCTTTCTTCTTTTCAATTTTTTATTTACTTTTTGCTCAAGTAAAAAGGATATTGAGAATGAGCATTTTTATGTACTGAAAATATGATTCGTAACTAAATTAACAATAGATTCATTCCTACCAATAAAATCCTTACACATACTTAATGAGCGAATACCAAGGTTTGATAATTATCACCTTTCTTGAGTTATAATATTGTTATTTATATGAAACTCACAATCAGGGGTAGCATTTCCATGCGATAATATTAGACATGATTTAACTAATTTTGTGAAAAAATTATAATTAAAATTTGCTGAAACATCTTTCAATTTAAAAACTTCGACCCAGAAATAGCAAATAAAATTTTCTGCTGGAAACCTTCAGTTGTTTGTTTAAGGTTATCACAAACATACATTTCAATGTTACTTTATCACAAAATGCAGCATTTTTAGTTACCTTTAGCATATAATTTACAAGTCAAATAAAAACCTCATTAAAATATTATCGGTCTTTATTGATGGATGAATGTAATGTACATCATGTATAAAAAAAACATTTAAAAGTGGCAATTTCTCCTCTAAGTAATAACTATTTATCAAGTAAGAATTTCGAACATTATGTAGAAACCTTTTATTTTTAGAATAAGCAATTAATTTATTTGTTTGATGAATCAGTATCTAAATTTCCTAACAGGGTAAACACAGTTAGGCATCTTTGCATTTTACATTACATAGAGACATTTTTTTCTTTTTTGCTAACAACATCAGATTTAAAAAATTTATACATGATACTTCTTATTTGTGGGTCCCGGGTTTCAATCCCGGTTCAGATATGAATGTTACAGCAAATTATGGATTGTGTTAGTAATATTTCATAAATTTTCTATCATTACTGAATTTCTGTAAAATAAAATTTTAATTATATAATATAATACATTGCAAAATAAAATTTATTTTGCAATATATTATATTCTAATCTGGATCATTCCGACTTTTATAAACTAGCAAATAAATATCAATCAATTTTACGCACGTAATCAGCTCATAATTTTTAAATAAAAGTTATACATAAGGTTTCTTCTCAAGCAATGCATTATATTGTAATCTGAATCATTCCTACTTCTATAAACTGGCAAATAAAAATCGTTACCTTCAATAAATTTTACGCACGTAATCACAGCTCATAATTTGTAAATAAAAGTTATTTTCCATAGATAAGATTTCTTCTCAAGCAAGGTATTGTAGTCTAATATGAATAACTCCGACTTCTATAAACTGGCAAATAAAAATGGTTCATAAGATTTCGGATTTTGGTTTTTCTGTTCTTGAGATACAGCAGATCAAGCAGCTTCCACACGTTGCCAAATTTTATCAGGTGTGGCAACTGGGGATGTAATTTTGGTCAATCGTTGAGCAACAATGGACCATAAGTTTTATGTTGGCAAAAGATCCAAAAACTGAGCCGGCCAGAGAAGCAATTCTATCTTTTCGAATGACAAAGAACCCTTGAATAATGCGTACCATGTATGGTCGTGCATTATCCGGTTGAAATATGACTGTGGGTAAACCCTGAGTGTAAGGAAGGACGACTGGCTCCAACACCTCGGGGATGTAGCGTTGTCTGCTTAAAATACCGGCAATACGTACTAGAGGAGTGCGGGAGTGATAGCCAAAACTCTAGCATATCGTAATTTCCGGTGCTGGACCAGTGTGACAGGGCATTCAGCATCCTCTCTCCACGTTGTCTACAGACTCGAATGCTACCATCTTTGTGTAGTAGACAGAAGCATGACTCCTCAGTAAAGTCAATTCCGTCCCATTCTGCCGTCCACATCCTTCTTTCATTGCAACATTGGCCTCAGAGAAGTCTGTGGTTTTGCGTCTAGGGTACAAGAAATGGACGTCTTGCGTACGGACCTTTCTGCTATGAACGGCGTCGAATTGTATGCGCAGACACTAGATGATGCTTTATAAACTGAATGTGCTGTGCTAGGGTTCATGATAAGACTGGGCTATCCGCCACTGCCATGTACGCAGTTTGAATGTCATCACTTGAAACCGTGCACTGAAGTGGATGCGATCGAATAGCCGGTCCGTCGTACTTTTTTGCATCCTATGACCACATATCCACGTTACAGTTAGTTAGTTTCGTCCAACATGACTGCTGATTTCCCTGAAAGATAATCCACAATCTCGGTAATCCACTATGTTTCCTCTGTTGGACTCGATATTTGATCAAAATTTGATAGTTATTTTCTGGGAGGCATAATTATTTGTTTCTTTTCAAGAAACCACAAGAAAAGCACAATTTCCGAACTTGAAATCGTCGAAATTTCCAAGCCTTAAATAGCACAACGGGCACTCATGATGTGGGTCTGGGCTGAAATGTTAATCATTTGCATATGCCTAGCTATTGCATGTTGTAAATTTCACAATTTCATGTTATATGCATACTTCCTTCAGTTTGTTGCATTTACAGTGACCATCATTATATATATATATATAAACATGTATTTTAACATTCTCCAAAATAGATTTGGAATTTATTAGTGTAATGAAATTCTTTATTAACTGATTTTCCAAAAATAGATCTGTAGTTTGCTTGCAATCAAATTATACAGTTATACAGTGTTAATGAATTTATCGGCAAGTTTCAGTGTGTTTGATTCAAGAAGTGTTTTTTACATGCATACAAATTTCTTCTATTCATGAATATTTATCAATAAAACTTTATGAAATTTATTTCTTATTTTGAAAAATATTTTACGACAAATATATATAGGATGGGATATCTTTTCTTAAGAGTTATTAAAAAATATGAAGTATTTTCTGTTATTATATATGCATCAGGTATGAGTAATTAAAAAATTATTTGCAATGCGTATATAAAATTCTTCTGTGTGTATGAATCTATTAAAGTAACTCAAGTTCCTTTTAAACCCTGAAAAACGTATGCATTTAGTTTCATAAGATTATACTTACAATTCAAAGAGATGCAGTTCAATATAAGAAACATATTTTAGTAAAACATTATTATCTTGATATACAATGTCAGAATTTATTAGTTAGAGACTTTCTTATTCTGTAAGATGTAGAGTACAATTTCATTGATAAATAATTTATTTTTGGTTAAGAACTTATGAAACCGGGAACAACTGGTAAAATAATGCAATATATTATGAGTAAAATGGCTTAGATACAAATTATTTACAGACAATTATAGTAGATTAACTGTTATTATCTATATAAGGTTTCATAATCATAATATTTTCGTTAAGGAAACTTGAGGTTTATTTGTAGATAAAGTATGTATGATGTAGAAAAAAGGTAGACAATTATATGCATGAAACAAAATAAAATAATGAATTGAATTTTACAAAATTAAATTTTATTGCTGAATCATTTTGATGTAAAAATATTATTTCCCAGTGTATATATATATACATGATATATACATATATATATATATATATATATATATATATATATATATACATGATATATACATATATATATATACATGAAGAGGAAAATGGTAATTTCCGGAAGCTAAGCAGAATTGAAGAGGTTGCAAGTCGCTGCAGAGGTAGATGGAAGTATGCAAATATGTTAGGTAACAGCCAATCGCGCTTTCATGTCAAGAAATATGCAAAAAGGGCAGTCTTATAAGAAAATAGCTTTATGAAGGGTTACAGAAGTTGATTGTAAATGCTGATGGAAGGTGTTTAAAACTTTCGTACTTTGTTTTCAAGACATTTTATTACGATACCACATCGACCTGCACATCTTTAAAGAGATTCTGTAAAGGCTGTCCGGGATCGAGATGCAGTTCTAGAACCCATTGTGAGATTATACGCTGCAGCAGTTGGCAATACTTTTGTTTTAATGAACGATAATGCACATGATCTCCAGGTAGTCATCGAGATCTGACATCGTCGATGACTACCTGGAGAGTGAAGGGATTGCTCGTATGGCGTGGCCAGCATATTCGCTTGACCTTTAATGTCATTGAAAATCTTCGGGATGCTCTCTGCCGTGATGAATCTTGAAGTTTCCCCACTCCAGCCACT